>ML677381.1:13602070-13716049 GCA_007922305.1 Dermatemys mawii | reverse complement strand
TTAAGATGCATAGGGAATTAATATCTCTCAGACATATTTTTGCAGACTGGTAGTAAACTCTGGACAACAATGCTATCACCTTACACTTGATTCACATTCTATGGTTACCTTCACAGCCATAAAGGCAAGAGACAACATCTTCATCTCAAAAAACGAAACAGACTCTGAAACATGCTTCCACAAAGAGAGATGGAGTGCAGGGCATGCCAAAGGCTATGCCTAGGACTCTCAAGGGCCCCAAGGAAGACGTTTTACTGTCTTGCCTCAGGTTCCCCACCAGTAAAACAGAGATGTTAAGGGACTACTAAGAGTCGCAGAGTGCTTTGATAGTACAGGTCCCACAGCATTCAGCATTCACACAGTCAGCCCCCACGCGACTATGGGCAGGCAAAGGTCACTGCTAACAAAGGAGGCTCGGCATTAACAAGACTGCATAGAGCACACAGCCGGATAGACTGGGACACAGCTCCACCAGACCAGGGTTTCCTGGAAGTGGCCAATCAAAGCAATGTTTCAGAGTAGCAGCCATGTTAGTCTGTATCTGCAAAAAGGACAGGAGTACTTGTGGCACCTTAGAGACCAACACATTTATTTAAACATAAGCTTTCATAGGTTACAGCCCGCTTCATCGGATGCACAGAATGGAACAGAGAGTAGAAAGGAAGAAAGATAGATAGATAGATAGATAGATATACAGAGAGAGAGAGAGAACATGAAAAGGTGGAAGGTGCCATACCAATTCTAAGAGGCTATTTAATTAAGATGAGCTGTTATCAGCAGGAGAAAAAAAAACAGCTGTAGTGATAATCAAGATGGCCCATATCAGACAATTGACAAGAAGGTGTGAGGATACTTAACATGGGGAAATAGACTCAATCTGTGTAATGACCCAGTCATTGTACTGACCCAAAGCAACGGCTGGCTTTCCCCGGTGCAGGAATTGAGGAGACCACCCCCCACGACCCGTCTTGGAGGTCTCGCCAGCCGCCCCTCCCCACTTTGTGATGAATACCCACGTCCGGGCTCCTCGGCCACGTGGGGACGGAGCCGGGACCCTCCCTGCGGCGGAAGAGTCCACAGGCGCCCGCTTCAGGGCCCGCTTAGACGCTTCCCGGGAGGAAGCGAGCCGGCCTCAACGGGAGGAGGGGCCGCTCGCGCTCCGCGTAGGGACAGGCAGTCGCCATTGCTGCCCCCCGTCCCAGCCCAGAAGAAGCCCAACCCCCACCGCTCCCAGCCGAGCCCCCCAAGCAGGCTTCCATTCCGCCCGCGTGCGGCGGCGGCCGCGCTCCTCAGGAGCCCGCCTCCCGCTCCGCTCCTACCTGGTGCGGTGGCGCAGCGGCCGCCGGGCCGCGGTGCAGATTGTGCAGCCGGTACATGCAGGTGGGGAGCTGCTCGGCCCGCACCACGTCGGGCGCCCCGTGAAAGGGTCTCACCTTGTACATGGGCATCGCACCGCAGCAGCCCCCCACCCTAGCTGACCCTGGCTGACTGAGTCAATCACCCTACCCTGCTACCGCAGCTGCCCCGCCCACATCAACCTGTCCTCATTGGGCCATGGAGAGGTCCCTCACGCCAAAGCAAACGCTACTGGTCCAACTAGAACCCCCGCCTCTCCCGGAGGCTTTACCCTCATCCCACTGGTCAGAATGAGTGACTGATGCAATCAGGTGAATCTCAATAGGGAGAAGAGCAGCGATACCACTGCCAATTAAACAGACCGGTCAGCCAATCAGTATGCGGCAAAATAGAGTTTGCTTCCGATTGGAGAAGCTGATTGCCTAGTGGCCAATGAGCGCGCGGCGGTGGAGCTCCTAGGAGTTCTGCTGCTCTAGGCTCTGAGCTAGGGGGCTTAATGTTGGTGAGCTGTTGGCCTGTGTCTGGGAGTCCTGCCGAGCCGTCCTGGCCACCTGCGTGCCGGGACCCGAGAGTCCATGGAGGCGACGGCACCCTGGTGAGGCCCATGCCCCGCGTGGGGCGGGAGGTGCTGGTGACATGGAGGCGTCTGAGGGTTCCTCTTCCTGCGCTCGGAGGTGGTTTCAGCTTCCCCTCCGGGGAGGCGCGCGCGCGGCCCTGAGGCAGAGGCGCTGGCGCGTATGTCTGTGCTGTGCCCCCACTCTGCCCTTCTGGCACCCCAAAGCTGCATCATCCAGTCAGACCAATACACTAAGTGGGGGATGTGCGAGAGGGCTATCAAATCACGACCGGTGTGGAGACAGTGAACAAGTCCTTCTCATAACACAAGAACTGGGGGTCACCAAATTAAATTAATAGGCAGCAAGTTTAAAACAAACAAAAAGAAGTATTTCTTCACACAATGCATAGTCAACCTGTGGAACTCATTTCCAGAGGATGTTGTGAAGGTCCCGATTATAACAGTGTTCAAAAAAGAACTGGATAAATTCATAGAGGCTGTGTCCATCAAGGGATATTAGTTGGGATGGGCACGGATGGTGTCCCTAGCTTCTGTTTACCAGAAGCTGTGAATGGGCGACAAGCAATCGATCACTTGATCACCTGTGCTGTTCATTCCCTCTGGGGCACCTGCATTGGCCACAGTTGGAAGACAGGATACTGGGCTCAATGGACCTTTGTTCTGACCAGTTTGGCTGTTCTTATGTTAGATGCTTAGTATGTCTACAGAAGTGCTTTTTCTGTCAATATAGTTAATCCATCTCCATTAGTAGCAGTAGATAGATCAGTATAAGAATTTTTCCATTGACAGAGGTGTTTCTACTTGAGTGTTAAGTTGACCTAACTATGGTGATCATGGGGTGAAAATTTTCACAGCTCTGAGTGATATAGGTAGGTTAATCTAATTATTTAGCATTGGTCTACAGTAGAATCTTACATCAGTATAGCTACATCTCTCAGAATGTGAAAAATCCACACCCCATAAGAGACATAGCTATACTTACCTAACCCCCAGCATAGACAGTGTTAGGTTGATAGAAGAATTCTTCTGTCAATTTAGCTACCACCTCTCAGGAAGATGGATTACTTCTATGGATGGGAGAAGCCTTCCTGTTGGTGTAGGTAGTGTCTATGCTGAAGCTGTGCTGCTGTAAATGTTTTAAATATAGACATAACCTTAGTCTGTGGTAGGCTAGTGCAGGGTCCGTTCACACCCCAGCTTGCTGCAGACTACATGTTTGCAAAGACAAGCCATAACACTTATGAGGCTGCACTGTAGCTGACAGCCTCTACTTGGTTCTTAACGCTGTAATTTTAGTTGCCATAATTGTGGGAAATAGTACTGGGAAGTAGTACTAAATGATAGCAACCTTTTTCAGATCTAATTCTTAATTGTTTTTTTTTCTTTTAGTACACAGCCTGCTAAAGCTATCAAGCCTATAGATCATAAATCAGTTCACCAGATCTGTTCAGGACAGGTTGTACTGAATCTAGGCACTGCGGTGAAGGAATTGGTGGAAAACAGTGTAGATGCTGGAGCTACTAATATTGGTAAACTTGTTTTAATTTCATGTAAGACTAAAACTTAGTACTCATATACCGCTTTGTAACTTCTGAGATCTCTGCACCTGCAAACAATTCAGGACAAATGGTTTGCATTTGACCAGGTATGTTTATAGTCATTTTACAGATGGGAAAACTAAGGCATACAGCACTTAGGGTCCCTGTTCTACAGTTGGATCGGTGGAGGCTGTACTAACTTTATTTCCATGCCTGGGCCCAAAGAGGACTTGCCCAATGTTATATAAAATTAATGGGATTACTATTGTGTAAAGTTAAGCACAGGCATAAAAGTTTGTGGGATCCGTCCCATTTTGGAAGCTTGCTGTAGCATGTCCTATGCTGCTAGAAAACCAAATGTAATCTGAATCTCACATGAAATCCAGCCTAGTTACTACTATTTGATGGCCATCAGTGGACTATCAGAAATTAATTTGGTTTAAGTCTAGTTTCCAATGAACAAGTTTCCACATCACAAAAATTACAGCCATAATTAATATTAACTGATACTCTTATCAGAGATACAAGGTTGGTGAGGTAATATCTGTTATGGACTAACTTCTGCTGGTGAAAAAGGCAAGCTACACAGAGCTCTTGCTTCAATTCTCTTAAAGAAGGCCAGGGATCTGAATGTAGATGGAGACTCAACTATTAGTGTATCATGTGTGAAGTGCTTCCTTCATGTTGTCGTTCAGACATGCAGAAAATGTAATACGTGCATGCAAATTTTAAGAATTGAGCTAATCTGGCAGAAAGCACAGGTTGATTTGGAATTGAATAACTTAAACTCTTGAAAACTGAATGCTTTTTAATTTGATTCAGAAAACAAATGGCTGTTGACGACTTTACAATGCATTATTGACTTTTTGATGCTATACATTTTAAATATTGCTCGTGAACACTGAATGAAAACAATCTTTTTTACAATTTTTAGACCTAAAGCTTAAAGATTATGGAACAGATCTTATAGAAGTTTCAGATAATGGTTGTGGAGTAGAAGAAGAAAACTTTGAGGGCTTAAGTAAGTTGCATTCTTTACAATTTTGTTTTAAATGTTTGAGAATATTTATATTATATATAAACTATGATTTATCTGTCAAACTGATAACTGCAGTGAGAAAACCACTTCTTATTAAAATTCCTAATTTTAATCTCTTTAAGAGGATACTTAACCCTTCTAGAATGACAGATGTTCCCGGAATAGTTATGGTAAAACTAGTTTTATTATCCATTGTGGTGTCATTATGATTATGGTACATACACATGTGAAAACCAGGACCTAATTATGCTTGTCTTAGAGTGGAGTGAATGGGGGGTGTGTGGAGAATTGTTCCATATGCTTATTCAGAGTCTCAAGGAAATTTTGATTCAGCTGTGTTCATTACTCTTTCATGTTCTTTAAATGTTCAAGCAGCCACATTTTATAAGTATAATTATTAATGAAAAATGAATTTTAAGCTTGAATATTTCCTGAAAGTGATCTTGAAATTGTATATTTGACTGTAAAATTTGCAATTTATAGATTTTAAGTCATCCGGACAGGAAGCAGAAACAATACTATGTGACTTATGTAACTAACACTTAAAAAGTGTCAAATATTCTCAACAAACTGTTTGTAAAGGATCTGCAGACCACTGAAGGGATAAATAATTTGGAATTGCATTGGAGAATTTTGCAGATTATTTGCAAGCAGAAAACAGGGGAAAAAATAGTGAATACAGTCAGACCCCGCAATACCATGACGATTGGGATAAAAAAAATTGATTGTGATAAACGCGGGGTCATGGTATTGCGGGGTTCCGCTGCATCAAAGCAGCGCCTGCCGCCAACATTGGGAGCCAGCTGCGCCCCGTGCTATAAACGGATTTGAGCTATCGCGGGGCGTGGTATTCTGTGGTCCGACTGTAGTTGGTTAGTTATCTGCTTGAATCTACTATAGTTACATAAAATATGGTATAAGGATTAAAGTTTTCTGTTTCTTTGGGAAGATACAAAATATACCTTCATACATCAGTGTCAGTTTGGAAAGATGTGAAACAATTACACATATTCTAAATACATTTTTCCAGCTCTGAAATATTATACTTCCAAGATACAAGATTTCTCTGATCTAATGCATGTTGGAACATTTGGATTTCGAGGTGAAGCTCTGAGTTCACTGTGTGCGTTAAGGTAATAATATTGTGCTTCATTAGTTCAAAGCTCCACGTAAAGATTCCACATGAATGCAAAAGTATGACTTCAGTTATTAATGAAACAAGGCTTTGGAAACTTGTAATTGGGTTATTTCTCAACTAAAAAAGAACCCAATTATTTGGTTTTTTTCCTTTATTGTCTTATTTTTTAACTGGGTAAATTGTTAGAATTAAGACCTCTCAGCACTACAAAAATAACGTAGTTTAATCTATTAATTAAATTATTAATTTATTAAATTATTACTTTATTTAATTTATTAATGACCCAGACCCAGCAAGTCTGGACTGAATTAAATTGTGTTATAACTAGGTTAAAAACAAGTTAACCTTGATCTAGTAATCTGCCTAGTTTAAAGAATATTTTTGTAACCCAGTTACAACGCGCAAGGATGAGACCACACTCTGCTGGGTCTCATGTTATTCAGTTGAACTGCAACCAAATTAACAATTGTTAAAATTCATTGTTTTGTTTTGTATAGGTATTCTATGGAATATATGTTCAGGGACAATCCATTTAAACAGTGATTTTTCTTACCACAAATAACTATAACTTTAAATGGAAAATCCAATAAGTAGTACATGCTGGAACAGCAGTGGCTTTGGTTAGGTAGAAGGTTGTTAATTTTTAAGACATCTGTATCTAGTAAAGTGCTGAAGGACATGTGGAAATGCATTCCTGAATGTGGGCCTACATTAAGGAAAAAAAGACTGTTTATATTCTAGGTGCAAAAGGCCACAAGATGTCCTTTGACTCTTTTAATGTGCAGTATCCTTCATTGTAAATACAATGATTTATCTTGTAAACATAATATATTAGTGGAGGCTTCTGCAGTTATTGAAGACTGAGTACAGTATCTTGACTCCTGCAGTTATAACAGTTAGATGTTTATCGTGATCTCCCAGCACCCAGAGACATTTTAATTTTGAATAACCTCCTACTAACTTAGAAGTGGTCAGACTTGCACAATTTATAGAAATTTATTGAAATATGTAGGGCTCAGCAGAGCGTTCTGTATCAACCTACAGTATGCTGTTCTATATGGCTGAATAAATTCATCCAAATAGCAGTGAGTCATGAAATAATTTTTTGAAATTGACATCGATTTCTCCCAAACTGCAAAGACCGCCTGAATCCATTCAGGATCCACAATCCTTTTTAGTTGTAAGTTCTCTATAAAGGAAACAAATAGTTCAGATAACACATAACTGATGCTCTGATCCTCCAAAGACATAAGCACTTCCTTAACATTAAGCATCTGATTAGTCTTATTAAACTCACAGTTTTAAAGTTAAGCACACGCACAAGGTTTTGCAAGGGCTATGTTTTGCAATCCATTTTGGTCCTCAGGTGTAAAATGCTGTGCAAAGGCAAAGTATTGTTCTTCAAACATTTGCTTTTTTGTAGTTTGTAACTCTTTAAAACTTTGTTTTATGATTTCTCTTGAACTAGCTGCATGTTGGAAATATTTGCAGTGTTCACATACAGTCTTGTGCATCACAGATATCAGTGTTTCATGTTTGTATTGGAAAAATAATATCCAAGTAACATGAAACAGCAAAATCAGAGCCCAACATCATGGTCTGTCTACAAGATGTATGTAAGGAATAAAAACTTAGATTCTTGCATTGTAACTAGGAAAATTAGGAAGGTCTTCACAGTATTGTTTAAGTGTTTTTATGTATACTCTTGGTTAAAAATCTTGAAGGAGAAGTGAAATTTGCTTCTTAGAGAATTTATTTGTGATACCAAGTTTCAGTCCAGAAAGGTTTTTATTTATTAGAAATTCTTACAAAAGGGAGTTAATAATGTAAACTCTGATTTAGCCTTAATTAAAATTGTGTGAATGGTGCTGGCATAATGTGAATAGAAATACCTGAAGTTTTCAGTACTGTAGCCTGGATAAAGAACAGCTACTGTTTAATTAATAATCCTATTGTCTCTTTTTCCCTCTTCCAGTGATGTTACCATTTTTACTTGTCACAAATCTGCAAAGGTTGGAACTCGTCTGGTATTTGATCACAATGGAAAAATTACTCAGAAAACTCCTTATCCACGACAGCAGGGAACAACTGTTAGTGTGCACCAATTGTTTTATACCCTGCCAGTGCGGCACAAGGAATTTCAACGAAATATTAAAAAGGTGTAGTGAACTGGAAATTCTGCTTTTAAAAATGTGATAATCTGCAAATCTAAACCTTATACAAAATACATGTAATTTAAATCATAATTCTTTCCTTTATATCTTGGTATACCATAGTGCTAGAGAGAGTTGATTAGTTCAGACATTTTATTCTAGAACTTCGTCTCTTTCAGCATAAAGAATATGTGGTCTAAGATTCTTCTCTTTTCAGTCCGATTTATCATTAGTTGGTACTAAAATTTACTTAAGTGTTGGTTTGATGCTTCTAAATCTTGGTTGCTCATTCATCTGTTGAATCTATATTTACATTATAATATTATAGACATCTTTGTGAAATAATAAAATGGACTCTTCCTTTTGCCTTCGTTACATATTTTGCACAGATTTTATGTAGAACTACAGTGACAAAACTTTCAAATTTGAAAAAGAAAGCAAAATAGGAATGAGCATTGCATAATTAAAATTTGAAAATGTAGTGTTTTAAACTACTCATTTAACATATATCTTGTAAATATGGTTTAATCTTCTTCTTATTTTTCACACGTAAAATCAAACTGTTTGCAGGGTTTCTGGAAGTTGCAGCTGAATCTCAGAATAAAGCTATACAACCCGGTTTGGAAGGGAGACAAAAATGTGATGTACACAAGGATAGGCTAACCTATTTAGACATTTTAAAAAATCTATGAATGTGTTTTCTGTTTCATAAAAATATTCAAACTTTTATTTCTTTAACAGGAGTATGCAAAAATGGTCCAAATATTACAAGCATACTGCATCATTTCAACGGGAGTTCGAATTAACTGTACCAATCAGGTTGGCCAAGGGAAAAAACACTCAGTGGTGTGTACCACTGGAAACTGTAGTCTAAAGGAAAACATTGGAGCGATATTTGGGCAAAAACAGGTAATACTTACTGTAGGAAATGAAAAAAAAAGCAGCTGCAAAAATATGTTAAAATCTAATTAAATATAGCATGAATAAAGATATCGTATAAACCATTATGCAGGAAGCTGTCTGAAGGTATAGGAAGAAGGGTGTAATAATCATTGTGCTCTAGCACACCTTATAGGTTGACCAAGGCAAGAGAAGGCAGTTTCCACAGACCTTTTTTTTTTTTTTTTTCTTGTCTCAATTTTGCCTGCTTTGCAGAAAGAGAAATACAAAATGATGGGATGAGCATAAATCTTAATATCTCAATTCAGACTGGTTAAATTAGTGTTCTGATAAGTAACTGAGAGAGATTAAGGTTTGTTATCTGTTCATTTTTGTGACAAGTGGACCACAGGTATTTCCAATCCCCAAAAGCATAATTATAAAAACGTTAGCACGGTGTGGTGTGGAAGACTCGGTTTGCAGAATGGAAAGGAGAAAGATATCTGAGTTTTGCAACCTTTCACTATGAAATTTAGAAGCGTATTCTTTAAAGTTGTGGTCTATCATACAAATTGGAATAGCAGTCAGCAGATGTAGACATTTGCAGCTTGATGCTTAATAAATGTTTATTCTAAATAAATCTGTTATAACTATCCAGTGGAAAGAAGTAGAGAAAGGAAGACAAAAGCAGTAAATGCACTCTTTCCTCCAGCCTTATGTCGTAGCTACCAAGCATTTTTACTACATTGGTTGGGGGCGAGGCTAATCGGTGATATTGTATTAAGTATCTCCTCCCGTTCAGGGGCCCATTTGTGCTATCCCTGCAATGCTCCCAACCCTGTTCCTCATGAGAGTGAGAGTCCAGACCAAAATTTAATTTGATGTCCTCCATGGGTCAGCCAACTAAAATGTTAAGTTACATGTATTTATTTATATACTCCTGCACCTTTAAGACCACAGTGCTGAATGCAGAATCAAAAAGAGAAAAAAGTAAGTGTGTCCTAACTGAGAAACCACATAAGATTTATTATTGAAGAAAATTATATCTGTGTTTCAGGTAATTTGTGTTTCAAATGGGATGTCTTATCAATTGTATTATCATTCATTCAAAACCTATGAATTTATCTGATGATGTCTTCTGATATGGCATGATTCTTGATTGGATCATTTATGGCTGGGAAGTCTGAAGCTGAATAAATAATGCTATTTTTTCTGTGTTAAATAGGCTTAGTGAGTAAGTGTTGGCATTAAAAGGAGAGCAGAACACTTAACAGTAAAATTATGTATCAGTATAGGTTAAGAGGAAGAGTTTGTTAGGGATTTATACTTTTGCATATGCTCTTTAATAGTGTAACTATAACCTGCTGTGTGTTTGAGGGTATTCCCTTCATTCAACCTGGCCAGCCAACTTTTAAAAAATATAATTACCACGTGCCAAGTTGGTTGTGATCCTGACAATAATAAAACAAGGAACTGAAAAGAAGGCCATAGCTGTAATTGTTTGTTCAATTATCATCCTTCTGACTGAGTTAAGCTATAACAAAGGCAAAAATGAATGAAAAACCCATTGGCTTTAAATCACTAAAATGATGTTTGATGTTCTTGCACCAAGAAATGGTTGTGAATTTAAATTTTCTTTCAGTTGCAAAGCCTCATTCCCTTTGTACAACTACCACCTAGTGAAGCTGTTTGTGAAGAATATGGCCTCCTCTCCACTGATATGCCACAGAATCTTTATAAGTAAGTAGGAAGCCATTGCTGTCAGTGTTTCCATGTTATAACTCAGGACTACAATGTAGTCAGTTACATGTACGTGAAGAAGGAGGGATGGGGTTGATATTTCTTGGTTTGTTCCAATTTTCTGCTGAATTAGTAACCACATTTAGTGTTCTGATTAACTATACGTTATGGGTCAAATTGTGCCCTCAGTTATACCTGTACATCCTCACTGAAGTCATTGCGATTGCCTGGGTGTAAGACAAGGTAGAATATGGTCCAACTTGAGTAAAGAATATATATATAATATAATATTAGAATTTATAGTGGTTAATATAGAAGAGATTTGTGAACAGCCATATAAATGTTTGGATTTCCCATGTCCTTAGAATCAGTGTCACAGCTGACTCTCCTTGAGGTAGAGAAAGCATGAATGCAGCTTTTTCTGCAGTCAGTGAATGCTGCTCTTTCAGTTGCCTTTGATAAATTGGGGTGTGGAGCAAAGCCACATGTAGGTATTTACTGAAAACATGTAATAGTTTTGGCCTTTAACCTCATCAGAAATGTTCCTTTATAGAACTAACATTGACTCTTAAAAGTTTCTATTCTTCCTTTCTTCTATTGAGTCCTACCCTTACAATATTAATATTAAACAGTATTACAGGCTTCGTTTCCCATTGTGATCATGGTGTTGGAAGGAGTACAACAGATAGACAGTTTTTCTTTGTCAATCAGCGACCATGTGACCAATCAAAGGTACAGTTCTTAATAATATAGTATATAGTTAGGCTTGGAAGGATTAGATTTTTATCGGTAAAAGCTGGTAATGTTAATTTCATCATACACACACCAATACAAAAAATTCCATCCAAAATGACCAGAATTTACAGATAGGCAAAATAAGAAAAATGTTGCTTGAGAACTTTTTAGAGTGTGATTTAAAGATATTTACTTCATATATTTTGACAGTTTGTGTTTTAACAGCTATAAAGCTTTAACTTTTTGAATCTCAGCTTCCACTCTCATTAAATAATTGTCTGATCGCCCCCCATAATTTTCTGCAACTGTGAAAGTTTAAGTAGATCAAAATCTAAATAAATGCTTAAGACCCCTAATTTTGTATAACTGTGAAAATTTTAATCAATAAAAATTTAAAAATACTTAAAAATAAATATCAATAATATTGTGTCAACATTATTTTAAAAAAGCAATTTCTGCCAGCCCTGCTTACAGTTGCTTGATTTCCTCGTTACTCTTTTCCAGTCTAGATCTAGTAATTGTTGTAACTTTTTACTTCCTTTGTATTGATCTAGTAATGGAAAGATATAACTGTCTGGTGGTACATCAAAAGGAAATGACCAGATTAGAAACTTTTACATATAGGTCTTATCCTGCAAATACTTACTCATTTTAGCTTCTTTGTCTACAATGGGACTGTTTGTGTGAGGAAAGGTCTAATCATGTGAATAAGGATTTGCTAGATCACGCTTGAAGTCTGTTTATTACTGCATTAGATAACATGTATCAGTAAATAATAGAAGCAAGTAATGATATCAGTTGTTCTCTGTGTTCTGTGCAGATTTCCAAAGTTGTAAATGAAGTTTACCACACGTACAATAAGCACCAATATCCATTTATCGTTCTTAACATTTGTGTAGATTCTGGTGAGTTCTTCTATGCAATCTCCATTAACCTTTGTAAAATGCTAAAAATAATAAATATGTAACACATGCAACTGAATAGCTTTAGAATCATTGGAGTTTTAAGTAGCTTTTGGACTAACTAGATGAATACTTATTATTGTATTGTGAAGACGCTTCTGATCTGTAATCGGAACATATTTTATTATTGTTTGTACGCTAACCAGAAGTAACTTCCTATGCCAGTCTAGACCAGGGTGAAAGAGGCAGTCTGCTGGGTAGAATTAAATATCAGGGAACTTAAAATGTCTTAGAATGCAGAAGCAGTATTTTTTACCATTGTTGCGGGATCTGCGGGTAGTTTAGCAGTGCTGTGTTTGCGGCCATATTATCCATATTACCAGTGGCTTTTGTTTTACTCTGTGAAATAAAGAGAGGAAAAATAAGGGAACTTCAATCCAAGGATGGAAGGAACAAAAATATTGTATAACTTAATCTGAAATACAATTAATAGCTTTCCTTTATTTTTAGAGTGCGTTGACATCAATGTAACTCCTGACAAGAGGCAAATTTTACTGCAACAGGAGAAAGTTTTGTTAGCAATTTTAAAGACCTCTCTTGTGGGAATGTTTGGTAGCAATGTTAACAAACTTAACATCAGTCAAAAACTACTGGATATCACAGGTACATTAATGATAACTGTGGAAGTCACCATGGGTATGGCAAATGTTGGAGAGCTCAGAACGATGAAAAAGATGTATTCTTAAAATTAACTTTCTAATAGCAAATATGCCTGCTAATGAAACTGACAAGCGTATTACCAGATTTCTAGTCCACAGTTTGTAGTCAGACTCAAGCACCATTACCACACACACACACTGATCACACAAAAGCTTTTCAGGCTTCCTTTATATATCATAAAAAAGCAATTTTGGGTGCAAGCCTAGTTTCTTCTTTATATTTTTCTTTGGTTCCCTTTAAGTAAATTTGGTGCTGGTCTGTTTGCATCTTGGGAGATGAAGTCCCCTAATTATCCACTGATCAGGTGTAGCACAAGCAGTTGTGGTGCCAGGTTCCTCATTGCTCTGCCTGGGATATGAGATTTATTTAAAAAAAAAAAAAAATGCTACTGAACAGGCATCAAATGGTAACAGCTTTCAGCACTGATAACCAGGGCTACATTCAATCTGATGACCCAGAGATTAAGGGTTTGTCGATAGTGGCTTGTTACCATTCTCTTTCCCACCCCCCACCCCCCCCATTTCTTTGTCCCTTCCCCCAAATGAGTCATCCAGTCTCCCAAGTGTTTGATCTTTGTTTTGTTTTTTAAATTGCATTAATGAAAATCTACAATTTTCTCCGTTCATATTTTATTAGGTAACTTCAAAAAGATAGTAGCAGAAGAAACAGAAACGCCTCAGACGGGAATGCTACTTGATTCTGCAGTCCAGAATCCAGGGGGAGAAGAGAAAAGAACAATGACTATTATCAAATTAAGAGAGTCATTCTCTCTCCATCAAATGACAGAGAGCAGCTTTCAGAGCCCTAACAATGTTGAAAAGCAACACAACTCCCCAGGGAAGAGAAAACTTATGTCATTTCTTAACACTTCAAGTCCTGTAAAGAGTCAAAAGTCCATCTCCAGCAAGGAGTCTGGACATTGGAAGCAGATGGACTCAAATACGTACTCAGTTACTAGCAGAAATTTGAGGAAGCTAGAGAATGATACAGATTCTGGATGTGGTAGCACCTCTGCAGAGTCAAATGTTGGCTTTAATACTCCAGAAGTTGGTAGCTGCATCAGCAATGAAAGTGCAGGCAGTTCACCTGAAGAAGAGTTCCTTATTTCAAAAGAGGAGCTTCAAAGTGTTCATCTTGAAACTGTCAAATTTAGTGAAGAATCATTGGAATGTGATGCCAAATTTTCAAAGGTTCAACATGAATTAACCCAAATGAGTGAACAGAATGAACTGAGTGAATTACCTCAGCAAGCCAATAGTTTTTCCCCAAATGTGAAGCGTTTTAAAAGTGAGCCAGCTAATTTAAAGGCAGCCACCTGTCCAGAACTAAGGAATGCTGAGAACTGTGCATCAGTGCCACATGTTGATATACCAATTGAAATTAAAAAGAAAACTGTGCCACTTGAGTTCTCTATGAGCTCTTTAGCAGAAAGAGTTAAAAGGCTAATACAGCAGCAACAGAAAAAGGCAGAAACCCAGAATTATAGAAGATTTAGAGCAAAGATTAGCCCGGGAGACAATAAAACAGCAGAGGATGAATTAAGAAAAGAAATCAGGTATTTGCACCTTCTTTTAACTTACATTAACTAAATGATAAAGTTGATTAAAAAAAATGTTAACAGTATTTACAAGAAAGCTTTCATCTGTTTGTTAATTTTTGAGATGTAGGTTTATATATAAATGACAAACCTCTACACTAATGTGTTAGGAGCTTTTTGGCAGTTTGTTTCATCAGGTAACTCAAGCTTCTGCAAACATATAGTTCCATGTAGAATATGGAAATGTGCATAATAAACAGCTAGTGCTACACATTTTATAAACTC
Organism: Dermatemys mawii; assembly: GCA_007922305.1. NCBI lineage: Eukaryota > Metazoa > Chordata > Testudines > Dermatemydidae > Dermatemys > Dermatemys mawii. The sequence goes on along the minus strand of ML677381.1, from coordinate 13,701,450 downwards.
TTCTTTAGTAATAATTTGGAGTATGTTGAATGATGTATTCAAAGAAACACCAAACTTATTATTGAGATATTTCTCTGGTGGTAATCTGCTGAGTGAAGCCCATTATTCATGTTGCCTCTTTTAAAATGCTGTAAAGTTTTGGGGTGGAGCAGCTTTGGAAATAGACTGATTCAGATGGGGACTGGACAATGAGGGTCTGAGACACAGATATTTTTGCCGGCATATATTTTGGTTGTCAGTGGTGTAGAGAGGCCTACCCCTTCCTATTGAAAAGGAGGCAGATAACTCAGACATAAAGATTTTAGAGCTATCATAGTTTATAATCTGTTTGTTTTTCTACATACAGTAAAGAGATGTTTGCAAAAATGGAAATCATAGGTCAGTTCAATTTAGGGTTTATAGTAGCCAAGCTGAACTCTGATCTCTTCATAATTGACCAACATGCTACTGATGAAAAATACAACTTTGAGATGTTACAACAGCACAACGTTCTCCAAGGTCAGAAGCTGATAGCGTAAGTGTCTTTAATGTGTTACTTTGAAAATTTGGTTTGAAACAGCTGGAACCTAGTATAGTAAATGGATGTAGTGAAACTCCACTTTCAGTGAAGTAGATTGCAATGCCCTGGAATTTTTGGTCAAGTGCAGTTTTAGTCATGTTGAACTTCTGTATGGTGGGTTGGACCCCTCCCCCTCCCCTTTCTGGAATGCCACCTGATGTACTGGGGTTTCATGAGCCCCTCTTGTTCCGCAAGCCTGGATTCCCTCTCCCTGTTTTGCTGAATTAGGCTTTCTAGCCTGTTGCAGCACACACTCACAGGTAGGGCCACATCCAGCTGCAGACACAGACTGAAGTCAGCTCCGTGTGAGAGGATTCACCCAGCACTCACATGCACATCCATTTTGAGGAATAAACCCAAAATAATATTGTCTTGCACTGTAGAAAAAGCTCAAAATTCACCCTCTCCCTCAATATGAAGAGAGATATGCACAACTTCTCACCCCCATCCCCAGTTAGAAATTGCACAAACTGGGATTAATAATAAACAAAACAAATTCTGCCTGTTGTAGTTAATAAATTTAAGTGATTATAAGGGATATCAAACCGAACAAAGCAGATTACAGAGCAAATAAAATAAAACAGGCATACTAAGTTTAAGATCTTAGACTGGTTTCAAGAAGTAATTTCTCACCCTAAATGTTATTTTAGGTAAGTTGCAGAATTCCAGTAGCTTAGAGTTCCAGTTATTTCTTCTCACAGACTGGACCCTGTCTCAGTCTAGACTCACCCTGCCTTTCCCTTCAGGTTAGTTCCTTTGTCCCTTCAGTTTCTTTCAGCAGTCCTCCTTCTTGGGTATGCAAGAGAGGAGAGTCCAGATTAACCTCCTCTTCAACCTTAAAAGGGATTTTCCTAACACTGGAAACATTGTTTGATCCCTATCCCCGTATAGAGGAAAAAGTACCAGCAGTGTCCAAGGTGGTATTTTGTTTCAGGTGTTCTTATCACCTGACCTGGTAGTGTCTCAGGAAGGAGAGAGATTAGTATCTTCAGTCTTATTGTTTCTTCCTAATGACCCATCAAGGCTGTGATGTCAAAATGTTGTAATAACTTGAGAAAAGCCTTGAAGCTTAAGGGACAAGTTTTGCTGAACATTAGTGCAGACTCTTAAGTAAATATGTCAGGAAAGAAAATATTGTGTATGAGGATTTTATAGAAAAGTCTAGCTGGAATCTGACAGAAGAGAAGTGTGCATGAGGAAAGGAGAGCTTTAGACTTCAGTACATTAAAGCACTTAAGAACATATTTAAAATTTAAGCATGTGTGTAGGTACTTTGGTGAATTGGAATTATAGCAGGGGTGAGCAAACTTTTTGGCCCGAGTGCCACATCGGGGTTGCAAAACTGTATGGAGGGCCAGGTAGGGAAGGATGTGCCTCTCCAAACAGCCTGACCCCATCTGACCCTCTCCCATAACTGCCCTTTCAGGATCCCATCCAACCCTCCCTGCTACCTGTCCCCTGGCTGACCCAACCCCTATTCACTCCTTCAGCAGGCCCCCCCGGGACTCCCACGCTTATCCAACAGCCCCCCACACCCAGATCCCCCGTCCCCTGACGGCTCCTCCACCCCATCCAACCACCCCCTGCTCCCTGTCCCCTAACTGTCTCCCAGGACCCCCTGTCCCTTATCCAACCCTTCCTGCCCCCTTACCATGCCGCTCAGAGCAGCGTGTCTGGCAGCTGCGCCACCCTGCAGGAGCACGCAGACCCTGCCGCCCAGAGCACTGCCCATGTGGCGGCATCTCTGTGGGGGAGAGGGGACAGTAGGGGAAGAGCCGATGGTAATGTCCCCGGCCAGGAGTTCAGGGGCCAGGCAGGATGGATGTGGCCTGCGGACTGTAGTTTGCCCACCTCTGAATTATAGAACCAGATTCAAAGTCCTCAGAGTCCATCAGAGTCTGTCCACTGAACTCATTTTGCTTTGGATCAGGCCCTTAGAGAGGAAAAGGCAAGCCAAATGCTGGTACTGTGTTTCTGCAGTTCTCTACAATTTTAAATTCTCCTAAACTAGGCTTTATGGCTGTTGTCATGGCTTAGCAACTGCAGAACTAAATTTTTGCTGAATTTCAGCCTTAGTCACTCTGTATTAGAATTTTGGAATTTTATAAGCTTAATGCAATGTTTCTGAGGAATTTTAATAATCCTACTTATGTAGCACCTTACATATTCAAAATGTGTTACCAGCATTAATTCCTACAACATCCTTTAAGTTAGGCCAGGCTCACTCTTATAACTGCTGAACATAAGCCTGGATAAAACCCAGAGAAACTATGGGGATATGGTTAAGGACATAGTGCCTAAGTGTCAGAGCCAGGACTTAATTGTTTTTAATTCTGTTGTCATATCACACAATTTTGTAATTTGGCTTGATATATATTTAATTTTTCCTCTCTCGTAGGCCACAAAATCTTAATTTAACTGCTGTAAATGAAACTATATTGATTGAAAACCTGGAGATATTTAGAAAAAATGGGTTTGATTTTGTCATTGATGAAGATGGTAAGTTTGGATCCTAGAACTAAGTTTGAATCGCTAGAAAAGTTTACAGTTTTCCTCTTCTCGCTTGGTAAACAAGATGAAGTTGATAGAAGTTGTCATTAGTATTGCAAAATAAGGTCTTAAATATTGACTTGCCATATTCAATGCATACTGTTTTTCTTTTAAGGTTCTTGAACATATTTAATGGAAAATTATTGAATGCATATTTGTTATTTAAGAAACTGGATTGATAAGGAGTTGTATAGTAGTTTCCTACAGTAATTCTTCTTAGCATTTGGTAGTGACCTAATAGACCCAGTTGCCACTCCAAGAGATAGTGAGTTTATTCTTCTTGCATTGCATTAGTAAAACCTTTGTTGGAGTAACAGGGTTACATGCAGGCAAACAAATGACCTGATAGAGAAGGGAACTAACTGTTGGGATTATTGGGTTTTCTTTTTGGCCCTAGTAGTAACTTGCTCTGTGGTTTTGGGCAAATCACTTAACAGCTAAGTGCATCATTTTTTCATCTGTAAGATGGGGATAATATTTATTTGTCTCAGAGCAAAAAGCACTGTGTGGTGTAAAGTAGTGTGTGCCATAGAGAAAAATGTCTGTTATCCCTTGCGGCATTTTTCAAGAACATACAGGCCAGGCATGCAACATGATGCATTTTTAAATTTCAGAAATCTTCAAGGGTTGTTTTTTTTGTTTTTGCCTAAAATAGCAATGGTAATTATCAAACTTTTACAAACAAACAATCTAATTATTTTTAGTTATATAACTTTAAAAATAACTTTAGACAGCTCTTTCAAGCGGTCCGGTTTTTAAAATGTTAGAATTTTTGTAAAATTAGAACATCTCTCAAAAGACTGTTTGCTAATTAAATTTTAGTATTCATGTAGGGATCATTTTGTATTGACTTTTGGAAGGAGCATGTTTAAATTTTTACTTTATTTGTCAAATAAAATTAAATGTCCACTTGCATTGATAATGTGTTTCTCTATTAAATACTTTGCTTTTTTAAAAAAATCTTTCAGCTCCTGTAACTGAAAGGGTTAAATTGATTTCCTTGCCAACCAGCAAAAATTGGACTTTTGGTCCACAGGACATAGAGGAGTTGATCTTCATGTTAAGTGATTGCCCAGGAGTCATGTGTAGGCCCTCCAGGGTCAGACAGATGTTTGCTTCTCGAGCTTGTAGAAAATCTGTAAGTTCTGCATTTGATATATATTTACTAGTATACACTGTATATTTAATTGGACTGTATGTCGCTAGTGGATTTTGGCACCTAACATCCTTGGCCCTGATCCTGCTCTTTTGTCCCAGTGTAAATCAAGAGTAACTTCACTGAAGTCTTTAATTATACCAGTTCTAGTACAGCTAAGGGCAGAATTGGGCCCTTTGTATATGGTCTTAAATTAGATTTTGATTGCCCTGTAGTTCTGTTTATTTTAATGTCTTGCACAGTATCTTGTCTGCTGTTGTAATTGGAGAAGTACAGCTTTTGTGTAGCAATTTGCCACAAGGGAGAAGGAAAATATCATTGTTAAAAATGTTTGTGTCTTTGTTCACAGGTGATGATTGGAACTGCACTTACTGTAAATGAGATGAAGAAACTGATCACCCACATGGGTGAGATTGAGCATCCTTGGAACTGTCCTCATGGAAGGCCAACTATGAGGCATATAGCCAATTTAGATATGATTTCTCAAAAATAGCAGACTGTTGTGTATATTTTATTAGCGTGTTTTACTTTTAATTAATTGGCAATGTTATTAATCCACTTATTTTTGAATTACAGCTTTTATCATAAAACATTTTTATTTTGTCAGAGAAGTAACAGTTTTAGCTGCCATTTTCAATATTTAAATATTACTATTTTGCATATTTAAATATTACCTGAACAACACAAGCATCCTGTAATCTTTCTTTGTTACTCCTATATAGATATACCAGAATTTACTTGTAAATACATTCCTTTTGTCATGGCTGGCGTTACATATTACTTTTTTTTAAGCTGCTGAGATATTTAAAAAAACCTCTTTTATATGGAAGTGGAAGACTTTAGGTGAACACTCTTTCACAATACAGTCTCTAGAATAAGTAAAATGATATATCATAGGCTATAGTGCCTTTTGTGTAACATTTCAAATAAATCATATTTGATGTGTAGGTAAAAGTATTCAATCATATTTTCTCTTTTCACTATTCTGTGTCAGGGTTTTTCTAATGTTCAGTTTAATGTTTAGTAGTGAGAAACATTAAACACTCGTGTTAAAGAGAGGATGGAATAGAATTGCATACCTCTGACATCCACCTCTGTCTCTTAAGCAGCATCTTACTGAGCCTTACTCCATAAACATTCTTTCAATAAAAGATTCCTTTTCTGAGAATGAAAGCAAGCAGCTATCTGACCCTACCACCACCTGTGGTAAGGAAGGCTATTCTAAAATTAGGAGCTTCTTTCACTATAGAAACAAAGCAGTTATTATATTGGTTACTTTAGACCCAGGAGGCTGAATCCTGGGCTTTTTGAAAGTCAATGGCAAAATTCTGGCCTTGGTGGGGCCAAGAAAAGATTGTGTTTGTTTACATCAATGTGCAAATACACAGATATCTGTGTATATATCACAAATAATACACAGATATCTGCTATATTTAGAGGAGAATGTTTGCAACCTTGCAACTCTGACCTTGGTGGGGCCAAGAAAAGATTGTTTACATCAATGTGCAAATACAGATATCTGTGTATATATCACAAATAATACACTGATATCTGCTATATTTAGAGGAGAATGTTTGCAACCTTGCTTTTGTCCTTGCTAATGGAAGGAATGTAAAGTAGAAGATGTGCATTCTCTTCATGGCTGTCATTGAATTGTGCGAAGTTGGGCACTATCTACTTAAATCTTCCACTATTCCTTAGTTTCCCTGTATGTGATGTGGGCATGATGCTGTACCATGAATAAGCACTCTGAGCTTCTCCGGGTAAGCTCTGAACAGCTGCTAAGTAAAAAGGGTGGAGAATAATCCATCCAAACTTCTTCCAAGAGGCAGGTTTGGGGGCTAGAGCCAGCTTCCTCTACTGGAGAACGACAGGCCTCCTGTATTGCAGAAATAACCTAAAACCATCATGGTGGTGCAAAGAAACCAAAAGAAAACGTGGGACTGGGACCAGTAGAAGAAAAATCCCTCCCCTCGCGCCTGCCTGGCGCCAGCTGTGCTGCAGTCCCGGGGCTAGAAGAAAACGTGCCTCCGACTCTGCCCTGGGCACTGCTGCCAGCTGGGAGCCCGAGATCCGAGGGGCGGTTCCGCAGCGGTGCGCTTGGGGAGTGGCGGCTCCAGGATCCCTGTACTGGAGAGAGGCCCTTCCAGCAGCAGGCCGGGGCCGCTGTAGCAGGCACGCATTGCACAGCCGGCGCCCCGCCCGCCCGCTGGAGGGGGTTGTATTATCCGGGCAGCTGGGGAGGGGGAAAATGGGCGGCGGTCCCTTTAAGAAGACGAGCGAGTGCCTTTCTGCCCAGCGGGTGGTTACTATGGTTACAGGCACCGGGTGTAGGACGCTGGAGCAGGAGCCAGAAGAACGGGCCCCGAAACACCCTCGGCTTTGCCCGAGGAGCCCCGGGCGTTGGCCGGCACCTTAGGGACGGAGCAGGGCGGGCCTGGCTTCCCGCAGGGTGGTGGGCGACCTAGCCAGCGTGGAGGGGAGCCAGGAGCTTGGTGCTGCCCGGCCAGCCGTTTGTCGTGGATGCGAGGGGACAGAGAATCCAGCGATGATACGATCCCCTCAGGTGTCTTTGCAAATGTCGCTGAGGCGTCGTGGGTAAATTTCCATCTCCTTATAGAGAAGCTTTCTAGCTTGGAGACATTATCTCAGGAATCTCCTACCTATAAACAGAACCCCAGCTTGGGCTTGCAGGAGGTTTGTAATTGTGTTCAGTCCCCCACCATCACCATCGTTTTAACTAATATCATTTTACACTTGCTTTAACCCATGGGGGTTTAGTGAGTGTGTTTTTAATTGCCCCTGAATCATTCCCACCTAACAGAGTGCGTACTATTACTGCTTTACAGAATCAGGAATACTAAGCCTTGAAGATTTAACCACAGAACAGTGGGAGTCATGATTCTAGACAACCACAGTGTTCTGTGATTTTCAGATAATCCTCTGGGGTCACAAATATGTGGTGGTATCTTATTTCCATAATCTGGCATGTTGTGTATTATAGGTAGCAGGTGAATCTGTAACCCATTATTTTCCCAGAGAGTATTAGTGGAATCTAGTGCATTTCCGTTACCCTCATTTCCCTAAACAGTGACTCTCAACCTTCCCACACCACTGTATCCCTTTCTGATTTGTCTTGTGTACCCCAAGTTACACTTCACTTTAAAACTACTTGGTTACACAATAAGACATAAAAATACAAAAGTGTCACAGCACATTGTTGTTAAAAATTGCTTACTTTCTAATTTTTACCATATACAGTGCTACCGCAATATAGTGCGGTCCTATATAAGGCAAATTCTGATATAACGCAGTAAAGGAGCGCTCCTGGGGGCGTGGCTGCGTGCTCCGGTGGATCAGCGCATTGTGTCTGGCTTCGATATAACATGGTTTCCTCTATACCACGGTGTAATTTTTTGGCTCCCAGGGACAGCATTATATCGAGGAAGGAGTGTAATTATAAAATAAATTAACTGGAATATAAATATTGTACTTACATTTCAGTGTATAGTATATAGAGGATTATAAACAAATAATTGTATGAAATTTTAGTTTGCACTGACTTTGCTAGTGCTTCTTATGTAGCCCGTTGTAAAACTAGGTAATATCTGGGTGGATCGATGTACCCACTGGAAGATCACTATGTATTCGTAGGGGTACGTATACCCCTAGTCGAGAACCACTGCCCTAGAAGCTCATGAAACATCTAACACTTTTACTTTAAATACTCATTGGAAATTGTTGCAATTACCATACAGCAATAAAACTTTTAAAAATATTATTTTGGGGGCAAATGAGGGGAGAGAAATCAGATTTTATCATGTTGTTTGGTTTTTTTCTTTCTTTTTCAGTTAAACGAGTTCAAATTTTGAAAATTAAACCTCTGACATAAAAAATAGGCAAGAGAAATTAAAGCCTTTTGTTCAGAAAAACAGCTTTGAGGCAATTCAGTGGCAATGGCTAAAGATAAGAAGAAAGATGGCAAAAAAACAGAAAAATTGGCACCTGCCCCTCCTCCAGCTGAGACTTCATTTGAAGGTATTTCTTCAGCTCAGCAGTCGTATGTCCAGACATCATTGAATCAAGTGGAGGAAGCAGAAGCAAGCCCTTTAGAAACCCAAGAAGAATCAAAAGGGATGGAAGAACCTCTGGTCCAGGAAGCAGCTCAATATTATGAGGAGCCTATTCTCACTCAACTTATTGTAGAAAAGTATGTTAAAAACATGTCAGTTTAGTTAAAAACACATTCACTAGATGAGTATTTATTATTTAAGTACCTGTTGTATGCTTGGTATTGTACAAAACATGGCTCCTGCCTTGTGCAGTTTACAATCTAAAAGGCAGATAGATATCAGACGCAAATGCACTGCAAGACAAAGGGTAGTGGTAACTTAGAATGTGTGTGTATACACATTTAAGACCCATTGTGTGGTAGGACACCAGTGGACAGACTGTGCAAGGAGTGCTGGCGTAAGTTACTGAAAAGGGGGTGCCAATGGGGATGGGCCTATGTGATTAGAGTTCAGGTGGCCTTAATACCCCATAATCGCAGAGCTCATCGTGGATGGAGAGCTGTATTGCAGCCCTGTGCCCTGGCTCTAGAACCTTGCTTCCCTATCTCATTCACACTTCACTTGCATAAAGCCCAATTCCTCTTGCTTTTTTTGGGTAAAATGAATTTCACTGCAAATGTACATGCAGTTTTCTATATAAAATGAATACATTAGTGTAATTACATAATATTTGGTGCTGCTTAACATTTAGGGTTAGGTGCATAATGCACATGAGGGTGCCCACTTCCTGCCAGTACTTTAGTCACGAAAGGGGAGCAAGCCCTGTATTCTACCCACTAGCAAGATACAGTATATGCGTTCACTCCACCTCTTCCAAAATGGGAACTAATAGATTCTAACAACGTAATTTGGCTTTTATCAGAAAGTAATAGTCATTTTTTAACTTCTGTTGTTTCTGGTTTACTTGTAGTGATTTGATTATTTCATCGTTAGTTTGTTTTCTTTGTAGCTATGAAGGAGAAAAAGTCCATGGATTATATGATGGAGAAGGTGTAGCATATTTTCAGGGAGGAAATGTATACAGAGTGAGTAATCAGCATTCTGTTTATGGGTACATCTTTGGCAAAGTACTAAGGGTACGACTTCACAGCTTGAGGCAGCAAGGCTCCAAGCCTGGGTCAACAGGCTTGGGCTTGCGGGGCTTCTACTGTGGTACTAAAAGTAGCTGCATAGACATTGTAGCTCTGGCCCTGAAGCCTAGGTAGGGGGTTGGCATGGGCTTCAGTGTCTGAGTTCCCGCCTGAGCTACAGAGTCTACACAGCTGTTTCTAGGGTGGTAGTGCAAGTCCTGTGAGCCTGAGTCTGTTGACCCAGGATTGGAGCCTTGCTGCTGCTTGCTGTGTAAATGTACCCAAAATGAAATGCGACAAATTCTTCCCTTGGAAGGGGATATGTTGCTCCTCCCTTTGACTTCATTGGGAACTGCACAGCTAAAATTTATGTGCGTTGAATAGTGGATTCTGTGGTTTAAGGGCTGCTGACATTCATAGCTTAGTTCTTTTAGTGCTGATAGTTTGAGGGGTTTTAATTAGAACATGTTACTTCTCCTCTAACTACTTAATAGCTATAGACCTAAGTCGTGATACAGGAATAAAAACAATACTGTGTGTATTATTTTGAAGGGCATGTTTTCCGAAGGTCTCATGCATGGACACGGGACTTATACATGGGCTGATGGAGTGAAGTATGAGGTAAAGTGCATGTAAATAATTTTTAAGTATCATACAGCTAATTACAATCTATACATGCAAATTATAGGAAAGCACATAGGTTAGATGATTGCAGGCAGTAGTAAACTTATTGTAGCAGCTATGTATTAAATTTAAAGCGCACACACAATGTAACTAGAGTGAGTTTGTGTTTTTTCTTGTTTGAGCACAGTGAACTGGTGCCTCTCCCAGCTTGCTCTATAAACACAGTGCATGCACTGTAAAGTCCAAACTTGCCTCCTTCCTGCCGTTTGGCTTTTTTACAAAAAAATCAACAATAGGATAACATATTGTGCAACTCAGAATTTTTCCTGCGGCTTGGCTGCTCTTAGAGCCCTTCCTTCAGGAATGCTCATCCCACACCCTAGATACTCTCTCCTGCAGACGTTTACTCTCATCTCCCTTACGTCCAGGAGAAGTAATGAGTACTACTGTCTCACTTGAGAAAGTAATCAATTTATAATTTAATCTTTTAGGGGAACTTTGTTAAGAATGTGCAGATGTATAATGGCAGTTACACATGGCCTGATGGCAGCGTGTATGAAGGAGAGGTGAAGAATGGAGTCAGGCATGGCTTTGGCATGTACAAGTGTGGCACCCCTCCAGTTTCATACATTGGTCAATGGTGTGAAGGCAAAAGACATGGAAAGGTAAATAAGAAAAGCACTGATGAAAGTATCATCTGGACCAGTGACTTCTGGGATGAAAGTCAACACAAAGGGCTAGCACAAGGCTTCTGCATTACGTATGTGGGGGACTTAAGTGAGACTCAACTGGTACATAAGCCTTGAATTATTCTAATGAAATATCTCTGATGTAGAATATGTTAATTAAAATGCATGGTCCTAGTAGGGCAAGGCCTTCTTTTGTATTAAAAGGGATGAGTTGTGGGAACTCCCCAATTTTCTGCTTTAATATTAACTAGTAAATGTATATGTTACCTGCCCTTTTATGAAGCTCTAATTAGATGATGACCATGCTGATCAAGAGGTGAAGAACCAGAGGCTGTTTCATAAATAGTGGCAATAATTGCACAAAATACTTTGCTGAAAGAGGAGTTAACCAAATCCTGCTCCCCAAATGTGCTGAAGATAATAGCTTAAGTATGCTAATAATAATTATGGCAATAGCTAAGTCTTTAGTCTAAGTACTGTGGGATTAGCATGCAGGCCTAAATTTTTAAAAAGCATGTGATTTTGTGTTCCCAACTTCAGATACAACAAGGCCAATTTAAGGTAAGAGGTGGGTTCTCAGCATTTTCTGAAAATCAAGCCTCTTTAAGACCAATAAATTGAGGCACCCAAAATCACTGGTCACTTTTGAAAATTTAGGCCCTTGCGCATCATCTCTAAGGAGCACTTGAATAGCACAAGCTGCTCTAGCTGTTTACCAACAGGCCAGTCTGGATGCTCACTTCTGTATGGCTGTGGAGTTTTTGCTCTATCATAATCATACTTTTGAGGGTGTTATAACAGTGTATTTCGGTTATTTGTACAGAGTTTGAAATACGTAAAGCTCCATAGAGACTACATTTTATTATTTATTTATTATCAAACCTTCCAGAATGTTGTCCCTGTTTCTGCTAAGTCATGAGCAGTGGAAATCTTTGAGTATCAGAATCCTTTGTGACATTTGTCATGTTGCCTCCTTTGAAGCATGTCTGTAACTGGTACAAAGGATTCTTGGGTATATTTGAAATCTGTTGTTAAAAGTACCTATTTCAGACAACTGAGCAGACCAGAAACACCATAATGGAGGAAGAAGTGACACTGACAGAACTGTCCAGAGGAAGAGAACAGAACCAATTAGGGCAGCATCCCATTTGTGTCCTTTGCTTTCTGAAGGATGCCATTGCAGAGCTGGCACTAGAAGTTAATGTGGAACTCTGAACGAGTCAGCGGACTGCTGCTCTATCTATCTGCTTACTGTAGTTAACAGATTCTGAGGTCAGAAGGGACCACAGTGAGCATTCAGTCTGACCTCCTGCATAACACTGGCCATAGAACTTCATTGAAATAATTCCTGTTTGAACTAGAACAGATCTTTTAGAAAAGCAAGCAACCTTGATTTAAAAATTCCCAGTGATGTAGAATCCACCCCAACTCTGATAAATTGCTCCAGTGGTTAATTACCCTCACTCTTAAAAATTCATGCCTTATTTCCAGACTTAGTTATGTCACATCCATAGCAGATTCAGGCCAGGACACGGAACTCAAACCGCTTTAGTGGCACTGATGAATGATCTCTCCCTGTTGGTGGACAGAGGACAGATGTCCATTCTCATCCTCCTGGGCCTGTCTGTAATAATCAACAGATCATGAGGTACTGCTGTCTGACTTGAGAGAAGTTGCAGGGACACAAGTTAATGTGCTGATATAGTTTGAGTTCTCTCTGGAGAGCTCAAACCATGTAGTGGTGTTAGCTGACCCAGAGCACTGTAGTGATGGGGAAACTACTCCTCCACCCATTAGTCCTCTCGCTTATGGAGTCCCAGAAGGATCATTTCTCTCCAAACAGTTCTTTTCAACATCTACATGCAATCAGTAGGTGAAGTGGTCAGATAACAGGACAAGTGCCAGCAATATCTAAATGACACACAGCTCTACCTATTCTTCGTCACATACAACTATACAACTACGACCAAGATGGCCTTCAACTCATGAAGAACAGCCAGCTGAAGCTGAACCCAAGCAAGACCGGTGATGCTGGTGGGTGCAGGAAAGCATTTGGAAGAATCTATAGCCATGGTGTAATCTCCTTTGGTTAAAGATACACACCCACAAAGAGTCAATTTGGTCTGTAGTCTAGGAATACTCTTGGATTACTTGCTGATGTGCACTCTCACATAGCAGCATCTGCAAGTAATGCTGTTATCTATCATCTTAAATTGACTGGAGACTCCATCCCATCCTGGCAGATGATGACCTGACCTCAGTTATTCACGTCTGTCTTACTTCTCGGCTGGACTACAGCAGTGTGACAAACCTAGGCATGAAGTTTTCAGCACCTAGGAAACTCCAACTATCTCCTCCACAATATAGGTCACTGCAAGCACATCAGACCTGTTCTCCACTTTCTACACTGGCTTCCCACAGAATTTTGAATTAAGTTCAAAGTCTTGGTCCTTATCTTCAGGGAGGTCCATGGTCTGGGCCCAGGATATTTAAAAAATGCCTAAAGCTCTGGGATGGAGGCCATAGTGTCTCTCCTAGCACAGTGGAACTCTTTTCAGTAAGAGTACAGGTTGTCTGTGTGGAAGACAGAACTTTCTTGGTAGCTGTGGAATGAACTCTCCCAGGAACTAAGCATCATCATTTTGCTCCAAGCATACACGTTACCAAAACAAAACGCTACCAAAACAAAACGCTAAAGAAAACTCAACAAAACAAAACGCAAAACAAAACGCTAAACAAAACTCATCATTTTGCTCCAAGCACACACATTATCAAAACAAAACCAAAACACTACCAAAACAAAACGCTTCACTGCAAATGCTTCTCCAGGTTGGGAGAGGAGGAGAGAACAAACACATAACCAATGTCATTCATATCACTTAATGCATTACTTTAAGCTACTCTCATACAGTACTATGATGATAAGGGCAGTCTAAGAATCTATATAGAATAGAATAGATTGGTGAAAGCACTTCCAAAGGGTTTGAGGACACTTGGCAGTGTTTGGCTAAACGTAATTTTTAAAATTTTTGAACACCTAAAAGCTTGGTCTCTTTTACCATGCAGCTAATGTTGGTGAAAATAACAGGATTTAATTTTTTTTATTTTAGACTCCGAGTTGCTTTTAACATAAATTGAGTCTGTTTTTTGCTTAGTGACTGTTGAGAGGTGAAAACATCTTTGAACACGGGTGAATACAACTTTTTTTGGGGGGGGGGGGGGCTAAAATTAAAAATTAATAAAATTATAGCTCTTGAATATCACTTTGGATAGTTTTGTACAATAACTAACTTTGTCCACTTTTAATAAAGAGTGGGAAAATAATCTTCTTATTTCAAACTCTGCTTTTTCTTTCTTAATCCAATCCCTAAATTTTAGAGTGAGCTGAAGCACACCCAAGTTCCCACTTGTCTACATCCATGGTATATAATGTAACCTGAAAGCATTTATGTGAATATTTAGGTATTGATTAAGTAAACCACTCATACTCTTTGTTTCAGGGTACCATTTATTATAATCGGGAAGGTACTTCCTGGTATGAAGGTGACTGGGTAAACAACGTCAAAGATGGCTGGGGGATAAGATGGTAGGTGCAACATGTTTGTTCAGCACATCTTCAGAATTAATTTATTTTTATTTGGCGCACACAGTCTAGTCCTTTGTTCCATGTACTGGGCCTGATTCTCTATTGCCTTGCAGTTTGTGTAGTCATTCAAAGATATACAAAAGGGTGAAAATGCTACCAACTCAGAATGGGTAGAATTTTGTATTTCTCTTGCCCTTCTTTGCATAGGAGTAAATGATTATATAAAGTGCAAGAACTGTAAAGAACCAGGCCTAGTATGTGGCTTTAATTTTTACTTGGGTAAGCCTTTTTCTTCAATCCTACAAAGAAAACAATTAAAGATAAAACAATCAAAGACTGGCAGCAGTAAATTGAAACATCTCTTTAAAATAATTCTTCTTGATTGCATGGTAACACCCTTCTGTCCCTCCCCGCACCTCCTGGTCATAAACAAATGAATTATTTTGTGGGATTGTGCATGAGAGGGTGTTTTGGTTGATCGTTTATGATATGCGCTCAGACAAATTTTAGGATGACTGAGATTTTTGGTAATATCTTCTGAGATTTGACAGAATGTGAAGTCTTCATGCACTGACATCAGACTTCGCCACACAAATGCTGCTGTGGATAAATTGATAAGTGGGGGAGTTAGTAATGTTTACATTTTATACATCTGTACTTTGTTAGCTGACCCAGAGCACAGCCTTCTAAACCTATTGGACACCTTCTCCAGTTACAGACAGCAGGTTAGCTTTCTCAAGACATTCCAACAAAGCAGGATGTCAGTCCCTAGTTTTTTGTGTGTTGGAGTCTGACTTCAAAAGATACATGCTGAGCCTAGTTTTCTAAGTCTTCAGCCAGCTGCTCTGAAATTTTGAACGTCCCCTGAGACCTTTGAGTTATTGGAGTTGTAATATATTATAATTGATATTTATTATTAAGTGTAGTCAACTGGGAATGGTTTCCTTTAAGTAGTATATGTTGCAATTATAAACAAATGAAATGTCCAAATGTAGTAGTGTCATCATTGAAAATCTATCCCAGTTTTACTTTTTTTCCCCAGCAACGTTACTCTTGTTATAAATCAGTGGATTTAGGCACCTAACTGCCATTGTACCTTTGAAAATCTTGTCCATTATTGCTTGTGTATATGATAGCCAAGTAATTAACTTCCTTAGTCATTTGGTTTCTTGTAGTTATAAATCTGGAAATATCTATGAAGGTCAATGGGAAAAAAATGTGCGCCATGGGGAAGGAAGGATGAGGTGGCTGACGACTAACCAGGAGTATACTGGGCAGTGGGTAAATGGCATACAGGTACTACACCACTTTAATTCAATACCTGACTCTTACACTGGTAACACTAGATGCTTTGATTCATACAGAAGTAAAGAAGCTCAGTATAATTCTGCTATTTGTAGATACAGGAGTGTTTTACTCATAAATTGCTTTTCATGTTACTAGTTATAATTAGCCAAAGTCCAATATTAAACCAAGCTGCTGACTTATTTTTATGAAAAGGCAACTTAATTTTACACACCAACCAAAGAAAAATATAAATCCTTCCCATAATAAAACTAAATCTTTTTGGCTGCAGGATATTTAGAAAGAGGCTTTAAAGTGAAAGCTTAGGGTTGGTGTAAGAGGAATACCTTACCCAGTCCAGCACTGGACCTTGTCACCACCTCAGTTCCCCTGCTCAAGCTTCCCTAAAACTGCATCCAGCCATTCAGAAGTCAGATAGCAATACTTCTCCTTGGGGTCTGGTTTATTAAAACAACATCATAGTTAAGATATCAAATGAAATAAAAACAAATCTTTCCCTTACTTTACATTTCCTTAGGCTGGACTCAACTGTTCTTTCCCAAAACCCAGCTTCTGCTGCCTGATGTTTCCTTAAACCTCTTTCTTGGGAGATTTCTTCTCCTGTGTATCCGTCTGGCTGGTGCAGAGTGCCCCCTTCTAAATCCTTTCGCCTGACCCTGGATCCTTCTCGGGAGTCTTCATACCCCCTGCAGGTCTCCCTCCCTTCCTGAACTGAACTGAGCAGACTCCCTTTTATCAGTCTTAAAGTTTCTTATGTTGGGGAGGCAGTTGGCAAGGTGGGTCTGAGCCTAACTCTCTTACAGGGCCAGTCTACCCAATGATATTTTTCCTCACCCTCCAGTTAATTATATAGAAACAGGTTTTACATTTCATATAAACTTCAGTGAAAATAAAACTGTTTACATATGTAGGTCATTTGTATAGTTGATTTCATTTATGCTAATGTAAACCTCACTTAGTTAATTCGTATAGCTTAGTATATAAATTCAGTATTTTAAGACTGTTAAAAGTGAAAATATCAGCTGATCTAAGTGGTGACCTGAAGATCTAACTCCCCGGTGCCCCCTCCTGTGAAAGAACTCATGGAAGCATGTGGGGGTTGGAGTAAAACTCCATTTGATTCCCCTCACTGAGTCTTCGTCCATCACTCTGTTGGAATGAGTGGCTTCCTTTTCACCTCCACATAAATTGTGCAGGGAGTTTGGCCTCTAGAGTAGTGCAGCTCTCCTAAGAACTAGTTCTGGGACCCTGCCCTGGCTACTTGGCCAGGCACACAGACCAGGGAATGGCGTCTCTAAACTGTGGCCCATTTTCTATAGGAGACCAGCCAGTGAAGGCTGCCTGGAGGATGTGTTGAATTAGTTCATCCCCTGAGTACTGTTACCATGCCTCCTGCTGGACTTTGTGTCCTGAGTTACCTGGTAGAAGCTAAGGTAACTGAACTGGGGGTAAATCAAGCCCATTTAGTTGAATTAGCAACAGCCACTTTAAAACAAAACAAAAAAAGTCTAGGTAGTTCCTTTCCTTTGTATGAATTTAGATCTGCACCATAGTAGGTCTTTGGAAAGTTTTTGTAATGGCTTGTCTTTTTTCAGCATGGGTATGGTACCCACACCTGGTTTCTGAAGAGAATACCTGGGTCTCAGTATCCTTTGAGGAATGAATATGTAGGGGATTTTGTAAATGGGGATCGTCATGGATGTGGAAGGTTCTTCTATGCCAGCGGAGCAATGTATGATGGAGAATGGGTTTGCAATAAAAAACACGGCTTTGTGAGTATCGACAAGTGATGGAAAAAAATGATAATGCAATTAGGGCTTAGTCTGCTCTGTATAGCAAATGTCTAGGTTTCTGTAAGGAAAGCCACATTTTCTTTAGTGTATTGGAATGTATACATTGATGTCCATGTCCAATGAAGTTGATAGGAGCCCTTCCCCTGACCTCACTGGACACTGGATAAGTTTCAGGTGGAGGATCATGGCTTGTATAAGTTGAAATGTATTTTAACATAAAGCTTTTCATTGTAATAGGTGTGTCTGACATTATCAGTCTTTGGATGATAAATGACCATTGCCTTCTGTTGACCTGGCTAAGATCACTTTTAATGCACCTTCTCCCAGGGGATTCCAAACTGCCTGTGCACAGGGAGGACTCCAGCTAATAGGTTGTTTCCATCTCCAGCTATGGTGATCACAAAGGGAAAAAATCCAGGACAGACTGTTAAAGTATTTTGAAAAGCTGTAAACAATTTTAAGGATAGTGAAAAGATCCTTATTCCTCATATGTTTCAGAGTAAAAACATTGCACTTTTATAGCACACCAGCAGATTTTCATTGGTTGATCTCAAAGTACTTTACACCTGGAGATAACTATCATCCTTTACTTTGCATTATCTCATATATTGCAGTTTAAACCTGATTTAGATCAGAAGGAAATCCAAGTGTTTGCAAATATATTTCTTTTCTAATGATCTTTTACTTAATGTGCAGATTTCCATCAAAATGAAACAAAAGAGTCTCTCTCTCTCTCTCCCTTTCCCTCTTCCCCACCCCCAGGGGAGATTTGTCTTCAAGAATGGGCGTATTTATGAAGGAGAATTTATTAATGATCAAATAGCAGAGTACCCAGCTTTTCAAGTGGATGCAATGAATACGCAGGATCTGAGTGGCATTCGTACACAAAGTCCCTTTGGCACTGGTGAGCAGTGTGAAGTGACAGTGGGGAAAGTAAATAATTTCTAGTCGGATAGTTCACATTTTATAAAAATTACACATTTATTGTGTGAGACTGTTCTGTATTCACTGAAGAGTCATACACATTTCCCTATGAAGGTTCATTGATATATAATTGAGAAATTTTAATTTGTAATGCAAGGTTTCACAGGAAATTGCAGTTTTAAATCCAAACGTGTTCATAAAATAATTAAAATTTAACATCATAAATGACAATTGATTTCCTGTTGGTTTAGATTCTCTAAGTTTTTTTGCACCAGCCCAGACAGTGGTGACAGGAAAAAGCAAAGCTTTTATGTTATCCTTCTTCCTACAGAAGTGCTACTTGGTTGGCTCAGTTAAGAAATGGAAAAGTAAGGGCTTGTCGTATTGTCACTGCAGCAGCACAGCTATGGTGCTGTAGATATGTCACTGTAGCTCTATTATGTAAATACTCCTACAGGGCTGATAGGGGTTTTTCTGTTGCTGTAGGCAGGGCTGGCCCTAGGGTGACCAGATATCCCAATTTTATAGGAACAGTCATGATTTTTGGGTCTTTTTCTTATATAGGCTCCTCTTACCCCCCACCCCGTCCCGATTTTTCACACTTGCTGTCTGGTCATCCTAGCTGGCCCACAACATTTTGGCACCTGAGACAGGGAGCTCAAATGACGCCCACATATCCCCTCACCTGGGCCAAAACTTTGAAAGGTCTCTTATGCTCCTCTTCCTCCAGCACAGCACTCCACCATCTCTGTGCATCTAGAGCAGAGAGAACAAATATGCACCAGCAGCAGACACAATTTTCTACACTCTGGGTCCCAGTGGTGCCCCTCCCCCCACAGTCTGGCACCTGAGCCGGCCGCCTCATTTTGCCTCATGGTAAGGCCAGCCCTGGCTGTAGGTAATCCACCTCCTTGACTGTTAGTAGCTAGGTTAGTGAAAGCATTCTTCCATTGACTTTGCAGCGTCTACACCAGAGTTTAGCATAGCTATGGCACTTAGAGGTGTGAATTTTTCATGTACACCAGAATTTTAAGTGTATACCAGGTCTAAGGCTTTCACTCTGTTCTGTACCTTGCAGTGCCTAAACAGAGAAAGATGTAACACACATGCATAAGATTGGGAGGAAGGAGGAAATCCTGAGGTGTGGCCAAACTGGATAGGGCAAAGGTCATTGGTGTGTGTGTGCGTGCGCAAAGGTGATTTAAAGCTCATCTTTGCACTGTCCTGATTTGGCAGCAGCTGTGTATATATGGGTCCCCCTCAGATAAATTTGTATTTTTTGAGTCTATGCCTATATTCCCTCGGTTGTACGGGAGCGTAAACAGTGTTTTGTTTTTCACAACATTTTGCAGTTCTCTTTTAATAGTTTTCTAAAATATGATTTCTTAACAAAGATTTTGTTAACAAAGTCAACTTCTTCCATCCACATTATACCTACGAAAAGACATTGTTTAATTATGTATTCCTCTTTACTTCCATGCTTCTTTTCTGCTCCATACCATGGCATTTGGAAAACTATTTAAAATGAGTTCTCATCCAAGCCACATTCTTAATGCATCTAGATTTGGAAATACTGCAACATGGAAATTTAACAAGACATGATGTTAACATGTTCTGTTGCACATATGGCAGGTGGATGTGGGTCTTTAATATGTATCGGCTAAGCTGAAATAATGCTAAACAGTTAAATTTTACCAACTGGGGGTACTGTTCTTCTGTTCGTTAAGTCAGTGGAACTGGGAACAAGATAATTGAGGATATTATTTTATCTTTGTATATATTTTATTATTATTTTATTAGCCAAAGATAAATTGTTACTTTTATTACTTGGTAGAAACTATCAGAATAGTTGATGGCCCAGGAAATACCTCTGTGTTGGGATCAAATATTGAACTAGACATATCTTCATTGCTGAACTTGTTTCCAGAGAAAGACAGACAGGAAGAACTAAAACAGGTAAGAGCCTGCACACTGCTGACCTTTTTCAGTTTTGTTGTTGTTATGTTTCACATTATTGATTTTATTTTGTGTGTGTGTTCTATACAAGTCTTTGTATTAAGCTATGATTTGAAAGTCTGAAGGCAATAAAAAACAAATCAGAAGCAAATGGACAGAGCAATGCCAAAAGGGTAGTATTCTGTGTTGTTGAATGTCCCATAAAAAGCAATTGAACAGGTCACGTTAGTTTTACTGAAAAGGCATTCAATATCCCCCTGCGGGACATGGGAGAGGTTAGGTTGGGGCCTTTTTGATAACATTCCATAATGGTACCAAAGGAGCAAAAATTCCACATAGTCAGCCAAGTTTTGTCAGACTGACAAATTCAAAGATAAATTCTTGGCTAGGGATTGTCTTTTATTCTATGTTTGTACAGTGGGGCCCTGGTCCCTAACTGGGGTTTCTGAAATGCATACAGATACAGTGGAACCCCGCTATAACGCAGCAATTGGGGTCCAAAAAATTGGATCGTGGAAAATGCAGGGTCGCATTATAGCAGGGTTAGCATTTCAACCAATCAGAAGCTGAGTGCCAGGGACAGAGGCGAGAACCCCGAGGGCGTGCTGGGGCTGCAGGGTCGGCCCAGGATGAGCAGGAGCTGAGCACCGGGGACTCTCAGGAGAGTCGCTGCTGCGGTGCGCCAGGACTTCAGGGTCGGCCTGGGATCATAAGAGAGTCCCCGGTGCTCAGCTCCTGCTCATCCCGGGCTGACTCTGCAGCCCCGGCGCGCCCTCGGGGTTCTTGCCTCTGTCCCTCACGCTCAGCCTCTGACCGGCTTGAGATGGTAACTCCGCTATAATGCGACCCCGCATTTTCCGTGATCCAATTTTTTGGTGTCCGGGAGCCAGTGTCCCCAGACCCAAAAAGGGGAGCCAGCTAATAATCACGTTATATCTGAATTCGCATTATTGTGGTGCACACTATAGCGGGGTTCCACTGTAACACAAAGTCCTTTAGCTATCCACAAAACTGGTGCAGTTCAGGCAACATCAGGACAGGTTTCCTCACAATTCCCTGACAATGACAAGGTCTCTTATCTCTGACCTGTGGGGGTGAGAGGATAGTTCAGCCTGCATGCCTACCTAGTTTGTTATCTCTATGGTGCAATTGCCAGAAAGGTTGCCAGGCAGTGAGATACCAGTGGCAGATTTTTGGATGTGGATACTCTTCCACTGGGAAATGAACCGAGAGGATCAAACTCCTTTCTCATAGGACAGCAAAGGACAATCCTATGTTAACAACTTCTGGCAGTACTGTCCCAGCTGGATTTAGTAAATACATCAGATGAGGTTACTGTTTGCCATGAGATTAAAACTAAGCATGCCATTTACTGTCTTGTGTAGGTAGAATATGCGGTATTGAGACATATTACAGAACTAAGAAGAATCTACAGTTTTTACAGCAGCTTAGGCTGTGATCAGTCTCTTGACAACACCTTCCTAATGACTAAGCTCCAATTCTGGAGATTTCTAAAGGATTGCAGGTTTCATCATTACAATGTAACCCTTGCTGATATGGACAGGATACTGAATGGTTTGTATGCCTATAGATTAACCATTATATGATTCTGATAGTCAGAGTTAGAGACTAGGAGTCTGAGAATTGGGTTCTATACACAACACTGTAACCGACTTGTCCAGTGCCCATGGGCAATTTACCAGTTATCTGTGAAATGGGCATAATAAGGTTCACTCATGTGCTTTGGGATTCTCTGGCAAAAATAAGCACAAAATGAAACTCATCAACAATGTTTTAAAGTGTTATCTTAAAAATTGTACTTCTGTCTGAATTATATACCCTATTATTGTACAAGTAACACTTAAGGTGACTATAACTGAAAGAGATTAAAGAGGAAAGAATTTATTCTTTTCCAGTTTGTTTACTTCATGTGTTCGACATCAATTTGTGTATAGTACGTGTATAGTTCTCCTGCATTGGTCAGCTTCACCTGTTGCTATTGTGGGTTTTTGTGACAAGTTGCAGAGGCACAACCTAATCTTTGCTACACAAGGGGTTAGCTCTAGCTTTGCTTTCCTGGCCCTATGCTAGTGTGCCCAGGGGAAGAGCTCTAAGAATGGTTCCTGAAAAGGCAGAAATCAGTTGAGCTTTGCCCATCCAAGTCCAATTTCAGGACCAGAGCCTGAGTGATTTGCCCAAGACTACAGGAGCATTTTGAATTCTCCCCTGCCCTCATGATCCAGATAGGTGATGCCCTGTGGCCTGCTGACTTGGAAGTAGTGCTACCTCTGGTCTGTTTCTTCTGTAAATATTGGATTGATACGGGAGATCATAGGAAGATGAGAGAGGCCTATTGGCAGATATGATAAGCTTTTTGTTATTTGTAGATCAAACTGATTCAGTTAGTATTGATGATAGAGATTCTTTTCTTCTATCTTCTTGTTTTAGAAGATAAAACATCACCCGAGGAGCTGCATTCTCCATATGAGACTTTGCTGCTAAGAACATTTTTGACTTACCTTATTCATCTAGCCGTCCATATCTATCACAAAGAGCACAAGTAAGTGCTTTTACTTACTTTTAGTAAGAGTTACTTGAGTTTCAGTGTTTGACTATTATATACAGGGCTGGCCCACAACACTTTGGCACCCGAGGTGGGGAGCTCAAATGACGCCCCCATATCCTCTTGCTTGGGCCAAAACTTTGAAAGGTCTCTTGTGTCCTCCTTCCTCCAGCCCAGCACTCCAACATTTCTGTGCATCTAGAGCAGAGAGAATAAATATACACCTGCAGCAGACACAATTTTCTACATTCTGGGTCCTACTGGTGCCCCCCTCCAGTCTGGCACCTGAGGCGGCCGCCTCAGTTCGCCTCATGGTAAGGCCAGCCCTGGTTGTATAATTACTAGATAATAGCTAGTCTCAGAATAAACATGATTAATCTTACTCTTCCTCTGTCCCCCTTCCTTTTTCTGATCTTTTTCTTCTCCTTCTTTCTCTCTCTCCTTCCTCTGCTAATGCCCTATCCACAGCTCCCTGGCTGGCTTCAGATCTTAGGAGAAAGTTCTCTCCTCCTCCTCCTTTTTTTTTCCTACTAGTATTGAATTATTTAGGGAATGTACATGGCATGCATACATCAGTTTCAATTGAATAGTGGAGTCTGGCTTTCTGATTTGGCTTCAGTCTGTGACACTGCCATGCAACCCTCCCCTCAAAAATAAAAAATCCCATCTTACCTTAAAATTCTTATTCCCAAGTGTGGTGGAACACAGTCTTCATACATACATAGCACACGTTCCAGAATGGCATTGGCAATGAGAGCCTTTGTCTGGTCAGTAATACTTTATAATGGGTAATGATATAAAATTTGATTTGCATTTCTTTATGTAAAATATAGTAGATAATCTGTTCAGAGGAAAGGAGGAAGAAGAAAATACTGACTTTTAAGTTGGACTTGTACTCCTAAAATACTTAGGCATTTTTGAAAATCCCACCTGATATGCGTTTAAATTGTATAAAATACCTCCATTGCTTAGGGCTTCAGGAAAAAAAAAAATCTTCTGGAGCATCACAATGTGACAGATTGCAAATAGTCCCTAGGGACAGAATATAGCTCACTGAAGAATTTGTCAAGGAAAAATCCACAGTATAACTTTTACAGGATAAATCTCTGGTGTTGCACTTGTGAATCAAACAATGTTCCATAATACCTGCTGTGCAAAAAAAGAAGATATAATGTAAAACTTTGGTTTAATTGTAGAGATAAAGGTCCATATCTATTTAAGTGTTTCTCAAAAATGATGATGAAGAACATTATTCCCAATGCCTGTCATATACAAGGTAAGTAATGCAACACCTTTCTGTGCTAAGCAGAATCAATTGCTGTTAGTAGTATTTAAACAAGTTTTATTTGAACTTCCTTATTTTCCCACTTCACTTCTACAGGCATTTTATTCTGTGAACAACAACAGACTCTCTGTGCAATTAATTACATTGATAAATGCTGGGAGATATACAGGGCTTTTTGTAGACCAAGCACCATACCTCCTTATGAACCCACAATGAAAATGAGACACTTCCTCTGGATGTTGAAAGTAATAATCTTATATCCTTTGATTTGTGTATCTAGGTACTAATTTATTTGTCTACTTCACAATGACATTTTAAAACTCTTTTCACTGAGGGCCTGCTATTGAAAATACTTAAAAACATGAGTAACTGTATTCACATAAAGAACGAAGAGTACTTGTGGCACCTTAGAGACTAACCAGTTTATTGGGCATAAGCTTTCATGGGCTAGTCAGCAGGTTCCAGGGGGATAGTTAATTGATGAACTTTCCTGAACTTTGGGTTTAACATACTGTATAAGTGAATACTAGCTCTGTGAAATCAATAGGAGTTTTGCCATTGACTTCAAATGAGGCCCCAATTTTATCCTATATAGTATGAATTATTTTTTGTGAGACCAATCTTGTTTCCATTGAAATCAAGGGGAATTTTGACATTGACTTCAAAGGGAGCCAGATCAGGTCCATATTTGTAAATGTCTCATGTACTAGTAACCTTTTACCTTTTTGACATACAGGATTTAAATATGCTAAGCAAACAGTTAACTGCTACAAAAATTGTGGAAATACTGGTAAAGGACAATCCTTTTGTACGTGATGGAGATGACAGCAACTTGCAGCATGAGGTATGTAAGAAAAATAGTACATAACAGTTCATGGTGCAAATCGTCAGCAGGTAATTGTTACAGGATCAATTACAATTATTTTTAGAAGCTATCAACAAATAAATTGTATCATCATACCTTCTAGAAGAGAAGAAAAATAGTGCTGTTTATATTCAAGAAATGGAGCTGATCATTAAGCATCTCATCTTGATATTCCTTTGTTCATCATATATCATTTGGGTTATTATATCTCGCATATTTCTCATTGTTCCATGGTTTGCTCATTATCATGCCCTTCCTATTACTGAATAGTTAACCGCAAGTGCATTCTCTATGCCCTATGACTTTACACTGGATGTCTGGGATATGTTCTGAGAGTACAACAGTGCACAGAATGAAATTCAGCCCAGTCTGGTGCAGGACTCTTTGCGCCACTTACTTTCCATTGCACAGGAGTACACAGATGGAATGGCTGCACTGGGAGGTCTCGCCACTTCTTGCTGCTTAGGAGCCTTTAGGCTGGATCATCAGTGGAGTGGCAAGATCCTCAGTCGTGCAGATCTGCTGGCCCAGGAACCCTGAACATGGGGTGTGAAGCAGCAGTTCTTGCACTTCCAGTCTACAAGGCTGGAGTAGTGGGTTTGGTGGAACTTTATTGCAGCCTCTCAGCCAGCCTGCAGGCAGAGACTTCCATCCCCTCAATTCCTGTGAAAATCTTTGCACTCAAGCGTTGTGCAGGGTGGGTGAATTTCACCCCTCAGGAATTAGTTTTCACCCAGCAGCAGTCTACTGTAATCTACATTACTGAATTTGTTATAAATACGTGTATATGGGGGCTTGGATGGATGTAGTTTGCTTTATTATTAAATAATCCATTACATTCCAGTTACTGTAGACTTTAGGCACAATGCATACAACAAAACACTTGTCAGTTCCAGACAACAATGTAACCATTCCCCTGTCCACTAGATGGAGAAATATCCCTGAGCCTTAATGCCTAGTGGAGCAAAAATTTAGCCAGGAGGATGATGCAATACGGTATCATCATTCAGTTGTATGCAATGTGAAATACTGTATATTACCTGCTAATGTCATAATAGAATATAGTAATGTGATTGGACTTTGGTTATGATCAGTTTTTCACAGAGAAGGGTCATGATCATTATTGATTATTAGGCCCTGATTGAGTGAGCTCTTTAAGCCTGATGCACATGAACAATCCAATTTAAATCAACGGGACTGCTTATGTGCTTAAAATTAAGCATCTGCTCAAATGCGTTGCTGGATCCAGATGCTTAATCCTCAAAGAGGAGATTCTACAGAGATGAAGTAATTATCATTATCATTATTATTATTATTTTACTCTAGTTGGTTTTTCTGGAATTCTTTGAAGCTCTCCTTGATTGTGCCCTGTTATATGTTACCAATGATATGATTAAGCAGCAAGTAGATCTTGTAAATCAAGAAGGAAATGGTTATAGAACTGAAGATTACACAGAAGGGGTACAGCATATTCTGCAGCACCCAGAATACTCATTTCAGGTACTAACGATGTAGAACTTTGTATGCTATGTTATAATTTAGTATTTATATTGCCGTACCCATCTAGAGGTCTCATTAATGGACCAAATTGTTCTGGGTTCCATGCAAACATATATGATTAGATCCCTCTATTCCATACAAACATATAGTCCTGGCCCCTTACAGTTCAAGAAAACAAATGAGACACAGAGGCTGGAAAGCAAGGGATCCAAGCAAACGTGTACAATTTTTATATATGCTTACACTTTTTTCCTGATAAATTCTGCATATATAAAGTATGTGCAGCCCATCTGCCCCTTATGCCACTATTAATTGATTGATTTTCCATAAGTATTTTGGCAGAGGAAAGTGGCCTTTCAGATCAGTTCAGAGAGGGCGTAATTGGCAGCATGGAAAAAGGCACAGATATTTGTGTGTGAAGCTGACAAATAGGTGGACATTGTTGGAGAGTGAAGTTCACATGATAAGAGACAAGTGCCTATCTTCCATAAAGTGCAGCTTTGTTCTAAAAAGTGACCCTGCAAAAATGGCATTGTAGTTTCTATTTTCAATGAGTCTTACTGTTTGACAGACAGGTAGAGAGTCTTTTGTAAAAAACAGTTAAAGATTCTACAGATCAAATGATGTTTTCAGTGATATTTTTGCAAAAACATTGATAGCAGTGGAGATGCCTGGGGTAACTGTGCATAATTTGGTTTATAGAATTTGATAGAAGGGGTCTGTAGAATCTTTCATGACTAGCAATGATGCACAATACAGAAGGAACCCAGCTTGAGTCTCAGAGCCTAGGTTGAATTTGCAATGCTATCAGTTAGAAAAAAAAAATCTCTCTACTTGCAAAGTGAGCAATTTCTGCCTGGAAATTAGTGGGAGACAATGAATATGAAATCTACAATGATATTTTTAGAGAGTGTTGTTAAAAAGGACTTCACCAGAATAGGATTCCAGCATAGGTGCTGGATCTAGGAGTGCTGGGGAAACTGCTGCACCCCCTGGCTTGAAGTGGATTCCATTATATACAGGGTTTATAGTTTGGTTCAATGCCTCTCATCACTCCCACGGTACAAATTGTTCCAGCATCCCTGGGTTCCACTCTGTGTAATACCCAAACACATT
The DNA here is from genome assembly GCA_007922305.1 of Dermatemys mawii. Taxonomy (NCBI): domain Eukaryota; kingdom Metazoa; phylum Chordata; order Testudines; family Dermatemydidae; genus Dermatemys; species Dermatemys mawii. The sequence continues at coordinate 13,673,836 of ML677381.1, read as the reverse complement.
AGCTACATTATACACACATAATGCTTATGCTTCCATTAGCCATTTTGACACTTTGTTGACATAGCTGTTTCTAGCTTCAGAGAGTATAACTGTTTGCCAATGTAATTGCATGCTTTAGTTTGATTTCTAACATGAGAAAATTACAATACCATTTTCAAAACTGTACTGGATTATCCTGAAAACACCATCTCTTTTGTGTTTATTTTGCATTAGTCCATTCATAGCAGAAGTATGTCTAGTGGTGAGGTAAGCCATGAACCCTCTGAGACAAATCACTACATTACTGCAAGGTCTTCAAGCAAGCTAGCACAGTCACCTGATAATAGGATAAAGAAACCTGAGGTCAGTAAAAAGGTGCTCTGGAAAGGAAAGTGAAAGAGCCATCATTTTTGCTTTTTCAGGCAGGGGGCAGACAGGCTTGACTCTTTTTTTAAGTTGTATTTAGTTTGAAATCTAAAACATATTTGAAGAAAATCTGGCCTTGCTGAAGTCAAAGTGAATTTTCCCTTTGCTTTAATGGGGCCAGGATTTCATTTGTTGTTAATAGAATATACGTGTGTGCCTGCATGCATGTGTAGATCTAAAATAGATACATTTACATTTGTTAAACAAAATATTAGCTTCCATTACTATCTCCGAAGATCTGTGTTTAGAATACTGTGTCCTCTAGGGCAGCTGATGACATAATAATAACTAATAACTAAAGCAGGAAGGAAGCATTGAAGAATTAAATTATAGATAAACCTTCGTGAGGCACAGACGTTATAGCTGGTTATACATATAGTTATAGACTAGTGTGGCACGGGGAGCCAAGCTTTAGATTTAGTTGCCTGCAGGGAGCGGGGAACTAGTCAAAGAGACTTGGAGGCATCAAGTAAGATCACCCTAATTTTAATTTGTTGGTATTTCTGATAGCACATATTCCATTTTCAATGTTTAATTTCTGAAAATGAGACTTTCTTACTCACCACATCTGTTTCCTCTGTATATTTTGGGTCTCAGCTGCTTATTTAATGATTGAAATAAGCTTTTCACTATTCTTTCCTCCAGTTAACACTACAGAGTTAATAAAGGTGCCCAAGCTGGAGTATATTCAGTCTCTCAAAGAAGGAATTCCAAAACTACATTCAAAAATGGCAGGGCCAAACTCTGCCCCCACAAAACTTCTGCAACTCTGTAGTTTCCGCACAAAGCTATGTCTCCAATTCAGTTGCGCTACTGTAACTGTGGGAAGAATTTGGCTTGCAGAATTTTTATTACTGTTGATGTAAAGATGTATGAATATGAGTTTTAGTTATAATAATACACACACCCCCATATTATGAAGTGGAAAAAATTCTACTTGACTCAGATCCTAGGATAAGTGTGCAACTCTGGCATTTAGTAAGCAGACTAAACTTCATAGAGAGTCACTAAGAGACAATAGACATGGAGCTCCTCATTGCCATTTTACAGTTGCTTGTCAGAGGAGAGGACAATAATGTAAGCCTGCGAGACAAAGAAGCTGCATAATATTAAATTCAGAAGGAGAAAGATCATATTTTCTCTCTCACTTTATTTCTCTTCACATCGTCCATTAATCTCTTTCCTTTGCTGCACTTGTAAAGAGTTTCTGGAGACAGCAGTTTCTCGTACTGGGTAATATAATCAGTAGTGGAGATTCATTACTTTACTTCAATAGGACAGGACAACTAATAGTATCAGTCAGTTACCTCAGAAGGAAATGTGTAAGGACAGGACCTCTATTGTCAACTGGACTCCAAGGAACATGGCAGCCATCTTTTGTGAACCTGTGGTTCAAGAAGATCCAGTTAAAAAGCCTATTAAAAAGCTACTGTAAATGGCTGCTTTAGTAGGTAGCATGGTCTAAACCACTGAGGATAGAGCTGGAAATCAGGTACTTTTGTGCTGTAGTTGTAACTCTGCCGCTGTTTTACTGTGTGGCCTTGGATAAGTCACTTAGGCCCTGATTTGGCAATTGGCTTGGCACAGACACATCCATGCAATTTAAGCAGGACTCCTATGGACACTGGGGTGTGCCCACAGGGAGCCAGTTGCAGGACTGGGGCCTTAATCCCTCTGTCTGTTTCCCCCTCTGTAAAACAGGTATAATCCTATTTTCTTGTAAGATATTACAGGGATATTGTTAGGTTTGATTAGCTAATATTTGTACAATAATTTGAAAATGTAAAACAGTACATGTATAGTTCCAAGTATTATTAAATATTGACTACAGCAGGCAAGATTGCAGAATTGGCTGTATTGGGGTCTTCCTGTGTCTTAATGTAGTAGCTGTTGCTATTCCAAAATGGTTTGTGGATGGAAACGAGTGCAAGAAAAATGTAGAAATTTAAGGATTATATTTGTGATTTCTGTTTTCATTCCAACAAGCTTAAATCCAAGGACTCTGCAGTAGAATACAGAACTTCTAGACAGACTTTTAAATCCACTGAAAAAGAGAAAGGTGAGTACTACAGAATAGCTGTTAGCATCTATTATCAGTCATGGGGAAAAGAGAATATGGCTCTCACAAGAACACCCTCCCCCCCGAGTTAATTAAAAAGGTATCTTAGACTTTGTACAGTGGGGTGTATTTTATTATGGAGTGAAGGCTGCATTCAGTTTTACATTTAAAGCTGGTTTAAATCCTTTAATCTAACATTTAATTTCACACATTTGTACCATTCCAATCAGGAGGACAAGCTTGAATTTCCAAGCTCCTTTTCCCACTATATTGAGTTGTGGTTTCAGAATCCTATTCCTCCTTATTGAACTTTTCCCTGCGTCTGTTTCTTTCAGCTCCCTAGAGTCTGTCTGAACAACCCCGGGCTGCTTGTTCCCCACTAGCTCATCGTGCACCAACTCACTGTGCATTTGTCTAGACAAAATGATCACACTTACTGTTTTCATGTCACCCTAGAAGCCATAGGCTTCTGGGCACCAAAGGAAGGAGCTGGAACAGATGAGAGGGAGGCTTGCTATGGGCAGCAAGGAAGGCAGGTTCTAGTGGAGGACTGGGGAAGTTTTCCACAGGTCTACTGTTGGTCAGTGGCTTGTCTGGAGGGTTGATCTAGGGAGAGACACCACCTAAGGGAACAGGGCGTGGAGCCAGGTACAGCTAGGTGCCAGGGCAAATGCACAGAGTGTGCAGGGAGGAGAAGGCGGCAAGTGGAGGTGAGACTGAGGAGCATCTCTGTGCTGCAGAGGAACACTAACATTTCCCTGCCTTCCCCACCTGAGGGACTTGGAGTGGAGCCCCATGGAATCCTCATGTTGTGAGCCAGGCACGATGGATGACAGTGGAGACTCCTTCTGCAGAACTAGCAGGTCCCTGGTTCCTCATGCACCAGCCAGTCCATGAACTAGGTAGTGCTTGTGGGCTTCAGCTTGAGCTGCCTGAGGAGCCCGAGAATTGTTAGGTTCTAGAGGTTAAAATGCCTCTCCACTGCTTGCTGTGGTTCACAGCATGGGACATTTCCACCCCTGCACCACCTCACTCCACCATCTCTGGTGCCTTGATGTGCTGTTCTTCCCCCTTAGCCCTGCCAGCACTCTTGAATGCCCCCTCTCCCTGATTTTTCTTATCCAGCACACTTTTACCAGTCTTTTAAACCAAAACACAAAAAATCCAGGAAATAGGCAGCTAATGGCACCGTTAACATCTAGACCAGCCTAGACATACCTTAACCAGTCAGCTGAATTGATACTCTCCCATATCCTTTCGCTTGCAACAAATAGCCACCTGTACTGCACACATCCTCTAAATCATGCTTGCATGCACACCACTCAAGACTTCAGCATTTTTAAAGTTTTGATCAAATATATTAATCTGGTTGGGGTCAGAGTTAAGATTTTCAGTGTGACTGAGGACTGGATGTGTGCATCGTGCGTGGTTCTCTGAAGAGCAAGAGAACCTAGTACGGAGATGACAAGCCCAAGTGCATGTGTTTACGTTTGTTTGGTGATGGGGTGGTAAAATCTATGAACAAAGGGCTGGTCTGAATAGTAACATTGGATTACCTGAAGTGACAGAGTCCTGTGGCACCTTAAAGACTAACTAAAGTATTAGAGCATAAGCTTTCGTGGGCGAATACCCACTTCAGTCCTTGCATCCAACAAAGTGAGCATTAGCCCACGAAAGCTTATGCTCTAATACTTTAGTTAGTCTTTAAGGTGCCACAGGACTCTTTGTCACTTCTGCAATTCCAGACTAACATGGCTACCTCTCTGATTATTGGATTACCTGGTGGTTTCCTTGACTTTCAGGGATTGTGTTGGTAAGAAATTCACTAGAGCAACATTAACTCTGCATGAATTTGTCTGTGTAGAAATTTTTACAATACTTTTGTTTCCATCAAAAAACATACAGTCCCTAATATAAACAGAACATGCTTTACTCTACAGTTCACATCACCTACTCACCTCCTGAAATGAGTAGAAGTAAGGCCTTTTGCAAGAGCATATCTAAACACTCTGCAAGAATTTGTTCAAATACTACAGCTAAATGTCCTGAAAGTGTTTCCTGAGTTTGAGACTGTCTTCTGTATCACTCTATTGTCAGTTCAGCTCTTGAGCATCACACAGCTGAAGCTTGTGCTCATGAATTATATTGTAAGGTTCATGATTAATGATAAAATAGCACATAATAAAATAATATACTTTTCAAGCTAAAAAAAAGTTTTTCACTCTCCCTTCTCTGTCTCAGCCACTTTGAGATGAAAACAGAAGTGTAAAACTAGCAGTTATTTTCTGAGGGAAATCAGCTTTTCCACAGTACGAAATTCTGTGCAAACTGTAGCATTAGTTGGACTGATAGGTGGCAGTTTATACTTACCTAATACCAAGATATTAAGGTTCTTAAAGTATTTAAATGACTTATTAGTACGTGTGATGTTTCTCGGGGCACCCAGGGCTGCGAGTCTTTTTGTAACCACCTGCTTCCAATGCAAGGGAATCTCATCTGTACTAGTTGGGTGATAGCTCCCTAAGACAACCAGTCTGTCAGCCACTCAAGCTGTCTCCTGTGGACTACACAGCCCTTTCTTTGCCTTGCAGGTTGACAACAGATGCACCTCATTCCCTGAGTCCCTTCACTGTGTCCCCCTGTGGTATCTAGACCCTAACTGATTACTGGATACCCACAGAAATCCCAGAACCTCTGTTCCCAAAAGAGCAGTGTTTCACAGTTTACCAGTTTTACCCAAGACCACCATTCCTGTATTACACACAGCACTGATGTTTAATTATAAAACAAAAGGGAACTGATTTTAAAAAAAATTCAAATAAAAATCAATGTAAGAGATAGGAACAAATGGTAATATATAAAGCATAATACCATTTCTAGAGACTAAACTTAACTCACGTAGCATTCCCCTACCTCCTATGAGCTAACCTACCCCAAGTTCTTTCCCCAGCTTTTTCAGGCAGTTTGGTTGAAATCCCTTCTCACAAGATCAAGTGTGCTGGCAGCTTGTCCTCACAGACTGAAGGAATGTCAGAATGCACCCTCTCCTTTCCACAAATACTGTATACCAGAAAAGACCAGTGATGTTCACCTACAAGTAGAGTTCCTCAACCTCCCTCTGCTGTTTACCTCTTCCTCTTAATATCTCTCTCAAGTCTCAGCTAGCCCTTCATTAACATTTAATGTAGAATGGTAATAGATTACTATTGTACAATACACAATAGTCCACCATGAAGATAAGTCTCCCACCGTCCATGTGGAGAAGTTTGTCTGAAGACATGCTGCCTTTGCGTGATCTGCTTTTAACAACAGATCTAGACCATTTTTAGTATATACAAAACTTCTCATATTTTCCATACATACAGCTTGCAATAGTTATGACCACTGTGACAGAGGCTTCCGTTTAAGACCTTGCATTGACAAGCTTTTGGTGAATCCTGGGGAGCTCTGTACCCCTGTGTATCTCAGTGCCCTCTGCCAGTTGGCACACAGGTTCTTGGGTCACAGTATGTAATTTTATTTTCTTCCCTTGCAGTTCCAAATGTCACATTCTTCTCAAACAGAGTACACCAGCTGTCTGCTGATGACAAAGATGAAATGTTAGTTCAGGCTTTCCCACATTTGGATGCAGATCAAGGCCAAGTGCTCAGCAATCACACGAAAGAATTTGCAGGTAATGTAGTTTTGAAGATCTGGTACCAATAGAAAAAATGTAATTGAAGAGCTCCTAATCCTTTAGGCTCTTGTCACAAGAGGGCAGTAAAAGAACATCTAACACAAGAGAGAGAGTTTCATTGTTCAAAAAAAATGAAATAAGATGTTTAGGGTTCTCTTTCCATGTTTTAAAGTTTCCATAATTAAAAAATCCTAGTTTTTATTTTAAAAAAGAGTACTTCAAATTTACATAAAACATTTCCATTCTCACTGAAGGTACATATTGTTGTTTATATGTGTAGGGCTGTTCTGTCATCATTGGCTAGACAAAGAAAATCCATATAAGAAACCAGAGGGCATTTGTGATGGTTATCAGGGTACCTAGGCCCAAGAGTCACCCCCCGCTCCTTGCAAAACGGTGTCTTTCTTGGGGTAGTTGGCTTTCAGCTCCCTGACACCACCAGCCCTTCAAGCACTTTCCTCTGGGCTAACTTCACCTTGCAGGTTAACAATAAGTGCACCCTAATCCTTGAGTCCCTTTGAATTGTTACCTCTGTATTATACAGAAATTAAAGATCTTCTGCACCCAAAGGTAAAGTTTTGTACCCCAGATCACCAGTTTTACCTTAAGCCATTCCTCCTGTAAACTACATAGTACTTGTGAGCATGTATACTAAAAACAGAAGAAGGCTTATTTGAGAGAGAATAAACATTTAACTAGAAACAAGAGAGGGTGAAAACGAGTGGTTTACAGAAGAATCATAAAATGCAAGCCCTGGTCTACACGTATCAATAATTACTTTTCCTAGCTAATAAAGTAGATTTTCCCCCAGTCTTCTGCAGAGCTGGCTGGTTTCACAAGAACCAGGATCCAAACGTTTATGAAAGCAGCCTTGCTCCCCAGGGATTTCTTCAGTGTTGGATCCAGAGTGCTTCTCCCTCTCTGTTGTAGTGAAAACAGCCTTTTGTTTCTCTTCAAGGTCTGGGCCAAGCTCTGTCTGTTATAATGTTCCTTTGCCACCTCCAACAGGTTTTGATTGTTTGGTGATGCTGCTAATGATTTTCCATTGATAGTTGTAGGAGGGAGCAAGGGTAGTGAATTGAGCCTTTCATTACCTCACCAGTTGATTAAGGTAGAGTGAAAACTCCCTCTTGCTTGAATGCACCATCAATGAGGACAAGTCTACTCTTTAAAACATTGCATCAACTCAACTTTGCAGCTGTAGTGCTTAAGTGAAGACACTCCTACACTGACAGAAGAGTCTCTCTCTGTATGTTTGTTTATATACCCTTTTTTAAGGGAAGGACACTGCTGCTAGGGGGCAAGAGGCAACAGGAGAAAAACTGACCTCACCAAGCCAACAGGAAATCCTGAACTATGCTGTTTCCTCACAAAAGAATGTGCAGAGAGGGATGGTACTTGCTTAAAAAAATCAGTTGCTCTTCTGTGCCACATTGTGTCTTCTAGGACCCCAATCCTTGCAGAAGTGAAAAGGGGATTTGCCTCTTAAAGGAGCGGAGGCTGGGCTCTATCGGGTCAGCTGAAGACAGAGATTATGTCCATTATTTTGCAGCACTTCTGACCCACCATGCTCTCTTACCTGGCATCCTGTCAATCATTTTTCTACTTACCTCTTGTGCATATAACAGTTGTAGATATGGAATTGCTGTAGTTTAGTATTAAATTACTGCTAACACATTTATGCTGGTGTTCAAGCAGAAACAATAGGGTCTGACTATTCATGGCCTTCCACTACAGAGGTCAGCAAATGGCAACTATGCAGCAAAGGGAATGATGCTACATATCTGCCAAAGTCTACTCCAGGGGTAGGCAACCTATGGCACGGGTGCCGAAGGCGGCATGTGAGCTGAGTTTCAGTGGCACTTGCACTGCCCAGGTCCTAGCCACCGGTCCGGGGGGCTCTGCATTTTAATTTAATTTTATATGAAGCTTCTTAAACATTTTAAAAACCTTATTTACTTTACTTAAACAATAGTTTAGTTATATATTAAAGACTTCTAGAAAGAGGTCTTCTAAAAATGTTCAAATGTATTACTGGCATGCAAAATCTTAAATTAGGGTGAATAAATGAAGACTTGACACACCACTGCCAAAATGTTGCCAATCCCTGGTCTACTCCATGTGGTGTTTTTGTCCAACATGGCTCCCTTCCGCACCATGCAGAGGAACGAAGCATATGCCTCTTATAAGCCTGGATCCCTAGATAGACTAGCAGCTTCACAGAACACACTTGTATTTTGGTAGCTGTATCAGAATTCTGGAACATCCTGGATGGGGAGGAGTGTGGGTGTATTGATTAAAATTTAGAGTGAGCCAAATATATTAAGTAGGTTAAACTACAATTAAAATGTAAACGGTTCTATTACAGATAAACTAGAAAAAACAAAAAACGAACAGAAGGAAAAACTCAATCTGTGGATGAATCAGATGTACATCTTTTTTGTGAATAAGTTTTTTCCTGCCTACAAGCATGCTCAAGTGGTGAAGGAAAATGTAGAAGAAAATAGGAAACGGAATGTTAAATTAGCCAAGCAGTTGAAAATCGAAGAGGAAGCAAAGTGAGTCTCAATTAATTTAAAAGCTTCATTTTACACCTAGAGTAAGGCCCTACATGAATACCATGTTCTTCAAGATTTAGGATTTGGGAAATTGTCATTCTGCTCTTTGATAAATCACAGCTACTAGCTACTTTCAAACCACTCTGTTGGATGACTGATTTATACAGTGTAACCAGTAGATTACAGTAATCAATTTCTTTTCATTTGTCATAGAATGTTAGCCAGGTTTCCTCAGAAAGAAATTGAGATGAAAAAGAAAATGTTTACATACAGCATACAACTACCCCTGGCACTTAGGGGAAAGGCCCTGCGTAAGAACTGCATGATTATTTTCTGAAGCACATTTGGCAGCTATTTCTGCCTATCAGGAGCTAGTCTCAATTATCCTAGCTTATTGTAAGCTGAATATATCACAGCAGCCCCTTGTCACCAGGGGTTCACATGGGGTTTAACATTTTTTAAAGTCCTCTGTAGAACACTCAGCTACTTTTGAAATCAGTCAGTTCCTCAGGGCTTAGGTTTCTTACATGGATGATCATTTTCCCAATGGCAGTGACTTCAGCTCTCAGAAGGAATGAGTTTTTGGCCCTAGCAACTGCTCCACATTGTATCATAATGATGGTAACATTGTATTGCTATGATGTAACTGGTCTGAAACTGAGTGAGCCTGGCATGACCTAGAGTCTTATGTCCACCACTATCTGCCTAATTGATGTTCCTATACAGACATATGCAAAGCAATGACACATTCCTTTTTTCATGTTTGCAAAGCATTATTTGTTGAATTCGGGCTCCAAAAGGGATTCCCTTTTGATGTTCTCTGTGCTCCAGCACTTGTTTTCAAGGTAGGAGAGACCAAACTCTCTCACCTTTGTACGCAACTTTTAATTTCAGGACAGCTTATTTTCAGTTGGTCAAATACTTTTGCGTGGCATTTGCTTCTATGGTGTGGGATCATTCTACAGCTTTATATTCTGTGCCTGGTGAGAAGTATTGAAGTATTAGTCCTCTCTCCCAGAAAGCCTTCCTTGTCCTTGCTGCAGCTGAGCTCCACTGGCTTTTGGAACATCTCTTGAGGAGTGAGACTCCTGTACAGAAGGTCTCTTTAGAGAAGGGAAAACTACTTACTTGTAATTTTGCTTCCCTGAAAATATATTGCAGGATTGTCACTAATCTGCTGATTTCCTCTCAGAACTTAGTGGTTATTTGTTGACATTTTTTTCCCTTGTACCTTTTTCATTCTTTACTGAAGCACTTAAAAAAAAAAAAAAAAATGTATGGCCGGTCTACATACTGAGATAACTAATGTGATTTTTATGGGGATTTAGTTAAACCAGCATAACGAGGCGGACACTTGTTAGTTTAAAACTGCTTACATTGGTTTAGCTTGCAACTGTACATTTACAGGTGCAAGTTAAACCCACAGAAGACAGTCTATATATAGTTACACCAGTTTAATCAAACAATTTAATTAAACAAATACAACTTTGAGTGGAGATAAGCCCTTATACTGATCTGGCATTAGTTTTCTTTTATGGAAGCTTTGCCTTTTGATTCTGCAGAAGAACTGACTGGAACATTCAGAGAATAGTATTTATGCTCTGCATTGGAAGGTATAGAATTAATATTAGGGAAGCCTACCTCACATGTTGCACTGCTATCACTACCTTCAAGGGTCAAAAAAGCAACTGGAGAGCTAGGGAAGCAGTCTTGTGCTAACGAGATGGTATGTTCAGAGAACCAGGATCACAGATAAATAATTTTTCCTTTTAAGAATGTGCTTGAGTAGAAAAATTTGGATTATGCAATGACACATGAAGCTTAAGAACAGTTGATTGCAAAGTAGCAACTACACAGAACACACATTTTAGGAAAGGATTAAAAGGATCACATTTTTCATTAGGTAATTCATTCTGCATGTAATTGCAGTTTGGCTATATTTACTTAAGCAAAACAAAATCATTTTAGCCTATAATAATTTTGCATGAATTTGCTGCAGTGGTAAACAAGTGTAAACTTTTGTTTGTTTGTGCGAGTTTAGGCTTATCGCCATAAGGGAAGCTGAAGAGGCCAAAAAACAAGAAGCTGCAGCTGCTGCAGAAAAAGCAGAGACAGATAATGAAATAGTTAAAGAGCCAGAGGATTCAGCTACACAGCTGCCACTTCCTGCAAAGGAAGAAGTAGTGATTCCACCCCAGCCAGTCATTAGCAAGGTTTCTACAGGTGGGAAGAAAAAGAAAAAGTAAATTAGGCTGACTGTTGTAAGTAGAGTCTGCACTTGTTAACATTTTTAAGGTATTAGATTTCCTTTTAGGGCTGTAAAGTCTAAATATTACAGTGTAGGTTCTAGGAAATGAATGCAAATAAAATTATTTGTATTTGTTTATACTGGAGGGAAATTAACTTTCCATGGCCTTCCCCCACATTTGAACTATATGCCATATTAGGAGTCTTTTTCCATTAAAAGTTAAAAGATCATTAGTGTTTCAAATTTGTTTGTTGGATAACTCTTGTAATCATTAGACTACATAGTCTGAATGGAATTTAAAACTATACAACCTGCATGAGGTTTTTGCTTATACACCTATTTTATGTAAACTGGCATGTAAGGAACCCAGATATTTCATTCATGTAAAATAAATCTTTGAGCTTAATCCTGCATCATGTGATTTCAGTGGGACAACTACTAAAATCAGGCCCTTATCCCTTTTCACTTCTTTTATTGTTAAAGCAGCAGCCTCTTTCAACTTATACGGGAGAGGAACAGGTTAGTTTATTTGTGTAGTATGGAAGAACTGGTGCAGTGTAGCTTTTACATGCTGATGATTCTGAGACTACCATTTTAGGTAACTCAATATCCTTTACTGTGGGTGCTACTTCAGACTGAGATAATAGGGTTAACATCAAGTACCTCCCCCTCTCTTTTACATGCTAGTGTGTAGAAAAACAATTTAAATCCCTCCACTCAAGTCCACTCTATTATGCAAGTGAGCATAGAAAGGGAACAAAAGGATCCTTAAAATTGTAACAATTATTAATTTTATTGTCCAGTAAAATATTAACATATTAGAGAAATGGAATGGTACAATTGAATTATCAGACTGGTTTTAATTAGTTTGCCCATAAATATTTTAAAATCTAAAAATCTTATGATCAGAGTTTACAGCTTCAGTAGAAATTTGATTCTTACAAAGCAAGTATTGCTTTACTATTGTCATTATTCCAGTCAATAATATGACTAATAACCTTTCATGTTAAACAAAAATGTGTCTGACATTTGTAGATTTTTTTCACTGAATCAGCCCTTTGCAGATCAATCAAGGAAGAAAATATTATTGAACTGTGTTGCACAAAGTTTCTTTACTTCTTCTGTTTAAAAAAAAAAGAGAGAGAGAGAGATTTCAGAAACTGCATACAATATCACAACATATATAAACACCCTGCTTTTAAAAGAAGACTTGACAAAACTGTAACAGTATCCAGGGGGAAAAATATTTCTGCTTTTAAAACATCTTCTCACTCTTTTTAAGAGTGTCCTGGTGCATATCAACTCCTTATTTCTATTTTTAGTAAGAGAAGGGTAGGTCAATTTTGTTCAGCAGGCCCAGTCTGAAAATTCACATATCAACCTTTTCATGCCAAATATGGATTTAGCTTCTATCCTGTTTTCACAGAAAGAAAAATAACTTTTTTTTGTTAAACAAGTCTTGCTCAATGATTAGAACAGGGATTCTCTAACTGTGGGTCATGATCCTGTTTTAATGGGGTTGCCAGGGCTGGCGTTAAAGCCCTAGGGCTTCAGCCTTGGGTGGTGGGGCTCAGTTTACAGGCTGCCTTCAGATGATACAACCCCCACCCCTCTGGTGTGGCGGGTTGAGGGGGGCTCAGGCTTCGGTCCCCCCTTCTTGGGTTACGTAGTAATTTTTGCTGTCAGAAGGGGGTCACAGTACAATTAAGTTTGAGAACCACTGGATTAGAAGAAACATTGATTAATCTTCAATCAATTTCCTTACTGAAATAATACTAAGTCTTTTGTTTTGTGTTCCTCTACTTCCTTCTCACAGAGAAGATTAATTTCCAGAACCATGTTTTTAGTGATTGCTTTGTAATTTAGGGGAAGCACTATAACTACTATATAAACATTCTCATTTAATATCCCTGCACAACAGGGTATGGTCCTAAAGGTGTTCAGGGCCCTCATGTTCAGTATAGCTAAACAGGAGTTAAGGCTGCTGAGCATCTTGCTTGATCAGGCCCTTTACCAGCATCTAAATTACCGGTTTTGTAACCTTGGGCCACACCTAAAGAAGTCTTATGTTTATTCAAATTGAAAGTGACAGCATCAGTTTAAAAATCATTTATCTGTTTTTTTTCCCCAAACCAACTGTTATTGACAATTATACCCAGGATTCGGTTTCACTTACAGGAATCCTGTTTTTCTCCAGTTTATAAGAACATAAGAATGGCCCTACTGGGTCAGACCAAAGGTCGAGCTAGCCCAGTATCCTGTTTTCCGACAGTGGCCAGTGCCAGGTGCCCCAGAGGGAATGAACAGAATGGGTAAACATCAAGTGATCCATCCCCTGTTGCTCATTCCCAATTTCTGGCTAGGGATACCATTCCTGCCCATCCTAGCTAATAGCCATTGATGGAACTATCCTCCATGAATTTATCTAGTTCTTTTCTGAACCCTGTTACGGTCTTGGCCTTCACAACCTCCTCTGGCAAGGAGTTCCATAGGTTGACTGTGTGTTGTGTGAAGAAACACTTTTATTTGTTTTAAACCTGCTGCCTATTAATTTCATTTGGTGATCCCTAGTTCTTGTGTTATGAGAAGTAGTAAACAATTCTTCCTTATCTACTTTCTCTATACCAGTCATGATTTTAGAGACCTCAATCATACACCCCCTTAACCATCCCTTTTCCATAAGACTGGGACTTTTCAATCTCTCCTCATACAGAAGCCGTTCTATAGCCCTAATCTTTTTGTTGCTCTTTTCTGAACCTTTTCCAATTCCAATGTATCTTTTTTGAGATGGGGCGACCATATTTGCACATAGTATTCAAGATGTGGGCGTACCATGAAGGCAACATATTTTCTGTCCTATTATCTATCCCTTTTCTTCATTATTCTCAGCATTCTGTTTGCTTTTTTGACTGCTGCTGCACATTGAGTGGATGTTTTCAGAGACCTATCCGCAATGATTCCAAGATCGTTTTCTTGAGTAGTCACAGCTAATTTAGACCCCCCTCATTTTATATGTATAGTTGGGATTATACTTTCCAATGTGCATTACTTTGCATTTATCAACATTAAATGTCATCTGACGTTTTGTTGCCCAATCACACAGTTTTGAGAAATCCTTTTGTAGCTCTTCGCAGACCATCTGGGTCTTAACTATCTTCAGAAATTTTGCATCAACTGCAAATTTTGCCACCTCACTGTTTACCCCTTTTTCCAGATCATTTACACACTTTGTGCATTTGACAGCACTATAGATATAGCAAGTTTGTCTTCTCATTTCAGTGCATCTTTTGCAGAAGCAAGAAGAGAGAAAAAGCAATCATAAACAGAGAAGTAGGATTGTAAAACCAGAATAATTAGCAGGAAGGTCAGGGACAGGTGTAGAAAAACACGACTTTTATCTCAAAAAAAAAAAAAAAACTTGTCTAGTTTTCAAGTTGATATTGCCCCATAATGTTCTCATTTTTTATCCAAATGAATTGGGCTAAAGGTAATATTGATGCATGTTTCTTCATGTACTTATGTCTTAAATTGCAGTGTAAAACTGAAGGAGAAAAGCACTTTGGGAGAAAAACAGTATTTTAATACTAATAATCTTAATGACTAATTCCATTTGTGAACATACATTGCCTTGACTTATAAAAGACAAATTCAGAAAAGTAGGCATTTTAACCTTCTGGAAATATAATAATGCACTTCATTTATTAAACATTCTAAAATTAAATTTTAACAGAGCAATCTGATTAATGGCAAGGAGTAAGATACTGGTCATTAATTTATTGTTAAGAACATCAACTTAAAGTCTTTTGAATATTTATGATGATTTAGTTGCCATGCAAAACATGGAAGAGAGACAAAGCCTTACACAAGCTGATCTGGTCTAGCATAGAAAAAATCCCACATTAAGTGTATCATATAAAATATAGAACTAAAAATCCACTGATAAGCATTTTAGTAACACCAACAGTATTTAACAAAAAGCAAAAAAAAAAAAATCCTTACCATTAACTTCAATCAGGTTTGCATTTTTTTGATTCAAAATAACATACAGTTCCCGTTGATCAGACTTTTTCCCAACCACCCAGTAGTCACTCATTGCCTTCACAATGATTTCTTCATCCTCATCAACTCTGAAATAAATTGGATAAAACCAACTTTAGGATAATTTGTACCGACATCAATTATGGGACTTGATAGGCAAAATAAATAGCTTACATTACAAGCAACAATATTGAAGTAAAGATGTCAAGACATAACCAGCAAATAGAGCAGTTTTGGTAATTGTTTAACTGCCCTAAGGGTTATGAATAAACTAGATGTGAACTGAATAGCTGATCTCGCAGATTTCTGTGACATTGCATAATTTGACAGAAAACCAAAAATTTATTTTCAAACAAATACTTAGATTTAGTGTTTTATTATAAGAACTATTTTAAAAAGTTTAGTATATTAATTAGTAGGCAAACATGGGATAATGTACCCTCAAAATTAGGTTTCATCCTGATCTCTAAGTCAGAGATTGACGTAAGTCCTGAAGTATAAGGTTTAAATTCCTTCCAAAACTGGTTATTAATTATAACAACTGTGGATGTTCTTGATATTCACAGTAGTCTCCAATCCTTTTTTGAAATCTAACCCAACATCTCAGGAACATGAAAATTCATCAAAGAAACAGACCAGAAGGGTGGGACAGGAGAGACGTTTCAATGCATCAAACTGGCTATAGTGATACTGTACAGATAAAAGAAAAATCTGTCCTATATAATTTATTCCCCTTATATATTTTATATATTCAGTAATTGTATGTACATGAATGAAAAACCAGGATAATTCAGTAATTGAACACTGCTAAAAGCTGAGGCCTGTTTGACAGAAGGAAAAATGTAAATAAGATTACCTAGAAAAATCACTGTTGATATCACCTAGAATCTTCATGAGGTCAGGGTGAACAGACGTGAGCGATACACTGGGTGTTTTCCTCATATGAATTGTACTTTTCTCTGCCAAGTTCATATGGTTGAAATAAATAAACTTAAATTGAGGTTCCTTCTCAGACCTAGGAAAATAAGTTAAAGAAAATGGTGACTACGTGGTCTTTGTGAAATATGGATACATAAGTCACAGATCACTAATCCATGCACAACATGAAATCCATGATCAGATACTTTATCATTATACTGAGATATTGTGCATACATTACTATTAGGCTTGGCAGAATTTGGGGTTTTTTTCTAATTTTTTTCTGATTTATTTTAAAGAATTTTTTTTAACTGTTGCTGGAAATTTAGGGGGCATGCACGAAGGGCTGGGGTTAGGGCAGGTTGGCAGGGGGCTCCCTGCACAACTGAGGGGCCCATGAACAGGGTGCAAGGTGAGGGGGAGACTGAAGCGCTGGCTGAGGGGAGCAGAGACCTCAGGCCAGGACTGCGATGAGGACAAAACCCTGGCCAAAGGGTGCTGCTGAGCCATTCAGCAGCAGAGTGACCACCCCCATGGCCGGAGTCTTTGCCTCTCCCTCACCACAGTCCTGACTGGGGGGGGTCTCTGCTCTACCCCAGCAGAGCTGCACCCTTCCCCACACCTCGTGCCTCCAGGGATCGGGTGTCACCAGCTCTGGCAGCTCAGGGAGCTCCCTGCAGTCCTGCTATCACATGACAGCAGGGCTGCAGAGGGCCCCCTGAGCTGCCCCAGTGCTGGTGACGGGCAAAGGGGGCAAAGCTGCAATCCTGCCAACTTTTAGTGATCTAATTTTTTGGTAGTTGATTTACCAACATCTATCAATTTAAATCGAATCCAGCCATGCCTAACTACTTTTCAAGACCTGTGGCAGGGTTGACAGACTGGTTTTTGGATAGCCATTGAAATGAAAAACATTTAGACCTCCAAAACAGACACCATAAGAGAGACCTGCATGAATTCCTAGTACAGGAAAGAATAAAATTATGTCTGCCTAATGGCATTTCCTGATCTTACCAGGACTCACCCACCAGTGAGGGACATCCCTCTTTCTCCTTCACTAGCTCTCTGAGTTCTCCCACGGGGCTCAGGATCTCACACTATTGGTGAGTTTGAACCCCAGCTGGTTGCTGGATTGGTTGGCTACTCTGGAGAGACAGCACATAGGTGCTGCCTCCCTAAAGAGGAGTCAGCTGTTGGCTTGGTTGAGTGCTGTGTCACTAATTTGTTTCACAAGTGATTTCCCTGGAACTGAACCAGTTTTTCATTTTGACTATCATATATGAGATCAGGAAAAGCTTCCCCTCATTCCCAAGCCAACAAGAATTTTGCCCCCTCCTTGGTGGATTCGGGCATGAGATATCTCCCTTTCCTAGTTCGGTAAGTCAAGATTTAAACTTAAGTCATTGATATTGGTTTTGGTGATGGCTTCAACAATTATAATCAGTGAAGGTCTGCTGCAGCGGTTGGCACTTCAGGTTATATAGTCAGTTGTTTGGAACCCTCTCATCTATGCTAGATGTCATAAGGCAGTTTACTCACTATCACCTTAGCAGACCAGCAAATGGTTCAAATGTCTGAATATCTTGCTCCCTATTATGTCACCCAACTGCATTAGTGTAAAAATAAACCATATAAAGTTATCAGGGTACTGCTGCATTAAAATACTAAGGGAGAGTTAATAAGATGATCTTCCTTTGCTTTAATCCCTCAATGACATAAAAAACCCAAGTATTTAACGATTTAATAGGTTGGCATCATTGCAAGCATATTTTATTTGACTCACTGCCAATTTAGTACAGTCACCACACACCAGAGTAAGTGTGTATGTATCTTTGGTATGACTGAGTCATCCTTAGTACAGCAATACTGTAGGAAACCAACAAATACTCCACATGACAAATATGCCTTTTGAAGAAAATGTTTAGGATTGTGCAACAAGCTAGTAAGCACCTCAACTCATCCCCCAAACAGTCAGGTATGTACTATATAAATCTTGCCTGGGAATTTTCCCCTATTCTTATTCAGTGCTACCAAACAAATCATTTGTGTGGTACAGCTGATTCAAATATCCTGAGTTCTCATCCTAAATACCATCAACATTCCTCTACTGGGAGTAAGTACATGAAACACACCTGCAAAGCTTACCATCTCCCTCTAATGCTGGTCCACATACAAGATGACAACCTACTACTGCTATCCGTTACTCTGTTAGTTTACATGGTCTGTGTGGTGGATCTAAACATTCCAATACTGCCGATCATCCAGATAGTTTTCAATAGGATGCCACATGATGGAATTTCTTTCTTTAGTCTTCTTTTTAAAGACCTAGGAAATGCTAAAAGAACATTAAAAGTTGCAAAGTCAAGCACTAAACAGTTAGGAAATGAGGTAGAGGGCCTGTGGAAAAAACAGCATGTGACCATGTAATTAAAGGCAATAGCATAATGCATAAGCAAGGGGAAACTTTAATTCTGGCATCTCCTAACTTTTGAGTGCTTGACTTGCCACCTAAATAATGTTCTTTTAACATAGCTTTTTTGTGTCCACATGATATGCAATATACTGGGACAAGTTATGTAATTAAGTGGCTAATGTGCATGCTGCTCTTTTCTGCTCAATACAATGTCAGATATCTACAGCTGCCACCTCTGAGAGGCTGACCTATGCAGGATAATGCCTAATACTACTCAGATAACATTCTTCTTGAGCGCAAGTGGTAATGGTCCTTCTGATATCAATATGGTCCTCATCATAATATCTGAGCATCTGATATATATAAGGAATTTTCCTCATAATTATACTTATCTACTTCCAAGAGGTATTATCTTATTTTACAGATGAGGAACTAAGGCACATAAAAAATAAGTGATTTGTCTAAGTGCCAAGACAGCCTGTGGCAGACCTGGGAATTGAACCGAGGTGTCCTGAGTCCCAGCCTGGAGCCTTATACCTCTTTGTAGAGGAACATCCCCAGTTTTGATCTTGATACTCCATACTCCTCTGTCTGGATGTGCATAGCCATGGATTTGTAATAAATTGAATTACGTAGCCGATAGATTTTATCTAAACTGAAAGCCCCTCACCTTGTCTATTCAAAAATATAAATGTCACGGATCTTATTTGCCTAGATGAAAAATATCATCCCAGTGTATTTTTTTTTTACACTATACACCATCACAGTTTGGGAAAAACAACATCTCAGAAAGTCAAGAGGATGGTCACCACAACACTCGCTACATTTTCTACAGAGTCAGCTTTACCAGCTTCCTTTGGGCAACTAGTGTGTGTGTGTGTGTCACAGGGTGACTGGCCCCTTTTAGAGGGAGTTATGTGAGAGCGCACCTGTGACTGATTACCTGTTGCCCAGCTGGACTTATGCGAAGGCACCTGGGAGGGCGAAAGGAAGGGAAGGGCTTACAAAGGGAGAGACAGCAGCAGCTGTTCTCCTCTACCTCCCTGGGCTGAAAGAAGTCCACAGGTAGCAGCCTTTCCCCCACTGCTCTCTCCCTCATTATAAGGTTCAGGTGCCTGTCCTTCAGCCCAGCTGGGCAGCAGCTTATCAGCCTCAGAGTGGAACCTGCTCCCAGTTTAAGGGACCAGTCACACTAGCAGTGTGATGAAGGTAGGTAGTCAGAAAGGGTCCTTTCCAGTTATGGGGGTTAGCCTTTGGGATGATGTTCAAGAACAAGCCATCCTCACACAATGTTTCAGTGGCAAACTACGTTTTCATTGAAGTCAGCCAAAAATGTTCATAAAGTGGAAGCAC
The DNA here is from genome assembly GCA_007922305.1 of Dermatemys mawii. Classification (NCBI taxonomy): domain Eukaryota; kingdom Metazoa; phylum Chordata; order Testudines; family Dermatemydidae; genus Dermatemys; species Dermatemys mawii. The sequence continues at coordinate 13,654,168 of ML677381.1, read as the reverse complement.
AAGACAACAAATGTACAGCACATGGCCAATGCAAAAAAATCCACTCACTCTTTGTCTATAAGTTTCTACAAGTGACCCTGGCATTACGCAGAGCATTGAGGGAGCAGAGGATTATCATCTACACTTTATCTCTATTTGTATGATCCATTTAGAATTCTAGTCTTGCAAGAAAACATGCCACCACATCAGTACATCTTCTCTAGCAGTTCCATTTTTTTGCAAGACGAGTAGAGGAAAATGAATTGAATAAGTATAGGCAGCACAATGGATCCTTAAAGCTGCCTTCGCCAGGCAGCTTGGGATTCCCCTGGAAGCACAGAGATGGCATTAGCTGCTCTATGACTCACACTATCCCTTTCAGCCACAGGAATGGCCAGAACATTTCTGCATTCCAGTACCTCCAGCTGGTATAATGGCACCGTGGTTACTGTAATTTACTCCCGGAGTCAAATGTTACCCAGCAGCCTAAGGGATCAGAGGAATACAAAAGTGACTTAATAATGCCTCTACCCTGCTCCCAGTTGGGCCCTACACTGAACACAGCTTGGCTGGATACAAGTTTAGGAGCCAGAGGCAATACTCTCTCTTAGCAAGCCCATGAGTATGGAACCTGAAGAAATAAGATTGTAAAGATGATAATGTCTTGACCTTTTAAACAAAACCTCCTGTTGTCTGCCCAAACAATGATGGGGCCCCACTGCTGAAGCAGCCTTTGGGCAAGTATATTTTCTAGTAAAACGTGCTAATAAACTGCTTATTTTGTGTATCTTCTCTGAAGTTACAGAATCTACTTTTATTTAGACCCCTTGTTAAAAACGATCTGAAGAATTTCCAACTACTTTAGGTTCAGAACAACTATAAATACAGCCAGAGTCCTGGTTCTCATCCAGTGTGGACAGGACCTTAGATTTAAATACTAGACACTTCCACCAAGAGCAGTGGGGAGATGCACACTCAGTTTAAAATTTGCAACACATGGGAAAAATAAGTCCTAGTTCTCCCGCTCCCACTCTAGAGGATACATCAATGTCCATAATGCTACTAATGTTGCACACTCCAACAGAATCCTCATTGCAGACTAAAAATGGACTATTGGAATCACATAATTTCTGTCTGCACATGAAAAATGACCACAAAACCCCACAGGAATTGCCTGACCAGTGAGTCTGAATACCCCTCTGCCCTAGCTCTTTGGGTTAGGCAGCATATCCTACAGATGGTGGATTTTTCCTTTTAATTATTTGCAGGTTTCCTTTAAAATTGTTAACACTTTGATAATTAGCTGGATAGGAAAAGAGCATCAATTATAAGTTTGTAAGAATAAACATGCCAAAAGGCCTTGCCAAAGGCAAAATGAACCTTAACCAAGAATAACCTTACAAAACTAGTGCAGATCCCACAGGACACTTAAATATGTGACAATGGGTGCTCTACAAATGTCTAAGATCCATATGGAGAGATATAACATCTTATAAAATATACACGTTAATTCAATGAGAATGCTCTTAAAATATGTACTAGTATTGTTACTCTTATTGAAGCAGTCATTAACATAGATTTTGAGAAGAAGATTTGCAATAGGAACATAAAGATAGTACAAACCCTGATATCCTTTTGTTGATGTTGTATTGTTCACATATGTCTGATGCTAACACAGTGAGTTGAGGCCCAACAATGCTGTCCAGTTTACGGCAAAAATCCAGTGTAGGTTGCATTGAGGCTATGAAGCAGTTTTAAAAAGATAATGAGTTTTTTCCTAACAGTACATGAAGTTTATACTATTTTGTGCCAAAAAGGCAAACATGTTCTTTTGTAGCTAACTTTAAACATTTACAAGAATCTTGGACCATTATTCTGCAGTCAGTTACACCCAAGAAATCTCATCAACATCCAAGGGGCTTCCATGGAGTAACTGAGGGCAAAATTGTGTCCCTTTTGTACCATCAAGCAAAACACAGTATAAATAATCTAAACTGACTCAGAAGTTGGTGAAAGCATCCACAGAACAAATTAACATACAAGACTATAATGAAAGAATACTTTGCAATAGCAAAATCAGACTAGATTTATGTTTGATAAGGTTTGGTAAGGAGATAGTACAGCAAAATAATGTTGTCAAAAGAAAAGCATTTAATCTCCATCGTTTATTTAAAATCATACAAATATATACTTACTATCAATCATAAAACAGACAGCTGCACTCATGGCCTGAAACAAACCAAAACAAAAACATTTACAAAATAAAATTTTCTTCCCTCACCTTCACCAGTACATTCACTGGTGAAGTCATTTATTGTATACCAGTTAAATTCTGAAAATTCCTTAAGTCCCAGTAAAGCTACAGTGTTAACAGTAAAACATTTGCTCCTATGAGCCTATGTAGGATACCCGATTTTCTATATTACTTCAGTCCTGGACAAGGTTTTAAAATCAGCAATTCATCGGGGGCTTTGAGAAGTATGTGCTGCTCTGCAGGAATTTAAATGTAACCTGGCTAGGGCATTGCCTACACACAAAATCTGCACTTAATCTTACTAAATCTTTAACTAAAATCAGTTTTAAAATCCATTTAGTTAAGCCCAGTCCTAACCCACACGTAAACGTTTTTATAACACACATATAATCTTTTTAGCTTAAGGTTGGCACGGGCCACAAGCCAGGGTAAGGAGCTCTGAGAAAATATTACACATAGCTAGCATATTTTGCTTTTCGAGGTCACTGCTGGTATAGCAACATAGAAGGAATACAGACTAATCCAAATTATGCAAACTTGGCAAAAAACCAGAACCTCCAAAAGAAACCCAAAGAATTCAGAAAAAGATTATTTGAAGTTTAACATTTGAACCTTCATACAGCTCTCTATCTCACTGTTCTAATCTGGTCTTGTCATATGCACCTTCCTGCATGGATTCAAAAATACAACAGCAATGTTTTCCTCCTAGGTGGAATAGAGAGAGTTTGGTACCTTATAAACAATTAAATGAAGTTCTTCATAAGTGCCATCTGTGTTTACAAATATTTTGGGGAATCTGCATTTTGCTTCTGGATCATTAAGATTTAAAGGTCCAGTAAGAAACCTAAAAAACAGAATTAAACAGGACATACAATTCATTTTTATATTCAACAGAAAAACAATTTATAAGCACATGAACAATTTTTTAAAATAACCTTTTAAATACATGCATACGTTTGAACACAAAGAATTTCTGCCTCCCCAGTTACTTATATTACTCCCTATCACCATAGTATTTGAACATGTGTTCTTGTCAAATTACTAATTTCATTTTAACTGAAAGACTTAGGTCCCAACTTCAAAGAGACTACTCATGTGTTTAAAATTAAGCATGCAATTAAGTGTTTGAATGATCAGGGCCTTAGTCTAGTGTGACTAGATGTCCTGATTTTATGGGGACAGTCCCAATTTTTGGGTCTTTCCTTATATAGGCTCCTATTACCCCAACCCCCGTCTCTATCTTTCACATTTACTAATTGGTCACCCTACCTTAGTCTAGAGTAAACTTTGTCAGAATACACAGAAAGAAGGTTCTTTTAGATCAAGATAAACAGAATGTTGTGATTCAAGACTGAGTTGCAAGTGATCAGTGGCATTTCAACAGCCTTTTCTTGATCAAAAGTGACTACTGATCAGGGAACCAACTGTATTTACCAACAGTCCCTCAAAAAAGACTCAAACAAGTTAACATGTTAGCATCAAAATAACTTTGAGCTAGGGAAATGAAGGTAAAAAATACATAGATGATTAGGGAAACCCAATAAGTCCTCCAGTGGCTTTTAAAAGGAACACCTTAGCAGTGATGACTACAGAATACACTCTCTGGTACATCTCACTCTTCTGCTCCCTAACAACATATACACATGTGGGAAAATATCAAAATTTTTCAAGACTGAATTTAGCTAGAACCCACCCTGATTTTATGCTCACGCTAAAGAAGTGGAAAACGCTTTTTTATTAAAGAAAGCACATTTCATGCTCTGGAAACAGAGGACCAAGAAGGACCCAATCCTTCATTCAAAATAAGGTCACACACTGGTCAAATGCAAAAAGCCTCCCACTCATGCACTTAATATATAGACCATTGTGATACACAAGTCACTGGACAGGCCATTGTTTTGCTCCTGTACGACAAATCTTATTGCTCGGGGAAAAGGAATTGGAGGAATACTAAAATATTTTCTGTACAACATGCTACGAACAGCAAGAAGGAAATAAGTATACAGTAGCTCTAAAGCAGGTTCTTCACATCACAGGCCAAAATCTACATGGACTTATTCTCTGTGCAACCCCACTGAAGCCTATGCTATCTGACTATAGAAATTAGTCCCAGGAATTCATTTACACTCCTACCTAGAATTAAAACTGAATGGTTTATTTATGTGCCAAACGCCTAGCTTTCTTTCTGAAGGGAAGAAACAGTACAGAGTATGACAGATGACAAGATCTACCTTCCGTAGTGTTGTAGATTTCCTGGCATTTCTGCACGTATTGGGGAATCTCTTCCTGCTAACTGAAAACAAACAGGAAATAAATAGGTTAGGACATTTCTTTCCATTTCTCTTTGTGCTGCACAAAGAGCTAAAGAAACTGTCCACAATCGACAGACTGCAGACTATACCTCTCTTGCCAGGACATATACCATTAATTCATAATAGGAGGGGCCAGAATAAATGACAATAATATTTAGAAAATTGGGCATTTGGGTTTTACGTTTATTAATCTAAAAAAAGTTCCACAAGTTAAGTTTTAACTCTTTTAATGTAATTTTGTGGCTCCTGTCATCATGGTATCTGAGCAAACGCTAATGAACTTATCTTCACACCAGCATTGTCAGTTTGATAAATATTTTCATTGTGCAGGTGGGAAACTGAGGCAGAAAATCAAGTGAGTTGCTCATGGTCACACAAGAAGTTTGTGGAGGAGCCAGAAACTGAACCCATACTTCCTAGATCCTAGTCTAGTGCCAAAACTACAAGACCATTCTTGCTTCCTCATTACAATCTTTAAACTGCTGTATATAAACAGCAGCACAGGCTACATCTCATACTGGTAAAGCTATGCATGGCTGAACTGCATTTTATGTAGGTCAGTGGTGTCCAATATGTTTGCAACTAGCCACATGTGGCTAAAAAGCTATTGAATTGTGGCTAACGCATGTGGCTTTTTTATAATGTAGAGTAATATGGCTTTTTTTATAATGTGGTTAATAAGAAAAATTCAAAACCACAAGCTAGCAGTGTGGCTAGCATCACATTTCTATTGGACACCGCTGATCTAGGTAATACGTTAGTCACTAGTCAACCATCTTAACTAAAGCCCTTAAGGGAAACGTTCAAACAGTATCAAAACTGCAGTTTTAAAACAGATGTGGTTCAATATCAACAAAATGTTTATGCATCTCTAATTTTCAGTTACTGAATATTCTACATTTTTTTCCATTGTTGTTTATAGTCAAGTCTACATATTTGCAACATTTTTGTTGACTGCAGGAAAGTTGGCTCCCTTTTGGGGTACCTGTTGTAACCTGCTTCACAATTTGAATCCTTACACGTTTCTAACATTCATGTGTTCTACCGCTAAGGGAATCCTGTTCCTTTTTCACTTGTGAACACCAACAATGACATCCCAGGCACAGTTAAGCAGCCTTTCTGAAACTCCCTAAGGAATGTACTGGGCTATCCCAGCTCCCACTTTCTTAATATGATGCCAGTAGTGCAGACTCACATTGAACCTAAATAAAGCAGAATCTGTAGTTTTCTGAAACTTTCACTTCTGTTATTTCTAAAATCTTACAAGAGCTCATTTAATTCAGTTATGGGAGGAAAGATGGTCTTGTGGTGAAGGTACAAGAACTGGAGCTTGGAGACCTGTGTGCTAACATGGCCCTGCTACAGGCTTTGGGCAAGATTCTACTAAAGTCTATTAATATTCGTGCAGTCTATTGAGTTCCTAGGAGGAGGCTATATATTTTTCATGTTACACAAATGCAAAGTATTATTTAAATTATACTCTCTTCACTATACCCTCTCGATGTACCCATATAATCACATATTACCTTTTTGTATAAAACCATTAAGCCTATTAAAATCCCAGAGGTGGCTGAAAACAACAGCAGATTAATCTGTAGCAGCATTAACTCTAAGTGCAGATTATTTGCTAATAACTCCACATGAAAATTATGCTCAATGACATGCTGTTCTCACATGTAATTGCAGTATACAAAAAAGATCAATAGAAATGCAAATTATTTCCGTCCCATTAGCCATTGTTAATAAGGATTTGCTTTATTTGTTTCTAGGTGAGTGAATTTAGTACTCATAAAAGGTGAGAGATAGTTATGGAGCATGCAGGTCAGTGTTGTGCAATCCTTGCAGAGCAACCTTGCACAACTCGTGGGCCTTCAGCAGACTGCACATAAGTGTGGTGGTTTTACCATGTGTATGAACAGAGGTTCACAACCTTCAGATTCATTTGCATTTGACAAAACTTAGACCCTGGCCACCTCTTCCCCCACCCTTCTCGGGGAGAGAAATGAACAACTCATTCGCAGTTAGCTAAAGTCCAAGCAAAATAAGAAATCTTTGCAGATTTGTTTTCTGCATCTCACTGAAACTTAAATATCATGCAAAGTATGAAAACAACACATAGTATATTTAAAGTTACTGCAAGAATATCTGTATAAGATAAACTACATACTGTACTAACTGATCATTTATAAATGATTTGGGACTGTTCCTCCTTTCACTGGATGCAGTGGGAGTATATCTTGGCCCACAAAGAAAGCACATTTTAAGTACAAAGGGGCAGAGTTAAGGCTGACCTTTCAAATGTATTTGAAGATTTTATTATTTTTCATCCTCTAATCAAAATCAAGAGAATGGATTTCACTAAAATATTAAAAATAAAAAGTCATCTTAATAGTGATGCCAAGGATAGAAAACTCTATCCCAAAGATGAATGTTTTAGAAAATTACAAGTGTGTGAAAACAAGGGGATTGCAGAATGGAGATAATTTTGCAAAACCGAGTCATAGCAGTTGTTAGCAGCAACTCATATAGTAACAGTGCAAAAGGAGTATTTTGTGCTCTGTCTATAAAAAATTCAAATCTGATTAGGTTAATGGTTTTTCAGTTCAAGTGGTAGATGTAAAAACATGTGACGACCTGGCAGAATGATTTATAAATGAAAATCAAAAAAAGATTAATTTCCACTTGGCAGACAAAGTGAGCTGCTATTCAGAAACCGTTCTACTCTAAGGAATCTATAGACTTGCATTGTCTGTTTGGATATTTTCTCAATGCATCTAACGCCTAGGCACGTATACAATTTTATAATACAGATAATTTTTGTTGAATAGAAATATTGAACATCAGCAAACCTGGACAAAGGGGAGAAGCAAGTCCTAGACCAAGGACACTTCACTGAAAACACCAGTACCTTCTTATCAAAAGCAGGGGACTGTTAGAACAAATGCATCTGTTAATCGTAACTGAGATGACATCATATGAGAAGAAAGGCAGTCTTTTTGAGGGAGCCAGGTCTCAAACTAATATTTAGAGTTTCATAGAAGCCAATTGGAAAGTATTGTACACTACAGGGCATGAGCAATTCCCTGTGGTATACTACTTATTAAGCAGGCAGCCACATTCTGCATTAGCTGAAGTTTCTAAACGAATCAATATCTCACTACATATTCAAATTACAAAAAAAGCATTCCCCAAAAACATCTGCTCAAAAAGTAAGACTTTGTAATGTGCCCTAACGGCCAATCAATTTGGGCTTTTTTGGACTGGCACGTATGCATAAAGAATTAATTCCTACATTGGAGGAAACACTTTCAGAAACTTCTCATCTTCTGTATCAAAAGAGCTCCAGCTCAAGTACTTCTATAACTTATTTATATTGCTATAGTGTATACAGTACAAGAAATCCTGCAAAGTGTATGTGCTGTTAAAAAAAAAACCACACATCCATACCTCTGGCTCTATATGCCTTGGAAAGAGGGATGTTGTGAGATATTTGTATAAAATTCTCATGTCATCTTGTTCTAATCCACTCCTGGAATATGAGAGGAAAAAACGTTAAAATGTAGATCTCAAAGCAGGAAAAACAATTTCTCTAATAGCCTTACTTCATGGCCAACATCTTTCTAACCAAGAGCAGGACAGGCCACAATGTAGAGCCTTCTGGGAGAATTAACTCAGTTCTCTTACTTGGCAACACACCAATTTCTTTTGTACAGACAGTCCCACTGTATGTTTAATTTCTAACAATGTTCATTCCCCTACAATACTAACAACATATCCAGGTTAACAAAGAGATAAATTAGGAAAAAACTTTTTATAGCTTATGATTTTATGAATCCATATTTGATTTCACAAGCAAAATATGTGCAGTAAATACTGGACTCAGGAGAAATATAGGAGGACTCTGATTTTTTAAAATAGTAGTTTATAAATTATTTCTCACCTAAACATTGTGCACATTCTCTCCTCACTTCTTAAGAGCCTTTGAATAGGAAAACCTTGCCTAGCTACTCCTATGTGAGATAGTATGCCAAAAACAGCTGTGCCATGTCAATAAACACTCTAAAATCAAACACAGCTGAAGAGGAGTTGTTTGTTTTAAGTTACATGGCTACAGCAAACTCCATAAACTTCTTTGTTTCTGCTAAAAATGCAATCTGTTGTAGTATTTTCTGCAAATGCAGTTAAGATGGATCAAAAGTGGTTCTGATGAGCTGAAAATGTACTGCTGTTCAATTTTGGTTGTACATAACTTGCTTGTAAAATTAAATATGGATTTGTAAATTATCTTTAGTTTTAAAAACTGCTAATTGTGTTAATGATGTGAATAATTATCCAAGAACCCTAATAATTAATAAGATTCAATAAAAATAATAATTCAGACATTATTGTAATTCTGGTAGCACTTTGCTCAGACTAGCTTCTTTTCTCCATTATATGTTTCACTTTTTATATGAAACTTACCAGTTTCAAATATTCAGCAATAATTAACTTAGTATATTGGTTCACACTATTACAGAGAAACCATCAATTAGAAATTGATAGCCAGCTCTGTTTTTTTGTAACAAACACACACATCACATTAAGAGCATGTGGCCAAATTTTGCACTGATTCATTACTCCACAGAAGTCAGAAGGGTTTTACAAATTGTGTGTATTTGTGTCAAATACTAATGTCAGATTATCACGTTTGAGGTTTATGCATTACTTGCTAAAATCAACTTTCCCTTCATTTAAAACTCCTATTATGCATAGCGTTTTCCCTCAGCCACGTTATTAGAGTTGCTAGGCATCCAGTTTTCGACCAGAACGCCCAATAAAAAAGGAACCCTGGCAGTTCTGGTCAGCACAGCTAACTGGGCTGCTAAAAGTCCAATTTGCTGCAGCATCTGGCTCCGTGCAGCTCCCAAAAGACTCCTAGATGCAGGGGTGGCCCAGGGAACTCCGTACGCTGCCTCTGCCTCTCCTCAGCTCCCATTGGCCAAGAGCCACGGCCAATGGGAGCTACAGGGACAGCACCTGCAGATGGGCGCAGCACACAAAGCCCCCTGGTCCTGGTTGCTCCTGGCCTATGAGCCAGAGGGACATGCCAGACACTTCTGGGAACCGCCTGAGGTAAGTGCCATCTGGAGCCTGCACCCCACACCCCTTTCTGCATCCCAACCCCTGAGCCACCTCCTGCACCCACACTCCTTCCAAGAGCCTGCACCCTCTCCCTGCACCCCAAGCCCCTCATCCCCAGCCCAAGCCCCTCCAATATCCTGAACCCCTCATTTCTGGCCCCACCCCAGAGCTCGCCCAGAGATGGTTTCTCAAAATGGAAACTATCCACAACTACTAGGAAAGGCTCTATATTCAACTGTTCTATATTCATAAATTCTAAGACCAGAAGGAATCATTGTGATCATCTTTCTAGCACAATAGCACAGGCCACATAACTTCCCCAAAATAATTCCTAAAGCTGTTCTTTAAGAAAAACATCCAATCTTGATTTAAAATTGGTCAGTGATGGAGAATCCACGATGAAGCTTTGTAAACTGTTCCAATGATTAATTACTCTCTCCATTAAAAATGTATGCCATATTTCCAATCTGAATGTTTAGCTTCAACTTCCAAACACTGGATTTTGTTATACCTTTCTCAGCTACACTGAAGAGCACATTATTAAATATTTGCTCCCCCTGTAGATACTAATAAAATCACCTGTTACCTTCTCTTTGTTAAGCTAAATAGGCTGAGCTCCTTGAGACTATCACTACAAGATATGTTTTCTAATTCTTTAATCATCCTTGTGGTTCTTCTCTGAACCCTCTCCAATTTATCAAATTGTGTACCTTAGAACTGGACACTGTACTCCAGCTGCAGACGCACTAGTGCCAAATACACAGGCAAAATAACTTCTCTACAGCTACTCAAGATTCCCCTGTTTATGCATCCCAGCTTCCATTAACTCTTTTGGCCCCATCACAATGGGAGTTCGTATTCAGCTGATTACCTTCAACAGCTCCCAAATCTTTTTCAGAGTCACTGCTTCCTGGGATAGAATTCTCCACTGTGTAAGTATGGGTTACAGTCTTTGTCCCCAGATGTATACATTTACATTTGGCTGTATTAAAATGCATATTGTTTGCTTGCACCCAGTTTACCAATCAATCTAGATTGCTCACTGTCAGCGACCTGTCCTCTTCATTATTTATCACTCCCCCATATGTGGAGAATCTAGTTTCATTTATCACTAGCAATCTTAGTTCTATCGTTCCCCACAACATGAAAGATCTACCCTACAGAAGCTCCTTGGCAGCAGAGACAGTCTTTTTGTTGTGCGTCTGTACAGCATCTAGTACAATGGGGTCCTGAGCCGTGACGAGGACTCCTAAGCACCCTATTAAAATACTACTACTACTACTAATTACAGGAATGTTATTTATTTTAAATTGCATGTTATTTTCCCCCCCTTTCTCCCCTTTATTCTGATACCTACCAGATAAGCTGATCATTGTAGAGAAAGGCAGTATATTTGACTATGTTCAGGCTTTCCTCCATCCTATTAATAAATGATTGGATTTTCAAATAAGTCATTTTATCCAATGGAAAGAAGCTGATTCCACAAAAAACATCCAGCAGGTCACATGACTGTAAATGCAGTGTTTGCAAATACTGAAGGAACAAATATAAAGGAAAGGAGGGTAGTTAATGGTTTACTAAATATTTAAAAAGCATAATAAAGCCTTTAAAATTAACATGTCAACTTAAGCATTTCTGCATTCATTTTTGGGTGCTTTTGCTCTGTACCAAATCCTTAAGTGACAGCCTAGATCTCACACTGCATGTTGACACAATTTATTTGTGATGTTAGTTCACAAATCCATTTTGGGGGCATGGAGAAAACAGAGCCTAGCTAAATCTCATTTATACACACTCAATATGATCAATGATTTGCCAAAGGCTTTGTAATTATGTCATGCAAATAACTCTATTAAAGAAAAATTTCAATCACACTTGATTATTAGAATAATTAAGTTTTAACAGTTTTCTAAACATGGATATTAAGATGATCTTATCTGTAACAGATGATCATCCTATTTTAGTCCATCAAGCTATCACTGTTTATTCAAATCCCTTCTAAAGATTCTTCCATGATGCATGCGAGACAATATTAAACAAAACATTTTTCAAACATTCCTAGTCACTCTCTCTAGTCTTCCCATTGCGCTCTCTGTCACACACACACACACGCACACGTACGTGTAAGCTCTTCCATGCAGGCACTTGTGCATTTTGTTTCCTCTTTAGTATCAAACACATTATCCATACTCTAATAAACAGTAAGAACTTACCCGATGGAAGAATTTCTCTAATCTCTCTTTTAGAACCCTTACACCTCCATCTTCTATGGCTTTAAGGAATGTACCATTAAAAAGCTAATAGGTTAAAAAAAGCAAAATTAGTGGGGCTATTGTCTAAATACAGTACAATAATCACTCATAACTTGATTCAAATCAGAAAAATAAGAGCTAAACTGCTACCCACATAATTCCTGTTTCTCAATTCCATACAAGCTAACTGACCTAGATGATGTGTAGCCTCAGAAGATTTGGGATAACCTCCTGTTAATTAAGATCTGTAACTACGTGAAGGAATTAATTTAAGTTTTCACAGAAATTGGGAATGATTTTACTACTCCTATTACAGTGAACTCAAGAACAGCATTGAGGTCCGCAAAAGCACTGTCATCCTCCCCACTGCCACATCCTCCCCACTGCCACTACTATAACTTCAGAAAGAAATGGACGGTATGGATCAGACTGGCACCCCATAAGGAGTGAGTAATTTGTTCATGCTTAGGTGGTAGGGTGCAAAAGGTGGTCTATCACCCTCTCTCACAGGAAAATCTATTACCCTTACCTTGTACATGCTATAGCACTGCTGTAGGACTGAACTGTAAACCTTGTCCTGTAAAACAGCCAATAATAAGTCATCATTACAAGAATAGGCACAGCTCCAAATATTATCACTGACTTACAAATGTCATGCACATTCTTTTAACTACCACATGTAAGCCAGAATATAGAAAGACTAGAACATCTCTTACACAAATCAAAAACTCCTAGCAATTTCTGGCCACTGCTGAAAAAAATAACTATAGACAGTACACCTATGAAGTATTTTCTCAGGATACACCTGAATTATTTTCTATTCCTCTTTCCTTGTTAAATGTAAACCAAACAATATTACTATTATTAAACCATAACATGTACTGAAAAAAGAATACGACTAAAGTAACAACTTCTAACTGTGATAAGTGCTGAGCACTAGTTGGTCATTAGTGAAGAGTAGTTAGTTCCAAATCAGATTCCCCCTCTCTCATCATAGGAGTTCAGGGTTGGTGAGGACTCCACACTGAGTCATCACTGGGCTGACATGATGACCCAGACTGGGTTTTTAATTTGTTTTCTGGCAAGAGGAGTAAGACTGGTTTGTTTTATTGTAATGATTTCTTTAAGAACACAATGAGGAATAAAAACATGACGCACAAACTTTAAAGAACACAGGAAACCTGAATAAACATTTTTAAAAATTATTCCATCTGGCCAATTACTCTGCCTGCTTACAGTTTGATTCTCAAAGCAGTGAACTGACAATTTTACAGTGAATTGACAATACTGCAATGCTGAAATGAAGCCTCCTGGCAGACATTATGTATTTGATTTTCCTACAAAGATGATCAATAACAGTCTTAGGATCGTAACAAAAGCTGCTATAGTTAAATTTAGTAAGGAAGATTTCTTTATAATCTCTTCAAATTAAATCAATGTTGGATCATTAATTGTATTGGCCTGATCCTTGAAATTTCAACAGATCTCTCTATTTTTGTTATTTTTAATGACATTTCATAACATAATTTCACTGCTGTTCTTCTTGAGTGGTTCTAAATTCTTTTTTGCATATTTTTTCCTATATCTTTGTCTCTTTCTTCCCTTTTAGAGTTTGTTGCAAAATGCTCTGTTCTACTTTATTTCCATTTTGCAGTCATAGTCTTAAATCAGTTCTACAACAGCCAAAAGTTATAAATACAAGCTGAACTAAAAGACATCGCTAGCTAAATTTTTTTTAAAAAATTACAACTAAAATATTTAATTAGAAAAGTAAAAGCAAATTAGAAAGAATAACTGAACATTACCAGTAACTCTTCTTCTTGATACTCAATGACTGGTTTTCCATCTTTGTGGTATTTTTCTATTACGGGATTCCGTACTACCTAGAAAGTGGAACAAACTGGCATCAGACAATGCAGAATGTATTTATCAATTTTTAACATTTTAGGAAGGTATATATCATGCATATAAATACCATGACCATCCAGAAATTTTCTTCAGGTTCATTGAAAAACTGTCTATTCTTCTGAGTATGCAAAGATTTTGCAGGTTTTGATGGACTAAAGGTCCTGGAAAATAATATATTTTGAACAAAATTTTAGCAAACATAATTTGTTATACTGTAATAAACTATGCAAACAGTAACGCTTTATTACCTTGTGAACTGTACTATAGCTTCACATAATCCAACATTTCTAATTTTTTCATTCTTTTCTACTTCATTTGGGTGATAAAAGAGAACCTTCTTTTCCTCCTAAAATTTGAAATAAGAATAGAGATGACTACATTTTAAACAGAATCGCAGAGATCCAAAATAAAGTAATTTTTCAAAATAAACTTCAGCTCCTTAAATTTACTGAACAGAGTTTTAAAATAGTCTTATAACCAAATAGGCTTATATAATAATAAATAAAAGTCATATATTGCACATTAACAAGGCTTGCCATTAAAAGGATCTTAAAGTTCTTTACAAATGCAGTACACTACACAAGTTACACACAAGAATCACTTTATTTTCCTTTGGAATTTAGCTGAAGTGAAATGCAACTGTATAGCTGTGCACAGGAATACCACATATTTAAGGCAGGAAGTCCAAAATAAGTTTGCTTTTCAGTGTGTATATTTAACTCACACACATAATGAGAAGAAAATAGACCTCTTCAAACATTAAAGTTTGCCTTGTTTCTCAAAAGAAAGCTTTTCATTTTTCTCAATATCTATCAAAGAATTCAGGTGCACTACAAAAGTTAAGCACACTTATGTTAAATTGTTAGCCTCAGGATTCAGCAGAATTTACACACAGAAAATTAATACTATAATGTTAGCCATGCAATTTACTGTTATCTAAAATTGAAAATTACTAGAATTTACTTGAAATATCTACAAACAAGTACATTTTAGAAACATTATTTTAGAGGTGGACTTATTAAAACAACAAAACACTTTTTTGATTTAATAAAATTAAGTGCTCCATTTTTTTGTTGTAAATATTTGAAAAAGTACATTATAAAAAATCATTGCATTGACAAAAATAACTGCTACTACAAAATAGAAGCTTACACCCCCACAGCACTTTATAACCAACACACAAAATATACTAAGGTTTTACTTCATTTACTGTTGAAGTGGAGACAAATCTGGAGATACTTGGCAGTTGTTTAACAGTGCACCACAATAGTTCACCAGATACTTTGGTGATTGGGGCCATACAAGTACGTATCTAGATTAAATCAGTATCCGAAATTTAACAGATGAAATTACATGAAGATAGGTAGATGACTGTTTTCAACATAGTATGTCATCTGTAGTTATCTGAGATAGCCTGGCAGATCAGTCTTCCATTACTGTTGCCAGTTAACTTACTAGCTTCATCTAGCTGCTCAAATGCTCAGTGTGTATATTTACATTTTGCTATCCATTTGACTCACTCAGAAGTAGTACATAAACACTGTTGTTAACAGGTACCTTTCTGAAAACAGAAAGGACTCATCATGTACATACCTACTCTCAGGGATGTTGGTTAAAGAGTTAATGTTTACAAAGTGCTTTCTAAATAAAATGTGCTGTATAAGCATTTAGCATTATTGTATGTGCCTGGAACATCTAACGGATGAAAGACTTCTGAAGGATCTTTTTAAAACCCTAAAATTCTAAAGCCCTAATCCTGGACCCTCAGGTGATCAGAACAACTTCTGTGCTATGGATCCCAACTCGCTTATCTGCATATGAATTTATGTATATGCATTTATTTGATGTTGGGAAATGTGAGTTTTTTCACAACTACTTTTCCACCAGTCTTTCTTTTAGCCTTGGTGCTGCAGGAATTTAATGGGCCAAGCAGCCCTGTTTCTAAACGCTAAAGTTTTAGCTATAGGGACACCCTTATCTTAAAATCATACTTTTCCTGAATATTTTAATATACTGTTAGAGTAAATACCTACAATAACTGTAGCTGCATTTTCTCTATTTTTCAGTTTACTTTATGCTTTGAAACAATACTTTGTGTCTACTCAGTTTCACTACTGCACCTGCTTGGTCAGTTTCAGTTTCCCCTGTCTTTAGTGTGGAACTTTTATAGGGCAACAAAGGAGAGAAAAATCATTTTAAAAACAGAAGTATGTCATGGTAAAACCACAAATATTGGTAAGGCAATTCAAAGATAGTTGTAATACTGGAAACTTTTAGTTTATACTTTTAAGCAGAAAGCATGGCTTTATAGCTTGTGAGGCACTTAAGAACAGCCCTTCTCCACGAGTACTCTATAAATAACGATATTAACACTACAGGACATTTTGTTGTCCAGTGTCTAGGGAAGAAGAGAATGGCTGGAGCAGAAGCCTGACCGCTGCTTTGCGGTAGCCTGTCTGACAGTACAAAGGTGAGAGTCAGAATGTTTTGGTGCAGCAGCATCGCAAGGCAACATCTCTGGCGTTACACGGGGGTCCCGGAACTGCGGAAAGTGGGGCTCGGAATCACCACGTGAATGTTAGAAAAAGGAGGGAACGGGTGGGGAACCCCCGCGGGAGGGGACTCCCCCACCCCGCAGACACACACACAGATGTAGCCCACTCCTCTCCCTTCAGACAGCCCCTCCCTACCCCACACAGACAGACGTTCCCCTCTCCCCTCAGACACCAACTGTCTACCCCCCCGGCCCCCAACGGCCTCAGGTGAAGCGGAATGGACACCCCCACGCACTCCCTTGCAGCGACAGACCCCTCCCCGACGAGACAGACACACCGCCCTCCCGCCCCTTCCGATAAGCATCACTCCCCGCCTCCCCCGACCTGCGGGCGCGCACACGCCGAGCCCAGGCTGCCCCACGCACCTCTCCCTCTCTGGGCCCCAGCTTGGGGTTGTAGATGAAGAAGCTAAGCAGGGCCGGAGCGAGCTGCTTCTCCTGCCCGGCTCCCCCCGCCACCGCCGCCATGCTGGGCCTGACGCGAGAGAGTCGGGGGCTGGCAGCCGCCACACACCATCGGGGAGCCGCCGGGGACCCTCAGCCGGCACCGATCCCAACCTCACACAGCACTTCCGCCTTCCAGCTGCCCCGGAAGGGAACGGCGCCGACCCGGATCCGCTCTGTCTGCGCCTGCGGGCGGCCCAGGCGGGAGGAGCCAGGGCGACCCTTTCAGAGCCGGCCTTGCCGGGAGCCTCCCCCGTTGCTTCCTCCTCCGCAACAGCCGGCGTCTCCCGGGCAGTGTCGTTCGCCTCCTGTGCTCGCGCTCCTCTGGGAAAGCGGCACTGCGGAGAAGAGCGATTCTCTCCGCGCCGTTGGTAACGGCGGGCGGGGGGTGACTGGCCTGAGCCGCGCCCCAGAATAGCGGCGCCTCGCGCTGTAGAGGGATGCTCTCTGGGAGAGCATTTCTTCATGGCGCTTTCAGGGAGAGCGGGGATTTGGACGTGGGCTTTGTATGGACCAAGGAGGCTTAAAAGGATCGAGAGCTGCAGAGTCAGGTAGAGTCCACCCTGGTTAAGCCTTGATGGAGGGTGAAGTCTTGGCCCCAGTCAAGTCAATGGGAGTTTTGCCTTTATTTAGGAAGACCAGGATTTCATGAACTTGAACATTTGAACAAGGTCTTTGTGGTTTATTCCTCCTCCTCCTCCTCTTTTAATTATTTGTGTTGTGGGAGTGGCCTCTATGAAGACCACTGAGCTCCGCACTAGAACTACAGGTGGACACTGTCCCAAACAGCTTCTGGTCAGGAGCTTACAATATTGTCCTCACCCATTAATGTGATTAGTCAGCAAGTTCTGAAACTGCTGAGCCAAATCTTGTCCTCAAGTACACTTCTGAAACCCTGTTGTTTCCACACTGGCCTATCTCGGGGGTGAGGGGATATCAGGTAGGAGCAGGGAAGTGATACTGCCTCTGTAGACAATATTGATGACATCACAAGTGGACTACTGTGTCCTGTTCTGATATTCATACTTTTTAAAGTATGTTGGAAATTAGAGAGTGTTCAGCAAAGACCCACAGGAATGATTGAGGTTTAGAAAACATGCCTTACAATGTCAGACTAAGGATTTCCATCTATATATTTTATAGAGAAGATTTAGAGGTAACTTAATCACTGTGTGTTAATATAAGAAGATATCTGAAGCTAGGTTTTTTTTAATTTAGTAGAACTAGATCTAGTGGCTGGAAGTTGAAGCTATACAAATTTAAACTGCGAACAAAGGGACTATTTTGGCAGTAAACATAATTAATTACTCAAACAATTCAGAAGGAGATGTAGTGGATTCTCCATTATTTAAAGTCTGTACGTCAAGACTGGATGTTATTCTAAGATGCTCCCGTTCAACCACAGATTATTAGGCTTGCTGCAGAAATTTCTTGGCAGTTTTCTACAGCCTCTGCAGTTGCAGAAGGTTAGAATAGATAATTATATGGTCCTTTCTGGTCTTTAGATCAATGAAACTGTGTAAGGTATAACTAAGAACAGAATTTTTCCAGTTTCTTTATTATGTGTGACTACCTGAGATGGCAAAATCCCAGCTTCAGTTACTCAAGCTGTGTTCGCAAGTCAGGCATTTAGAAAAAAACACTTGTCTTATAGACAGATCTGGAGTCCAAAAAAAAGCACACTACCCCACAATGCCATTTTTTTTACAGATTTCTGCACTGTAAAGTTGCAAGCAAGTTGTGCAAGATTAAATTTGGAAGAAGATAATTTCTGTATCTGTTTCCCCTCAAGTTCTCAGTTACTTTCATCATTGTGTTGTGTGCTGTCTTAATCTATTCTATTTTGTCCAGATTGTCTAACTTGTCAGAGTGAGTCTGTATAGCATGAATCATGCCCAACTGCAGGTGATGGTTTCTCTAAAAATCCAGGGGCTGTTTCACCATTTCATTAGTCCAGTGTGGAGTTACATAGGCATAAAACTGCAGTAATGTAGTGCTAAATCAAGTTCTTAGTCTTTCCACTGAGGCATGGATCAGTGTTCACCTCACGCCCCCCGCTAGTGCCCGGGCTGGGGAATGTAATGATCTAACCAGCAAACCAAATTCCGTGATGAATCCTGGTCATGTGCCACCTGAGATATGTTGCGCATATATTAAATAAGTATGCGTTAGTAAATGTGGTATTGATACACATTACTTTTTATACACGAGAAAGGAATGTAATACCCATTAGAAGTGCAAATCTTAACGCAAACTTAACTATTTTGTCAATACTGACACCTCCACAATAAAATATTCACTAGAAGTACTAAAGAGCTGTGACCATATTTTCCCTACAGTCAAGGCTGCAATTAGGAGAGGAGAAACAGTAATGCTCTGGTGCACCCAAATCTTAGCAAAGGACCCAAGACTTCCAGTGAGCCTCAGCAGACTTTTAAACTGCTGGTTGTGGTGTTACAGAAGCAGCAGCAAGGGGAGACTGACTTCTTCCAGTGGCAGGTCCTCCATGCAAATCTCTCTCTCTCTCTCCGCTCATCTTGAGCGTGTTTCAGTACCGGCAGGAGAGGAGACTGGGCGAAGGCTACAGAAACACTCATGGATTGTCGGGTGGCACTGAGTAGAGTTGCCAGAACAAGGATCTGAGAGTTTGGCCAAACATATAAAAAAAATCGAGTACCAAATGTAAGTAATCAAAAGGCTGATCATTCCAGTTCCTTATTCTTCCACTTATTAAAAAAAAAATTAACATTAAAAACTTCATTCTAAAATGTTGCAGCTGCCAACTCATTTGAGAGATGTGACACAGCCTAGAAATAATTAGAATCAAATATTTCCAAAAAACATCCTATAGTAGGTGGTGGTGGAGATTGGAACAGCAAGTGAGATGGGACAAATATTTACATTTATTGCTTGTTTAAAAACAAAAATGGAAATTCCAATGTGGATACGTTTGGTAACTCCCATGTAAGTATGATCAAGTGCATTTCCCACCAGTGCAATTATTAAAAGTTTAGTGATATGTAGATTGTGGATAGGTACTGTGTTTTTGTTCTGCATTTGTACAACATCTAGCGCAACAGTGATCAGGTTCATGACTGGGGCTCCTAAGCAGTATGGCAATACAGCTATTTAATAATAATACTGGAAGGAACTATATTGTAGAAGCATATAGGATAGGAATGTGGGTATGTATGGTTGTGTGATTTTTAAGATAGGTAGCATGTAAGTGGTATGGATACAAATGTTTCTTTAACTAGTGATTTTCTAGATGTCTAGTGATTGTATTGATGGGAAATGCACTTCTGCAATCTTAACTATAACTCAACAGAGTTTTTTATGAGGGATTTATCAACATACATGTTGAGTTTTTGATTATGGTTAAAACATAATGTAAATTATTACAGTCCTAGTGTACGCATTAACAAGGCAGATTGAAACTATTATTGTGGTTCCAGTTTCATCCTATCTTCTTAATTGTATGCACAGTAACACCACACCTTGCCATTTGCCGGGTGTCATTAGATTGCTGTGAGTTTGAAATCTAATTCCTAGCCCTTCATTACATTAAATTAAACTATTGTACAAATGCATTTACAGTTAAATGTGACAGTGGATTCCCCAGCATCCATGGGCAAATAATTAAAAACTTTATTTGTGTTTTACCATACATAAAAAAACCAAAAAACCTTAGTCTGATATAGGAAATAGGAATATTTTTTATCATGTCATACTTTTAGAGTTGTTGACTGTTTCTTGCTACTATTTTGAGCATCTCTGTCAGCTGCATAATAGCAGACTTATCAAAAAGAATACTATAAATCACTCTGGTTGTTGGAGATGACAGCTGTAAATAAATACAGCTGACAGGTCAAATAGTTATTTCATTGACAGTCTGTGGGCTAAAAGTGTAACCAAAAGTGCGTGAGTCAGCAGTTTGGTATTGCTACAGCAAGTAGTTACAAAATAAGGCCCTGATCCTGGAATGAGCTCATGGAGACCTGAACCCACACAGATCTCCTTATAACACCGGGGCTCAAGGCATTATAGCTCTGAATGAGAAGATAATACGTCATAGAGGGAATAGTTGGCTTTATATCTTTTTTCTGAAATGTCATGTATGTAACATGCCTCCCCAGCATTTTGCATAAGTGTGATTTTAATTTTACTAAGATGGGAATGGTAAGCTTTAAAAAATAAAAGTAAAAAGAAAAATATTGATAATGAAAAGAAACATTCAGAAACCTTCCGGTTTCCCTTGTAAAGCTGATCTGTCATTCCAACCCTTTCTGCTGATTTCTGCAAATGAATTTTGTATGAGATTTGTTCTGTGGAAATTAGGGGATAAAAGATACTGTGAAATCCCACATATTTCTACATCTGAAGATTTCTGTTTCTCATTATTAGTCTTCCAACAAATTTTGCTTCATTCTCCAAAATCCTTCCTTTATATTTTTTAAATTTAGTTTTTGGCTGTGCAAATCAATTAATTGCTGCCTTGTGAATGGGGGGGAAAAAGCTTAAATTTGTATGAAATCTATTGTGGCTGACTGAGCTTGAATTAGGGATTGTTGGATTCAAAAACAGCAATTTGAAATATCACATAAGGAAGGATCTTTATTAGATATTCCTCATAATAATGCTCATATTGTATAGTCTCTTTACAAGTCTGCAGTCCATAGAGGATAAAACCATTCTGTGTTTCCCTTTAAGCTTATCAGTGAGCTAATGCCAGAGCTTTGTCATGATTATGTAAATGCTTAGTATTGAAGAAGACGACCCAAATGTAAGAATCCAGTCTCAGGCAGTGAAATGTAGTCATTAAACAGTGTGATGTGTTTGTGGTATACCAATTTGTTCCTGATAACATCTCCAATAAATGTTTATCATTCTAATTTGATGACTCACTGTTTAATAAATTATATAACTGCTATTCAAGTTTACTAATTATCTCTTCAAAATGTTAAAATCCCTTCCTGGTGTCCATCCAGTGCACTGGGTCCCAATGTGGTAGATTAAGAATTACAGTATAAACATCAATATATCCACCTCAGCTCATACCCTCCTCAGTAGCCTTAACAAAGAGGAAATAAAGATGAGCTTTGCAGTTGTTCAGAAGGTTAACAAATTACTTACTGACTGTAAATCGATATATTCCATTTTCTGTGTCTAAGGAATCCAAATCTATATATTTTTTTATGTTTATCTGACACTAGTTACTTTTAAGAAAGATTTGCAATTTATTGGTAATAATTATACATGAAATCTAAAAAAACAAACAAACAAACAAAAAACCTGCATGAAGTTTTAATCTGGTACACATGCAAGACACAAAGAGTGGGCAAACTTTTTGGCTTGAGGGCCACATCTGGGTATGGAAATTGTATGGTGGGCCATGAATACTCACAAAATTGGGGGTTGGGATGTGGGAGGTTCTGGCTGGGAGTGCAGGCTCTTGAGTGGGGTCAGAAATGAGGAGTTCAGGGTGTGGGAGGGATCTCCAGGATGAGGCAGGGGGTTAGGATGCGGCGGGGGAGGTTAGAAGGGGGCAGGCCCCAGTTGGTGAGGCTGTGGATGAGGGGTTGGGGGGTGCAGGAGGTTGCTCCAGGCTGGGACGGAGAGGTTCAGGGGGAAGGACGGGGATCAGTGCTGGGACGCAGGAGGAGGTCAAGCGGCAGTCTCCGGGCAGCACTTGATTCAAGTAGCTCCAAGAAGCAGTGGCATGTCCCTCCTACAGCTCCTATGCGAAGGCTCGTCCAGGAGACTCTGCACACTGCTCTGTCTGCAGGCATTGTCCCTGCAGCTCCCATTGGCTGCATACACCTGCACATATCTTCTGAGGGGCGAACTTCAGTGAGAGTTGAATATGCAGATATGAAACCCAAATTTGGCCCATTCTAAATGACAACTGATCAGTAATATTAACCTGATATTAATTAAGTAATATTTTCACTTCTCCTGATACATTCAGGAGAAGTGAAAATAGTCAACCAGTGTATGTCTGAAGACAACTGAAATTCATGTTTGCATGATAAGAAGAAAATCCAGTAAGATTGGCAACATAATGCTTGGAGGGAAGATAAATATATATGTGGCCCAAAACAACATCCCAATAATAGTAAGTAGAAGGGCTTGTAAATTGGATTCATTGAATATAGTTTCTGTGAGTTGGCCGCTGTAAAACGTATATAGCACCTTCTACTAGGTGCTTTCAAAGATTCTGTATTTCCTTCCTCTGCAACAACTGATTAACTCACAAACACTCCATCCAGCATTTTCCTGCACTGTATTTGGTATTGATAATGTCAGCAACTATTGCAGACATTGTGGGGCGGAGGCGGAGAGCATGGAATCCTGAATTCAGGTCTTTGCAGTAGAGGGAACAAATTTGCAAATACAGTAGTTGGCTCTAAAATATAAACAAATATGTAATTTTAAGCTGGATTCCTTCATCAGCCCCACTCATACATCCCCTTAGAAGTTGCTGAGGTCAGCCGCCAGTGAGGCTTCAAAGAGATGACTGTGGATAGAATTTGGTTCCGAGTCTATTACTAATTTTGAATGTTAAGCATTTTGAGTAGACAAGACAGAGGTTTACAGTTCAAGTTTGATGAAAAAGGTGCCACACCCAGCCAGATGAGTTGTAAAAGTCAATGAGTCCATCAGATATATTCCATCTAATGCATCTAGCCTGTTTTCCTAATGAATGGATGATTATTTGTTCATAAAAGTATTTCACCCGCAGTGCATAAAATAACAGATGTGGGGGAAGGCATTTTTCTGACACGGCAGGCACAGACTGGAAGTCTCTTGTGGTTGGTATGCAGCAGCCCTGAGTCATGTCAGCAGTAATTCCCCATAGATTCCTCCACATATTCATCCATCCTCCCCGGGGAAAGCTAAAAGGCCAGCCATCGGTGGTCTGGCACTGGAGCACTACAACCTTAGAGTAAAAGGGACTAGGTAGTACAATCCGCTCTACACTTAGAGCGCTGCCTATGCTGACAGGAGTGCATCTTCCGTTGGCATAGGTACTCCACCTCCTCAAGAGATGGTAGATATGTCCACAGGAGAAGACTTCCCATTGCCTGGACTTTCAACAGCCCTAAGTGACATAGTTATACCAACATAAGTTTGTAGTGTACACCAGGTCTATATGTGAGGGATTTTCTCATAAATCCATGGTTGGGAGGGCCATTTGCCTTCTCTGCAGTTTTGAAGACTCCATGATATGACAACTTCTCTGCATCTTCAAGTATGTGTAGGTTTTCTTCTGACTTTGTCCCTTTCTCAGAAGAGCTTAGTGCTGAGCCTAAATTACTCAAACAAAATCAAGCAGAAAACTGCTGTCTCCTGTTTGGACAGTTTGTTGTCCTTATCAAGGATCTGCATGGTCTTGTGACAGCCCCATCCTGAAGCTTTTTTTGCAAAAGTCAATGAATGTTTTTTTAATTGGAAATCAGTCAGAGATTTCTTTCCCCCATTTCCTCCTGAGTAAAAGTTGCAGGACTTAGTCTTTGACAGTAAACACTTCGGTTGAAAATTTGGGGCTTGTCTCAACAAGAGAACTTCCATTGACTTCAACAGAAGGGCTGCCCAGGAAGGGCAGGTGGGTGAATGGATATCAGTATCTTTTAGAGATTAACACTTATAGTTTAAGAATTCGTACATGTTCCAGTGTGGTGATCAGAAAGATCAAACACAGGCAGCAGCACGTGATGAGAAATTCATTTTTATTGGATAATATTAAGGACAGTGCCTGCTGAAATGTGTTCCTAGAACATGGTAAGATGGTCTACATTATCAAAAATCATTATTATCTGGTGCTTTGGTACCTCATTAGAGCAGCAAACAAATAACAGACACTGTGAAGATTAATAAATAAACCAGGGGACTCTCTGGTTTACAGAGTTTTGAGTATCATCTCCTGCAGATTCATCCTCCCTCCCCTTTCTGTTTCTTTCTCTGTTGCCTTCAGTCCTTCAGGAGTGCACCATTTCCTGGAATTCTGCCAAAGAACAATGGAGAAGTAACAGTAGCGTTAATAAAAACAATACATTGAAAAAAATGAAACACTAGAGCCTTATCAAGAACTTTGCAAGTGAAAAGAACATAAAACAATCAAATGAAAGGAGCCTAGCTGGGAAGTAAAAAAATAGAAGAAATATATAAGTTTTTGAACAGGTCTCTTGATTGTTATAAAGTAGGTTTCTCTTCCATCTCAGACTAACTGACAAGCATCATACTGAGTCACCTAATTTTGGGACCATAGTCACCAGTACTGGGGTTTATTACCTAAATTGTTTATCTCAGATTAATGCATCCAAGAAAACAGTCGTGAAAATTTCCCTCTAGTATTTGCTGCATATTATAGAACCTCATGAGATTCACTGTTTTATGGACCTTTTGGACCATTTGGGGGGTTCACCAGACTAATTTCACAATTTCATTTTCCTGTAGTTTAAACCCATACCTTTTTCCCAAAGTTGATTTCATTTTTAAAAGAAACACACATTTTCCTACCTCAAGGAAAATCTGTGTTATGTACTAGGGCTGGCACAACTGAATGTCCTCTTTTTGGTATTTATAGTATATTAATATTGTTCCCAATTTCCTCTGTCCCTCTTTTTCAGAATCTCTTCTAAATGATGTAGGAACCCAATAATATGTTAGTTTGAGTTAACGTCTGAAACCATGATGTTTGGGTTTTAAATGAAACA
Organism: Dermatemys mawii; assembly: GCA_007922305.1. NCBI lineage: Eukaryota > Metazoa > Chordata > Testudines > Dermatemydidae > Dermatemys > Dermatemys mawii. The sequence goes on along the minus strand of ML677381.1, from coordinate 13,628,627 downwards.
AAATAAGTTCAACCATCCCCTATTTTTAATTGACTTTTTTTAGTTCATGTAGATCATTACATTTCAGTCCTTGAGCAAAAATCCTACTAGAATTTTGTCTGGGTTTGAAATACAGTATTGGGCCTACAAAGAAACATGGCAGCTCTTAGAACCTTGCAGGCCCTTAGATTCTGTGGGACAAAATATTCCTTCAATCCCATGCACATGGGAGTAGATAAATTACTCATGAAATCCCATGAGCTTACCCAGGCACATTTTCTGTGGTACTAGCTTTCATTCCCTCTAGGGCAGAGGTGGGCAAACGTTTTGGCCTGAGGGCCACATCTGGGAACAGAAATTGTATGGCGGGCCACGAATACTCTCAAAATTGGGATTGGGCTTAGGGAGGAGGTGAGGGCTTTGGTTGGGGATACAGGTTCTGGGATGGGGCTGGGGATGATTTTGGGATGCAGATGAGTTCTCAGGGCTGGGACTGAGGGGTTTGGAGGGCGGGATGGAGATCATGGCTGGGGTGTAGGAAGGGATGTAGGTTCTGGCTGGGGATGCAGGCTCTGGAGTGGGTCTGGGGATGAGAGGTTTGGGGAGCAGCAGGGTGCTCAAGGCTGGGATTGAGGGGTTTGGAGAGCAGGAGGGGGATCAGGGCTGGGGCAGGGAGTTGGGGTGTAGGGAGAGGCCCAGGGGTGCAGGTTTCCAGCAACACTTACCTGAAGCAGCTATTGGAAGCAGTGTCATGCCCCTGGAGGCGTGGCCAGACAGCTCTGCATGCTGCCCCATCCGTAGGCACTGCCTCTGCAGCTCCCATTGGAGTGCCAGAGGAGGCCATTGGAGCGCGTAAGAGCTGGAGCAGGGCCATACCATGGCTCCCGGAGGTTGAGTGGTGCAGCCCCCCAACACTGCACCCCCACTGGAGCACTGGAGCAGGTCCGAGCAATGTGGAGCAGGTCCGAGCAATGTGGTGCAGCCCCCAACCTGACTCCCTGGCTGGAGCACCATAGCAGGGCTGAGCCACGTAGCGTGGCCCCTGACCCAGCGCCCCAGCTGCAGTGCTGGAGCAGGACAAGTCCAGACCCCCATCCCCAGAGGGAGCTTGTGGGCTGGTGTAAAATGGCTTGTGGGCCGGATGTGGCCCACGGGCTGTAGTTTGTCCACCCCTGCTCTAGGAGAAGGAACAGGAGAGTTGTGGCCCTCCCATCATGCAGCAGGCTGGGGAACCTGCACACAGGGATATTCCTTTCATGTTACTCTCTAGGGCCCTTTCTCCATGGCAGCCTATCCTCTTCAGCCAAGCTGCCATTGGCTGCCTGTCCACCTTTGTGCACCACCTGTCCCAAAAGGGGAATAAAAGACACAGAACCTGGACATGTGGAAGTTACTGCTGCATTGGGCATTACATCACACTGGAATCTCCAGATGCTGGGACAAGATTCTCAAACTGTGGGTTGGGACGCCACAGTGGGTCATGACTCCATTTTAGGTGGTTACCAGGGCTGGCATTTGACTTGCTGTGGCCAAAGCCAAAGCCGAACCACCTGGGGTAAAAGCCCAAGCTTCACTGCCCAGGGCTGAAGCCAAAGTCAGGAGGTGGTGCTCAGGTTATAGGCTTTCCATCTGGGGCTGAAGCCCTTTGTCTTGAGCTTTGGTCTCCCTGCCCAAGGTGGTGGGGCTTGGGCTTTGGCAGGACTTGAGTGGGCTCAAGTTTCGGTCCCCACTCCTAGGATCATGTAGTAATTTTTGTTATCATATGGTGGTCATGGTGCAATGAAGTTTGAGAACGCCTGGCCTGCGGTGATCATTCCCCAGGTTGGGCCCCATCCTCACCCAGACACTACCTGAAATCCACAGCATTCAAACCCCACAGGTGGGATATGGGAAAGGGAGATGATGCTACTTGATCATCTCTGCCCTCCTATTACACTCACCCTGCATTGTTTCTGTGCAAAACAGACAATGGTTCAAATACTTCTCTCAGTTAAACTTTTGCAAATCTGGAAAAATTTCACTGACAATGGAGTTATTGCTGGTGTATGCTAGTGTAAAATGAGCCCACTTGTATATGATACTGTGGTGATCCTGCCCTTGTGTGAGTCTTCCTTTCATAGGTTTTACATTAGTGTAACCCCACTAATGCTGTCACTCCTGAGTCACACCAGTTTAAGTGAGAAGAAAATCATCCCGCTGTTCTGAACATTCCCATTAAAGTAAACATGAGTTTTGAATGAGCAGTAATTATTAGGTTCCATTAGAGCAGCTTGTTCCTTCACAAGAGATTTCTGGTCTCCAACATGGTGGCCAGATTCTCCCCTCACACAGGTTGTAAATCAAGGGTGAGTCCACAGAAGTTAGTGGAGGCACACTGATGTGAAACCAGTGTAAGTGAGAAAAGAATGAGGCCCCATAATCACACATTCTCCTGCACATTATTAAATATATAAATAACTTCATACCTTCAACCCCAATTTTGCCATCCCCATCATGATCTGCAGCTGCCAAAAAAGTCTTGGTTTCTGAAGTAGTTAATAGTCTGGCTCCGCACTCAAACCTCTGGAGGAAATACCTAGAGGAAAATATCCTTTGGGTGTGATTATCATGGAAGACAATTCTTTTTATGCCAGGTGCATTATCAAGCCAATCAGTTTCTATAAACTGACTATGTATGCCGTTTTGCCAAGTCATGCAAACAGAGCCTGCATTGTTTTGGGAGTTAAAGCTTCATTTAATACATTCCTGCTTGATAAGTGCAGTCTGGGCATGTTTGATTGTACCCTTTGCCAAAGCACCGCCCTGGAAAATGATATTTTTCTGTACCTATTCTCTCCTTTATTGCTAGTTTTTAGACTATATTGTTTTCTCTTTAAAGATTCCCATAGGACATAATTCAAAATCAGTACAAGGATTTACCATACTTGCATTCAGCATGGCTTGCCCTCAGCTTCAGCAGAGGATGGCTTAGGACACAAAGTAACACTGACCTCTGTGAAAGTCTCTTACTAATCAAAGAAACAAAGAAAACTCTTACTTGAGCTCATCCTCCTCAATAAAGCCGCTTTGATCATTGTCTAAGAGCCGGAAGATATCCTTGATCTGACTGCTGCTCTTTTTGGATATTCCGCTGATCTGAAAGAATTTTTTGTGGCTGAAGGAATCGGGTGCTGGAGATAAACAATAAAAGCCAGGATGACCCAGGTCACTTCCGTTAGCACTCCTTGTCTGAGGTTCAAATCCTGAACAGTCTGATCATGTTACTTTGATATTTTAATTTTATTGTTTTGGATCTAAACAGTAGTTAAAAAAAAAAAGCGCTGCCAATACAAGAAGCTCTAGGTGCCCTGACAATTTAATTAAACTTACAACATAACAAATACATGTCTGGAAACATTAAAAAAATCATATTTGGATAACATATAAACTCAGCCCACCAGAAGCCTTAGGCCTGGGCTACACTGGTGGATGGGGTTCGAACTAAGATACGGAACTCCAGCTACGCTATTTGCCTGGCCGTCCTCACAGTGGCGAGTCAGCTCCCCCATCGACTCCGCTTACTCCTCTTGCAGAGCTGGAGTTCCGGAGTCGACAGGGAGCGAGTTTGGGGATCGATTTATCATGTCTAGACGAGACACAATAAATCAATCCCCAATACATTGAACATTACCCGCTGATCCAGCGGGTAGTATAGATGTACCTTTAGTCGTAAGCAGTAACAAATTTACTCAGCCAGCCACTAAGTCTGATAACCAAAAGTCTCTTTTACATGGTGAACTCTCTGGAAACACATCTTCAATATTCTCTGAAGACTGAATTAAATTTGTTACATATTTCAGTGAATAACAGATTTATGTTTACCTATAGATTTTCTTACCTTGGCAGTCCCTCAGGGCAGCAGCAATATCAGCAGGGCTGAGGATGTCAGTGATGCTCATCTTAAACCTGGTAAAAAAAAACATGTATTGCAGATGGGTACAAGTGAATTGCAAACACATACACAAGTAAATATGTCCCCCCAGTAAGCTTGTTTGTTTAGAATTTTATAATAGACCATTTTCAAATTAAATATTGCAACAGGAGTATTTTAAGGGAAGAGAAGCTAATTAGTAAACATTGAAGCTACTGTTACTTAAAATTTTTTATATCCCTATTTTAATCAGCTTGCTTACATGAACATTATTTTAAGTTGATGACACATTTTTATCTGTTACCTACTCAACATTTAGGCAGGTCAGACAGATTTAAGCTCACCACGTAATAGTTAAAGTAACTTAACCACTAGTTTGTTGAAATGTGTGGCATTTAGCAATACACAATAATATGGCATGCAGAAGAAAAAGGCAAGGAAAGGTTTTTTCCTCTACCAGCAAGCCTAAAAAAGAAAAGAAAAACCAGTATTTGTCTATATAAGCTCCATCTGTATATAACTTACTTACATCTTACACCATGAACTATGGTATTTGCTACTGGCTCACCCTTGCACAGATCTGCTCTTTAATCTCTAGCTGGCTGCTCACCTTTTTGATTTTCCCAAGTAGGTGAAGAAAAAATAGCTGAAGAGATATGAGACAAAACAGTAGCGCTGTCTGGCTTGCCAGTCTGTCTTATATAGGATTCAAAGGTGACAATAACCACTACTTAAGTTACCTTGTCATGGATCAAATGCTCGATTTGAGACCAGGCTCAAATTTCCTGCCTAACTAAATAACCTTTTTTTCTGTTTATATTGTAAGAGAATACAAAGAACAGCAGCAAATCTTTAATAAATCCACATATGTGTTTAACTAAGTTTTCAACTCTGCTATCAAGACAGAATCTATAAACTCCAAGGACTTGGGGTTTCTAAATAGCATTCAGATTTTAAAGTAACCTCCCTGGAAGATGACTCCAACAGTCAGATCCTTAGAAAAGAAAAGCCAGTTTGGTTTCCCTAAGTCTCTTGACTCTGGGGAGGCTCAGGGGAAGTGAGAGATGAAAGATCTGAAGTGTTGTGTCAGTCTAACAAAGAGAATTTGTCACTAGGATAGGGGAAAGGAAGACATCCTTTGGGATGATCTTTCTATAGCAAGCTTGATTTTCACATGTCCAAGCCATTTCTTAAATTACTCTGCTATCCCTGGAAAGGGACAGAGGGGAGCGCAAAACCAACCCTCACAGTACAAACCAGCTAAATTAGGGTAAAAGTAAATAGGTTAGTTTTGTTATCCATTTCTTCATTGCATGAAGGGATGGCCTATCTAAATAATCCATATGTAAGTCATTTTAAATACATGGAATAGGTAACGTGTATATTACAAATGACAGACTGGATCTTAGTGTGCTATAGACCTATACAAAAAACAACGCAGGGAATTTCCTTAAAGTGAGAATAGAATTTCAGGCACATAGCAGTGGTTTGAGTCCATATTAATCTTTCAAATGTTAGAAAACCTGGAACTGCAGAGTTCAGGTTATATTTTTCAAGCAAGATTCTACTCATTTGATTAAGGATTATTCATGTGAGCAAGGGTTGCAGGATGAAGACCACAGATAAAGCACTTGAATTGTTAGTTTGTACTTACAGATTTGTCAGGTTTCATCACAGTAATTAATTTATGCATACATTATCCTCTTGAAGTGCATGCATTGCTCTTGTTAGTATTGGTAGGAATTGCTTAACATGCTGAGCAGAGAATATATCTCACACAAAAGTCATACATTATTTATAATTACATATAAGTCTAGGCTTGATTCTCATCTCTTACTGGTGTAAGTTCATGAATGTCAGTGGATTTACTAGTGATCTACATAGTAATAGTCAGAGGAGTATCTGGCCAGAGTAATTGCACCATCATTTTGGTGTTCCTGGATTTTGAATCAAGAAATATAATATTTTACCAATATAAAAAAGTAATAATAATTTAATAGTCATTTCCTTTCTTTATTTCCTCACATTCTGTAAGAAGTATTAAATCACTAATAATTAGACACTTGCTTTAAAGGCCTCTTTAATTTTGCACCGTTAGTAACAAAATAAGATCTATTGCAGTGGTAGGCAACCTATGGCACGGGTGCCGAAGGCGGCACGCAAGCTGATTTTCAGTGGCACTCACGCTGCCTGGTTTCTGGCCACCAGTCTGGGAGATCTGCATTTTAATTTAATTTTAAATGAAATTCTTAAACATTTTTAAAACCTTATTTACTTTACATACAAAAATAGTTTATATGTTAAAGACTTAGAAAGAGACCTTCTAAAAATGTTAAAACGTATTACTGCATGCGAAACCTTAAATTAGAATGAATAAATGAAGACTCAGCACACCACTTCTGAAAGGTTGCTGACCCCTGATCTATTGGCTTGAAGAGGGGCAGTTGATGTGAAATGACCTAAGTCTTTGAGGCTGTCAGCAAGCTCTTTTCCTGTCTCTGATCAGCTGGAAAGCTATTTGTAGTAATCACGGTTCACACTTTGAAACATGGATCAGAACCTCATCTAGTGCAAATCAGTGTATTTCAAATGATTTTAATGGAGTTGTGCTGATTTGCATCATTTGAAGATCTGGTCCCATGGCTTTTCATGGTCCTCCTATCCATCCTTTCAGCTCAGTATTTCATACTCATGTTAGTCTTCCATTTAAACTTTGTTGTAGTCCGTCAGTCAAAGGAAACTGGGACTGATGTACAATGTATTTTTTGCAGGTTTTTTCCCATAAAGTGTCCCTTTCCCTTTCAGGTGGGTTTTGTATCCTCTTCTGTATCTTCCATTTTAGGTCCTCTTATGTCTTTTCACGTTCATGTGAAGTTTCACATTATAACTTCCTTGCTGAGTTTCCTTCACTTCATGTACTAGTGGGTTGCTTCTGAAATCTTGGTTGGATCTATTTCAGCACCCAAGCATTTTCTTGCTAGAACTTACACTGTATTTTTTAATCTTCTAGTGTATTGCCATTGACTTCAGTGGGGCCAGTATTTGACCCCTGGACTTTATTATGGGCTTCCTTTATTTCCACTTGGAATCCTTACATGCTGCTTGCTGAACTCTTTTATTCTTAAGCATTTGATTTTCCAGCTGATACTAATTTGCAAGGAAATGGAAATATAAATTATATTGAAGACAACATCAAGATCAAGACTATTATGGAAGACCTGACAAGATCTGGAAGATTTCTGGTGTTTTGGCAGCTACCAAATCTCTCCTCTCCACTTTTATACTGAATTATGTCATGTAGCTAGTGTAAAAAATCAACCAAATCTATTTTAATGTTGCAGTTAGCCAAAACACTACACTGGTGGATTAAATTTCTTAGGGAGGCCACCATATAGATATTTTCTTGTACAACATCCATGTTCAACTCACCCCAAGCAAAATATTCATAAGCAGTAAAGTAATTGAAATAAGTTGTGCGGTACAATGAAAGATATAAAATAGAAGTAGGGCAATGGCTAACGTAGAGTGACTGCAACAGTTAAAGATGGGGTTCTGTAATGTTTGAAATTCAACACCGAGACCAAATGTGATGCTAATCCTATCTGAAAGATGGGTTACAAAAGCCTAAAAGAGCTGAATTTCAGAATGAAGTTGATGTCACTGTACAGTGATACAGGTGAAAATCTAGAGTTACTGGTATTTATTTATTTATTAATGACACTCTTCATTTGCTTTCCCCCACTACAGTTAGAATGAAATCATCATGGAGGAGTGGTCATATAAAGAGATATTTAGTTAAAATAAGTTACTCTACAATATGTTGTTTTTCAGATTATCTGATAGCTTTTTCTCTTAACGCAGCTGCTTACATTTTAGTAGTGTAAAGTGTTTATAAAAATGAACTAAACCAAAAGGACAAAGGGGAATATTTTATAAAAATAATGTGCAGTCAGTGTACACGTATAGCGTGGACATATGACACTTTAAATAATAAAACCATCTCTGAGCAATCAGCGATTTACATTAGCTAAGGATCTGGACCTAAAGCAGTGAATTCTGTTTTCAGAAATGCTTGGCCAGTTTTCGTATTAAGTCCAGAAAACATGTAAAGAAATGTTAATTGTTTCCTTTTGCTTAATAGGGATATTTCAAACCCCCATTAGATTGTTGTTCTGGAGAGTTACCTGGTATATTACTTTCCCCCCACATTTGTTTTACTGTCTGCACCCATTTAAACACAGTGCTTTTGGGAAGAAACTGCTTTTTTAGCTTCAACATTTCAGAATTAAATTGAAAAGTGCAATTCAGACAAATACAAAGCAATTCATATTGTGAAGTTCTAACCATGAAATCAATCTGCTTGCAGTGTAGTCTAAATTAAAGTATTAAAGCGTAACTAGATAAAATATTTACAGAGCTATTTCCTAATCTACTTCCACTAACTTCTTCCATAAGCCTATAGGAACTTGCATTAAACTAAAACACTGACACTCTTTGGGCTGTGGGTGTTAGCCCACCAAAGTTTATGCCCAAATAAATTTGTTAGTCTCTAAGGTGCCACCAGTACTCCTCATTCCCTTTACTCTTTGTCTTCTGTTTGTTATAAGCTACATAGAATTAATTAGCAAGTGACAGCCAACTAGGACATTAACACCAGCAGATGCAAGAGAAGCTTCAACAGCAGTCTCAGGTGAGGCTAGAGAAGTGTTAATCTGACACCGACTTCAACAGTGTAAATGGATGCTCTAACAGCCGTTCTAAAAACCGTATGTCTCCATCTTCCAAGTGCACTCATGTCAGAAGTGGTGTTGTGTATCATCATCTTCAATAAGAGGCTCCCCTTTGTCAAGAGGAGTTAGAACCTCAACAGGCCATAGAGCCTGGTCCTCATTTACACTAAAGCCTTATTCACAACTCTAGCATTGTAACTAATGGTGGCTGTAACTGTAACTTGTAGTGTGAAGGATCCATAGTGTAAATGAGAATCGTGCCCTACAATGAACCAAGTAATGATATGTCACTTCTAGTGCTCTCCCAGGGCATCCATTTCCATTATAAGGAAATAAATACTCAGTCCCATCCAGGTAATCTCCAAAAGCCTTTACATCAGGTGGGATTTGGTACTTGGTATGGACCCTCAAGGAAATAGAACAGAGATGTTTGGGGAATAAACTATTTTAGGTTTGATTTTTTTTTTCTGCTATGACCACTATGGCAATGCCCTGAAAAAATCAAACAGGTGAAATCTTACTCCTACAGGTGTTAATAGCAAAACTTGTATTGACTACAATGTGGTCAGATCATCAGCCAAAGGATTGGGTGAGAGTTCAGGGTGTGTGACAGATGGAGGATGTACCCCGAAGAGTTGAAATGGCTGGAGCTAAAGAATGAAGTTTATTTCTCCTCTACTGTCCTGTGGTAAGAATGAAGGTTATGTACTTTTCCCTTCCTAGTAAAGAAGAAATTGGTATATAAAATATAATAGCAGAATAAATGGTGTCATGAACTTCAGCAGAATTATTTCCTATTTTAGTCCAGAGTGTTTTTTCATTTAAAAAGCTGAAGCAATATAAGATGCCATCTCTGCGTCTCTGCTAACATTTGATATGCTCTATAATTATCATTAAATAAATTGTCTAGTGTCACCATGACCAAGTAATACTAGCTTATGACCTGAGACTACACATGATGGTTTAAGATGTTTCTGGTTGCTATCAGTGGCACAATCAGGTAGTATTCTCTTTGCATTCCTGCATTATTTACATTTTCCCTGTATTTCAACAATAACTTTTCCCTAAAGGTTAGAAGACGTTTAAGAGCCTGGACATTCCTTTTTAGTATATGTAATAGGATAGGGTGAGAGCAACAGTATATTGTTTGTAGCTGCTTCTGCAGGGGACCCAGTACTCTTCACCAGATAGTTCCATCTCACCATGACCAACAATATAAAGAGCAGTAGTAAATAAAAGAAATGCTGCTGCAGTAGTTCCAGCTATTTCCTTATTAACTGACCAGTCCTCTTTCCACTGAAATAACTGACAAAATCCTGTTGGCTGCAGTGAGACCAGGCTCAGATCCTAAATGATATATAATGTAAAAAAATACCTTGTATTTATATAGTGACTAATATCATAAGTAATCGCCCAGAGAGCTGACAAAAATCACTTGGCTAACAGATATGTTCTCCTAATAAAGGTTGAGCAAAATATTACTCAGTTATGGCTCCAATTCAACAAAGATCTTAATTAAGCACTTGCTTAACTTTAAGTGCTGAAGTGCCAGTGAAATAAAAGTTAAGCACATGCTTCAGTTCTTTGCTGAATAGGGATGCATTTATGTGTTTTAAGTGCTTTGCCTATGGCCCCAATACTACAAGTTGTTCTGCCCACGTAGACCCCTGCAGCCATGCAGAGCTCCCTTAACTTTAATGGGGCTCCTTGCATATGTGGGAGCCTGCTCATGCAGAATTCCTTTCAGATGTGGGGCCTATGGGGCTAATTTGAGATCCACTCTTAAGGCAGTAATTGGCAGCTTTCAGAACAAAGAGAGACAGCAAGATCATCTGTGTAAATAACAAATCAAACGATTTCTCCACTAACTGCTCAACAGTAGGGTTAAAAGAAGGTTAAGGTCTGAAAACTGCTCTATAGCTCTTCTTTGCTCTTCTTAATTTCTTGGAATAATCACTAACGGTGATATTGGGCCTCTCATCATACAGTTTTCACACTTCTCAGTGGAATGGTAAGTGGTGAAACTGTCTCAGATTTTTATATAGCTAGTAGGACAATCTGCATGAAAAGAAATGTAAATAGTTAAGCAATGGAACAGTCTGCCTAGAAGTGATAGCACAGGACTGGAACTCAGGAGTTCTGGGTTCTACACCCAGTTCTGTTGCTGTCTCCCTGTGTGGCCCTTTTACAAGTTACTTCATGGATCTGTGCCTTAGTTACCCTGGCTGTAGAATGGGGGTGGCAATACCGGGGCATTGTGAGGTGTTCAAATGTTGGTAAAGCTCTGTGAGACTTTCAGAGAATAACTGCTGGGTACTGGCAGCATAAATTATAACAATGACTGAGATACAGGGCATATTCTGGAGATTAATGATAGCATGAAAGAACTGTTGGCCTTGTGATTTGCCTCTGACCTCTGATCCTTAGGAGATATCAACACTTCAGTTATATTACTCTCCTGAGGTGCATATGGAATAATGCACATACATTTGTGACAGAAGATGCTGTTTCAATATACCGGAAAATTCTAAAATAGTAGGGTCTGATCCAGTGCCCATTGAAATCAATGAAAGGACTCCCATTGACTTATGGACATTGGATCACCCATCTAATGCCTTATACATTAGCCGATCAGATTGTCATTAATGAATGAAGCAATCTCCTAACATTCTATTATTTCTAATAATTTCCCTCTTTTTCCAGAAAGTCTGATGATGAGCTCTTGTCATGTTCCAATACCCTCTTTAGCAGCAACATATATTTGATATTAAAGCCCTGATTCCTCAAACACTTCTCTCAGTCCCAATTTCCTTCTCCCTCCTGCAAGCCTCCAGGTTCAGTCCCTGCCCTTCCCTACCCCCTAACCCCGAGACACCTTGTCCCAATCTTCTCTACCCCCAGGTTCAGCTCTTGTCCTCTCTGCATTTGAATTAATGGGCTCAGCAAAAGGAGTTTCAAAAGCACAGGAAGGAAAGTCTCTCTGCTTTCAGTTCTGGTGCTTGGACCTAGCATGGTCCACAGCAGACCAGAGTTCAATTGCAAAATAAGTCCTGCTCACCCTCCTGCAACCTTGCTGCACATGTGTGAACTGCACAATTTTTCAAAGGTTTATAATTTGGCCAAATTTGAGCAGATTTTCATAGTTATAGCAAAAGGCACATCCTTGTCTTGAGGGCCACGTCCTACCAAATTTCAAATCTCTGCTCAGAAGCATGGGAGTGGCAAGGCTTCTCAAAGAAAAGGTCACCAGAATTTTTTAACAAGGGCAAAACAATGTATTTTTCCCTACCCTCATTCTTGGAAAAAGCTGAACAGTTTTGGCTGAAATTTTTCAGAAAAATTCAACCTCAAGCAGACACCTGGCCTGGAAAATTTCAGCCCAAACAATAAGTTAAAAGCAACTGAACACAGGGGCTTATAATTGGAAGTGTTGGACAACCTTAAAATAGGTGGTGTTACTATCCTCCCCCCCGCCCACACATTGTGTGTGTGTTGAAAATGAAGGCATTATTGCCCCCTTTAATTTCCTGTGACAAATAACGTGGCTCAGGGAGATTTTGTATTAGGCTAGAAGATGTACATATCATTTGATTCTATTAACCACAGTAACCAGTTCTGAAGACAATTCCCTTAGCATAGCTGGGAGGGTGGTGTGTTACCTGAGGAGAGTCAATATATAGTAGTCATCAACAGTGTTCCCTCTAATTTTTCCCACCCAGGTGCGGAATGAATTTTGTTATGTTCACCAATATGGAGGTGTTATGTGCATCAACTGGGGTTGAAGCCGAAGCCGGAGAAACTTAGCTTTGCGAGGCCCCCTGTGGCATGGGGCCCTGGGCAATTACCATGCCTGCTACCCCATAAAGCCTGCCCTGGCTTTTAATCTACTGGATATGCAGAAAAACAGTTATTGGGGCATGGGTGGACCATGAAATTTTTATAGAATATTGAGGAGACCCCAGAAAGAAAAAGGTTGAGAACCACTGTCAACACTAGAATCTTTGTTGTTATTTTGGGATTGTTATTGAAACTAAAAGCCAAATGTGATGTAAATCTTCAAAGTTTTGTTGACTCCCACTGGATTTGTTTGTTTTTTAAAAAAGAAGTATTTACCAATAAAACTTGTAATGTCATGTGTTGATGAGACAAGGTTGGTGACTAACTCCAGTTGCCCTGCAGGTGGCACCAGAGACAGTCAAGTCCAGCTGTCACACAAACTCTCTGGAGAACATTTGGCCTAAATAAGAGCTGAAGAACTGGGGAACAGCATTTCTAAAATATGCCAAAAGTGTATAGAAAAAATAAGATGAGAGTAAACAAAATAAAACCATTTTGTATGCTTTGGGCAGTACATGCAGTGCTTAATTTGTGCTGGGGTAATAATAGCACTTCCCTACTTCCCAGAAGTGCTGTGAGGGATTACAGATTAAGGTGCTCGCATAGAATAGTAACAGGGGCCATATAAGAACCTAGAGTAGGATAATCAGACAGAAAGTGTGAAAAATTGGGATGGGTGTGGGAGTAATAGGAGCCCGATATAAGAAAAAGACCCCAAAATGGGGACTGTCCTTATAAAATCAGGACATCTGGTCATCTTAACCTAGGGCTATGTCTATACTGGAACTGAAGGTGTCATTTCCTGCTCAAAGAGACATACCTGTGACAGCTCTGATTGATCCAATGCAGTAAAAATGGGGTGTAGCCCCAGCAGCGGGAAGGGCTAGCTCCCCTGAATATGATGCCATCCAAGACGCTAGGGACATACTCAGGGTAGCTAGCCCCTCACCGCTGGAGCTCCGCTTTATTTTTAGCATCCTAGGTCAGTCAGAGCTAGTGTGAGTGTGCCTCCTCAAGCTGAAATTCACATCTCCAGACTGAAGTACAGATGTGCCTTAAGACAGATAGATCCTGTAGTTTGAGATCTGTGAAATCCAGATCTGTCATCTCTATCTTGCAGCCCATTTTGCTTCTTATTTGGTAAAATATAAAGACCATGGTTTTATTTCCTTTATCCTGGAGCTCACTGAAAGGTGTCTTAGGCAGTGGTATGGCCTGATTATATACCACGTGAACTGATCCTTTCTGATTTTATGACAGATAAACAATTAAAAATACACTGAGAAAAGGCACTGCTAAAAATGTATCTAAGTACAAGATGATGCTACAAATGTAATGCATATTCTTTTCAATAATGTTCACTTCTGTGTTCCTCCCAAATGAATAAACATAGGACCTGAACCTGCAGTTTTTACTCAGGCAAAATTTCCATTGAGTTGAAGACACCAGGTCCTTCTTCCTTTCTCCCCAATTATCCTTCCGGCAGCAGTCTGCAGTCCAATGAGTCCTGGATGAGGAAGGCTTACCGGACTGGGGTACTGTTTTATGTTTCAGAAGGAATAAGTTTTATAAGGGATATTTTGGGTATGTTATTTAAAAAGATAGGAAACAGTTTTTTGGAACCGGGTGAGTGGGACAACTGGTCTAGCAGATAAAGCAGGTCTTTTCTTGGGCACAGTTCCTTTAAGACCCTGGACCAGGTTAATGCCTACAAGGTGCAGTCATTGGTGCTGAGACAGAGCAGGTGGCTTCCACTTCATCTCTGCAGGAGTTGTGGGGCTGCTGCAGCGCCCCAAAACAGGTTAGGGCAGCCCTAACTTGTGCTTTTTTGCAATTGCGACTATTGAGCACTTCAGTGGAGCAAGAATACAGATCTGCTCTGGCTACTCTACATAATATTCAATTCCGCCCCAACACTGAACTACCCTGGAACTGCATACGAATAGAATAACATAGAAAGAGTTCATCTTATGCTACAGTCCAGCCATCTAACAACTGTGGAGAGAGCTGTCTCCTCTGGATTTTCTCTCCCTCAACTCATAGTTTTCTGCGTTCCCTCTGAGGGCTTAGCCTTACTTCGTTTCCCTACCTCATGCACCTCTGAGTTTTGAGCAGGGAGTTTAGTTCTCACTTACTGGTTGTCAGGCAGAGCCTTTGCAACCTGTTATAATTTAAGGAAATCTCTTTGTAAGGACTTCTGCAGAAGTCATGCTTCCAGCACTGAAAAGGGCCCAGAAAGCAGTTCAGAGGGGAAGGCCCTCTGCTTAGATGCCCTGCCATCCATGTGATTTCCCCAGAGATCTCGGGTCATCACAATTTGGAGAGCGCTGCCTCCTGTGTCCATTAAGGAAATTATCACGGGCTGAACTGAAACTCACTGAAAAGGGCCATTTAAGACTATTTTACTTCATCTTTTATTCATTTCCATTGTGATATGAAAGAAGACATAATCCCTCCCTTCAGATCTTCCAGTTAGCTTTTTAATGTAGCAATAAGCTATTAGTACATGCTTTGAGTGCACTGCAAGGCATGAAACCTAAGGCTCAGATATATTTGCCTCTAATTTCTATTTATTTAGTTGCTGCTGATACTTACCTAGGTCTCTCTAGTGCCTAAATTGATAGGTACTTGGGAACATGCAATCTGAGTGCATCATTGTGAGTTGTTAAGGCTTATGTTAATCAGTAATTGCCTATCCATATATTTCAGTGAATGATTCTTTTCTATTAAGAGGTAGATAGGTAACAGACATCATGACCTGCATTAGTAACATAACTCTGAGATTAACAATCCCAACACCAGTCAGTAGAGAATAAAGTACTAATTTTGCATAGATCCTGCACACACAACATCTATGGCTCTTTGGCGTTTTGTTTTGATTTCTCACTGATAAAGTGGTGTCATGGCTTCTTAACATTTTTTAAATGTTTAAAATCTGCTACGTTGTCAGAAACGACTGTATAACTGGAGCAAATTTTCTCTTGACATTGGCAGGAATTATGACATGAGGTAGGAGCATATACATGAGTGGTCTGATTCACAGAGGTGCTGCGTACCCCTAATTGCCACAGAATTCAATGAGAGCTATCGTTGCTCAGTACCTTTGAAACTGAGGTTAGCTCAAGGCCCAAACCTGCATTTCTTGTGTACCCACTGGGAGATTTGGCAGGCAAGGATTGCAGTAGTAGGCCCTTGATCTCTGTATGCTGGTGATATATGTCTATTATGCTTATGAAGACAGACATTAATTTGTACTGATTAATGGTAATGACAGTTTTGTGTCTATGGACTGCTACAGATATGGATGTGCACTTTGTCTTCCATAGATAGGTGAATGAAGAAAGGTAGAAGGAGTCAATGTAGTCCCTTCACTATTTGCAATATTGCCATCTAGCAATTAACACCAGCAATAATTTAAACCGAGATTTAACATCAAAGCCACTGCGAATAGAATTAGGATTTATATTCAGGATAACTTCGTGTTATGCTCAACTGCCAAGGCATCAGCAAGACTGATTGCCAGGATTCCTCTTCTGCAGTCAGTCTTAATATCTGCCAAAAAGCTCAGTTACATGGCTGGGTGTAAGTGAGCTGTGCTATGCATTACATGAGCTGCTTGCAATTTATGGACATGCCTGCACCAAAAATTACATAAAAGTTCCAACATGCTCCATTCCTGCAGTTTTTTTAAACAGCTGCCAAAAATAGGTGACAGTTATCATCTGATTTCAGCAAGGAATATTAAAACCACAGTGTACTTTTGGTCTGGAACCAAGTCATGTGAAAATAAGTAATTAAATGTTGGTAGGGAAATTTTTAACCCACCCCTCTGAAAATAGAAAAATGCCCCTCTTTTTGTATTTAACCATAATACTTTATCAATGGGCTAAGTAAATAATTGAGACTTAGCAACATCCCACTACATGTGCTGTAAGGCATTTATCAAAGGAATGAGTAGCTTCAGTCATTTTCAGACATAACCTACACTGATAATATTAAGGATATACTATTAAGCATACTAATATAAATGCACATCAGTCAGTGTTCATTACGATAAATGAAGGAGTTGAGTAATAGCCACTCTATATTAGTGTATTGCTGGTGATATTTTTAAACTTTGCCATTGGATAACAGACTTGAGGAATGATGCTGAGCTCTTTTTCATCTGTAGCAGGCACAGCATGTTTACAAGGCAAGAAATGGTTAATATAGCCATTTTACAGCTGGGTGACAGGCACAGAGAGATTAAGTGACATGCGCATGGTTACATAGCAAAGTCTTGATCCTGTGGCCACCCACATATAGCTTGTTGCAGGATCATGGCCTTTGATACTGGCAGAGTTGGGATTAATACCTAGGTTTCCAGCTCCCCAATCCCACTAGAATGCAGTTGCTACACAGTAGATGTTAATATGATGATAAAGGAAGACAATTCCTCTTGAGAGAGTTACATTTTAGGCCATTAGCACTTTCTGACAATATAGGCTATAGCCTACCACTTGCTTTTTAAATTAACCAGGAATTTATTCCCTGCTATGAGCTGTGTCAACTCCTCTTACATTTTTTTTCTCTAAAAGTCTCACAGCTGGGACTGAATATAGATTAGTTTTAGATACTTTGTTAGCATCCCTTTTCCTCAAGGATCATAGAATTAAGCAGAAACAAAATTCAACTAAATCAGAGCAATTAAGCACTAAAAGATGTCATATTGTTTAAGATAATCAAAAGTGTGGGGGGGGGTCTGGAAAGTTGGGCTGGGGAACTGGGAAAGGAAGATTTGAGCAGAGAGAATAAAAGACAGCAGGTTTTTTTGCAGAATTTTTTAATATTTTTTTCCTTCTTCCAGCCACAACTTCAACATTGTGAGTGGTCGAAAATCACAAAGTACCTGCTTTTACACTGAAAACAATGCCACATGACCAAAATACCTGTACATTGCAAGATCTCTTAACAGTCCCATATGTGGAGTTAACATACAGGCATTTTACTAATGCCATGAGACAATATAAAAATGTACAAATATGTGCTGAGTGTGAGGTGCTTGTTGGAGGAGGGAATTTGAAGAGACTGTCCATTGTTGCTTTTGGTCTAATGCTCTTTATGCCTTCACCAGAGCCTGGAATTCTGTTAGAGAAAGAAAACGAGAAAAGCAGGGAATAAAACTAGATGAAAGTGGTTATTAGAGCCTTTGGAAAGAAAACTGTCCAAAAATCCTAAACGAGGGCACACTATTCTGTTGTAATAAACTATTTGAAGCTGCTGCTAAAGTGAAACACAGAAGGTGTAGCAGATCTTCACTCTTTAAAACAAATAGTATGCTGAGATGAGGAATGGACCTATACATTCGTATTCTTAGGAAATCCTGAGTTAAAACTGAATTTTATTTAATCCATTGCACCAGGGTTTCCAGCTGGAGTGTGAATTTATCATGCACACTGAATGTACTGCAATAGCCAAGAAAAAAGAGGGTGGATTAGGACAGGGTTGTCACTTATTTGAAATTTTTTGCTTTTGTAGCTTCCAAATGTGGCACTGAATGTTAGCAGTGACATAGTTTCAGAGTCAGAGGTGTTAGCGTTAAGGAGCTGCCTGAGATCTGGATAAGATGATGTCCTATTTGGGGTTTATAAGTAGAAGCTACAAGAGCTGCTGCTGAAGCACATTCCTGTTTCTCCTCCCAAACTCCAGCTAAGATTAGCACGTGTATCTGTTAGGGTTATTGCCACCTGTCCTAGTCTGGCCCAGTTTTCAGCAACTTTATCTCCAGTACATGATCCATGATGCCCTATTTGCTTCCTTGCGAGTTCAAAAAGAAATTGCCCAGCCAGCCCATATCTTTCCTCTGGGGTTTTTTAAAGTAATTTGGTCTAATTTCCCATAGAAGTGCTGTCCAGTGGAACTTGCACTGATCAGATTATTCTCGAGCACAAATATCATCTAAATGAGTGGTGGGTGTTTAAATGCATTACAGCAATTGTAGCATCCTAAAAAAAAGCACAATCAATCTTTTTACTGTATTACTGAGTATAGGCTGAGTGTTCACTTGTGGTCTGATGAGCAGAGTACCCACAACTGTAACTGAAGTCCATAAGAGCTTATGGTCCTCAGCACCTCTGAAAAATCAGGCCGCAATAATTGATGGGCCTGATTTTGCATCCACTGAAAGCAATGGCAAAGCTCTCATTTACTTTAGTGGGTGCAGGATCAGGCTCCATATAGGGCCTAATTTTGCTGTCATAGATACTAGTGACAAATAGAAGTTAATTGAAGTCAATGAAGCTACGCTTGTGTAAAGCCTGTTTCAGAGGGAAATTGGTCCCTATTACTTCACCTAATTATTAGTGCTGTAAATTTACTTTCAGCCTGAAAATACATATTTGAAGAAACCAAAACTTACTGAAAATCACACTGAAAAACTTACCATCCACTCCGATTTTGCCATCACCATCAGTGTCACCTGCAGCCATAAAAGCCTTGGTCTCAGCATCGGTTAGAGCTCTGGCACCTGAGGAGAAATTCTGCAGGAACAGCCTGAAATAAAACAGAGCCATTACTAAGTGATATTTGTATTACTGCAGTGCTCAGAGTCCACAGTCAGGACGTGGCCCCATCTTTCTCACCTCATTCAACAGCCTAAATCCCACAAATACATAAGGTCTAATCCTAACATATGTGGAAATTCCCAAACTGATTTTACAAGCCTATGTGAAGACCATATTCAGAGATAGCCAAGATGTTGAAGTTTCTTTAAAGCAACAGCAGATCACAGGACGCAGAGTACATCCAGAAGCCTACGTTTTCTAACAAATAACAAGAGCTAAGCTATACTCACTGAAGCTCATCTTCCTCAATGAAGCCGCTCTTGTCCTGGTCAAGGATTCCAAAAATTTTCTTTACCTGGTCAGTAGACTTGCCTTTTAGACCGACCTTGGAGAAGAAAGACTTGTAGTTGAAAGAGTCAGCAGCTGGAAGAAACAAAGACCTGTTGTTTAAAACCTTTTCTCTTGAGGTTATTAGTGTTGTATGTATTTCTAAGGCACTCATCCCCATAATATCTGGGTGCCCAGCTCAGTGCTTCAATTCAGCTCCTGTTGCTTTTGTTCCTCAGTGTAGTACACTTGACATGATCTAAATGGAGCTTCCCCTTCTAAAGGCTGTAGGCCGATGGTTGGATATCCTGTGGCCAAATTCATGCTTCCTGTTAGAATGGACATTCCGCAAAGCCCCTGAAACTTATTTCAATCTACCTGACAGGCAATTAAAATAAACATTTAGAGTATGTGTGTCTGACATAAAGCCTTTCGGCCAAACCCTGAAGCCTTCACTCAGTCCTTACACAGGCTTAGACTTTAAAAGAAAATAGATTTCATCCAGGATCTTCAACTGTCTCATAGAATATACATAAGGCAGGACCTCAGTGAATGAATACTTCAGGATAAATCCTCAACTGGTGTAAAATGGACAAAGTGCAGTAGAAGTTAGTGGAGCCATGCCAAATTTATACTAGCTGAGGATGTGGCCCTTTAACTCCAGTTTGCTGCTGCACATTTAAGGGAATGGTACCCATAAAATAAGCTATTGTAGGTCTTTTTGAATTCAGGGGCTATCTTGTAATGCTGCTACAAAGAGATCTTACAGGGAAGGGAGCTACAGAGAAAATGATAGCCATATCATACTAAGATGTAAAAATAACGTATGTTTCCTCATTGCAGAGCGACTGTTCCTTACCCTGGCAGCTGGTAAGAGCAGCTTCAATATCTTTAGCAGAAAGGATGTCAGTCATAGCCATTGCTGAACTGTAAAATAAATGTGAGCTATTTAGTCATTAAAATAACTTCTCCATGTCTTTCACCCAAAGCCACTGTTTGAAGTTGCTGGTGTGACGATGTCTGATAAAGGATGCATTATTCATCTAATTGCAAATGGAGCATACAGTAACAGATGTCTGCAGCAGGTGCTTCCACTTGAATCTGAGGAATGAGTGAGGAATTCCACATGCCAGGGTGTCGGGCCGGAGTAAGATATGATGTCTAGGGAGCATGGGAAGAGAGCAAGTCTAAACCCCAAATGTCTGGCTTTCTCTGGAAGCAGATTATTACTCACTTAAAAGATATTATATAAACAGTCAAAGCGTATTTACAGAGTACATAAAACAGAGGGCTATTTTTAACCCTGGTAAAGTTCTTGGAGCTATTTTGCCTATAATATGTTAAAGTCAAATCATGATTATCAGTAAATGGGCTGATATTTTTAAAAATTGAAAAAAAAATTATAAAATGAAGACTTATTCTATTTATTCCAATTTAATTTGAAAGGAATCTAAATGAACAGGAAGAACTTCAACCTGTGCCTAGCTCCACTGAGGTAAATTGAATTATACCAGAGATGAATTTGCATTTATGTTTCTATAGAAGACTAACTCTCATGGAAGCTGTCTAGACAACTGTTCTTAAACAACTTGGGCTGCCTTATCTCAGCACAGAGTAGAATGAGCTGGATTTTTACCCAGTGCCTTCATTATGGTAAATTGATGTGCTGAGAGTAAACCTTTGAAGACTGGAGGAGGGAAGCCAGTTTCTTCTGAAATATCAGCTTTTAACAAAGATCCCCTTTTCCCCACTGAAGCAAAAATTACTCTAGAGATTCTGTCTGACGAAGCTCTGTATTGATTACCAAAAAGTTGCTGAGACCCTAAATCCCAGTCTAGTCTGTTCACGTGAATGTAATTTAATATTAGTACAGTTGCATTGCTATAGTATTCTCCATGAAGATTTCAAAGTATATTACAATTATTAATGAGTTAAGAGTCACTACATTTCTGTGAGGTAGGCACGTATTACTTATGGATGGGGAACAGACGCACAGAGAAGTGACTTTCTGAGGGTCACAGAGATGTCTATGGCAAAGCCAGGAATAGAATCCAGATCTCCTAAGTCCCATCCCAGTGCTTTCCCAAAAAAACCTAAATAAAATCTTACAGAAAAATTAAATAGGTTTCCCCTTTTATTTTCCTTTCTGGGCACATGGTTGTGAGGGAAGATGAGGCAGCTAACCAGTTATGACCTATGTGCCCTGTTAATCAGATCTACAAAAGTTGGAAACTTGCTCGGGCAATCAGTTGGCTACGTCAATCCAAACTGATTTCTGAGAGAGGAAATAAACAGTTAATCATGTAGGTCTGGCTAGTTCTTGCTTGCAGGTACTTCAGAAGGTGCAAAGAAACAATAGGGCAAATTCCCCATGGGTATCAATGGGTACATCTCCAATTAAGTTTCTCCACTGGCGTTTCTTCTGCTTACGCTAGCAGTGAATTTATCTCAGTGACTTCTTGTGAATACTTGCTACCATTGCTCTCAGCACTCAGGATAATAGGGAATTATGCCAAACACTCACTTCTCACTGCTGATGGTAGAAAAAATGAAGGGGAAAAGTTAAAGGGGCAGGGGGAAAGGTTGGAGCAATTCGTCATTTCTGAGAGGTGCACCATACTGCCATTTCCCTCCCACTAGTCTGATCACTCATTTCATTCTACTCTAGATTGTAAAGGTATGTCAGACTGCAAGGATTATAAGATGTTGTTTTGTTTTTTAATTTCCTAAGTTCTTTCAGTTTATGAAGCGTTTTCTTTTTCTTTTTTCAAAAGCAGAGGTTCTAATGGTCTTACCTTTGTGGTCTTCTTGACTAGACAAGGAGGCAATCTAGTTGGAAGGAAAGCACTTGCTGTGTGTCTCCAGCAGAGCTGAGCTTGCTTATATATACTTTAAGTTGTATACCATATACAGATTTTAGATTTCAGCGTCATGAAGGGGGAATGGTGTCGAATGAACTTGCCTAACTAATCATCTTACACTATTTTTATCTCAAGAGAATACATATGATATTTGCAAACGAAATAAGATAAGTGGCGAGATATGTGGAAAGGACTGCGTTGTATTAAATTTCTTCTGATTTAAGCAGAAAATATCAACTTCTTCATATGATCTAGGCCACAAACAGACAATCTAATATATTTGATCCCAGTACTCAGATGAACTGAAGCTGGACCGAATCTTGAGGAGATGCATTAGATAAACATTTTAATGTGATAACTTGTTATATTATTTGTAGACAAGGCTTGGGGGAAAGGAATAAAAGGAAATTGAAGTTTACTCATGTAAGGAATATTGCTATACTGAAATTTTGGGTAGCATACAGTTTAGGGAGAATAATAGTCATATTCTCACAAAGATTTTGGGGCTGTTGTCACTTTAAAAACAGTGATTGTAATGCTGCAATAGGTAAAATAATATTATGCCAGTCCATCCGAACAGCAAAAAGCATCTATTTCTGTAATGGTTGAGGAATTTGGTTTGTTCCTAATCAGAACCTGAGACTTCTTTAAAGTTAGAAAGCAGCACCCATGTTTAGCTGTGTTATATCTAAGTGATTGGAAGGGCCTGATCTACTTAGCTGTCTCTGAGATGAAAGCCCCTGAGCTTCAGCTTGAGGGATCCATTTTGCATTTATAATAAAAAAGAGAGGAAGTTTTCTGAAGCATCACTGCACAGGACATTCTGAAAGGGCTGTCTTTACAATTTTTAAGCTGTTTTCAGATCTCTTTTAATTTAGGTTAGGTATTTAATCCTCTTATTTTTTTTCCCCATTGATGTTCACAGAGTTGCTCTGTACTATGGTACATTTTTCAAAAATTTAAATAACCAAGAAACAATTGAATTGTCTGATTTTTCTTTCATGAGACGCAATGTACAAATACTGCAGTGCCTTGGTTTAGCTGATTTCTTTCAGAAACTGTTAATTTCCTGCTAGAAAAATTACCCTCCTTTTTTTTTTTTCAAATCTGAACTGATATGAAATCAGGGAGAGTCCTGCATAAAAATGGATGGCATGATATTCGCTAATGAAACTAAGTTAAGGAGAAAGGCAAAATCTGCTAAAACTCTGGGATGGCATGAGTAGAAATGAGAATTTGAACCAGGGGTGTCTATGTCAGAGGATGCTTTCAATTTTTGAAGCAATAGCATCTCATCTTGCTCAGAGCTAATTCCACATATGGTAACTCCTCACCCCCATTCTTCTATTTAAAAATAGCATTGATTACTATTATTTGTTTTAGTGCCTGTGGCCCATAACCATAAGTCTACGGTTACGTGTGTGAATCACTTGAAGACACAAATGTGTTTTTGTTTTCCAATGGGTTGTAGCTATATGATTTCTTTTGTTTGCTGTAATGTAAAGGACAGATGCTGAATTGAATGATTTACAGCCCCAGACAGTTGAACTGTGGTCAGGCTCTGGCAAATTTTGGAGCCTGGTTTGCACTGAAGTTGGAGGCAGCAGAGATCCAAAACACATGTAGTGGCTAGCTGGATGAAATGCACAGAGATCATGTAACACTATTTACAGCCAGCCTCCAACAGCCATTTTAGCAGCAAGTGCTACTTTAGAGACTGCAAAACACATCTGTCTGTCTGTCTGATTTTTATTTTTTTCATCAAAGCCTGTTAATAGCCTTCCAGCAGCCACCCAATTTAGTAGGGGGAGGGAGATCTGTGTATCACTAGGAAACAGCAGGAAGTAAAGAAAGGATGATCCCCTTCAGACAGACAGATTCCTTCCTAGGGACAGTTTAGACCAAGGGACCTGCACCATTTCAATCCTCTTACATCTGTTTGCCTGCTATAGGATTTCTTGTTTAATGCATGAAGAAGCAATGGTATAAATACTGTTCTCTTTCCATTTTAGGCCTCCAGTCTTGATTATGATTTTAACCCTGCTAGTGCCAAAATTACCTTCTCTCCCCAGGTCAAAAGGCCACATTTTAGACTAGAGGACATTAAGTTATTGTCCTTGGGAAATCAGGATCAGTGGGGCCATCAAATCCTCCCCTCTGCTCCCCGCCTCATTCCCCCACCTCTGTATAGTGTGCTGTGCCAATAGCATAATATATTTCTGTTGTCCCCCTTCGCCCTGGAGGTGGCTGCATTTCACCGGTGATTCTTGTATGTTGTAATTAGGCAAATACCGCAAACGTTTTTTTTATGACTATGCACTCTAATTTTCAATTAATTTGCTTAGACCTCCCTTGCATCTCTTTTGTGTTTCATTTCCATGCATGTTCATGGAAAGTGAATTTCAAAATCCTTTCAAAGTCCTAAAATTGCATTTTGTAGATGCATATAGGAAACACTCACAGACCCCAGTTGTCAGTATCAAACCTGGGACCTCTGCAGTTAGATGCATGATTTGCTACTACATGAGCTTAACGATGGCTGTAGCAGACTCATTAATCTCTAAGTGGTGTATGTACCACTAGAGGGGGACAGAGCAGTCACCCAGCAGGCTTGCATTATACCAGGCCTGCACAACTCAGAAAGCAGCAAGGGCCATATTACTGCAAAAATATTACAGCTGTGGGCTGAAAAGCCCCGCCCCATTCGCTTCCCTCCACCCCACCACTTGGCTTGCCCCACCCCTACTCATTCCCCGTGGGCTGCACAGTGAGCCTGTGCGGGTCGCATGTGGCCCCCGGGCCACATGTTGTGCATGCCTGCATTACACATACAGCCTTTAACACTGGACTGAAAATGTCTGTGCGCTCATCAAATCAGGGAATGGAAGTGAGATGGGGGTGCAGAGCACCCACCAATTTTTTCCAGCCCTTGTGCACCCACGGAGTCGATGCTTATTCAATCATATGTAACCAATGCTATTTGAATAGTGAAAACAAAATATTCATTCAGCTTGTAAAACATTTTGATATCCTATAAGACAAAAGTGGTCCCAGTGGCCTAATAGATAAGGCATTGGCCTCCTAAGCCAGAGGCTTTGGGTTCGCTTCCATCCTATCTGTAGTGAAAAGCTTCTTTAATAGGCAGCAGGTTTAAAACAAATGAAAGGAAGTATTTCTTCAGGCAACACATAGTTAACCTGTGGAACTCTTTGCCAGAGGATGTTGTGAAGGACAAGGCTATAACAGGGTTCAAAAAAGAACTCTATAAATTCATGAAGGTTAGGTCCATCAGTGCTATTAGGAGGGTGGTCAAGGATGGTGTTTGTAGCCTGTTTCCCTGAATCTGTATGTTCATTCCCTCTGGGGTACCTGGCATAGGCCACTGTCAGGAGACAAGATACTGGGCTAGATGGACCTTTGGTCTGACCCAGTATGGCTGTTCTTATGTAAATTACATACATTTATTATTATGCCAGCACACCATCCTGTTTGTTGAACAGATATTCTAGGTTTGAGAGCACTCAGTTGTTCTTTTTTCAATTTTATGCCATTGTATGCAGAAGTTTTTACTTTCTGTGAACGTGTCTGTAGAGGCACAACTTTCAGTAACTGCCAAGGACTCTAGCAGGCAGACTGTCACTGTATCGTACATGGGAACATTTGTATTGAAGTATTTTCCCTCAATAAGGTAGTGAAAGAGAAGCATGTAAATAGCTGTCTTACTGGCAGGAAGCAGCACATGAAAAATCAAATAAGATTTGGCTTGTTTTGTGCAGACTTTAATTAACTATAACAATAGTTAGATAATTTATTGTATGGTAATAAATTGATGGTACTGTCTGAAGCCACATACTTACAATTTATGTGACTGATATTAAGAGGTGCTGAGCACTCAGACCTCCCATTGACTTCCACCAACCTAGCTAATATATATACTAATTACTTACCTTTCTCCATAGAGAGAAATCTTACTCTCCTTATTCATGTGAGACAATGGGATTACTTGCATAATACAAGCTATATTTATAGCTTTATAGCCCCTCATCTGTGATTTGCTAAAGATGAGTGCCAACCCTGGATCCAAAACTTTAGGGAAACTTGGCTCCAGGTTTGAATTTCACATCTGGGCTCTATCATGCTAATGGTCTCAGATCTGATTGCACCTGCAACTGGAGGTTTTCTTGCCTGAATCCAATCTGTAGATCATTCCCATTTCTAACACTTACTAAACCAGTGTGCATGCGAAGGAAGTAAGAAAAAGGCCTTTTCAGATAAAGACTTCCTAGATCGGGGGTTGGCAAACGTTTTGACCCAAGGGCCACATCGGGGTTCCAAAATTGTACAGAGGGCCAGGTAGGAAGGCCCCGCCCG
>ML677381.1:13585712-13602060 GCA_007922305.1 Dermatemys mawii | reverse complement strand
CCCCCCCCCCGCTCCCTGTCCCCTCACTGCCTCTGGAACTCCCTGCCCCTTATCCAACCCCCCAGCCCCTTTACCATGCAGCTTACCCCCACCATTCCCCTCTCCCGGAGCCTCAGTGCGCTGCCACCAGGAGCAGCCTGGGACAGTGCTGCAGCAGCGTGGCAGGGTGGGGGAGGTGAGCTCCTGCTGCATGGCCCACCGGTGCTTGCAGCCCTGCCCCCTTACCATGCTGCTCCCAGTGGCAGCTCAGGCCCTGCTGGAGCCACGCTGCTGCAGCGTTGTCCAGTGCCGCTCCTGGACACGGCATGCAGAGGCTCTGGGGGATGGGGGAATGGCGTGGTAAGGGGACGGGGCTGCGAGCTCCGGCAGGCTGCGCGACAGGAGCTCACCCCACCCCCCAGCCACACCACTGCAGCGCTGTCCTGGGCCGCTCCTGGTTGCGGCCCGCTGAAGCTCTGAACGGGAGAGCGGGGCAGGCGGGACAGCAGGGGAGGGGTTGGGGGTAGCCTCCCCAGCCAGGAGCTTGGGGTGCTGGGCAAAATTAGCTTGCGGGCTGGATGTGGCCCACAGGCTGTAGTTTGCCCACCCCTGTCCTAGATGATGGATATGTTAATCCATTTCATCCACTGGATTGATTCATTAATCCATTTAATAAAACATTTGAACTTCAGGATGATTGTTTCTGTGGTTTGAAAACCTTCCTCAAACCACATCACAAAAATAGAGCAACCTGCCTGCCATAATACTAAAGTCAAAACCTACTTCATTACCTAGTGGAATGCCACCTGTAAGGGTCCTAACAGGATGGCCAGTGTAAATTTAGGTGAGGGATAATCTTACCTTTAGTTGTGTGGGAAAATAACTTCAGCTACACCAAGGCAATCTTCAACACATGAAGAAAATATTTTATACCTAAGTCATAAGCAAAAGTTAATGATTAAAAGAAAAGAACTACTTGATATTTGTCTGGCCAGTTCTATCCTCCTAAGTGTAATACCAGTAGGATAATCAAAGGAAGTCATCATTCATGCACAGGCAATCTACAGAGCTGGTTGTAGCTTTGCACTCTGCCCACACCTATGACCAAAGATTTCTTTAATAGCCTAGAGAGACTCAACATAAGTCATTACAAGTGCACTGAACTTGCAACTTCTACTTATGTAGTATTCAGCTGAAGATATGGGGACTATTTGCATGAGTGTTGCATAATATTGACCACAGCAGCAAGGAAGCTTTTTGTGGCAGGAACCCTTTTTGATTCTGTGTTTGTACAGCACCTAGCACCCTGGGGGTCTGGGACATAACAAGGGCTCCCAAGAACTACAGTAATAAGTAATAATGTAATTATATGTCAGAGTTAGAAAGTTACCAGAGAATTACAAAGGTGGATGTGGCATAATTGTCAGCAAACCCTTCCAGACCCAGAGGGCTTGACTCTCAGTTATACACGGCTGCTTACACTATTCTGGCAGTGTAAAGAGGCCTTAACGTGGGAATAAATTACATTTACACTCACTTTAATGTCCCTTTATGTTACCAGAGCAATGTAAAGGGGCCTCAGTGCAACTGACAATCTGATCCAATAGGCGTACAGCCAGAATTTGTCCCACATCAACAGAATTACTGTAAATAATTCCTGGGATCAGTGAAAATGCACTGCAAAAGGTTTGCTGTCATCAAAAAGGCCTGAAAATGACTGCCTCAGCAAAAAATTATTAGTCCATCACAGGAGACTGTCAGACATACTAATATTTTAAATGAATCCAGGTTTATTTTTTGGGCCATATCACAATGTAAATCAGGGGTAACTCCATGGAAGCCAGTGTGGCTAGAACTGTATGATATCAGAATCAGCTCCATTATTTCAACAACGCCCTCATCTGATGCTGATATTACTGCTGTAATGCAATGCGTTAGTTTTTCCTATAACTGAGTTACCTATCAAGCCTATACATTTCTAGCTTACTGAAAGCATATTTACTATAATAAAAATGAACCTTACAGATGCTGTCTCTGGTGCATCAAAACTATCAAAGCATTACAATAATCAGAATGAGAACCACAGAAAAATAAGATGAATTAAAATGGAAGCTGATACTACAGATGTAATGGTATTGGACATGGGAGCATTAAGTCTTTAGAATTCATCTAGCATTTTAATGCTAAGCCTGGTTTAATCAAATAGTGCATCTATAATAATGATTCAGTGGTACAAATATTTAAAGGATCAGTGGGATGAAAAAACAGAAAAGGGCATTGTCCTTTCTATGCAGTACTGTATTTGTACTGGAGCTCATGAGCATTACCACTTGAATGGGTGTCCAAATCTCCTGGTGATTTCAGGCTTTATTATAGACTACAGAACAATGTAAACAGACAATGTGAGTGCCTATTATTTAGAGATGATGAATTCCAGTTGTGAACAAGCTAGGTGACTTTCACAGTGGCTTCTACTAGCAAATTGCTCTAGTCATTGGGAATAAAGTAAAACAGCTTACTCTGTTTGAAGGAAACATATTTTTTTTCAACTATGTTGTTCTGTTGATTGATGAAATGGATGCATAGTATTCAGGTGATAAACTAATTTACTGAAAGCTTCATTTACACATATTGTGATTGCCATAGATGCAGTCAGATAGTAGCACTGACTGCATTGTGCGAACATTTCCAAGATCTAAAAGGGTAGAATACTGTTTGTTTGGTTTTTTAAAAAAGAGCAGTTTTCTTAAGCTAGGACTTTTGGGGGCAAAAGGTTAACTGAAGCTCTACGATATGAAACCTCCCTCATTATTAAGAATTCAACCATGGCTATAAATGGCTAGGTATTATAAAGGAAATTTCTATGAAATGTCCAGAAATTGACTATGAGGTTTTGCTACCCTTTCTGCAGACACTGACAAGTAAAATTGGAGTCATGCTTGAATGGCTCTATTATTTTCTCAGATAACCCAGAACAGCAGCAAGAGGAAATTGCTGTTTTGCTCCGAGAGGTCTCTTCTGTGAGTTGCCACAAAGTTCTGTTCCTTCACCACTTCTATTCACTGATTAAGTGAGGCTGTTTGGGCAGATAGTGAGACAAGTTGGGTGATGGAGCCATCAGGCTACAGACAAGCATCAGCTGGAGTCTTTCTGGTCTCCAGTTGTCTACTGAAGGCTTTAACTAGATGAAAATTGACTGGTTAAATCTCAGTCCTGCCAAGCAAAAGGCATTACTGGATGACTGGGAGGAAATGTCCAGAGGAAAGTATAATGTTGATATAATGAGAATTGGTTCATCTTTTGTTAACAAGGTGCTAGAGGTTTTCCTGTACACGAATCTGCTTTTAAAGGGTCAAGAAGTAGACATAGCCAAAAGCACTTCCTTTAATCTGTGCTTGGCAAGAAAGTTCCGACATTATCACACAGGTACAGATCTTACCACAGTAATAGGTGCCTTTGTCACCATCTGAATGTATTATTGCAATGTGTTCTTTATGGGGGCATGTCTGAAGGCCACTTGGAAGCCTGGGTTGGTACTGAATGCTCTTCCACTCATTTTGCCATGTTTCTTGAAGAAAGCATGTAACTTTTGTGCTCCACAGTCTCACCAGTCCCATTCTCAATGGGATTCAAGATGTCGGGTTTAGTCTGTGAAGCCCTGCTGGTTTTGGGTCCTGACTGTCCTAGAAAACATCTACTTTGTGTGTTCTTTCCTGAGAGAACAGCCAAGGTACTTAAGGCAGGAAGTGTTGCCAACTCATCAATAATTTTGACTCCTGCAAAAGACAGTCTCATTTAGTGATTTCCAGTCTTTCCCGGGATGGGCAGGATGCCTACCGAGGCCTTGACTACCCACAAAAGCTGCATTGATTTAACTAAATCGGTTTAGTTAAAATGCTGTAACCTGTTGTGTGGACACTACTAAATTGATGCATTTGCCTTGTCTGAACACACTTATATCAGTTTAAGAATACTTTATAGCAATTTATTTAAACTAGTTATTTAAACTGATGCAAATTTTGCATGCAGATGAGGAGCTGGACATGCCCATTCACATCTCATGGAAGATTTCTTCAGTTTGCCTTTGGACTGCACCATTCCCAATACAGATCATTCTTGATGCCTCTGCCAGATCAAAGCATGTATTAAAAATTGGATGGAACCTGGAATTCTCACCAACAGAATAACCCAGACATAATTCTGCAGAGGTCAGAATCTGGTAGCTGTTCTTTTGCCTCTTATTAACTTACTTGATGCTCCCTTTATAGACAAAACTCCCACTGACTTCTCTGGGAATTCTGGGGTGTAATGAGGGCTGGAAAGGGTTTCTTATGTGCATAGAAATCCTTTAATACATCTTCCAGGTGACCTGCAAAAAGGGAAAAAAACAATTGGGTGAGTGCCGTCTTTTGCAGATTTATGTTGCATAAAGAAGGTCTAAAAGATTGTGACAATTTTTTTTCTGCTTATTTTTGACTTGTAAATATCAGGAATGTTATCTTCCTGGGTTTTTCTGGAGGTTTCAGATATAGACTGAATTTTCTCAGCCTTTATTTGAAGGGGCAGGGGTGTTAAGTCTTTAGCAAAGACTTCCTTTCTTCCAAATGTTTCTCGGTTAAGGTCCAGCATTTAATTAAGTGGCATTAACAAAAGCAACCAAAAAACATAAAGGGTAAAATCCTGAGCCCTCTGCTAAAACTCCCACTGACTGGACTGGGGGGAGGGTTTCACCCACAGTTTTTAACAGTTGGCATAAGAATAACTTCCCTTGTCAACTCACAGCATAGGGTTTCACTTGCATGGTTTCCTTATGTTATAAGGTATCAATTCTCCACAGCGGTTCATTTGTAATGAAAGAGGTGCTGGGGGTCACGCCGTGAGGTGCCGAGCCTCAAGCAATTTCATAACTGATGTAGAAAGCCCCGAAGTGTCAGGGCTCTGAACTGCCAAGCCTAGAAGTGTCGGGACTCAGCCCTAGGAAGTCCTGGCACAAATTAAGCCCTGGTTCTCCAGTCTCCACAGAGTCTTTGAGGAAAAACAGGATAGATGAACCTTTAACAACAAATCATTCAAGCCCACTTCATACCTAATAAAGTAGCTTCCACCCATATACAGAGAAACACACAGACATGTGCACACACAAATTCAAACCCCAAGGCACATACCCAATTTCTCTCCCTTTTGGAGCTCACCTTTAAACACTCTGGCATCAATCCTCCCCTTGCTTTGCAGCACTCTACTGACGCAACGCGGCCTTAAACCAGATGCATATGGACGCTCAAGGACCTCCTGTGCATAGAGGATTCCTCAGGTGACACAGAGCTTCAGATGCCGACAAAGGAGGTGTGGGCTGGGCTCCCCAGAATTTTCTGGGGATCCCCAGCTGCCATAGTGTACCCTCGTGGCCATTGCCAAATGGTGCAGGTTGGCACTGGCTCAGGTTCAGGGCGTCACAAAGGTCATCTTTATGCCTGTTAATTCAGCTGTGCCTAGTGCTCCCCAGACATAGCTGAGGTTCTAGCTCTCTCTGTTTTTTTTCTCAAAAGAGCAGAATCTGGTTCTTACTGAGATACCATCTCCTTAAATATCATTGTGGAAAGTATGACTTTTCTTTTTTAGTTATGTGAAAAAATGAGAGAGCACAATTTAAACAGAGCACTCTTTTGTTTCTCATCAAGTGACCTTATCTTGTGGGCCACTAGGGGAGAGCAATATATTGTAGGTCAACTGATACTACTATATTTTTTTAAGACCCTACTAATGGTGGTTAGGAATAAAACTAAATACCCTAACCTACTATGGTACTTGACCAATCCATTAGCCAGCTGAATGCTCCTACTTAATGCTTCTAATGACATGGGACTGATGAAAGAAATTCAGAAGTGAGCTAATATATTTGCTGAGCCTGTTATTATCTCTGTCATGAAACCAAACAGCACTGCACCTGCGCTGCAGAGCAGATGTGGATGGTTTAGAAAGTGTACATGTCCTGCAGCTGAGAAATGATTGCAAATGTTCACTATTAAAGCTACAAAAGGGATTTGCATGTATGTATCTTACTGATTTATTTTCTCTGAGAGGCTGTTATGAGCCTGGGTTACATAAGGGCTGCTGACCCCATTTAGAATTAAATGGATTTGAGTCAACTGATGCTTTTCTGACATAATTCCCCCTTGCCCCTCTCCTCTTCTCTCCCCCCTGCCACCCTCAAATCAGTAGGTTTCATTCTACCTCTTAATTTAGGACCATTTTAAGTTGTCTGATGAATTTGACAATTCAGCTGGTCCTCTACTGTTTCAGCTACTAAGGAAATTCCAGTCAGGATCTGCTGGATCAGATGTCTTGCATCTCAGTTGACCCAAATCCTCATGCTGGCTTTAGCACCATTAGGGAACTTTGCAGACTTGGTGGTTAATAGGCTTGTTTACCTGCTACAGCATAGGTTTTCATTAAAAAAGGTAACAGGGATTAGAAACCTCTGAGGATTTCAAAGGGACAGAGACATTAACATTTTTATTTCTCATTATTGTCCAGTGTGATTTTTTAAAATAGCATTGAAATGAGCAGAAATCACAAGGAGATTAACAGGCCTCTTTCTGTTTCTGGGACACTTTCAGAGTTAACTCACAAAAAAAGGACAACGCTGATGAGACGAAATCACTGTGGATCTCTGAAATGGCTGTATTGGCTTTTTAGGCTGTGGATTACATGCCTAATTTACACTGTACTTGTTCTGAGCAGAGTTGAATGACACAATGGTTAAAAACTCCAACACCAGCTTGTGCTGCTACTAGCATCGAAGGGGAACTGCGTTGGTGCTATTGTTATGGTGGGAAAAATTGACAAAAAAACGAACCTTGCCACAGCAATGGAGGCTTTCAGAAAGCACAGACTTTCAGGCAAGCTAAGTAAACCTAGTTCATGTTAGAAGACCTTCATAGATCCCTGACAGGGGTGTAATGTTACAAACATCTCAGCGCAGTTAAGGCTGACACATGCTTTCAAGCATAGTGAGAGTTTAGGGCTATATTTAACAAAAATTCTGAGTTCTGTGCTTTGGTGATGTGCTTTTGCCTGTGTGTCTAAGAACCTGAGACTGACAAATTTGCTGTAGCTTCACTTTGTCATGAGTTGCTCTGAGCAGGACTGCTGTTTCATCTGGTTCTACTTGTTCGAGGCAAGGGATGTGGCCTCAAGGTGAACCGGCTGAAGATATTTTATTTAATCACAGTCAGTTTTTAAGCCTCCAGGTAGCAGGAGAGAGTGCCTTCATTCTCTTGTCTTACTCCAGACAGTGAATGCAGCAGCATTTCCTTTCTCCTCAGAGGAATGAGCAGGGCTTACGCTGCAGGTACAGTGCCACAAGTTATGGAAGGGGAGTATGAGGTCATTACAACTTCTTGTCTCTCCTCCAAGGATGACATCAAAATTTGGTCCATATATGGCAGTTGGCCCGTAATGAAGTAGCACTAAAATGACCAACTGAGCGCGTGCCAAGAGAAAAATGATGTTGACAACAGAAGGAAGGTGTGGTAAAAGGCAAAATGGCAACCTTTCTACTGTCAGTTAACTTTAAAGGGAAACACACACATTTCTGTCTGAGCTCTGCTACCAGGCAATGCCAGATCAGCACCTAAGTGTTATAACCGTATAAACAGACCACACTCATTTCTATGGTCTGACAGTGAGTGATGTATCAGCAGCATTTTTAACCCCATCTATCCAAGATGCAACAAAAGATGTTTCTTATGCAGACCTGATAGATCCCAAGAACCTGTTTTTGTCTGTATCTCATGAGAAGTAGCATTACACAACAGGGTCCAGATTTTCAGATGAGTTCAGTGTATTGAGTGTGAGCTCTTCTAAAAATCTGTGTGTAAGTGTGACAATGAGGGTGGCTTTGTGCTGAGCACTTTGGAAAACCCAGCCTGAATGATGGGTTATGAGCACTTGAAAATCTGTGCACTTCTCTATCATTGGATTATATATTCTCTGCATTTTTCCCACTTCCAAGCATATGCAACTGATGTCTTAGACTCCATCATGTTGCCTCCTTTGTGACTGGGCTTGTCCAATGGGCTTGCATTCACCTTGAGCACCTGCAGGCTGTACACTTACATGACAATGGTTTGACACCCCATATAGTTTTCATAGATGTGCAGGCACCAAGTGGATCCCAAACTGTTTTTTATTTTTCAGTCTTGTTTTGCTGGTTGCCTGTTCTGATTGAGCAAGGTGCCCTCTTAGCAGATGACCATCAGTATAGACAGCCCTTTGACTTTAGTTCAAGCTGAAGTTGCTCAGTTCTCTTGAAAATCTGGACAATATGTCTCAAGTTGGGCATCCAATCGGGGGTACTTTTGAAAATGGTGAAATATAGGGCTCTTGTTTCAGGCTTCAGGCATGGAAAGGCATCTCTGCAGATGCACATTCAGAAAGCTTTCTCCACATTCGTGACTGACTAGCAACTTCAGGTGAAGCCCTGGTGCCATTGAAGTCAGTAGGAGTTTTGCCATTTACTTCAGTGGGGACAGAACTTGTTTTTTGTAAAAGGAAGTTTAATTTCTGCAGGCAAGTTCTGCACTAGAGTGAATTCTGTCAGTTCTGCAGCCATAGAGTTGCAGAAAACATGAGGTCTGCATTCGCAAAGTAGGCATGTAGAACCAATCTCTTAATTTCCATTTTTAAAACAAAAATAGCTCCAAAATTCTTTTAGATTTGGGTTTTTTAGAGATTTAATTTATCATAGCACTGAAGCATAGTATGTATATGTGAGGCAAAAACATGTCTTATCAAGAACGAATTTAGAATCCTCATACAGCTAATCTGTTCCTTATTAGAATATTCTTATTACTTCCTAGTCTTGTAAAGATTTTTAGTTGCTCTGCATTGAGATTGTAGCCTTCTAATTAGATATTAAAATGTAAATCCCCGCAGCTGAACTACATGCAAAATATTATCCTCTAAAGTCAGTGACACTTAGAAAGGATTTTCTCCTTGTACACTGAAAGGCAGATAGGTTCAGTGGGTATCTGATAGCCATGTCAAATCTTTCATTATGGTTTTTGGTTTTTTAGATGGGGAGGGGAGAGAAGAATGATTAGAGCAGGGGTCTGGTGTCAGAATTCCTGGATTCTGTTTTTGTCTCATCCATTTACAGAGACCATGGGCATTTCTGCATAGTACCCACTTTGTGCATCCTTGCAATCAACTGAAAACATCCACAGTAATACTTAGCTACCTCACAGGGATGTGACAAGAGTTAATTAATGTTTATAAAGTACTCTGAGATCCCCAAACTTAAGCTGCTGTAGAAGAATAATGTATAATTATAATATTCAATCATTTGTCATTGACATTAATTACTTCATCTCACCAGACACGGCTTCTCTCTGTAAATGGAGCTTACCCCTGCACAGCCCCATAACCCATCTGAGATGCCCTAGTACACCTTTTCTATCTCTCTCTAGTCCCTCACCTAGTGACCATCACTTCTGTATTTGCCAAAGAATAGAGCAGACTGCAGAGAGAAATGGTGTTCCCCTAGGGAATGTCTGGAGTGTTCCCAGACCTGAGCCAGGGAAATTCCTTTGCTTCTTGCAGGGAGCCCTGGCTACAGCAAGATTTAATCTTCCCAGCAGGGCAAACATTTAGGATTTATAGCAGGGGTGGCCAAACTTACTGGCCCTCCGAGCTACATACAACAATCTTCAGAAGTTCAAGAGCTAGGGCACACCTGCCGGGAGCTGGAGCTCCAGCCCCAGTCCTGCTGAAGCCTGAGCCCTGTCAGGTGTGTTCTGCAGGGCTGAAGCCCTGAGACCCCCTCTCCACTGGACAGAAGCCCCTATCCCATCACCCCACTGCAAGGCAGAGGTCTTGAGCTTCCCGTGCAGTCTGGTAGGCAGAGAATGGTTGTGGGGGAGGGCTTGCAAGATACACTTTAATGGCAAAAGAGCTGCATGTGGCTCGCAAGCCACAATTTGGCCAACCTGATTTATAAGCATAAACATATGACATTTATAGATGCCTGCTCTACTGAGACTGTCCCTATTTCCATTGAAGTCAATAGAAAACTCCCATTAATGTCAGTGCAGCAGGATCTGGACCATAGTCCATGGTAGATATGTTTCCTATTAATAATATGGTCTAATTAGCGTTGTGCAACTGCTTGAGGAGCTGGATCCAAGAGTAACATAAGGTGCCGATCATTAGCATCAATCCTTCCCTGTTACTCTACTAATTTAATTTACATGAACACAAGAATGGCCACACTGAGTCAGACCAATGGTCCATCTAGCCCAGTATCCTCCCTTCCAACAGTAGCCACTGCCAGATGCTTCAGAGGGAATGAACAAGGCAATTTATCAAGTTATTCATCCCCTGTCATCCTGTCCCAGCTTCTAGTTAAAGGTTAAATGGTGTCTGTATTATTTTTAGGCTCCAAAAGCTACTCACCATACCCACTACCCGTCTTATTATTGTTATTAGTGAAAGTGTGTAGTGGGATTGTGCCAAAAGGCCCCATCAGTCTTTGGGCCCCATTATGCTAGGCTCTATTACAGAGACAGTCCTTTCCCCCAGGGAGCTTGCAATGTATCTTTATCCAGAATAGTTAATTAGCATTCAGATTATTTATACTAATGAGAAAGACAAGCGCTAAACATAGGATAGGAGATTCTGAGTTCTAACCTGGGCTCTGACCCTGATTCTTTCGGTGGCCCTGGGCAATTATTAGAATTTATTTGGATTGTGATAACTGCATGAGATTCCCATTGACAGGTCAGTGCTGCTGTTTTGCTAGGTGCTGAACACACACACATAGTAAAATGATAGTCTGTGGCCCAAGGATCTTATAACCTAAGGGCCAGATTGTCTTATACTCATTCAGTTTGGACAGAATCTTACTCTATAGACAACAGTCCTATTTACTTTCATGGGACTCATGGAATATGGTATTGTTCAATGCAAATAAGCATATCACAGTCTGGCCCTACATAAGAACATAGGAATGGCCATACTGGGTCAGACCAAAGGTCCATCCAGCCCAGTATCCTGTCTGCCAACAGTATCCAATGCCAGGTGCCCCGAAGTGAGTGAACCTAACAGGTAACGATCAAGTGATCTCTCTCCTGCCATCCATCACCATCTTCTGACAAATAGACGCTAGGGACACCATTTCTTACCAATCCTGGCTAATACTGTAACATAAGTTACTTAACCTCTCTGCCTCTGGCTCCTCATTTGTAAAATCAGGATAACAATACTTAATTATAGAGATATTATTATAAGGATTTGTTAGTTAATATTAAATGAAAGTGCTATGTAATTGCTAAGTGTAGGCCAAATTCTTCTCTTTTAACTCAACTGTAATTCCCAATGAAGGCAGAATTTGGTCCTATATTAATACTGGGATGAATCCTGAAGGAAGTCCTTGCTCATTCTTTATGTAGGCAGAGCTCCCACGGGAAGTTAACTGGACTTTTGCCAGAAGTGACGGGGTGTTCACCCCACACAAGGCCTAGAAGGTTAAGATGGCTAAGTGGGCCAGTTAGCTGCCCAGGCTGCACCTGAAGAAAGAGACAGGGAGCAGAAATTAAATAGAACAGGCTAAGCTGGGTAGGAACAGGCCCTATATAAGCCAGGAAGCTGGCAACAGAAGGGGGCTGGAGGGAAGGAGTCTTCAGTCTCCCTGGGAGAAGGGGGACTAGAGGCAAGTAATCTACAGTTACTCCCTGGGAGGAAGGCTTGTGGCTTGGCAAGCCCAGAGAAGCGGGAGAGTCAGAGAGGTAGGCAAGACTCAGGGGAAAAGCAATGAGGCATGGGGTAGGTCACATCTTACCTGCTGATGAAAGGGCCCCTCACCTGGGATCTGGAGTAGAGAGTGGGCTTGGGTCCCCCTACCAGTTGCTGATGAAGTGGCACTGGTAAGTTAGTGAGCAGGAAGGCTCCCTGAACCCCTTTGTCAAGAAGGACTTTGATACCCCAGGATGGGGAAGCATGTATGATGGACTGGCTGGAGTGCTGTGTCATGCAGAGGAGGCTGCAGTGCCTCGAGTGAGAGGGGTCCACAGGGTGGGAGGATAATAGGAGAGGCATCACCAGGGGAGGGCACAATGCCTGGTTGGCTCTAATCCCTAGGTCCGCCAGCAGGAGGTGCCACCAGCAATGCGTGAACTCTGTGACACCTGAGTAAGAACTGATTAATGACCTTAGGCCCAGTGTGTATAGCTCCTGGATTCTCCCAGTTATCAGCATAATACATGCTGCATTTTGAACTGCAGCACTCCCTTCTGAGCCAGTAATTGAGTCCATAAGTATAACAGAGAGTTTAGGTTTAATTCAGAAAAATAAACATGGGTTAGTCTTCATCAGTAACTTATTTAGTGTCCTCAGGTTCATCTTGGGTTGGAGAGTGAAAAGAATATTGTTATGGATGGTGAAGAAACTGCACAAATATATTTATGCAATTCTAATTTTGTCTTATGGTGTTGGATTGCATTGGGTTAAGTTGCATAATGGTAAGTAAAGTAACTGGATATAACCCAGTGCAAAGCGGTGCATGAAATAGGCACTTTCACCCTCAGTGGGTGGAAATCTGTATCAGCAGGAAACAGATATTCCAATACTACTTGTGAGTAGTTGGAGATCTGCATGCACTTTGATACCCAGATTCTTTTAAAATGAATCATTCTTTAATGCAGACACAAGATACTGAGCTTACTGAAGCTAACAAGCCACATGCTGACATTGAGCTAGATTAACCCAGGATCTTTATAGACTTCTGTCTATGTATTTATATGGCTCTCATCACTGTAGTATAAGTGCTGGCTGAGCAGGAGCTGTGGTTAAAGTAGGGGTGACTCAACATAGTATTCTAGCCAGCAAGTCTGTGTCAGATATAGGATTAGAACTCAGGTCTCTTAACACCTTCTCCCAAACTCAATTTACTAGACTATGGTGCCTACCTTGCTTTTGTTTTACCATTTGGATCCTTCAAAGAGCACATGACCAAAACTCAGCATCCGGTTCAGTCACTCGTCTTCCAGAGGCTGGCATATGGGGGCTTGAATTTTGGTCTGATCCTTTAGAGTTCTGTTCACCATATATGCCCACTAGAAATTCAAGTTCACAGCAGTTCAGCTGGCAATCAGGAAAGTGAAAGAGTTGGAACAACTCACAACCCAAGAGAAGATATTCAAGAACAAATGATTGCAGTTCTTACATGGACAAGATGTTCAATAAAACCAATAGTAATTTTGTCATGGACTTCAATAGGAGCAGGGCTTGGCCCATAGCAACTTTATCTTCCCACTATATAATCTTATAACACCATGACCCTCAACGGATTTCTAAATTATTTTGAGTTTAAAAGCATCATCCCTTATATTCCTCTGGTACCTTTGACCCTGAAGGATCCTGAAGCACTCTAAAAATAAACTTAAATACCAGGGATCACTGAAGTGAAATAAGATCCTTTCTTGTGGAAAGAAATTAGCCCCTTCAGTCTCTAAGAAATTATGTTTTTTAAATCATTTTTTTAAAAAATCATGCATTGGATAGAAAATAATTGTCTATCTTGCTTTACCAGACACTTGCCCACTAATTGCTCTGATGGAGGAAAAACACAGCAGTAATTAAGAGAGGGCGAAGATTCCAGAATGAATTTCCTGTTTGGGCCAGTTCTTCCTAAGACCATGTGATTCTTGAGGTACCAGTGAGTGAAATAATGTATGTGGGACACAACAATCAGCTTATTCCAGGAGACGAGGTGGGGGTCAATTGACCTCACTGACTAACCTATTGAAAAAGTTAGCTAAAATCATGCACTGAAAACATCAACATTCTGTCAACTTTTTTTTAATGTCCGTGCTCTAACCTTAAAAAAAAAAGTGCAGCTGATTCATTTCACCTCCTGAAGTGAAGATTTTGATACCTAACTTTGGCTCAGAATAACTCTTTTATGGCTGAGTTACAAAAGCTCCATTTTTGACAGTTTGTAATGGAAAAGCTAACAGATCTTTAACTCTTGTGATACATACTGATTGCTCCTCAGATATGCAGTGAGTAGTTTTGTCCCACAACATGAGACTCCCTTCCAAAGCCTTGGGTTTGCTTACTTGCTTGCATTAACTTCATTTACAGATGGGGAATGGAACAGACTAACTGGCAGTTCCTTGCATGAGAGATTTAGAAATGCATCTGTATGATAGCTGAATGGCATTTAATGATTTAAGGCCTGATCCTGAGGAACTGCAACTTCCATTCCCCATAGTGGGAGTTGAAGGCATTCAGCATCTTGCTTAAATTGCACTTCTTTATGGATGGGGGGCGCTACATGAGTTTGGAGATTGTCTGGAATGCAGATCATCTTAGTATCATTAAAGGGAGTGATGGAGATCAGACAATCTCTGCTAGAATAGTAGAAGAACTCAGGTGATAAACTAGGTGATAAACTAGGATGGCTGTGAACTAAAGAGGAATCTGTAAATCCCACCCTGCGACCAAGCACAAGTAACTAGCCTTGGCACAGAAGCTACAAAGTAAACAATCCTCCCCATCTATAGAATTTCAGCAGAGCCACTCCAGAGTCCCCTGGACACCTTGGAAGTTGTAACACTGGCTGCTCCTGCAGGCTCACTCCAGGGAGCAATGACAGTGAATTTGCACAGTAGGACCACCTTGCTTCATTCTCAAACCCTTCCCACTGCATGGACACATGTAAGACACTGACCATGGAAGTGGGCTCTGCAAGGGTGTGCTGACCGCATCATTTGCATTCTTGAAATTCTGCCATCCCTGGTAGTGGACTCTCATGGGTTACACTGTGTCTAGGGCCCTCTGTGGTCAGGCAGGATGTGCCTCTAGCAACAAATGCCATAAAACTAGACTATAATAGAAGAGAGTGAATTGAGTTATTAAGGGCATGCCTGTGAAAGATTTAAAAAAAAATGCAACTAATCAAATTCTGACAAGGCATTAAGGAGGAAAGAAGGGAAAGCGTTTCTGAGTTGTCTGAGCTAAGGTTGGATGCATGCAAAATAAGGAGAGGTTCTTATGTATAAACACAATCTGATTTTTAGCTGGCATTACATAAAGATAAGGCACATGACTGAAATGCTACTCTGTAGCAACCATTGACTTCAGTGGGAGCAGACCAGGCTCCAAATGTGCTGTTGATTAGAGCAGTAGCATGAATGCAGGAAGACAGAACTAAACAATAAGATGTGAGACACGTGCTGTGAGAGAAGATGCAGTCTAAATTAATGCAAAGGGCCTAATCCTGTTAATCTAGTACTCATCCAAGTAGTTCTAAAGACTTCTATGGGGAGTGACTTGATTATGTAAGTAAAGCAAGTTATAACTTGGCCAGCTCTACAGACGAGAGACACCACACAGTGGGCACCGTCACAACATATTTAAAATCCCGTTGAAGTTGATGAGAGCCTTTCTGTTGATTTCAATAGGCTTTGAATCAGGTCCCACATCCTTTGAAAATAACAATACAAATTCACCCTCCCAACAGACAGCTGGACAAGGAGCCATGGTCAGAAATTGAGAAAATAAATGTTCATGGAGAGATCGGCGGTGTTTAACTGGCTGTCTTTCCCTATGGAGGTTGAAATGAAATATCCATTCATCAATGAGATGCCAATACTTAACATTACAATAAAAGCAGACTGTCCCTCTCTGAATTGCTCAGTATAGTGTGGCTCTGCTTTTCCTGCAGTGCATTGCTTCTGAGCCACTACTGAGCCTTTTCAAACAGTTTCAGTCCATTTATTCCTGAAAGTGGCCTCATAGTCACATTTTCGACAGTAGCGCC
This sequence comes from Dermatemys mawii, assembly GCA_007922305.1. Lineage (NCBI taxonomy): Eukaryota > Metazoa > Chordata > Testudines > Dermatemydidae > Dermatemys > Dermatemys mawii. The sequence continues at coordinate 13,586,258 of ML677381.1, read as the reverse complement.
ATTAGTCACATTTTGCCCACCAAAAGCTAGTGAGGCAGACAGAGTGAAGAGGCACAATCACTGCTGACATTCACAGAAGATAGCTAAGTAGAGCCCTGCAAATCTGCGGATATCTGCTTTATATCCGTGGACCACGTTTGCGGATCACGTGTCAGTTGCAGGCGCAAATTTTGTTTCTGCATGGGGCGCTATAGATGAGGCATTAGTGGAAACAATGTAGAGAGGGATCCTGGTAAATGCAAGGTACTGGACTCCATGACCCAACACTGTCCCCTGGCCCTGCTCTCTGTGATTCCTGGGAAACTGGAGTGAATGGGAGAAACTATATAAACTGGAGAGAAGCTAGTGAAAAATATGAAGAAAAAAGTATGGGAAATATGAAGTGATTCAGAATATAGATATAAAATGAGAGCGAAAAAACCAAACAAGACCCTCCACATCAGACTGGTTTAAGAATAGCAGTTGTGTTAGTCTGTAATCTGTAAAGAAAGCAAGGAATACTTGCAGCACCTTAGAGACTAACCAGTTTATTTCAGCATAAGCTTT
>ML677381.1:13351202-13585312 GCA_007922305.1 Dermatemys mawii | reverse complement strand
AAAGCTTATGCTGAAATAAACTGGTTAGTCTCTAAGGTGCTGCAAGTGTTCCTCGCTTTCCACATCAGACTGTACTTTTGGGATAGCCCTGTCTTCACAGCCATCATCTCGGCTCTTTCCCCAGTGAGAACAGTGGCAGGTCTGTAAATATTAAGGAATCTTGAGCCACAAGCTCTTGTAGACTTGACACCTATGACTAACGGTGTCTCCTTGCTGATATTTTTCTGTGCCTCAGCTTCAATTACATTGTTTTGCTTAGTAAGACTTGTTAAGATGCAAGCCTTCTAAACCTAGGTGATTTGTCAACTTTGATTTAGAAAACACTTGCCTAAGGACTGAGATGTAGTTTTGTGAAACATTCACCCAGCTTGGCTTCCAGCCACCAAACCATCTGTATCCCTGCACAACCTCTCGCCATTTCTGCATGCAGGCTCTGAGTTAGAGATGCTTGAAAGAAGGCTAGTGAGTGCCACCTTGTGGCTTCTTTGGATGCAGACATGTTCTCTGTGGTTACTTGTGGTGTGGTGGGTGTTCTCTGCAGCAGCCCAAGGAAAAGGGTGGATTCCATTGGTGTGTGAAAACATAGTACCCTGCTGGGATGCAATGCACGAGACACTGAGTGTAACTGGCGAGAAGAGAACTCCAGCACTTTATGTGCCTAAGGTAACATCCCCCTTCATCTAGGGTGACCCGATGTCCCAATATTCGGGGCTTTGTCTGATATAGGCGCCTATTACCCCCTCATTTCCATCTTGATATTTCACACTTCCTATCTGCATCACACTTGCTATCAAATAATTTGGGAATACTTATGTCTGCTATTGTGCTAAGTTGTTTTATGGGAGCAAAGGACAAGGGCAGGCTCATCATCATGTACTGATTGGACACCCAATCCTGCTTTGCAGTGGAAAAATCAGCAGGAGAGTAAAATGTTAGCAGCAAACTCAGTGAAGTTAGTCTGCCAAAGTCCCTGTTGTGCCATTCCCACTGAGCTCTCTCTTGCATCTACCAGTTCCACCCAGTAGTTTGTCTACTGTCTTATACTAAAGCTCCTTGGGACAGAAGCTGTCTTTTTGTTTTCTGTTTGTACAGCACCTAACACAATGGGGGCCAGGTTCATGACTGGGGCTCGTAGAGTATGCCTACACTGCAATAAAATACCCTTGGCTGGCCTGGGTCAGCAGACTTGGGCTCACGGGGCTCAAGCTGCGGGGCTATAAAATTGCTCTCAGACCACAGGGTCGCAGACCCTAGGCTCCAGCCTGAGTCCTAATGTCTACACTGCAATTTTATAGCCCCGCAGCATTAACCCAGCAAGCTCAGGCCAGCCAGGGGTATTTTATTGCAATGTAGACACACACGGCTGCCACATTATAACAGCAACAGAGGGAGAGGTTTGAGTCTTGGCAGAGCAGGCAGAAGGTGAGACCATTCAGCTTTCTGATGGCAAAAGTTCAAAATGATGTATGTTTAGTCTCATCATGCACTGGAGATATTTAACATTACCGCAGTGGCCATTAAGTTTCTGCTCTTACCTGGCTGTGCTGCCCAATTAACTAGTAGATCTTCCCAGGGGCTGGATTTTCTCACTCAGGATATGAGTAATTCCCATTGTTGTCAGTGAACCTATTCATCCCCTCCTACTGAAATCCCTCAGAGATCGGCAGTGGGTGGGGTTTGCCCCGCTCAGAAAAGACCCCAAGGTTGCTCCAGTATGAAAGATCCTCATGGATCTATTTATATCCTGCCAAAGTGCAGGAGATGGCACTGCAGACATGGCTGAGTCTATTCTGTATAGCAGAGTGATTATGGTGAACATATTCAGGGCGAGCACAATGAGCTCATAAGATGAGTTGGATCTGCAAAGTCTTCTTAGATAAAGTTATTGACTATGCGTCTTATACAGAAAGGTTAAAGAGAAAATGAAACAATACCACGGTTCCAAAATCTGATAAACTTTATTATTCTGGGGATTATTATTAATTAATTAGTTGGTGGTTATTTTATTTATTATGCACTTATTAGTGCTTGTGATGTGTTAGATGCTTTCCAGACATAAGAGAAGAAATGTTCCCAATGCAAGGTGCTGGGTTAGGGTTAGGAACTTGCTTCAGTTTGACTTGAGGAGAAAAAATAAGGAAAAGATAGGATTTTGCCAATTGAGTAAAGTTAAGTGGCTGGGTACTGGAAACATGTTATGTAAATATTCATGGCAGGTTTGTTTCTTTGTAAAATAGGTTGGGAAGCTGGTAGGAGTGGAAAAGAACATTAATGTCATCCATTCATCTATGCTGCAGCCGTTCAGAGAGTCACTTCTGGCAGGCACAGAAACTGTGTTCATGAATTTCTTTTGTGTGGATGTTAGCTGATTTGATTTTTTTTTTAAGATCCCTATCACATACCATACTCTGATAAAGGAAATAAGGACAACACAGGGAATTACAGACCAGTCTACTTAACTTCTGTACCCAGAAAGATAATGGGGCAAATAATTAAGCAATCAATTTGAAAACATCTAGAAGATAATAAGGTGATAAGTAACAGCATGGATTTGTCAAAAACAAATTGTGTGAAACCAACCTGATAGGTTTCTTTGACAGGGTAACAAGCCTTGTGGAAGGGTGGAAGTGAGGGACGCTAGCATGGTATAACTTGATTTTAGTAAAGCTTTTGATACTGTTCCGCATGACCTTCTCATAAATAAACTAGGGAAATTCAACCTAGATAGAGCAACTAAAAGGTGGGTGCAAAACTGGTTGGAAAACCATTTCTAGAGAGTAGTTATCAGTGGTTCACAGTCATGCTGGAAGGGCGTAACGAGTGGGGTCCCGCAGAGATCAGTTCTGAGTCTGGTTCTGTTCAATTTCTTCATCAGTGATTTAGATAATGGCATAGAAAGTACACTTATAAAGTTTGCTGATGACACCAAGCTGGGAGGGGTTGCAAGTGCTTTGGAAGATAGGATTATCCTCCTGGGTGTCTGGCTGGTGAGTCTTGCCCACTTGCTCAGGGTTCAGCTGATCGCTATATGAGGGGTCAGGAAGGAATTTTCCTCCAGGGCAGATTGGCTGAGGCCCTGGGGTTTTTTTGCCTTCCTCTGCACCGTGGGGCATGGGTCACTTGCTGAAGGATTCTCTGCACCTTGAAGTCTTTAAACCATGATCTGAGGACTTCAGTAGCTCAGAAATATGTTGGGGTTTATTACAGGAGTGGGTGGGTGAGATTCTGTTGCCTGTGTTGTGCAGGAGGTCAGACTAGATGATCATAATGGTCTCTTCTGATCTTAGTCTATGACTCTATTAAAATTCAAAATGATCTGGACAAACTGGAGAAATGGTCTGAAGTAAATAGGATGAAATTCAATAAGGACAAATGCAAAGTACTGCACTTAGGAAGGAGCAGTCAGTTGCACACACATAAAATGGGAAATATCCGCCTAGGAAGGAGTACTGCGGGAAGGGATCTGGGGGTAATAGTGGCCTACAAGCTAAATAGGAGTCAACAGTGCAATGCTGTCGCAAAAAAGCTAACGTCTGTGCACTACTCTCGCCCACAAGCACTGCCCTGCAGCTCTGCCTATGGGAGTGCTGACCCTGGTGCTCAGGGTGAAGATAGCACACAGAGCCCTGTGCCTCCCACCCCCCGGCCTAGGAGCTGGACCCGCCGGCCACTTCTGGGGTGCAGTGCGGTGCCAGGACAGGTAGGGACTAGCCTGTCTTAGCTCCTCAGCACCGGACTTTTAACGGCCTGGTCAGTGGGGGTTACTGGAGCCACCAGGATCCCTTTTTCACTGGGTGTTCCAGTTGAAAACAGGATACCTGGTCACCCATCCCAGTACCTGAAATTTGCTTCTCAACAATTAGTACTGGGCAAATGCCAGATAGAAAATAAATAATTTGCTTAGAAATTACTTAGTCCATTTTTCTACTCTCCCTGGGCAGGCCAAACACATCCAGCTGCCACTGGCAGAGAGCAGCTCTGAATGCAGCGCTGCATAGCACGAAAGATTTTCAAATGTTTGCACAGTGAAAGGCTGCCTCCAAAGGGGGCGAGGGGTGCAGGAAAAACTGATTTCACAATATGCTTTTCTATGCTAGTGAAGGGGCGTATACAGTATGGCTGGAACCTAGAGAAAAAGTTCTGCAGCGACAGGAAGGAGTTATGCTTGTCTCTTCTTGATTCAAGATGAGACTTCTGCCATGCTGCTCCAGTAACACTCTCTCTCCTTCGTCTTTTACACTGACTGCAATGCATTGTGCCCAGTTTCTCGGGGATGTAAAATGGCATTAGCCAGAAGGGCAGGAGCTGGGAAAGGTTTAGTGAATCAGCCCTCGCTTTCAAAGGCAGGGAAATTTGTATCTGAATAAGCTTCAAATCCATCCGACCACATCAAAAATAGCTCAACTTCTGTCTGAAGATAATATTGCCAGCAATACCTGCCTCAGCCATTTCATGTTGTTTACAACTTAGCAGCTCACTTGCAGTTTCTGCATCCCTCGGGCTTTGTATTTCTCCATATAGCAAGGGCTTAGGCTTGTGGTGTGAAAGCGACTACATTATTAGGTGTGACTGAGATGATGAGGCTCCTAATGTTTCGCTGATACACATCACTGACTGTTCTATTGCCTCTGTGCTCACATTCTTCATTTGAGTGTGTTATTTACAAGAATGATTAGCCCTGATCTATCACTTTACCTCTATAAGGAGCTTATGTGAACTAGTGAATTAAACCTCACAACACTCTGGTGAGGCCTGTAAGCATTGCTATCCTCACTTCTTAGTGTTGCCGTTAAAAGTCCGGTTAGCAGTGCAGTGGGGCTAAGGCAGGCTCTCTGCCTGCCGTGGCTCTGCGCAGCTCCTGGAAGCAGCAGCATGTCCCCCCTCCATCTCCTAGGTGTAGGGGTAGCCCGGGGGCTCTGTCCAGTGACCCCACCCAAAGCGCTAGCTCTGCAGCTCCCATTGGCCAGGAACTGTGGCCAATGGGAGCTGCAGGGGCGCTGCCTGTGGACAGGGCAATGTGCAGCAGAGCCACCTGGCCGTACCTTCACATAGGAGACAGAGGGGGAACATGCTGCTGCTTCTGGGAGCTGCCTGAGGTAAGCGCCGCCTGGAACCTGCACCCTTGACTCCCTCCTGCACTCCAACCCCCTGTCAAATCCCTCGATCCTAGCCCAGAGAACCCTCCTGAACCCCAAACCCCTCATCCCCAGCCTCACCCCAGAACCCAGACTCCCAGCTGGAGCCCTCAACTCCTCTCGCATCCCAACCCACTGCCTCAGCCTGGAGCCATCTTCTGCACCCTGAACTCCTCATTTCTGGCCCAACCCCAGAGCCCCCTCCCTCATCCCAGTCCCCTGAGCCATCCTGGTGAAAATGAACAAGTGAGTGAGGATATGGAGAATGAGCAACAAAGAGATGGGGGATGGAATGAGCGGGGGCAGGGCCTCAAAGAAGGGGCAAGGCAGAGGACGGGGCAACAGTGTTCAGTTTTGTGTGAGTAGAAAGTTGGCAACCCTACCACTTCTCAAAGGGAGGAGCTGGGGCAGCAAGGGTAGTACTTTTCAAGTCTCAAATGGCTTTTTGTGCATTCTGTCTGGGTCTTGTTGTGTGGCTGCCTGCCCAGGAAATTCAGAGCAAGCGTTTAGTCAAAGTCACATCCCCTAAGCACTCAGAGGACTGAACGCTGCAAGAAGGTGGTCTGGGGTATGGTTTAGAGCCACAGCACAAATACAACAGTGTCTTTAGATTACAAGAATGATCTGTGAAGAGGACTTCTGGCCTTCTCAAAAGTACTTTTAGATGTCTAAATCAGACTGGTGGATCATTAGTACATGTCCTCCAAAAAGACTGATAGGATATTGTTGGTATGCCAGTGTGTTAGGTGCTGTACAAAGACAGAACAAAGACAGCCCTTGTGCCAAACAGCTTAAAATCTAAAGTGCTATCCAGTCAGAATAGTGGAACTTTACATTCTCTTTGCCGTTTCTTTGCTTTCATGTACTTGACTACAAAGTCTATGAGTCAATTAGGTGCATGGAAGCAATGAATTGGGACCACTGTGTTAAAAAACATAAATCAAGAAAAGCTGCCAAAGTGGTAGGCTTTGAAAAAGTACTTGAAAATTGGGCTTGCTGAGGCAGTTCGTTAAAACACTAGCTCTTTGGAGGTGTGGGTACAAAATACTGGTTTAAATCACAGATTAAAATTACCCTAAAAAAACTTCTAAATACCCACATTTTGGATATTCATGCACCTCATCTATTTAATGGGTGAACATTACAATATGGATTTTCTTGTTTAAACATTTCCCACTCAGCATTGTTTTCTGCTTTCACTGGATATTTACATCACTTTTTCAGGTAATTTGTGATCAAGTTCTGTTATGATCTGATTATTACTGATAGATGAAACCTGAGTTGTGTAAACTCAGTTTAATTTCTAGTGGAAAAATGTCTCCACATCAAAACCCACCAGCACAATTAGCACTAACTAGCACTTGCTGGAAGCCTTAAGAGAAGGGCTAAGGACTGAACGGTGAATAATCTACCCTTTCCAGCCCTCACTCAGATCTAGTTTGAGGCTCATTGGCAGGGGTGAGGGAACGCTGTGGAGAATCCTATAATTTTGAGGCCAAAGTTGCAGAGACAGAATTTTAGTCTCTAGCTGTCAATCCAGGTCTTTTCACCAGCACTACATTCATTCCATATCTATAACAAGGAGCTTTGCAATGGGATCCTGCCTTGTGATTTTAACCCTTTCAGATTTCAGCTGATTTTTATATTTGGGCAATATTACCAGACCTAAGCCACTGTCCCGGAACTGGATCCTCATGGGTAGACCTTTGTGGACACATGGATCCCTGCAGAGATCTGACTCAGGATCAACGTCCAAAAATTCCCAAGTTTAACCTACCACAAGGCTGGAGAGGCCTGATCCAGTAATCCATATCTTTGTTCTATAATCTGAAGTCAGATAGTATAATCTTCCAAATAATTTTTCAGGTGCTCATGGGTTATGGTTAGAAAAGATCCCACTATCCTTGCCTGTCATTGTTGGATCCATTAGAAGTCAGAAAAACAGATTATTTGAGTGAGCATGTGCTTGTTTTTCCAAAAACAAATCTTGTGTGGTACTGGTGCCAATGAAAATACAGAAATTTTTCTTTGAGAGGAGCCTACCCTACGCTGCAAAGTTCAGTTCTCTTTCCTCCACAGTGTGGAAGTATTTTAGAACTGTGGTCCAGCTCTAATGTGTTTTAACATAAATAAAGTTGTGCCATTATATTGCACCTTGTATATTGTCTACTTATGTTCACATACCTACAGCTGTGTCTTTTATACATAATTCATATAATATAGAGTCAGTAAATACATCTGAAAGTTAGGTGTGCAATAATATACCTAATCTATTTCAAATGATGATCCTCATTTCTATGTTTGAGTTAGCCTCTAAGCTATTTGGGGCATGGACTATGTCTTCTATACTTGTATAATACTGAACATGCTCAAGATGCTCACTATTCTTTCTCCCCCACATTCTGACTTCTCTTGCATTCCTATGTAATGGGAGGATGATAGGAGAAGGAATGGGGGAAGCTGTGATTAAAAGGAGTAAATGTTCAGAACCATGACCCTTTGGGGATGTGCTCCAGCTCTCAGTGGTGAACAAAACCATGAGTCAGAAGGGAGTGGAGTGGTAACATCCTGCCCACTGGCCAGAGTTTTGCATGCTGAGCACTCAAAATGTCAGAACTCCTAGATGCTTATCCCCCATCACTTATTCCAGCCACAAGCAGGAGTATGCAGTTTATCTGGGCCCTCTGCACAGCCTCTACCCCAGCTAGCCTATGGAAATGAGAACCATGGAACGAGATTTTGGCTGAAGCAGCTCAGGGCTCTTTGGCAGGAGCCAGTAGGGTACAGACAGTGCCTCCTCCTGCCATAGACGTTGACTTTTACTTTTCCCCAGGGGTGCTCCATCCGCAGTCTGTCCCTTCCCCTAAGGTCCTGCCTTTGCTCTGGCTCCACCCCTTCCACCAAGGTCCCACTCTCGCTTTGCCTCTTCCCACCGCCAAGCTACCCAACAGCTGTTTGGCGGCATCCCAAATCAACTGTTTGACGGCACCTCAGATTAGCTGATTGGGAGTGCCGTCAAGCAGTTGTGGTTGGTGGGTGTTGAGCACCCACTATTTTTTTTTCCGTGGGTGCTTCAGCCCAACAGTACCCATACAGTCAACGCCTATGCCTCTTACCCTCAGCATTCATCTGTGATGTTCTGGAGGGCTCCCTATGTTACTGTGGCCACTGCCTCAGAATCCTCATGTGCTGTGGTGAGGGATTAAGCAACTGAATGAGGGCTGGGGTCCCTGCTGTGGCTGTTTTCTCCTCAGTGGCTCTGCCCATCCAAGGAGTCTGGGTTGGAGTGAATCAGAGGGGTAGCCGTGTTAGTCTGGAATAGCAGAAGTGACAAAGAGCCCTGTGGCACCTTAAAGACTAACTAAAGTTTTAGAGCATAAGCTTTCGTGGGCTAGTACCCACTTCGTCGGATGCATGCAGTGGAAGTATCTGGGGCAGGTATAAATAGGTAGGTAAGAACCAGGTGGGAGATAATAGGGTTAGTCCAATGAGGCTGAACCAGCTTGTTATCTCTAATCAGGGAGGGTGAGGTATTCCTCTAGCAGCTGAACTGGAGGTGTGAATAGCGAGAGAAGAGAAACTGTTTTTGAAGTTAGCTAACCACTTGTAATCTTTGTTCAATCCTTGATTGATAGTATCAAATTTGCAAATGAATTGCAGCTCTGCAGTCTCTCTCTGCAGTCTGGACTTGAAGTTTTTTTGCTGCAAAATGCTGACCTTTAAATCTTTTATGGTGTGTCCAGCGAGGTTGAAGTGCTCTCCTACAGGTTTTTGTATATTGCCATTCCTGATATCTGATTTGTGTCCATTTATCCTTTTTCGTAAGGACTGTCCAGTTCAGCTGCTAGAGGAATACCTCACCCTCCCTGATTAGAGATAACAAGCTGGTTCAGCCTCATTGGACTAACCCTGTTATCTCCCACTTGGTTCTTGCCTACCTATTTATACCTGGGTTGGAGTGCAGAAGAGGTCAGAATGGAGGCTCTTTATTGCCAGGTCAGTGTTTACCATCGGGAGCGAAGCACTTTGAACAGAGAACATATGGGACCAGCTATTGGCTGAGCACTGTTAAGAGGGAGGATTGGTTTAGCAACCATTGTCACCGTTATACCTGCAACATCTACGTCCACATGCCAGGCAGAGGGAACTCAAAACAAGATCCACTGCTGGCTTTGCTTGTGCACAGAGGTGAATGGGGGAGATGGGTAAAGGCCTCAAGGCTAAAAGCTCTGGGGGAATTTAACATGAGGCGAAGAAGTGTTAATTTGCTTGGCATAAATAACATTTTCTGTTAACGTACGTTCAGTGATTCAGCATTTCCGAGACACATCACTAACTAAAATAAGGTGTTTGTGATGGATGGAGACTATATTTGAATCTAAAATAAAAGGCACCCGTCAATGTGTGGGATGGCTGAGACCTACAATTCTACTAAGCAAAGGGGACAGGTGGGAGCCCTGCTTCTAAAATATCAGCTCAGCAGTAAACTGGGCAGCAGAAGCCAGCCATGTTTAATCCATATATTGGGGCCACATTCTCTCTCTGTGCCAAAACTGAGTACCTGGATTTCTAATTGAACAGAATGGCTGAAAAGACTGATCTGGCACAACTGAGCAGCTGGGGTGCCTCAAAATGAGAATGTCTTTCTTTATAAGCTGCTTCCTGTAACATCACACTATAGAATGCACTTGTGATATAGCTTTATAAACTGTTAAGATAACCACAGTCCTCTTTATACAAAGTCAATTTAGAAGTCATTTTATTGGGCAGCTTTTGAGCCACCTGCTGAAGGCATGTATACCTAGCACAAGCAAAAGATCATACCATATTTTGATATGACTTCATCACAGGGGTTTCTTAGACCGAAACCAGCTTTTAATTACTGGTGGCATTTTAATCCACCTCTGCTTTATTTAGCCTAAAGGGAAGTTTCAAGAGTAAGTGTCTTTAGCCTTTCTGATACCACTTCTTGGCATATATAGATCATCTTTCTCCAGTTACAGGGAATCCTTAAATGCAAAAAATGTTTGGATGTACAAAATCTTACAGAAAAACAAACAAACACCCCACATCACAGGAGGAATAAATTATGCTTTACTGCTCTGATGTTATCTACTGAAATCCATTTAAAAAAAAAATCAAACCCTCATAGTCTGGGTTAACAGAGTCAGGCTCGCACTCTGGCACTGAAAATAGCTGTGTAAGTGTTGCATCTTGGGTTGGAGTTTGGCTCTCAGCTCCAGGCTGAACCACCTCTACACCCCTATTTTTAGCACCCTACCACAAGCCTGAGTCTGCAGAGCCAAGCTCTGAGACTCACCACTGCTCACGGTGTAGAACCACCCTGCTACATTTCCCTATCCAGAGAGCTTTTTGCAATCTATCTCCCGCTTGTCCAGAGTCTCACTCAAGCTTCCCCACCTGGAAAACTTTTGCCTAGTTCAGCTCACCAAGGCTGTGTGTACACTGGAGACCTTACAGTGGCACTGTACCAGTGCAGTTGCGCTGCTGTAAGATCTCTCCCGTAGCCGCTCTGTGCTGACAGGAAAGCACTCGCCCATCGACGAGTGGCGGTAGCTATGGCAGCGAGAGAAGCTCTCCCACCCACATTCCCTGTGCACATTCTCACTTATTCCAGTGCAACTTCTATTGCTCAGGGGTGTGATTTCTGTACATCCCTGAGCAACATAAATGGTAATATAGACATGGCTTAAAAGCTTCCTTTCTTTTCTAGAGCAGTTCTTTTCTCCTCATGGACTTTTTTTATTATTTCAGCTAAGCTTTCCTAAGGCTTTTATTAGGCCCTGGTGCTCCTTTTTTACCTGTCTTCCAGCTACTTAAGCTGTTTACTGTTTCCTGGTTGACCTGGTTTGGCTCATTCCCTTCAAGCAGGCTGAGCATCTGACTCCTTTAAAGGGCCAGCCCTGTGACAGGTTTATGGAGGCATGCAAGTACCATTGTGGTTCTGTTGTGGCAGGAAAAAAAATTGCAGTGTGGTTGTGCTGAACTGTGTTAGCTCTAAATGTCAGCTGCGTGTGTGTTAGCACCCACTTGCACAAACATAGTTCTGTCTTTAGTGCTCATGATCTTTCTTTCTCATCACCATGGTATCAGAGCATCTTAATCCATAAGAGTCTTCAAACATTAATTGCTCCGCAAACTGTTTCTGCCCCATTCAGAGTTAATTATTATTACTAAAAAGGACATGAAGAGGATATACATAAATTGAGGCCTTTTGATCCAGGATGATCTTTAGACTCTGAAGGCTGCTGTGGTGATGAAAAGGAACCGTTGTTTCTTGGGGATATTTTTAAAAGTAACTAGTTAAAATTAATAAGTAAACCTTTAAAATAAGACTTTTTCTATCATTGTCAAGCTGCTTTTTAAAGGAGTCAGCAGCTTGTCTCTAAAGAGTTCTTTATGTAGGCCATTAGACTTTGTTCCTTGTTTTTTATGTCTATACTAACAAATCCCCATGGCTTTTTTATTTTACTTTCATTTTCTGCTGTCAACTGAGATATTACAGTGCCCTATTGATACCTTAGATACATCTGTGTTATGCATTGATATTTAAAGAATTTAGAGATGAATCCAAACAAAAATCCTGAATCCAAATGCTTCATATCTTTGAGGTTTTAAAAATCTGGGTCCATATCTGAATCTTGTGACTTAAACCCACGCTATTAAAAAAACAAAATAAAACAACCCTCCAGCCCCAAAAAATATACACTCCTTGGACATATCAGCTTGTAGTCTGCTGTCCTCTTCATTCTAAGATCACCTTTCTTCCACTTCCATGTAACCCCACAGCTGGCAAATTTCCTTCTGGTCCTGCGTAGTTTGCCAGCAATGCAGGAACCTGAATGCTATAGACAGCAACATTCAGGGGAGGGAAAAGATAAACAAGATCCAAAGTCACCAGTAATTCAAGGCTTTACCCATCTCCCATAACACTTGTCCTCCCAAGTGCATTTCTTCCCATCTTGAATCCCTGGGGATCTTTCTCCCAAGTGTGGCAGCTACGCTCAGAGAGTTTGTGGGCAGCAATCATCTGTGTTGCTGCAACTCAGCCTGCTGCTCTCAACTTCTGACTCACTGTTTCCTCTGGGTCGCCACTGAATTTGAGACCATTTTCCATGTGAAAACACAGTATATGCAATGGGGGCAAGCTCGAATCCTTTATTCATACTAAACTCTCATTGAAATGTGAGGGGTAGAAGGATAGTCTTATGGTTTAGGCTCTGGACTGGAACTCAGGTGAATTGGGCTCAATTTCTGGCTCAGCCTTGGGCAAGTCCCTGAGTGTCTTTGTGCTTCAGGTTTCTCACTGTAAAATGAAGATAACAATACTGTTACCAACCTTAATGTTTAAAAAGTAAGTTGAGATCAGTGGATAGAAGGTGATATATAGAAATGAAAACTAGTTAGTCAATGGGAGTTTCGATTGAGAAAATACTGCTGGATAGGGCCCAGGTTCAGCAATGTTTTTGTAAGAGACTTCTCATACTGTTGCTCTCTTTCAAACAGCTAAAACATTCGGGTTATGATCTGTGTGGTTGTTGTCGACTTATATCAATGGCATTAGTTTGTCGGAATCTCTGCAAATCATATTATACCCTCTTTTCAAAGTTTGCCTTCCTCTGTTGGTTGGATTTGTGAGCTCCGTGATCAAGAGACCCATGTCTCAGGCTCTGCTGCACTCACATGGACCTTCTCGCAGGATCACAGCTTGAGAGACTGTCTTTGCTGGAAGCTCACTTGGATACTTGCTTACACCAACAAGGTGTTAATTTATACAAAATTGGTTCCAGTAACATTTAACATTATAATCCACCCCTAGCAATTTGCAAATAGATCTTTCTTTTACCTGGAATGGGTTAATTCTGCAACCTGTCGGAGATTCTGCTGAGTTTAGGGTTGCTGCTTCTCCAGCTTTCACCTGGACAGTCCAGTTTTTGTTTTGTGTGTCTGGATGCTATTTGACAACCTTTGATGTCCATTTTTTTATCTTGGGGGCGGGGGAAGAGGTGGAGCAGGGGCCAGGCCTTGCGGAGAGAGGTGGAGAATGGGATGGGGCCCCAAGGGAAGAGGTGGAGTGAGGCATGGCCTTGGAGGGAAGAGGCAGAACAGGGGATGGAGCTTTGGAGGTCCAGTTACCAGTCATTGGAAAGATGGAAACCCTAGCTGAGTCTGTGTGCTCAAATAAAAATCCATAGGGCCTGATGAGCTCATGCTTATTCAGTTGAGCAGACCCGGTGGTCCAGGTCATGAAAGGTACTGAGCACATGCTACAACTATTGCCTTCAGTGAGAGTATTGTTTGGGTAAGTACTGAATAAAAACTTAATTGTCTGATCCATTGATTTTACTGGTTTTATTAGTGTGCGCTAGATCTCAGGATCTGGCCTACAACATGGCAAAAGTTTCTTTGTATACTTTTTAAAGCATTATTTGGTCTATATTAGGGCTGTCAAGCGATTAAAAAAATTAATCACAATAAATTGCGCTGTTAATAATAGAATACCATTCATTTAAATATTTTTGGATGTTTTCTTCCCACAGCCCCCATTGGCTTGGAGCGGTGAACCACAGCTGTGGGAGCCGCGATCGGCCGAACCTGCAGACATGGCAGGTAAACAAACTTGCCCGGCACGCCAGGGGCTTTCCCTGACAAGCGGTGGACCAGAGTTAAGAACCACTGCATTAACTAGTTTCTTACTATATGTAGTGCTCCTGCCAAACTGTATCTGGACTAGAATTTTCTAACTCTGCACAGAGTTCAAGTATAACATTTACTAAAAACAAATGGAAGGGGGAAGCAAAAACCTTATAATACAGTATAAACATGAAAGTTATGCAACAGAGAACAAAGACCACGTCTCTGTAATTGTGCTGACTAAACACCTCCTGCAAGGTCATGAGTGCCCTTGGTTAAGTCGGTGGGAGTGGATGATACTCAGTACCTTGCAGTATTGCGGTGATAGGGATATAATATTTTATCTGGGCCTACAGAGATGTTATATTAATTTTCATAGGCATTTCAGAAACAGATACAAATCCAAATAAAAAACTGTATTAGTCAATAGAATAAATACTTAAAGAAATATGCCAATGGCTTCAGGACTATTATTTAACTTATTTTAAAATGACTGGGGACTTCTAGATTCTGCAGACTGAATTGTCAAACATTCAAAAGTGTGTGCATAATTTTCAGGAGCACCTGTTTGTGTAACTCATGTGCCAAATAGGGAGATATCTCTTTAAGGGACCCATTGTGGGGAGGTAGAAGTGAGTTGTGTCTGGGCCATTGTTGCGAGGCAGATTAAGCACTCCACATCCAGAAGTTTCTTGAATTGTTTGTGGTAGTTTTAGGAATAGGTTCCTTGGGATCAGACTCCATGAAGGCAAGCAGTCAGGGAAGCTGCTTTGCAGAAGGCCATGTGCCCTGTATGAGCTGGGCAGCCCCTCTAACAGGGAAGCATGGGCAATGCTAATTATAGGAAGGGGAAATTGGGAGGGAAAAAGAACTTCTAGTTTAATTGTATGCTTTGAATGTTGTTTTGATTTTAGCCAGACTGTTCCAGTTAAGTCGTCTCAACTAGTCTGATTCACCAACTTTTCTTTAAATGTAGTAATGGGGAAAGAGTCATTTATATTTTGTTATTCTCAGTTTTGTATTTTCTTGTAACAGGGCTGTCTTTAAATCTATACACATAACTCAGTGGTTAATCAGTTAGCTGACTGGCTAGCAGTGATTTCAGCAGAGGGAAGAGTCTGCATGGATTCCAGCTGAAGATTCCTATAAGCAAGTGGAGGGAAGGTGTTGTTCTAGACTCAGCAGACTGTATAGATTTGGTGATCAAAGACTCTAATGAGACTTAACTGAACAAAACCTAAGCTTTTGGGAAATCTGTTTCTTCTCACTGTATTTTTGTGGGGATTGAACTGTTCAGATTTTAATTTTTCTTTATGTATAACTGTTTATTATTATCTATGCAAAAGAATAAATGGACACAAATTTGACATCAGGAATCATAACATTCAAAAACCAGTAGAGAACACTTCAACCTCCCTGGCCATTCTATTACAGACTTGAAGGTGTCAATTTTAAAACAGAAAAACTTCCAAAACAGAATCCAACGAGAAGCTGTGGAACTGGAATTAATTTACAAATTGGACACTATCAACCAAGGGTTAAACAGAGACTGCGAATGGCTTAGTCATTACACTAATTGAATCTATTTCCCCAGTTAAGTTTCCTTACAACACCTTCTTGTCAACTGTCAGACACAGATCACCTGATTATCACTACAAAAGTTTTTTTTCTCCTGCTGATAATGGCTCATCCAAATTAAACAGCCTCTTAGAATTGGTATGGTAATTTCCAACTTTTTATGCTTTCTGTGTGTATAAATGCATCTTCTGTGTATTCCATTCTATGCATCTGATGAAGTGGGCTATAGCCCACAAAAGCTTATGCTGAAATAAACTGGTTAGTCTCTAAGGTACCACAAGTATTCCTCATTTTGTTTACGGATACAGACTAACACGGCTGTTAATCTTAAACTGTTTATTATTTGTTTCTTTATCATAAGATTTTATAAAGTTATTTAATTTCACTTCTTTAGTTCTTTCTGGGACTTGAATGTGTGTGTTTGGGGGCTGACCCTGTGCAATCCTTGCTGAAAATCCTTAGATTGAACTCTGGGTCTCCAACTACTTTCTGTGGGAATTGGTGTTTTTTTCTTAAGGCACTGGAAATGGAAAATAAAGTGAATTCTAGTCCACCCCAAGGTTATATTTGCATGTACAAAACTAGGCTTTGTGTGCTTACACAAATCAGACAATTCAGCTCCAAAGTCAGTTTGGTGTGAGGGGGCATGCTTTTGGAGGATGGATGAACATTAGGGCTTAAATACCAATATATATATATTTTTTTTGTTTTGAGCAGGGACCTCAAACTCAAAATACCACAAGGGCCACATGAGGACTAGTACATTGGCCTGAGGGTCACATCACTGAAATCTTTTCAGACAGCAACACAAAAGTATGGTCAAAAATAAAAAAAAATGAAGAGTAATATAGTATGCTATTAAAAGTCAATGTATTAACTTTTTTAAAACTAATGCAAAGAGAGGTTTTAATGAAATATAAACACTTGTAACTATTCCTTATGTGGTCAGTAACACTGAAAGTAAAGGAAAGTAACACTGACCACACTAACCGTGTCTATCAACATAGCTGTAAATGCAGGAACTTTTTAAAGTAACTAT
This sequence comes from Dermatemys mawii, assembly GCA_007922305.1. Classification (NCBI taxonomy): domain Eukaryota; kingdom Metazoa; phylum Chordata; order Testudines; family Dermatemydidae; genus Dermatemys; species Dermatemys mawii. The sequence continues at coordinate 13,568,905 of ML677381.1, read as the reverse complement.
TCATACAAAATATGTTGCCACTTTTAACAAACATTCTTCCCAACTACTCACAGCAAAGAATCATACATGATGAACTTCAACCTCAGACTGCTCGTCGAGTCCATGAGGCCCTGCCCTATCCATGCCTCTTCTCTGCCTGCTCCTCTGAGTGCGTATCCCCACTCCTCCCTCCCTCCTGGAAAGTTCTAAGCAATGCCAAACATGTTTGGCGGCAGGAAGTGCTGGGAGGTAGGCGGAGGAGCAGGGTCGCAGAATGCTTGGGACGGGGAAGGGGAGCTTGGTTGCCGGTGGAGTCGGCTCATACGGCAGGCTGCAGGAAATATCTCCGCTGGCCACATGTGGCCCATGGGCCACATATTTGATACCCCTGGTTGTGAAGCTACTCTTCCATAGCCATTTTTTGGGGGGGATCCGTAAAACCACATTTTGTATTCTCATGCTGGCTCTGCATAGCAGTTAACTATGAAACCCTATCCCCAGAACTGTAAAAACATCATCAAGCTACTCTGAAGCCAAACAAATGGAAGTTGTTGTTAAACAAAGTCAGCTATGTTAACTTCAGCTCAATTTAAAATCAGTGGGGAAACAATCAGTTTGTCACATTGGAAAAGACAAAAATAAGTGGGAAAAATATGTTGTTTGCAAACATCTAAGGACATATTACAAACAACAGAGAAAAAAACCCTACATTGGACAGTCTGTTTTTATGAGGGGAAATACCCATCATCATTCAAGATAATGCACAATGAATGAAAAGTCTAAAACTTAAAACAGTGATCTGGGAATAATGAAATCCAGAGGCCATTTCCAATTATGTCACTGATTCTCTGTGTTCTGCAGCTACTAATCTTTCTGGGCCTGATTTTCAGTTATTCTGTGGACTCTTTATGCCACTCTGGCAACATAAAAGGGCCTTCAAGTGGGGAAAAAACACCACCCTGAATATGTGTCCTACCTAGTTGGAGCAGAGCTGACCCTTCTTCCAGCCCAGCTGCTCCAATTTATATCAGAGTCTAAAAAAGCCCTTGCCTAGCCACTCCATCCTGCCTCATGTATAGAAATGGAGCATTTGAAAATCAGGCTCTATCTGTTTCCTCAGCTGTAAAGTAGGAATGATAATACATGTCATGATAGTACATGTCAGTGGGGTCGTGAGGCTTAATTAACAAATGTTTGTAAAGCACGCTGAGATCCTCAAAGGATATTGGAGAAGTGGAAAATTTTCACTCAAGTAAAATAAAATATATTAAATCAATAATGAATAGTGCTTTGCATTTCTAAAGCAAGGTATAATGCAAATATCTCAGATTGCTTCAGAGATATTCATTAATTTAGTGTCACAATACCTCCATGGTGCAGGGAAGTATTATACCCATTTTACAGGTGGAGAAACAGAAGCACAGAGAGCTTAAGTGACTTGCTTACAATCACATCGCTCATGTCAAGGAGAGCTGATAAAATAACCCAGCACTCATGACGCCCAGTTCTCTGCTCTAGCTGCTAGCCAACACTCCTTCTAAACCTATAACATTATCAGAAGCATTTTAGAAAATTTGCCAGAAATAAAACACTACACATCCCTCAGTTGATCCAATTATCTCTCTCTAAAAAAAGGTTTATAACACCTCCCACACATAACAGCAAACTGGTGATGTTAACAGTGCATAATCAAGAAATAACAGGCTGTGCTATTGGGTAATGTATATCCCATTCTGTGTGTGAGATTTTTGTTTCATTTTAATAAATATAAATTTTTGGAAATGTTTATTTTTTAAGTGTCTACTGGACTATTTGTCATAATACTACTAATTGTATTAGCCTAATATAGTTACTACAGATGCAGAAACATCTGTAGGTAACTTGTACAATTCCTGGTGATGGTCAGTAACAGGGTAAATTTTTGCATCTTTGTCACTTGGATTGTTATTTTTCTGAAGGCGAAAAGCAACATGGGCAAGTAGTTAAAGCATGGGACTGGGAGTTAGATTTTCTGTATTCTACTCCTGGCTTTACTGACTCACTGTATACTTTATTCTGACTCACAGTACTTTATTGTATCACAGTTAGAAAATGGCATTGGGACATTTTGCACTCTGACTAGTATCTCTGATGATATCCTAGCATAACATCCAGGATCTTATTGGTTTAAAGGCCTGATGTTCAGTTATGATAGGTGGATTGTGAAATAAATGTATCTGCTGTATCAAAGAAACACTAATTGCTTTTTGTCTCACTGCTGAAATGAGAACACTCTTGTATTGTAAATTTATGAAATGGCTACAGATGTATCTATAATCCTATGGTATGTAGGCACCTCAGTACTATGGCGATTGGCACATTAGACACGCCTACACAGATATGTAGTAAATGTGGTCTTTTATCACCTGTGCAATGATAGTGCTATAATCTGGATAATAATGATAGAAAATGTGGACCCAACGTAAGATAGAAGGAGACAGAAGGGGCCCAATATAAATATTCTTGTGACACAAGAACCCCTCAGTGCTGCAAGGAGGTTACAAGAATATCCTGCTTCTGGTATGTACATTCTGGTTACCAAAGAATGTCATGTCATTAATGAAAGCCAGCGTCACTCTGGTCAGTAATATCATTGTCAAATAGATACTATGTAGGAAGTTGCATATCTATGCTGCAAATGTTTTAAAGTCTGTGTGAAGGCAGGGTTGATAAACAGGTTTTCAGTCAGACAAAAGATGCGTATTCACCTCTCTTTTGGCAGCATGTAAATTAAGCATTGTAAGCTAACACAATGGATGGAAATTCACATTTGAAACAACAGGGAAGAGCACACAGGTAAAACCAGCAATGGTGGGTTTATATCATCTCTGAGTACATACAATTAACTTTGGAGATATAAGGAGAAGGCAAAAAGGATGCCCTCTTATCCTGCACCTAGGAAGTAAACTGGCAGTGGGTTTATGTTCATTAAAATGGAATTACAATCAGCTTTGGCTGAAGATTCTGGAAAAGGCTTTGGGTGAGATAAACTTCTTTAGACAGGAGGTTAACCTGTTAAGTTTAGTCTTTAGAAAGCATGTTATGATTTTGTTTTACATGTATCTTTTGTTTACATTATCCTTACATACTATTTTTATTTGTTGCCCCCTGAAATTATAAGATGCCTGGATCTGGTTCTCCTCCCCTTACAATGAAGGGGGGGGGGGGAGGGCTCCTGCCTATGCCTGGTGTTTCAATAGGTGCACTATGATTGGGTGTCTACCATACCCAATGCCAACTAACTCTGTGACAGGCTGCACCTGGAGGAGAGTCAGGGCTGACAGGGCCTAATGGTTAAGGAAACCCCGCTGTGGGAGGAACTGGCTAGGCATAAAGAGAGGAAGTTGGTGGTAAGGGGAAGGAATGAGACTCTACAGCCACTCTTTAGAGAGGATGGGTGTTGGTAAGAGACAAGGAGGAATCCTAGGGGAACAAACCCTGGGATCTTGCCTGGCAAGACAGACTTTGGCAAGAACTTGAGAGAGTGTGAAGTAGCCACGAGGAGCAGAGGAGGCTCCAGTGGTAGCCAGGGGTAGGGTGGAAAGGTATCTAGTTTTTGACCAAAAAGTCTGGTCAAAAATGGGACCTGATAGTGTTCAGATAGATCTATTGACTGGACACCCTAAGTCAGTTACTGTGGGTGGGGGAGGCACTTGGTCATCATCTGCACCAGTCCCTACTCAGATGGGGCTGTCTCTTACCTGCATTGGGTGGTTGCAGCTCCCAGCTCTGGCTTTGCAAGTGAGTCCCTCCTGACTGGTTTGTGTGTGTGTGCACCTCTTTGGGGAAGAGTGGTGCAGGTGTGAGGCTTCGGATGTGGGGGAAGAAGAGGATGTGACACTTTGTACCTCCAAACACTGCCCTGGAACCCCCATATTCACCACTGTCATATAATTATAACATGTTTTGTACAAAATATGTCTTGTGAATAGGATGATCAGATAGCAAGTGTGAAAAATCATGACCTAGGTGGGGAGTAAAAGGCTTCTCTGTAAGAAAGCCCTGAATATCAGGACTGTACCTATAAAATCAGGATGTCTGACCACCTACCTACTCATGAGGTATCATTTTAAAAATCTTGATCTGTTGAACATGTATGATACCATTGTTTGTGAAGTTATGAAGTTTTACTAGTGTGCGTTATTGAAATATGTTGTGAGTTTGAGAACACCCACAACCAGCCTTTCAGGTACAACAATGAACTAGTGGCGCCAGAGGTGCTGACAGCCCATTAAAGGGAAGCCACACTCTTAACAACTATCTCAGGAACTGTACATAATGGAGACTTCTCAGAGAGAGAGTATGTACACAAGGGAGGCTGCTTGATCCACATCATAGTAAAAGATCTTTCCAGCAAGCTAGAGGGAACTATAAATGAAGGGGAGTGACATCATGACGTGGCCTCTCTCCCCCGACAACTCAGCACCTAGAAATAGGTCTGGGGAACAAAGATTTTGAACTGGGGAGGTGATCGCCGGATGGAGGAGGGTACCAGCCTGTGTACTGAACATCTGTGGCCTGTTGGTACTATCTGTCAGGGTTAGACACTGCTTGACCCAAATCCTGTTTAGTTTATAAAACTAAGGCAATGAATCTATTTTATTTCTTAGGTAATCAACTTTGACTGCTATGATCACTACTTATAATCACTTAAAAATCTATCTTTCTGTAGTTAATAAATCTGTTCTATATTTTACCTAAAACAGTCTGTTCTGGGTGAAGTGCTTGGAAAATCTCAGCTCTGTGTACAAAGACTAGTGTATGTCCTCTCCACACTGAGGGAGGGGTGGAGTGGGTAATGAACTTTCACTGGTTAGGCATCTGACCAAGTCAAGATAGTATATTCTGGGAGTGCAAAGCTGGGGAGCTGTGGGAATTGGCTGGAGCCTCTCTATTGTTGGTTCATGAGTGGCTGGGAGAAGCATTCCTGTACCTCAGTTGGGTGTGTTCCTGCCTGTGGATGTCTGTGTAAGTGCAGTACCTGCCAGAGTTTGTAGCTTGTCACAGCATCACCGTGTGAGAGAGAAACCCCAGGTTGGTAGGATGGAGGTCTCAGCAATCCCACAGTTCAGACTGCACTCCAAGAAAAGATGGGGTGGGGGAGATTCCATCTCCCCTGCTGGAGTGTCTGGTTTTTAAATATTACGAAGTTGGCAACCCTAACCTGCGGGGGTGGGCGGAGAAAGGGGACAGAGGACAGACTGTAGGAAAGAGCCCAGGGAAACAGTTACAGGGTCTGAAAGTGGATAGACTGTGGTGCTGGAGCACAGGATTTCTAGGCTAGGATCTGGAGTAGGTAGTGGGCCTGGGTTCCCCTACTAGCCACTGGGAAAGTGGTACAGTCTGGGCAGTGAATTTGAAGACTGTCTGGGACAGTCAGGGACTCTGATACCCTGGAAAGGGAATACTATAGTGACCTGGTGGGAGGACCAAGCCACAAAGAAGGAGCACACTGGGTCATAAGGAGGGAGTAACTGCACCCCAGATAGAGAAACCACAAGGTGAGCAACTGAAGGAGAGGGCATCAGACTGGTTGAAAGCTAAACTCTAATGAGCCACAAGGAGGTGTCCCTGAAGTGAACCCTGTCACATCCATCTTAATAGTTCTAGCCTCTGTGATTAACTCTGCCTCAGAAAATTGCAGCAGCTTCATGTAGTATATTACAAATTAGACACACGCTCTACTGTCTCATGGAAAGCTTACTTTTTGTTCTTTTCTTGTTTTGTTTCCCCTCCATCTAAAATAAGTCATTCAGATTGAAGCTATATGGTTCTTGTTTGTACATGGAAAAAATATCAATTTGTGGGTAATATTATTCCACAAACACATTCATTTTAGGGTTAAGTTCTGCCCTCCAATTTCTGAAACATGCACTGATAGTCAAATAAAGAATGGTTTGGAAGGGTTGAGTGCTGATTTTTAAGAACTCACAACAGACAATATGGAGCTTTAACAATACAGTAAATATATTCTAAAATCAAAATTAAGATTTTTTTTCTGCATAGTACTGTTCAAGCAAAATATTTCTGAGGAAAAGGAAAACTAATTAGAACACTTAAGAATATGGGTTAGTTGGTAATAAAATAGATGCAATCAAACCAGTGCCACGATATTTAAAGGACACAGAGTAGCTGGAGTTGAAGTGGATACTCTTTCGTGGGGCAAAATGATCTTAGAAAAGAATTGCTTCAAGATGTAGGAAGGATTTGGGTTTGTGTGTTGTCTTGGACATACAGTAATGTCATAATTTCAATTTAGTTCATAGAACTTTGAAGTTTTACCTGTGCAGTTAATAAATATATCTTTAGACAATTTGTGGTCTGAAAACCATTATCAAATCTTGATGTAATTAGCCTTTTCTGCTGAATTATTGGGAAACTGAGACTCTAATTTGCTACGCATATCATACGTCTCAACTTTTCCTCATTATACATAGCACCTCATTGATTAGGATTAAAACACCAACTGATTCCATTTAATACTGTCATCCTGCTTTTACTTATTGTAGTTCTTAAAATTCAGAAGAATCATGAATTGAAAACCTAAGAACCTGTACCTTATTTCTACATCATCTGATGTTTCTCATTTTCATGTAGACGAAGTGTCCTTAATCAAGATCATGTTCAGCATTGGAAAACTATATGCTGTAGAGATGGTATTAATGTGAGCCCGTCTGTGAATGTCCTTGTTGCCACGCTGCTTTCCCTGTGAACTAGTCCTTCTAAGGATACAAATATTCCAAATTGAGGGGTTACTAATAGGGTGGAGCTATATGTATATTGTCCCTTTCTTGAACTGAGGGGGACAATATATGAAGAACGTACACGGTGCACGGGGCATTTGACCCTGGAAAGCCAAATGGGTTTAGACTACATCCAGGTCTAGGCCTGGCGCAGATGGCTCAGGCGCATGCTGACGTGAGTGGTGACACAGGCAAGGTGTGATGAGAGGGACCCCACCACTGTTAGTGACATGAGGAGAACCTTGGAGTCTCAGGGGAAGGAGCCATGATAAGCAGGGAGCCTAGCTGCCAGCTGGGACATGTTGGTGGCATGTACTAGGGAGCTGGGGCCAGAGGAGACAGTGGGTTCCCCCATTACAGGGAGGAAGCAGGGAGCTGGGGTTGCCCACCGGGTACAGTTCTTTCCCGTCCCTCAGGAGGGCGCTGCTCTCGCTCTCCTGCCTCCTTCCAGGGGGCGCTACTCTCCCGTCTCCTCCCACCAATCTTCTGTGCGCACCCGCACCCTTTTAGTCCCACCTCCTGAATCTGGGCTGCTGTAGTCTCGAGTTAGCTCCGCCCCTTTGCATCGCGCGAGCCAAATCCGAAACGCACAGTGATTGGCAGACGTGCTTGTCAATCCCGCGTTCGCCCCGCCTCACTGCCTTGCTCGGTGCGGGTTGGACTGCCAAGCAGGGATTTACACTGTCCCATACCCTACGCCCGCCTCCGGAGCGCGAAGATCAGGCGGATTGGTGTAGAGGAATGTCAATCGTCGATTAGCTCCGCCCCTCACCCTCAGGTAGCCCGGAAGATGGCGGCGGCTGCGGAGGCCGGTGGGGCCGGCTGGGTTCTGTGAAGGGAAGGGGGCTTGCGGGGTCCGATGCTGGAGACCGCCGGGCCGTGGCGGAGGGGGGAAGCGGCCGCTGGGGGCGCTCGCCAGGGACCCTGAGAGCCAAATCCCCGTGTCCGGCGTTGAACGTTGGGGCCTTGAGCGGGCGAGATGCGGTGGCGGCTCTGGGGGCGCTCCGGGGGGAGCGGGCAGCGGCGGGGGTCGCTCCTGCCCCTCGGACCCGGGCTCGGATTCAGGCTTTTTCCCCTCTTGCTACTGCTGCTGCTGGGAGGTGGCGAGGCGGCTCCACTTCCGCAAACAGGTGCAGGTGAGAAAGGGGTCGGAAGCGCCTCGCGTAAGGAGGTCTGGGGCCAGGGGAGCAGGGCGCGGGAGGATGAGGGGCGAGACCGGAGGGGGGGACCAATTGGCCGGGGGGGGGGGTAGGAGAGACCTACTGTATGTGGGGGCTAGGGGTGGAGAGATGAGAAACCTGCTGGGGAGGGCACGAGGGGGCAGAGACTTGGTGTGCAAGGGGGGCCTGAAGGGTTACGATGGGGGGGGGGGGGGAGAGACTTGCTGTGCACGGGCTGGAAGGACGCGGGGTGAGGAGAGACCTGTGGTGTGATGAGGTTTGGGGAGGGTGAGACTTGCTGTGTGGTGTAGTGGTTTGAGGGGGGCTGGCCAGGCAGGATGAGGCAGATCTGGAGGGGAGCAAGCTGGGAGGAGCAGTAAGGGTGGGGGTGTGACACACACCATGGTCCTTGCTGAGGTTGTTCATTATGATTTGGGGTAGGACAGGAAGGCTGCAGTCATGGGGGCTAGGTGATCCATGGTGGGGGTAGGAAAGCAGGATCAAGTGTATTCAGTAAATTCTCCCAGTATAATTTTGGTAACATTTGTGTTATTTGGAGTCAGGGAGGTGCTTCTCCCCTTCCTTGTTCCGCCCTGTAGGGTGTCACATTTAGCTAGGTATGTTGTTATGATATGTTAAGGGTTTTACCTTCTGTGAAGCATCAGATACTGTCTATTGAGTGAGTCAGAATCCTAGATTAGATGATCCAGTGTTCTGATCCAGTTGGGCAAATACTGTGCTTGTATCATTATTAAATGTTGTGTCTCTCACTTTATTTATCTAAGTCTCTGGAGCTTTTGAATTTTGTGGTTTCCATCTATTTCCACAGTTTTAAGTTCTTTGTATGGCTTCTATCCCTGTGGCCCACAGCTATGAGACTTTTGTGTGATTCTCTCTCTTTAATTTTGGGAATGAATCACTGAGACTAACAGGCAGAAGGTGTAGGTGCCCTAGTACAAATGTTGCTTACCCTGTTTCTGGCTCAATTGCGATAATTTTTTACTTGCTGCTTGTAGTTTACCTTTGCCTGTCACTTTTGTTTGCTGGCTCTTGGCTTCCATTGGGTTTTCCTCCGATTTTCCCTACACACCAGTTAAAAATATGGATTTGAAGGAAAAAACAACAACTCTGTGTTGATAGTATAAACTGTTTTTTAAGATCTTGCTAGCGGTGAGGGGAATAATGTAGCTTATTTAATTATTTGTATTATGTTAGGGGCTAGAAGCCCGAACTGAGACTGGGACCCCGTTTTGCTAGCCACTGTACAAAAGCATAGTACAAATGGTCCCTGCTCTAGAGAGCTTTTAGTTGAAATAGACAGGATGATCAAAGGGTGGGAGAAAGGGATATAACATGCAAGCAGAGATTGGGATCTGATGGACAGAGATTAAATGATTTGTCCAAGGTGCCACAAGAAATCTGTAGCAAAGCTGGGGACTGAACTCAGTTCTCCTCTATTTTAGGCCAGAGCCATAACCACAAAACCACCCTTTTTTCTGAATTTTCTTCTGAGTAAGCAATTCTAAGTTGTTTATAAACCACTTTAATTGCTTACAAAATTGCTGTTAAGTCGTAGTTTGTAAATCTGTAAGCTTTTGCTTGAATAATTCAGTCAGTTTCTTTCATAAAGATGGATGATTGGTCTCCAATAAGCTCAGTTGTCCCTCTTTTTAATGTCTGTATGCATCTCTCAGAATCCTTTGCCAGCTATTGTGACTGCTCCTTTGAAGAATTTTGGTAGCTAACAAGCATTGTGGGGAGTGTATGTGAGCATGTGTGTGCTGAGCCCATGAGAGGTAAGTGAGGGAAGGGGTGGGAAAAACTGCTCTGTTGCCAGACTCTCTTGAACAGTGTAGGGAACAGGCACTGTAATCAAGTTAACTTCCCTTTGAAGCTAAAGCTGAAGACAGGTTGCAGCTACAGGCAGATCCCAGCAAGACAGACGGACAAAAAGATTACATTGGAAACATGACTAGAAAAAGTTGAATTCCATATTAAAAAAAAAAAATGCTCCATTTTGTGGCATCATGGAAACATGCTAGATTCCATGACCACAGAATTTCAGTTGCCTTGATTAAGATGACTGAGGCAGTTCGTACCTCTTAGAGTTAGTGTTTTTCAGGCTGTTTGGAGACTAACAGCCATTCCTGCATCCATTTCCATTGGCTCAGATTTTTGAGGTTCTCTTCCCAACTATAAGGATTAAAAATACACTTTTTTAAAAAAACAAACCAACCAACAAAAAATGGGGAGGAAAGAGAGAAAAAAGGAGGATGGCTGTGATCCCTTGGTAATTGCAGCCCAGAGGTTGAGGGCCACTGTAATACACACAAGAAAAAGTTACATGGGGAAAGGAAAGAATGGCCAATGAAAGCACCAGCTAAAAGTAGGTTGACCAAGATCAACTTAGCTGATGCTGAGAATGGAAAAACTAAGGTAAGGATGGCAACATGCATAATAACTGAGAGCTGGAGCAAAGGCTTAATCTTGGGTCAGGGAAAAGTAGATGCTTATGATTTACCCAGTATCCCTTAAGCATACAGAGGTCCATGGAATGAAGCATAGTTGTTAGCTGCGCTTGGAGCTTGTGGCGTATCAGTGGTTTTAAGCCTGAATATTTTAGGATGAGAGGACTGTCTTGTAAAATTTTTATATTGTGTGTGGCACAGAGCTAAAGGGGTTGGGGGAGAATACTCTTCTGTAAAGATCTGTGTTTGCAAATAAATCTACTGCACCATCATCCAACACTTCTGTGTTAGCACCTGGTTGACCTGAGACCAAAATCAAACCCCTTTCCAATGTTGCCAGCTTCTACCCTCATATCTGATCTTAAATTTGACTCAATCCCCTCCCCCAAAAATGAAAATAATTGAAATTAACTGGATTATGTATGTCCCATCAAAGTGTCTGTCATGATTATAATGCCAGAGTCCCTGTCAGGTAGTGAAAAGAAGGAATAGCAATTCCAAAAATAAATTCTTTGATGTAAAACTTGAATAGGTGGTAGAATTTTTTGAGTGGGTGTGTCTGACTTTATATGTATGAATAATTATTGTGAAAAGAGAAGAAATGGGTTTTGCATTTAATTCCATATGCTGTAAGGTTGACTGTAATGTTGCTTTCACAGGAATAAGTTCCATTGTCAGTCTGGCTCCCATTAAAGTTCTGTTGGTGCCCGTTTCAGTTGCCAGTTTTGCAGTTCCAGTGGAGTGTAGCTATTAAGGGTGGTCAGGTCAATAACTGGGAGATGATCTGTTATCTAGCATAGGTCACTTTTGGAGAGGGTTTTGAATATTAGGGAGGACACTTGGAAGTTGACTCTCCATTGAATATGCAGTCTATGTTAAGAGCAGAGCACTGGCTGTGGTGTGTTTGTAACCACCTACATGGAACTGTTGCATCTTATCCTAGTCCGAGCTCTTTCAGGGTGTGGCTTCATTTCTAGTTAGAATATGCAGTAATCTAGTTTGGTGATCACTGTTGCCAGATGTAGGCCTCATAGGGTGAGGTATAATCTAGACACGTGGAAGTGAGTCTCTCTCTGAGTCATGGGCAGTTAGGAAGTTGAGAAGGATCATGGAGACAACCTTACAATCAGTTGGCTGGTGCCCTTGATAATAGATGTTATGAAGGAGGCAGGTTCTTAAAAGCATTTCCTTCTTAGAACTAGCATCAGCTGTGTCTTGCTTTGGTTCATCTTAAGTTAGCTGCTTTTGAAGTAGGTGCTGTTCTTCAGTAGGTCTTGGAAGAGCTGGGAGATGATGGTGTTGAAATCTGCCCTGAAGAAATGTGAACTATGTATTGGTAGATATTCAACTTGCCGTCTACTCAACTTTCTTCTAGTTGAGGAATTCTAGTTGAATCTTTTTTTCTACCTCTGATGGTTGTTACTTACCGTTAGATCTAAGGTAAATGGTGAAGCACTCAAAGTTAATTTCTGCGAGTCCCATGACACATCTACACACTATACAAGTGACAAAATAGGATATTTAGTAATCTTCAGCTAGGTGCTATTGTATTTGTATATTCTTGGAACTAAGCTGTTTAGGTGCTTAAACAGGCTTTTTGTAGCCTTTGCAGGGAAAATTAGTGCCACCAGTATTAAAGTAGAAAAGATTATACATCCTGCCGTGTTATGTGCTAGGACATGCTTCTGTTTTTAAATGTCTTAGGGTTTACCCAGCTAGGGAGTTGGTAATTTCAAGGATATGTGTCTGCATAGCATGCTTAATGTGTAAACTGTGTGTGGTGGTTTCAAAAGGTCATTGTTTCAATCTTTGCTCAATTGTAGCACGATCCACATGGCCAATTATTAAATTACCGGCTAGCATGCTCTAGATCAGGGGTTCCCAAACTTGTTCTGTGGCTTGGCCAGGACATCTACACTTAGCCACAAGATGTTTTGTTTACCCGAGCGGCCGTAGGTTTGGCCGCTCGCAGCTTCCACTGGCGGCGGTTCGCCATTCCTGGCCTGGGAGCTGTAGGAAGCCGCTCGGGCCAACCCCCCGCTTCCTTCAGCTCCCATTGGTCGGGAATAGCGAACCGCGTCCAGTGGGAGCTGCGAGCAGCGGAACCTACGGCCACTCGGGTAAACAAAACATCTTGCGACCAGCGAGGGACTTACCCTGGCCGAGCCACGGATCAAGTTTGGGAACCCCTGCTATAGATATACACTCTTTTGCTGTGCAGTAAATTGATGTATAGACAAGCCCTTTAACATTTGAGTTTACTGTGAACTGTGGCAGTTTTAAAAAGCCTGTGAGAGAGGTTCAGGAGTAACCTATTAAAAACCCCTGTATGCTGCTATATCTTCTTGCTGTTTTATGGGCACATTGAAATGAGGAAATACAATTATTCTCCACTTGAAATAGTTTCAGTAGTCTGAAATACATTATTTTTTCAAAATACTAATGTGCTGAAGTTACCAATCAGCAGAATCAGATAAATTGATAGTGTATTTTCTTACTGAGTACCAATTGCTGATAGATGTTTGCAGTACAATATAAGACAAATAAGAGCTACCTGAAGCTGTATGAAGGGTGTGTTTTAATTTTCTTTACTTCCTTTTAAAAGACATTGAACTTCAGGTTACATTCCTTCACCAGTTCCCATTAACCTGTGCTTGTTGCTTGATTTCAGTGGCTCAGAAGACAACGAATGGTGCTTTCTGAGTACCAGACCTAGTGCAAAACATTTAAATGCTGTAATTTTAAGGGGTGTTTGATTTTATTATGCAATGATATATTCTATTGTACCACTGCAGAAATAGATATTAAAGCTATTAACCTGAGAAAAATTGTTATATTTGACTCAGAGTTGCGCAATAGAGCAGAGGAGAAAAAATGCAGAATGACAGGAATGGGCTGAGCAACGGAATGCTCCAGTTTGTCATTCTGAATCTAGGAAAGTCCACTGATGGTACTGCTTTATTTTAACCTACAAATCGGGCCTTATCAAGAATATGTATTGTGATATAGTTTTAAACAGGCTAGCTGGTTTAAGGTCCTAGCCTGTCATCTATATTCGTTCAAAATTCATGGACTTGAGTAAGAAAATACTAGGAATGGCACCATCATGTTTCTATGTCTCTGCATGCTATGGCCCAATAGATATTTAGATAGCTCTTAAAATGTATTTTGGAGACTTTGTAGAGCAAATAAAGGTTTGATATGGTCCTTCTGCTGAGCTGCTAACAATCTAAGAATCAAAGACTTGTGAAGAAGTCCGGTAGAATTTCCAGAATATTTATCCATTTGAAAACAATTGCTAACATGGAAGAAAAGTCTCCCCTGTTGTCCCCCCTGCCCTGTAGCCTCAACCCCCCATGCCACCAGTGTTCTGGGCAGCTCAGTACCTGTGCACTCCTCCACCCCCCACTCCACCCCACACATGGGGGCAGGAGAGAGCAAGGAAGGAGACTCACCTTCGGCCTCAGGGGAGCAGGCGGTGGGAGCACAGCGAACGTGGGTGGAGGACTCAGGAGGAGCACCGGGTGGCCGTGTAGCTGGCCAAAGAAAAGCGGTGCTTTGAAGGGGGAAAACCACTGCTTCTCTCTGGCTGCCCCTGCTCCTCCTGAGTACTCTGCCTTGTTTGGGGGTCACATTCTGAAAGGGGCTTTAGAGGGAGGGTTGGATAAGGGGTGGGGTCCCGGGAGAGGGTGGTCAGGGGTGGGGGTTGGATAGGCGTAGCATTCCCGGGGGACCTGTTAGGGGCCGGGGGTGTGGATACGGGTCAGGGGGCAGTCAGGGGAGAGGGAGAGCGATGGGTGGGTTGGGAGTTCTGAGGGGGGGCAGTCAGGGGGCAGGAAGTGGGAGGGGGCTGATAGGGGTGAGGGCCAGGCTGTTAGGGGAGGCACAGCCTTCCTTGCCTGGCCTTCCATACAATTTCCCAATGCCGATGTGGCCCTTGGGCCAAAAAGTTTGCCCACCCCGTCCTAGTTTAATGCAAAGTGTGTAGATGCATATGTGAAATAAGTGTTCCCTTCACGTTTTTACCTTGCTCAGTGTATGTTCAGTTGATTCTCTTATATTATATGACAACTCTAGGATTAGCGCTGTAATAATGCCATAGTTTTGCATGGAGAGCCAGGAGATTCTGGACAGTTTTGACAGCATCAGCTACAGTGCTACCATGATAGTGCTGTGCTGGAAGTAGATACAGGTACAAGTATAGAATTACCAGGTGATATTAAAGGCTTGGCTACACTTACATTTTATAGCATTCTAACTTGCTGGCTCTGGGGTGTGAAAAATAACTCCCCTGAGCGTAGCAAGTCTGAGCGCTTTAAAGAGCTAGTGCGGACAGACTCCGAGCTCTGGGAGCTTATCCCCTCATGGAGGTGGATTACCAGTTGCGCGCGATCACACTCGCACTTCAAAGCGCTGCTGTGGGAGCGTTCCCATGACAGTGCTTTGAAGTTTCAAGCTTAGGCATGCCTGTAGTCATGCTATGGGACTGCAACATAGCAAATTCTAGGAAACTGCTGAAATCTTAAAATCAGATATCACTATGAAGCCAATCCCATTTCCTAATAATTCTTTTATTCTGTATAGACACTGATAAAGTCATCACTGTGTTTATCTGAGTGCCTTCCAGTAGTCCGTTGAGTGACATGACTGACATCTCCCATTTGCCACAATGGGAGAATTATTTGTTCAGTGTAGTGTTTTCTTTTGGTAGCGTTTTCTTGTTCTTGATGTGTTATAATTACTGTTTGTTAGAGTAAGCAGTGTTGAAGTGCATCATGTGCTTAGAAGACACTTGCCTTGTTGTTGAAAGCCAGTACTTGCTATGCTGAAAAGAGACTACACTTTTGTGTGCGTAAGTGCTAAAATTGACAGATTCTCGTGCATGGAGTAGTTCATTTACTGACTACAAGACAAATATAGGGAGAGCTGGGGACATAAGCCCATATAAATCATCTGTGAAAGGCATCGTGTATCAGAGTAACTTTCCTTGCGTTGAGAGTGCTAAAACACAGACTGAGGCATCTGTTAGTGTGTTTAAGTTCTAATCCTGCTAATGCCAGCATTGTTTTCTCATCAGGCAGTCTTCAGAGTGACCACTTGTGTACTTGCATATATGAACAGTGTTTGAGTTCAATGATACACACCCATGTGTTTAAGTTTACCTGTATAATTGTCATTAAAATTTGTTTCTGAGGAAGAGACTGCCTTGTATATTCAAGGATAATTAAAATCTGCTCAGTACTATTTCATCAAATATCTGTGCTGACTATATAATTAAAACATGGGCACTCAGAGGATAATGAAAAAGTGCATTTTGTCAGACCTTTATTGCTGCTGGTTATATATTGTAATTTATGACCAAATGGCTTGAAATTAGGTCTGTCAATTAATTGCAGTTACCTGATGCGATTAACTCAAAAAATTGAATCTTGATTAATCATGATTAATTGCAGTGTTAAGCAATAGAATATTAATTGAAATTTATTAAATAGTTTGGATATTTTTCTACCTTTTCAAATATATTGTTTTCTATTACAATACAGAATACAAAGTGTATAGTGCTCACTTTATATTTTTATTAAAAATATTTGCACTGTAAAAATGATAAAAGAAACAATATTTTTCAATTTACGTCATACAAGTACTGTAGTTCAATCTCTTTGTCATCAAAGTACAACTTACAAATATAGACTTCTGTTTGTTACATAACTGCAAAACCAAAACAATGTAAAACTTTAGAACCTACAAGTCTAATCAGTCCTACTTCTTGTTCAGGCAATTGCTAAGAAAAACAAGTTTGTTTACATTTACAGGAGATAAGTTGCCCGCTTCTTATTTACAATGTCAACTGAAAGTGAGAATAGGAGTTCGCATAGTACTTTTGTAGTCAGCCTTTCAGGATACGCTGAACATTCATAGGCCCATTCATGCTTCGCCCACCATTCCAGAGGACATGCTTCCATGCTAATGACACTCGTTTTTAAAAACGAATGTCATTAAATAATTTGTGACTGTACTCCTTCAGGGAGAATTGAACATCTCCTTCTTTGTTTTACCCACATTCTGCTGTATATTTCATGTTACATCAGTTTCGGATGATGACCCAGCATATGTTCGTTGTAAGAACACTTTCACAGCAGATTTGACAAAAGACAAAGAAGGTACCAATGTGAGATTTCTAAAGATAGATATAGTAGTTGACCCAAGGTTTAAGAATCTGAAGTGCCTTCCAAAATCTGAGGGGGGCGAGATGTGGAAACGTTTTCAGAAGTCTTAAAAGAGCAGTAGCCCAATGCAGAAACTACAGAACCTGAACCGCCAAAAAAGAAAATCAGCTTTCTGCTGGTAGCGTCTGACTTGGATGATGAAAATGAACATGCATTGGGCTGCACTGCTTTGGATTGTTATAGAGCAGAACCCGTTATCAGCATGAACAAATGCCCTCTGGAATGGTGGTTGAAGGATGAACTGACATACGACTATTTAGCTCATCTGGCATGTAAATATCTTGCAACTCTGGCTACAATAGTGCCACCCAAATGCCTGTTTTCACTTTCAGCTGACATTGTAAAGAAGAGGTGGGCACCAATATCTCCTGCAAATGTAAGCAAACTTGTTTGTCTTAGTGATTGGTTGAACAAGAAGTATGACTGAGTGGGCTTGTAGATTCTAAAGTTTTACATTGTTTTGCTTTTGAATGCGTTTTTTTGTACATAATTCTACATTTGCAAGTTCAACTTTCATGATAGAGATTACACTACAGTACTTGTATTAAGTAAATTGAAATACTGTTTTTACAGTGTAAATATTTGTAATAAATATAAAGTGAGCAGTGTGCACTTTGGATTCTGTGGTGTAATTGAAATCAATATATTTGAAAATGTAGAAAACATCCAATGATTAACACAATGTTCACTTTTATTTGCAAATACCTTTACTGTAAACTGCTGCTGATCAACACAGATCTGTGCACTGTGGGATAGAACACTTCTCGTGTATGTATACATCTTCCAGTGTAATGTACTCTACAGTGTTTCTTTTTATTTGCCTCTTTATTTCTAGTAGAAGAAAGTGGTGAAAATCTGATCTGTGCTTATAGGCTCATAGCATCTTATCTATATGTAAAGATCATAGCATATAACCACTACATAATACTGTAAGATTTTTGAAAGTCATATTTTGTGTATTAATGACTTACAATCTGGTATGCTTGCACAGATGTCATTTTGGAAGGTAACATATTTGCTTTTGCTGGCATTACATTCAGTTATAAAATTGCCTGACTTAAGTTTGAAGTAGTGTTAAGTTAATCATGGTAACAGCATGGTAGTAGGAATACACTGGATTTTGTATTTGTATTTAGTGATTTTAGTGCAGTAGTGAAGCAATGTTCTTCCATGGCATTCAGCATGCAGAGATGAAAAAGATTTCATTTCCCCCAAATAGGACCAAATTTTGCAGTTTCTATTCACATTTTAAGTGGCATTTATTCATCTGTTATCCTAAATGTTGCAGAAACTTGCCTGTAGTGGCTTAAAAGAGAATAATTTTTAAGTGAAGCATATGTATTTCACCTTTATGTGCAAATTACACTCCAAATACTGTAATGTAATGTTGTTATTACAGAGCTCTTGCTTCTCCCTCTCTCTGGAATTTCTGTGCTCAGCTCTCTATTCTGAGATTGTCATCTTCTACCACTTTTTTTTCCTTCAATAGCTTCCTCAATTGATTGCTGTGGTTTCACATTCTTTCTGTGGTTTGGGAAGTATAAGTAGTCTCTCTTTTAAGGCTGTTGTTTTGATACTCCTTCCTAAACCAGTCAACAGAGCCAATGTGTTTAAATTCTCTATATTTATCCCAATGCATTTTCAGGGGATTATGTGAAGAGGAGACAGAAATTGCCAAAGGGCTTTTGAAAACATCTGATTTGTATATAAACATTTTTTCAAGCTTTTAGACTCAATGCTGTTAAGATTTTCTTCTGAAAGCTACTTTGCATATTTTAAAACTGGCATTCATAGTCTTAATGAGCCCCTTTTTAATGTAAGTTGCATGGACAATGCACTTAGTATGTTAATTCACTAGTAAACAACACTCATAAACATGACTTCCTTCACTCCCTGTATCCAATTCTAAAATGTGATAAGTACAACAATAAAACTGTAGATAAAGTTTGGATTTTCAAAAATGAAGAATTAAGTCATGAGGATTTGGAAACAAGCAGCTCAGAAAACTTTGCAAGTGGGTATACAGTCTTTAGCAATTTTAGCCACCTTCTCTCCTCTCCCACATTCAGTGACAGGATAGACCGTGTGGTGATAGCCAATTTGTAGTGTTGCAAGTCGTTTTCCTATATGGTGAAGGGAGACGGTAACATTTCACAGGGAAACACATTTTGGACTGTACACCTAGCCTACTTATTGAAGAAAAACCTTTCAGAGATTTGCTTAACTTAGTCAAGTATTGCTTCCTTCACAAGGAGCATTTTAGCTGCAATCAATCTCCAGTAAAAAATAAACCTAGATTATACAGTATTGCCAATTTTTTTCTTAATAGACAGTATACTTAACACGTCTTTCCTAATGGTCCTACGTTTTATGATTTGGTTTAAATTAGAAGGTCAAAGTACATTTCTTCAGCTCTCCAACTAAGGTTATCTAAAATGGATTACAGCACCTGAGAAACCACAGTAATCTTACTACATGTATCTCAAATTCAACAGAATATGAAGTAAACAATTTTCAGTGCTCTACCTAAGGTTACTGATAACAGAGTACTGGCTAACTGATTTTACGAATGAGCTGTTGGATAACAGCCTCACCTTTTCTCTAATTATATTAACAGAACTTGTCTAACACGGATTAAAGTCTGCTTCTTAACAGTCCAGTTTGATTGCTTGAGAAATAATTTTTTGAAATTAGGAAGAGCAAAAATTCCGAACTTTATGAAAAGAATGCATCTGATCTCCAAGAGTGAATGACTTTAATTTTGTGTTTAGTGAATAATTGAAAAATAAAGTAAGAGTTGTACAGTTTTAAATCCGCTAAATTTCTTTGCACATTTAACAACTTTCTTGGAGGACTACTTTTCTTAGTTGTATTTCGAATAGGAGGTTTTTCTTGATTAAAGTACCGAGATACTGTTTTTGTACTTCATTCAATATAGCTAGAATAATGTTTTCAAAATTTAACATGTTAGTTTGAGCTAGGATTCATATTCTTTAAAATGTATGGAGTTATTGTTTTGTGGCCTGTTTAAATACTTCCCTCAGTTAGTTTTCCTGTTGACAGATATTTTTTTCCCTTTAAAGGCTTAGAATTTCTCAGCCTCATGTTAAGATACAGGTGAGGATTTTAGGTTTGTCTCTTGTCAGTTTTGCATGAGAGAACTCTTTTTCGTGGAATTTAATATCACATGACTCTGAACACCAAACCTGAATTACAAAAAAAAAAAAAAAAAAAGTCCAGCTAAATTATAAATACTGTTGTTTTTTTTAAAATGCCACTACAAGTAGGGTATCTTACTTGAATTTTATAGAGCTGCTGTAGGTCAAAAAAAATAAAAAATAAAAAAAAAAATTAAGGACCTGAGCAGGTATGTAACTTTACTCAATTAAATAATCCCATTGAGGGCAGTGGGATTTCTCTTGTGCATAAAATTAAGCATGTGTATGAGTGTTTAACAACAAGGGCTAATAGTTTATTTTCGCTAAGAATGTCTTATTGGCTTGCGTCAAACCTGTCACTTCAAAACAATATTGCATTTGTGTTAACAGTGCAAAGTTATTTAGATTTTTAGTATGTTAACAAAGTTATTGTGAACTTTTTTATACACACAGGGCAAAATTGTACCCAAGGGTGGGATTTAAAAGCATTTATATGATTTTGGTACAAATCCCATGGAGTTTAGACTGCAAACCGTGACAGAATATATCCCGGTTAAAGCATTTCAGCTTTCTTGAGTTGTGGAAGTGGTGTTCACAAATAAAGCACGGAATAGTTGCTTAACTATCTTGTGTTTGGGTTTGTGGTGTTTCAGTAGTAAGCATGTTAATAGACCTGGGTTTGTCCTTGTCAGCAAATAAACATTTTAAGTGTGGAATCTCTTAGTAGTTTTTATTTTATTTTTTTTTAAAAAAGTCTCTGTAAAATCTGAAATTCTACTATTAGGAAACTAAAGAAACAAGTACAGAGTACGTTTTTTAAAACCCTGTTTTAACATTCTTTCTCTCCTTGTAAAATTGTTGCCTTAGTCAACAGTTGTTTAGTCACATCAAAGTCATTTTCAAAAATTCTTGTTTTAAACATCTGTAGACTTTATATTTTCAGTGTTACAGGTACTATTGCTTTCAGAATTTAGAAAATTTGGTGTGGGTGTGCGTGTGTGCACGCGCGTGTGTGTAACTTCATATACTATACCCAGCCTTTTTAATTGAGGAAACTTGATTCAGAGATGTGGAATAGATTGTGACAAATTGCTGACACTTCTAAATTATTACAAATGGAAAATATACAGGCATTAGGTAGAAGACTTTATTTGAATGCATACAATTTGTTTTGCCAACAGAGCTCTTTCCGTGCCTAGCTACATAGTTCTGACTCAAAGGCAATAGTTGAGTGACCCTATGGTGTACTCAGATGTCTGTTGGGTTCAAATAAATAATCAATATTTACAATAACAGTGCGTGTAATCTAATTAAATTAGCGTTTTTAAAGCCATTTAGGGAATAAATCAAAGCACCAACTGCAGTTGAAGTCTCAACTTCTGAACTTGTTATAATTTCTGCATTAATAATATTTCATACTCTTATTGTCTGAATAAAAATGTTTAAACATCCTAAAATGCACCAATATTATCTTTGTAAGCTGTGTTTTGATTAATTATGTTAAGTGAATTAATTTTAAAATGTGTACAGAATAAATAAGGGTTGGGTTTTTTCAGTTTAACTCACATGCTGAAAACCAAGGCAAAATTCTGTTTTTACAATGAATCTGTTATAGCTTTAACACTTAAATCCTGGAAAGAATATTGAAAAGGTAGAAACAGACTTTTATATGTGTTTTCTCTGTAGCGAATAGCTGACCTTCAATAAGTAAAGTAATTGTGTCAGAAATAAAATTCCTTTGATTGTAGACCTACACTGTTGTTTTTGTTCAGATCACTTGAACATTGTCTACAGTTATTGAAGGTTACCTTTAGGGACAATTCGTTTTTTCCTTTTAAGTTCTGACCCTATATCAAGATGTCATTTTATGTGGATGTTCTTAGTCATGAAAGTGTTTCAGAGTGCATTTTCTTTCTGGGTGTAGCTTTTGATGTTACTCTTGTTTCCATAAAATTTAATATCTTTGTGTACTTTAAGTAGTACAATATTTTTAAAGGACTGTAGGCTTTGTATTTAATAGTTCAAGAACAAAAAGAGGATTCCTATCCTAAAGATTATAGTATAAATAGAATTTTGGTTGCTAACTTTTCAAAAACGAAGTAAGGAATGACAAGATTATGGAATACGAGGTGTGTAGAGCTCCATAACTCTTAATTGTACACTAATATATAGTACATAATTCAGAGTTAAAACTGCACTCTAATCTTCTACAGCAATGTTAGTTGTCTTCATATTAGGGCTGTCAAGCAATTTTTAAAAAATTAATACTGATTAATTGTGCTGTTAATAGAATACCATTTATTTTAATATTTTTGGCTGTTTTCCATTTTTTCAAATATATTGATTTCAGTTTCAACACAAAATGCAAAATAGACGTTTCTCACTTGATATTTTTTATTACAAACATTTGTACTGTAAAAAAGAAACAAAGTATTTCAGTTCACCTAATACAAGTACTGTAGTGCAATCTCTTATCACGAAAGTTGAATTTACAAATGTAGAATTATGTACAAAATATAGCTGCACTCAAAAATAAAACAATGTACAACCTTTGAGCCTACAAATCCATTCAGTCCTACTTCTTCAGCCAATCACTCAAAGTTTGTTTACATTTGTAGGAGATAATGCTGCCTGCTTCCTGTTCACAAAATCACCTGAAGGTGAGAACATGCATTCTCATGGCATTGTTGTATTCAGCGTCACAAGATATTTACCTGCCAGATGCACTAAAGATTCATATATCACTTTGTGATTCAACCACCATTCCAGAGGACATTCATTCATGCTGAGAGTGGGTTCTGCTTGATAATGATCCAAAGCAGTGCAGGCTGTTGCATGTATATTTTCATAATCTTGAGTTAGCTACCACCAGCAGAAAGCTGATTTTCCTTCTTTGGTGGTTCTGTTGTTTCTGCATCGGAGTGTTGCTTTTTTAAGACTTCTGGAAGGATGTTCTACATCTCGTCCCTCTGAAATTTTAGAAGGCACTTCAGATTCTTAAACCTTAGGTTAAGTGCTGTAGCTATCTTTAGAAATCTCACATTGATACCTTCTTTGCCTTTTGTCAAATCTTCAGTGAAAGTATTCTTAAAATGAACAACATGTGCTAGGTCATCATCCAAAACTGCTGTAATGTGAAATATATGGCAGAATGCAGGTAAAATGCAGGGCAGGAGACATACAGTTCTCTCCCAAGGAGTTCAGTCACAAATTTAATTGACATATTATTTTTTTAACGAGCATCATCAGTATGGAAGCATGTCCTCTGGAATGGCGTATGAAGCATGAAGGGGCATACGAATGTTTAGCATATCTGGCAGATAAATACCTTATAACACCAGTTACAAAAGCACTATATGAATGCCTGTTCTCACTTTCAGATTTCATTGTAAATAAAAAAGCAGGCAGCACTATCTCCCATAAATGTAAACAAACTTGTTTGTCTTAGCGACTGGCTGAACAAGAAATAGGACTGAGTGGACTTGTAGGCTCTGAAGTTTGACATTTTGTTTTTGAGTGCAGTTATGTAACAAGTCTGTTTATAAGTTGCACCTTGGCAATAAAGAGATTAAACTACAGTACTTAGATGAGGTGAATTTAAAAATACTATATTTTTTGTTTCATATTTATGGTTCAAATATTTGTAATAAAAAATAGTGAGCACTGTACACTTTATATTTTGTGCTGTAATTGAAATCAATATATTGGAAAATGTATAAGAACATTATTGTTTAACAGTGCCATTAAAACTGCGATTACTCACGATTCATTTTCTTGAGTTAATCATGTGAGTTAACTGTGATTGTGATTGACAGCTCTACTTCCTATATTCCCCAAAACAATCCTTCCTCACATTTTATAAGGGTTTTCATTACCTGTATTTTGGTGCACATGCAAAGTCCTTTCCTTGCTCTGATAAATGGCCATTCATCTGCAACCTGAAAGACTCTATGCCTTGACATTTTGGATTGTAACAACTCCCAGATTTATCCTTTGGATTTATGGTCAATTATGCCAGCTCTCATGCTCATGTTTGTATTAACCTTTTAAAAATGTTTTGAATATTTTGTGTTCATGAACGTGAGACAAATGACAAGGAGTAGCATTCTTGTTTGCGGCATTGTAGCTGTGTTGGAAAGGAAACCTGCACAATGCTTTAAAAAGTCTAAAAGCATGACTTTGCTGGACACTAAAAATCATGGACTCAGTAAAAAGACATTGGATTTATGGCCCAGTAGAACAATATGTAAATCACTGATGCTCCTTTATCTTACTACTGAGAGATATTAACTGCTCACTTCATCTCTAATGGTCTCTTGCAACATGTGTCAACTTCTTTGCTTAACACACTTTGTATATAGCTGTGGCACTCTGCGTACTTTTCCAAGACTTGAAGAAGAAGAGCTCTGTGTAAGCTCCAAAGCTTGTCTATTTTTCCAACAGAAGTTGTTCCAGTAAAAGATTACATCACTCACCTTGTCTCTCATAAGGGCTAATATTGGGAATAGAAAAGCAGTGTTCTGTACCAGCTTTCCCATATAATTGTCATCTTTCAGCTATAGATATTTCCTGGGCTTGTTCATTCATGATATAATTTGTGATAACTGAGTACTAATTTAAGACTTCTAAGCAAGTTTGATCTTAATTGAAATAACTTCTGCAGACCTGAATTCTATCTACTGCACATGTCCACTAACCTGGTTTTTCTATTGCCCTTTTGTTCCCCTTTTGGCTCTCTCCTCTTCACTCTTGCTCTGTTTCGCAGCACAGTTCTGGCTCCCAGCAGTTTACCATAGTCATCTTAGGCATGTCTATGCTCATGATTTCCAAATC
The DNA here is from genome assembly GCA_007922305.1 of Dermatemys mawii. Classification (NCBI taxonomy): domain Eukaryota; kingdom Metazoa; phylum Chordata; order Testudines; family Dermatemydidae; genus Dermatemys; species Dermatemys mawii. The sequence goes on along the minus strand of ML677381.1, from coordinate 13,544,298 downwards.
TTATGGTCTCCTATGTGCTCTTAAGACTTGTATGATATTTACTTGAAGCCAGCTCAAGCTGTGTCAAAAACTAAATTGATCGTTCTCCCTTAACTTATTTTCAACATCTTTATTAGTCTCCCTTTCCAACATGTCAGCAAGCTTGTGTTATATTTGGCTCCTTTCTCTTGTACCCTCGCATAAACTTGATCACTAAATTCTGTCAGTTTTTTCCCTGATGTTTAAGAAGCTCTCATTCCTCTGTCTGCACTGTAAAAATCTTGTTCAGTCCTAAATCTTCCACTTCATCTGTTTGGCCTTCCTAACACTTGAATCACCTTCAGCTTCACTACAAAATGATTGAGTGTGATTGTAACATCATGTAATGCCCAGTGGCTGAAGCAGGATGGAGCAGTCCAGAGCGCACCTTCTGAAGTGCTGAAGTTGACATTCAAAGGTTACCAGGTTGATTTGCCTGTGGATCTGATAGGGTCCTATGTGCTCGTGATCCAGCTTATGCTCAATGTATTCAATTTGAGTTATTTGGCCATTAGCCATACCTTCTGCCCTACTGCAAATGTAGGGCCCTCTTGCTGGCGATGGTGAGCATGGTGTTTGTATGGTGCCTTGACTGCATCTGTTTTATTTCAGGTGTTCGAGTTTGATGAATATGATGACCCAGATCTCAGTAGGAACTAGGAGTGTTATGGGTAGTTTGGGAGGTAGTGGAGATGGAAGCCATAAGTGGCGAAAAGTGGGCTCATCTTGGTCAAGGTGTGGTCTGCATTGTTGTATGTTAATTGTGTATATGGAAGCAGTAAAGCTCAGTAATTTTGGTGATAATTTGTGAAGCATTGCAAGTATTGGTCCAATATCTAGTTCATTCTTTCTTTCATACGTGGAACTCGCTCATCTAGTCAAACATGATTTCCTTTTAAATACTCATTAAAAAGTCTTGCAAACCAGTTTACTGTGTGTGTGTATATATATGTGTGTGTGTCTGTCTGCCTATCTATCTATATCTTCATATTTCTTTTAAAAATAAATTCTCTCATTCTGAAGATGTATGTTTTGGCCTCCTCCCAATTAGCTATATGAACATGTCTGTCAGGTTCTCACTCCTTGTCCCTTCCTGTGTTGTCATCTTAATGCAGCTCTTCTGACAAGGACTTTGTTTGATTGTTTTGGTAAAATGCCATGCAAATCTGTGACTCTATATGTGATAACCCAACTTCTCTATAAGCAGTATTTTTGGACATTTTTTATTATGTCCCTACTAAAAAGCAGTTGATCCTAATCAATTATATATGTACAAGGCTGCAAAGGAAGGTGAAAAAATGTCTAGGTATTTGCCAATATGTCATATTTCTCCACAAACCAAGCTTAATTTGTGTATGTGAGCAGGAATTATAATAAGCACTTAGGGTATGTCTATACTGCAGTTGAATACCTGTGGCTGGCCCACGTGAACTGATCCAGGCAATATAAAATTGCAGTATAGGTGTTCGGGCTTAGGCTGAACTTTGGAAATTACACAAGCAGGGAGGAGCCTGGGCTCCAGCCCAGGCCCAAATATCTATACTCATTTTACAGCCCCACAAGCCTGAGTCAGCTGATGGGTTGGCTATAGGTATTTAATTGTAGCGTAGACATATACTCTAAAATTCATTTATATCTTGCAAAATAAATAGTGATTGGCAGTGTATGTTCTAAAGAGTTTTATACTTTAAGACTTAATTTTTTTTAAAACTGCGTGTGTGTTTAATTCTAGGGGGAACAGCTGCAGCTGAAGTTTCTTCCTCTTTTGTGGCTTTGGCTACATGTAGTTTAGTAGTCCTGGTAATACTGCTTGTGAACTGTGTGTCCTGCTGTAAAGATCCAGAGATAGATTTCAAGGTAAGCATTGAAGTTAAAAATGATACAAAAGTAATTTGGGATGGATAATGATATAACTGATGTACAAATTATTCAGAATATCACTTTACAGTGTGTGATTTAAACATTTTTCCTCTCCTGAAATGGCCAAATTCTGCACTTGTACATGTTGTGCAACACCGCTGAACACAAAAGTGCAGAATTTGGCCCAAAGTGCATACTACAGCAAGTTGCTTGTAATTTACTACAGTAAAAAGTTATCTTAAGTGTATATATTTGCTAATAATTTTACTAGTTGTTTAATACTTTGCAAAACTATATGATAAAGGTCAGTCCTTCCTATATTGTCCTTTTATTATTTGTCTAATTGCCATTTTTTCGTATTGACAGGATTACAGAACTTTTGTTAAATAAGTCATTAGAAGGTACAACCTAACAATAGCTAAACTCTGCCTAGTGGACAAATTCAGTTTAGTATTCAAATACAGCTATCTTTGTGACCTCTGTGAATTTGAAATTACTTTGAATCACTGGAAGTGAAGCTTAGGCTCAGCTGCTTTGAGATAATGTAGATGGTTTGATCAAGTTATTTACATCACATGGGGCAACATATTTTGAAATCTTTCTGTAATTTTTGGCATATCAGACTAGCAGTGCTTCTACCTTATAACACTGTGATTAGATGAAAAAAGAATAAAGTTATTGCTACTGATTGTTATAGAAAATGCATGACCTCTTGGGAATCTTGTCTTCGAATGAAGTCATTTTTTTAAATGGAAGTGGTTTGTTGAAAATGAATTTGTTCAACTACTAGAGAACTTTTTAAAAAATCAATCATATCTAATTTATTTTCAACAAAACCACATAAATGTATTATAACACACATCGAAATTGTCTCTGGATGGAGCATTTGTCACCCCAATAATTTTGATATCAAGTTTTCATGATCAAATCTGATGCAGTGTGAAAGAATATATTAATCTTCCAGTTTGAAGGCAGTAAGATCATTGTATCATGGTTTCCTAACATCTTTGCCCTTGCAGGAATTTGAAGATAATTTTGATGATGAAATAGATTTTACACCACCAGCAGAAGATACCCCATCTGTTCAGTCTCCAGCAGAAGTGTTTACTCTTTCAGTTCCGACCGTTGCTTTAACAGCTCCATCACAGTTTCAGCCTCCTGCAGGTGATGTGAACCATTTCTTAGTATGAAACTGAAGATGACCAAGTCATAGTCATGTACTGTTCTAGTGTCTGAAATATAGTATTCATATGTGCATCTGTTTATACTGTATATATTACACAAATCTATTGTTTATTTGCTAAAGAGTTTACTGACTGAGTCTAGGCAAATGTTTACTTGTAGATCATTTTTATTGCAGCATAAGAACTTTATGAAATCCAGAAAATGTTTTTGTTAAACACAAAATAAAATTTATTCCTATTTCCTCTCTTCAGAAATAAGCTATAAAATAGTTTTCAGAATCTTAATTTTCAAAAATTAGAGTGCATAGTAAATATTTTAGTAGATGACTTTTTCCATTCTTAAGCTGATATTAAAAAAAGGATTAGATAAGATACTTAGTTTGGCCATGTATAATTTTTGGCTCTTAATAGTACTGGTTCATGGACTGGAATCTGTTCCCCATGAAGCTAATAGAATTTTAGCCACTTAAGTGTGAGCAAGATTGAACTTCATTTTGGCTGATTTTGGGGGGAATCTGAAACTTGCACCTGTAACCCTGTTTGTCACACCATTAACTTATTTTTACTGTGAACATCCTTTGCTTCCAATTTGCGAGGATGATGCTAAAAAATGGAATCGGATTAATTTTTCCCCTGTGATTAAAAAGGTTTCATGTATATTTAAAAAAAAAAAATTAAAGGGAGTGGGGCACAGTATAGGAAACTATAGTTATCTTTAAAATATGGAATTATTATTTTCAGATGCACAAAACACTTTTGATTAATACAAAGAAATTGCTCTGGCAATACATCCATTGCCAACTGCAATTGTTTAGAGAGGAGACCCAAAGGAGGCTTCAGTAACTATCCAGAGTTTTAAAAAGAGAACCATTAACTAAATGACTTCTAACATTTTTGCTTAAGAAATACAGTATCTTTTATTTCAGAAGTGTGCATGCTGAATTTTCTATATATCTGCACCCTATTAATATGGTCTTTCCAGGTTATCCATGATTCCATGAGAATGTCTAACTTTGCCACAAGAATTTTCATTAGGCAAATGCGTGAAGTGAATTGCACCTTTAAAATGCTTGAAAGCTTTGAAGTTAATAGTGAGAATTGTAAACCATAGTGATATCTATCTTTTACACAACTTTTTGAAGGCCATTGATCCAGATCGTAAAGTAGACTAATACCTTTGTAGCATTTTGTATGGGGTAGGAATGGCTTAGAAATGTCTAGGAATTGTTATGCCCACTATGTATGAGCAATAATCAGTGTAATTTAAAGATATTTGAACCCACATTTTAAGTCTATAAGTACTGCAGATACATTTGCATGATCTGCTATGCAATGGAGTTCACTGATTTGTGAACCACTAGGCCTTGATACAATAGAATATAACAGCTCCACAGGAACTGTCCTAGTCTGTCATGTCTGCAATTCACATGCTGAAGAAGGCTTAAAGACTCCTCCAAACCACAGGTCACTGGTGACTGTTCTCAATTGCTCAGAGTCCAATTATAAGATTTTTGGGAGTTCCGGTAGTCAACCTCCTTCATCTGTGTATGCAAACCCATGCTTAAAAAGTGTACTCAGCCACTGCTAGCTTGAGCACTAAGTCTACTGCCATCTCCACAAAAAAAAATAATCCTACTCGGTGCAATTCAGTAAATATCTTTGTCAGATAGTGTTCAATCAGGCCTACTTATTGACACTATTGCATTTGCTTCTCCTCTTTTCCCCTCCTGACTTCATTCCACTTTTTGGTGGTATGTGTTCCTGTTTATCTTTATTTTATCAGTCACTTACACAGTCTCATTGCCCTACAGGCAGATGTCTGGCAGAAATTTTAAGACTTAATAGACAAAAGACTAAATTTACTAGAGACAGACTAATACGAAAGGTGGGATTTGGGAGGGTCTTATGTCCAGAGACAATAGCAGGTGAAAAGTCAGTCCCACTCCTTAGTTACTGTGAAAATTGGAAGTGCTGGGATCCCTATTACGGTTCTCTCTTTCGACCTTACTTGTGAGCACAATCTTTATCTTTCTCCAGGTAGTAGGTTTGCCCACCCCTAATTTAGATGACAGAATGGTTAAACACATCTAAGCCTTGTCTGCCCTGCAACTTGTTACCACCAGTGGAGCTGCCTTGGCAGTGAATTACAGGTATATTTTTGCCAGTGTTAGATAAGGTCTAAGGGTTTCAGATTTCCCAGCAGTTGGCCAAGGGAGCTTTTCATGTGAAGTACATTTTTTTAAAAAAGAGAATTTCCCTTCACATAGGTAGAGGCTGCAGTTAGAGCAGTTGGGGCGGTGTGTAAAGAACTGGAACTCTGCTGGTAAGATGGCTAATCAGGGCTTGTAAAAGGTGTGAGTATTCCATGATCTTCTGTGGGCTTGTGTTCTGCCATTTATGTAGGACCCCTGTAAACATGATTTAATAGATTCCATTACCGTCTAATGCTGATATATTTACAGAACCAAATGCAAACTAAGCTGTTTTGACTTTCTTTCCTTTCTTGGTTTGCAATATATCTGGATGTGTTGAAAGCTAAGTTTACAGGTCATTCTTAACTTGCATTATTGTGCAAAGGTATTTCATTGGTCTTGGATCAGTTTCTAGTTGAATCTGTTTAAAAGCCTAAGCAAGTTGAGAAGTGTCAGCCTGGGCTTTTGTTCACCTGTCCTTAGGTTAGCCTTGTTTTAATACTTTGTCATTGTGTATGTCTAACAATGTTTTCTGCTGCTTGGCTTAATATGTGCATTAATATGTGTACTGTAATTAGTAGTGTGAGAACTAAATTTTTTTTAGCTTTTAGGGTCATGCATTATTTCTTCAACAGTAGCATAGGTAATTTTGGCGATTTTGAGTGGCTTGATGTGTGTCTGTTTTGTTTTCTATAACAGAAGGATCAAAGTCTCAAGTTGCACGTCAGAATCTAAACTATATTCAAGAAATTGGAAATGGCTGGTTTGGAAAGGTGAAAAGTCCTTCTTTAATATTGTAGTTCTGCGGTTCAAGTTTTATTCTTAAGTAGAGACCTATATTATCAATTAGAAATATATTTATCCAAAGTAATAACATGACAAAAAATTCTTTAGAACTTAATTTGTATTGCTGTTGTATGCACTTTTTCTATCTCATTGCTCTATCTTTAATTCAGATGCAGTGCTGCTTAACAAAACATTACTTAAAATAGTCAGAAATTCCACTTGAGTAGACTGATCATGTAAATCGCTGTTTTTAATTTTAGCATCTTTTTTGGAAAAGGCACTTTAACTCCAGTTTTTTTATTTTTTAAAAATTGACATTTTTTTAGAAAATACAGAGGATTAATATTTCTGTGGTGTAATTGAGGTATAACAGGAAACCAAATATTTCCTCTTTACATGTGACTGAAACTATGTAATGTAGAATTGTTTGTTTTTCAGGTCCTGCTTGGGGAGATCTACTCAGGTACTAGTGTAGCAAGAGTAATAGTGAAGGAATTAAAGGCAATTGCAGGTCCCAAAGAACAAGAACAGTTTTTGAGAAATGGAGAACCTTACTTGTAAGTAGCCTCTCATACCTTGGGTAACTTGAAGATAGACCATGCTACTAATGAATACATAAACCATGGAAAGCTCTCTTGTTCAATATTATGCTTCTTTTTTATATAATACGCACCTCTGTCCTCCCTTTTCAGTCTGTTAATATTAAGTAAATATTGGTAGTTTAAGAAATGAAAAATACACATTCAGTATTGTCAACACTAAATTATCAAAAATTGAGTCAGACATATTCCCCCAAATCATGACATTTTTAAATAGTGCAGTTTGTGTTTTTAGTGCCTTCCAATTTCTGAGCCTTTAAGAGTACACTTGGTTTGCATTCTTGGGCTTTTCTCTGCAGGCATAAGGGCTAAAGATTTTTTTAAATTGATGCTGAGATTTTCATGTAGTCACTTACCTCCAAGAACTTGAGTTTTGAGAGAGAAATCAAATATAGTGAAACTTATAATTAAATCACAAGACTTGGCATGTTTTATGTACTTTATATTTTTAACATAAAAACTTACCTTTAAGCACCATCTTACCTGTTTTTAAACATTAAATGAATCTTAAATCCAATCAAAGAAGTTATTAGGTTATACACACAGCTTTTTATCATTGTGTTTGGGTCACTTGCAATTTAACTTGGTGGAAAAAAATTTAGTGAAGAAATTTGAAATCAAGCAACCGTCAGTGCTCACAAGCTTGCTGCACAGTTTGTAAGCTGTCCTCCTTGCCAAACGTGGCAGTAGTTCTGCTTTCTTCGAATGATGGTCCCTGTTTGTATTCCACATGTGGGATATGCATGTGAACATGCGCCGGAGTCCAGAATTTTTTGCAAGCGGTGTCTGTTGGCTTGCACATGTGCTGTAGCTGTTCTTGTGCTCCAAACTGAGGACATTAAAAGAGGTGTGAGCTGATGCCTCTTCAGTTCCTTCTTACTGCTGTATCATCAGAGATGGAATCTCTGGTGTCCTCACCTCCTTTTTTACTGTGTCATTTCGTAAGATATTGTATGTAGTTTTAACAATTGCAATAGTTTTTGTAATATAGCATACATAGTATAGTTAGTATTTTTCCCCATTTTCTTCCCTGGATTTCTCCAGCCCTCTAGAAATCTGGGATTATACCCAGGGTTCTGCGGTTCAAAATGGTGTTTTGTTCCCTTGCTGCTTTTTAGTGAGTGATGAACATCAATTCTTCCTCTACTGCCTGGGTGAGGCTCATATTTCTGCCAAACGCTTCTTTCTCGGTACTGGAGAGGGGGAACAGTGTTGAGAAACACATGGTGCAAGGGAGAGTCAGAACAATCAGTGACCTTGGCGCACTCATGCCAGACTCACCAGATACTATCTTCTATAAAGGAAAGATCTCTTTATGACCCCACCCTAGATTCATTCCTAAACTAGTTTCATATGAGTCACGTAATCCACTTACCAGTATTTTTTTTCAAAAAACCATGTCTCAAGAGAGATGGCTCCATTCTATAGATGTCTAAAGGGCTTTGGCCTTTTATCTGCAAAGAACAAAGGATGTTAGACACCTAAACTATTTTTTTACATAACAGAGCGATCAAGGGGTCAAATAAATTGATACAGAGACTTTCAAACTAGATCTCAGGTTGTATTACCCTTTGTTATAACTAGTTCATAGTCCCCCTCCAGAGGAAGTAAGGGCTCATTCCATTAGAGGGAAATTACTCTGGCTGCATTGCTGAGAGACATACTCCTTCTAGGACATACTCCTGTGTAAGAGAGCTGCTTGGAGCAGTTTGCATACTGTCATGAGATTACGCTCTGGTCCATTCGTTAACTGCAAATACAGCTGTGAAGACAGCAGTATTACAGTCAACTGTCGAATCTGCATCTTCACAACCATGCCATTTGACTGTTGGCTTATTAATTTCCCATGCATGTATTCTACATAGGGACTATCACTCAAAGAAGAAATTGAGGTTATTTACCTGTAACAGGAGGTTCTTCAAGATGTATGGTACCTGTCTGTGTTCCACTACTCTCCGCCCCCCATCCCTACAGATTATTTTGAACTGGAGTAAGAATGGGAAACGAGAGACATTGGCATGCACCACCTTTATACCCTCGGTTCTGAACACAAGAGGAACTACAACTTAGGTGTAGGCCAGCTGACAGTGCTTTCAAAAAAATTCCTGACTCAGGCACATAGTGAGGATATATATCCCACTTCTGGAATACAGATAGGAACCACGTGTATCAAAGAACCTCCAGTTACAGGTATGTGAACTCCATTTGTTTGGTCTCCTGTTTTGAGTCCAAGGATACTCAAGAGAATTGGCTGGAAACTAAAGGCTGAATCTTCACGTGCTTTTCAGGGAGTGTGCAAAAGTGACTGTCATGTTTCCACTGCAAGTTCTGGGGCAAAGGGGACCCAGACTAATTGGGTACTTTAAACTACAATGGTTGTACAGGCCCCCTAGGGGTACCTTAAGTACAGGATGCCCCAGCCAGGCTCTTGCATGGTCCTGACACATCCACCATGAGGGAGAGGGGAAACAGGATGTAGCAGCATTGTCTTTACATCACTTGAGGTTCCCCACACCAGGAGAATTCTCAGAGGTCTACTTAAGGCAGCTTGATTTCCTTTCACAGCTAGAGCATATCAAAGGGGATATATTGAGTCTAAAGATCTGCCTCTTATACTGTTTCTGTGTGGATTTAATTCTGACTTTCAAAAGAAAAACTGAGGTGCATAGTGGAAAGTAGTATTCCATCATGTTAGCGCTATTAATGTGTCTTTCTGCTGCTGTCTTTCTGACTTAAAATAATCTGTTTGTATTATAGCATTCTTCAGCATCCAAATGTTCTGCAATGTATTGGGCAGTGTGTGGAAGCCATCCCGTATCTTCTGGTGTTTGAGTTGTGTGACTTAGTAAGTAAACTTAATAATGAAAATAGTAAATTTAATATTTATAGTTATAAAATAATGTTTTCTTTAGAGTATGTTTTTAAGAGGTTTTTGTGAACCTCATTATGGAAACCGCGTGCTCATTTTTGAAATATTCCTTAAGTCAGATGAAGGTAAATAACGTTTATTTACATTTTTCAATTACTGACCACAAAAGCAATATTTGTTTCTACTTAGATTTCTGAGTTCAGGATTTAACTTCTAGTTCATTTTGAGACTTTCTAAGGAAGAAAATAATTGTACAGAAAGTAAGCTTTGCCACTTTTCTTTGTGGACAATAGAATTGTTGTATATCACATTTTGAAAAAAAAACAACAAAAAACAACCTGTTAATTCTGTGCATGAATGAGGCAGAAGTCTTGTGGGGGTGGAGAGAGGGAAAGAGATGGGGGAGTACAGGATCATCTAACTAAAGACTGGTATCATAATGCATAAGCCCAAGGGAACAAAATAAAAATTGCGTGGGTAACCCTACTTCATACATTTCCTAACTTTTGAGAATTTGATTTTAGTGTTAACATTCTTTTAATGTTGTTTATTAATGTAACTTCTTAAAAAATTAAAAAATTAAAATTTTAAAAAAGCCTCCAAATTCAGTAAGGTGGAATTCTGTTAACACTTCATATGGATTTTCATCAGGGTTTGGGATCTTTAAATCCACAGCACAGTTGTCAGGCTTCTAACAGATAGCATTGAAGAATGTTATCTTTCTCGTGGATTTGCCACTAGAGGATCATGGTGATGAGATTTCCCAGTGGGTTTCACAGCAATTTGTTAGACAGCAAAAGAATGTTGAGACTCGGGAATAATAGGCTCAATGTAAGGTTCTGTAGGGAAGGTTTCTCTTATGGTTCACAGACCCCTCTGTCCCTGCCCCTCAATCTCTGTCCTTTTCTACTCCTGTTTTTCCTGGTTTGTACCCCTCTTGTTCCTGCGCAGTTGACTTTCCCTCTGTTCCTAATCCTATCCTCTCTGCCCCCAAAACTCTCTCTTCCCCCTTGCCCCTCTGCATTCAAGTTGGACAGCTTCCTCTTTCTCCATGCTGCCAGAATGGCAGCAGGTAGAAGAGAGCATAGGAAAGACAGTCTCCCTGGTCTCAATTCCAGTTTTTGCTGCCACATCAGCCATTGGCAGTGGGAAGAGAAGTTGCAGAGAAGGTTCTACTTAGTCCCAGTAACCCTGGGTTAGAACATGTTCAGTCTCTGTGGGTATGTTGCTTGCACAGTTTGGTTGGAATGTAGATGCTGTTAGGAAATGGAACATACTCAGTGAAAAAACAGAATCTTTGGAGAATCTAGCTGCCTAACTCTAGCTAGTTTCTACTGAGCATGTGCAAACTGAGATTTCAGATGTTTATAAGCTGGACAAATGTAAGCATATTTTTATTGGCCTATTCCTAACGGCAGTGTGACCTCCTTGCCAAACTTCAGTTCTCCGCTCCAAAATATGGGAAGTTAGAGCTTCTTGGATGCTTTTTTAACTCATTTTTTAAAATATAGTCAAAGCAACTTATTTCCCCCTAAATTTATTTTGAGGATGTCTGAACCATTTTACCATATTTTTCCCAGAAAAATTCAGTCTGAGGCAGATACCAGGTTGAAATTTTCTATGCCCAGATGGCTAATTTGGCAAAGTTGCAAGCAACTGAAAACAACTGTGTAATGGTCAAAGAGCTGCTATGTAATCTAATACTGAGATGTAATGATTTTATGAACACTCTTTGACCTTGTCAGTAAAGTCAAGTTGTTGTATATTGGGTTCCAAGACTTTCCTGTGTGAATTTGTTGATCTAGCTTAAAAGACTGGGGAAGAACAAACAGGAAGGCAACACAGCAGCTCCCTGTTTAAGCAACCTTTGACAAAACACTTCTGGGGTTGAGGCCAGTTACAGAACAATCTCTATATTTCTAGGTCCCCAGTCAAAGTGACACAGCTGTTCTATCAGTATTCTGAATGAAGAGACCAAAAGAACAGTAAACTGTTTAAAAGTCCTTCTGAGGAAATGGGGAGGCTGTCAGCAGCTGTCAGGGGGCAGGATGATACAGAGAGGCTCTGTAAAAGAGTCTGAAAGAGTTGGATTTTTTTCCCCCCGAGTTTCCAAGGAATGGTAAGACTTGCAGACAGACGGACAGGCAAATGTAGGGATTAGCTTACTGTTTTTTGAGATTTATTTTTTCTTAAATGCTTTTGTTTTAAATAAATACTTTGCTTTAAGAAAGCTATGTGGTCACTGGTTACCACTGTCGTTCTTTCTAGAGAGACAAAAATAGCAGGTGCTGAACATAAGTCAGATCTGCTGAGGAATTACAATTAATCACTGTGAACCGCATCCAGATCTGAGAATGTGAGAATCATGCAACTCCACCTCAAGATAGAGGTGATTGCTTGAGGTGTAGTATCTCATTGGTACACTTCAGACCAGAAGGGAACAGAGTTGCAGTTACTTGGGAATTGTGACATATAGTATTTATAAAAACAAAACAAAAAACCCAGCTATATTTGAATGAGTTTAAAGACCTGCTATAGAACCAATTCTTTGAAACCACAATCTTTTAAAAAGAATTTTTAAAGCAGGATTTCATTGCAAAATGTATGAAGACAGAAATAGTCTCAAATGTGCATATATAATTTACATCAAAAGTAAATCTCCCAGAAGCAATAAAGTAGTGATTAGGATTTGCTTGTAAAATTGTTATTGTTAATCAATTTTACCAGAATAATTTTTTCCCTCAAAGCTCAGTGCATGAGTATGATTGTGTTCACATTAATTGACTCCAGCAATTTCAAACAGAATAGCAAGGTGAACATATGACTTTTTTCAGAGGAAATGCTAGTTAACCTCCAAAGATAACTACATTATTTTAATCATTAGCTTTTTTGCTCAGATTGTATTAGCTGAATTTAAATGAAATGAGGAAGATGAATCCTGATTGATATTCTATCATCTTTTCTCTTTATAGAAAAATGGTTTGAGGTTAGAAGAAAGTTTTTATATTGCTTATGTTAACACAAGTAAGCACATAATGAGACCTTATTGCCATATTTCTGAGTATTAAATTATTAAAAATTACTCAGTCTTCAAATGTAAAAGTTGCCCTGCTTCACTTAGTATAGAAATATTTTTTTTATACTCTTGTTTGGTTTGAGATTTAACAGTTAATGCTAGCATTTATCATGGTCCGGAAGAAGGTAATCCAGAGAAGGATTTTACTTACGGGGGATAAAATAAACTTTCAGTTTAATTGCAGCCAGTAAGCTTAACAGTCAAAGAAGTGGCTTTTGTAAACATGAGTGCAGTTGAATTATCTCATTGGCATAGAAAACAAACACTTGTGCTACTTTCTGTTCTAAGCAAACTAAATATTGTCTGGAAGATAGTAATGTATAATTAACTTTAATTTACTATATATTTTAAACAGTGCTTGCCTGTATAATTTGTGTTTCTCAGACTGAATATCTAGCCTGCCTGTTAGAATTTTGACCTCTAGGGTAGGGTTCTTCCTTTGGTGACTTTTTTTTTTTTCAAATTCTCTAAGCACACTTGTGTGTTAGATGCCAGACAGGCAAATAAGATGTGGTCCCTACCCCAGAGATCTTACAGTTAATCAGACATCATAAGAGAAGAGGTATGATTCTGCTCTGCTTCCTTTGCCCTAGTCCAGTCTGCAGCAGGAGAAAGGAGGTGGTGGAATCTCCATCCTTAGAGATTTTTAAGGTCAGGCTTGACAAAGCCCTGGCTGGGATGATTTAGCTGGGGGTTGGCCCTGGTTTGAGCAGGGGGTTGGACTAGATGAGGTCCCTTCCAACCCTTATATTCTATGATTCTAAAGATAACTAAACTAATTTCTCTGTCTCATGCCTGCTTTGATTGGAATGGGGCAGTGGGAAGGGAGGAGGGAAGAGGCTATGAGGGGTAACATAAAAAGGGGTGAGATTAAAAGGCAGTAAGATTTGAAGTGTGGGTGGTGGAGAGGTGAGAAGGGAATATGGGATGGGAGAAAAAGGGCCATGGAGGTTGGAGCAGTCTGTAATTGGAGCAGTCTAAAGAAATCTCGAATATAGGTATCTGTTCTGATGTCTAAAGTCTGCTGTTTTAGAAGCTGCTTCTAGTGCTGTGGCTGCGGTTGAAACTGTTGGTGGAATTTCTGGGCGGTTTAGGCAGATATAGAAAAGGTGGCAGGCCCTATGCTAACTTTGTCTCCAGGTGACTGCTGCTAGGTGTACATGGGTATTTGCAATGACTTGAACCTTGCTTTCTCTGCCATTTAAATTTCCTCAGTCCCATTGTGGTCCTGGCAAAGTTGATGGCTAGAGTCATTGGTACCTGGAGTGGCATCATGTGGGTCTAGTGGATATATTATACTATAGCAATATCATGCCACTGTAAAATCCTTCACTTTGTTACGCTTATTTGTGAAAATGTGTGAAATTCTAGTCAATAGAAAATGAATTTCCTATATTAACATCTGCAGTAAGGGGCCTAAGATACAAATCGTGTTTGATGCAGGAACTGTAATGCTTTCAGAAATTACCTGAAGTGACTCTCCTTTCTGGGGGTGAGAAGTAATCCATTGTTCATGGCACTTCTGGCAGTAATGTGTCTTTGTGATAGAGCTAGGAGACTAAAAGTCAGGCCATTAAATTTATTTTATTATTTTTTTTTACAGAACTGAAAAGGAAGCAAAACAACACTCTAAAAACCTGTAAATTTACACAGGTTGCTGGGTAAAGAGATTAAATCCTAGTTTTTGCTTTGTAACATAAAGAAGTTGGCTATAATTCTTTAAAATAGTTACTGTAGAAGAGGCATGTGCTTAATATGTTACTTCATCTTAAATGATCCTGTAATAGTTTACGTGATATTTTGGGTGCAGTCTTCTGATCTGTAATTACTTAATGGTGAAATGGTTACTGTCTTAAGATGGTGGCAAGTTAGTATAGTAGCCAGCTTATTTACCTTAATCTATTACCAGCCAGATGTGGCCAACTTTTTGTTAGCACAGCAAATCCTCTGATAGAATGACCTAAGTTATGAGTAAAGAAAATGTTAGAATAAGTGGAGTTAACATTTGTATTGTGAGGTTGGCTTGCCTGTCAAAATCTACTTCTGCAGATACTCATTTTCCAGGAGCTCACCAATTCCATGAGCAGATGAGGTCAGCAGTCTACAGTTATTCGAAGTGTTCTGCATGTGCTTAGAACATTGTGTTGCTGGTGGAGTCTCAGATAGTTGGAATCACAAAAAGAGTAGCCTTCCACTGACAGTTTTAAAACTTCAGAAGCTAGGTTATTTGTTTTTACAGATATCTTAATCTTTCAGTGTATAGAACTCCAGACTCTCAATCGTGATTAAATTCTAATGCTTGTGTTTTTCTGTGTCTTATTAAATGAACTTAACTTGCCTTAGACTTTGAAAATCTTCTTCCCCCACACCTGTTGATGCAGTCAAATGCTGAGCACCTCTTCATTTTGTCACAAACTGTCAGCTGGGTACACTACCTGTTGAGAAGTAGCAGCAAAATGGCAGCATTCATTGAAATAAATTAACATGATTCATGGTGAGATTTAAGCTGACCAGGGACAACCTGAATTTTCAGAACTTTTTGTTAGTAAATGCACAATGCTGTAGTGGCATAAAGATTTTATAGCTTGTTTGGAATGGCTGCATTACTCAGATAAAGCCATGAGTAAGTAATGCACGTCATCCCAAACAAATCCCAGAAAAGTTGTCATACAGCCACATACAGGTTGTTTTGTGTCCTTGTTTACTGATACTTTGTTATATTGCTTCTTGGAAGGTAGATTACCGAGGGCTTGTCAGTCAGTACATGGCTGTCAATTTACAGTGTACTAACATGCGGTGCACAAACTGTCTGTGTGGACGCTGCGATGATTTAGTTGGGATTAGTCCTGCTTTAAGCAGGGGGTTTGGACTAGATGACCTCCTGAGGTCCCCTCCCGCCCTGATATTCTATGATTTTTATGACCCTGCTACTGTGCATTAAAAGTTCACTAGTGCTCATTGATCTGAGATCAAAGCACACTGAGGAACTTCTAGAGCATGGCAATAGAGTCCACATAGTTATGTCGGCGCATCTATGCTGGCATATCCCCATAGTGTAGATGCAGTCTGCACTAACAGAAGGGATTTTTCTGTCAGTGTATGAATACCACTTCCCTGGAAATCGATGTTGATGGATGTCCTCTTCTGTTAGCTACAGTTAAACTGCGGGTTATGCCATGTTGCCATAGCTACGTTGGCCAGGGATGGGTGGTGTTTCACACCCTTGACCAATGTAGCTATGCTGATATAACTTTTCTGGATAGACCAGACCCTAGATACCATACAAGCTCATATTGAATTCAGTTAAAACATCTGTTTCTGCATAAGTCATTGATATTTGTACTTTAATCTAGTCTGTCCCAACAGAATTCCAATAACTGACATTTATTTCCACAATATACAAAAATAAACTTACTAAATAGTAAATTGAACTTCATTTTGTTTTAATACTAAGTCATTGTTTGCCCAAACCCTTACTGAAAATGAATAACTAAAATGTTTTGAGTTGATAAGGTATTGTTTGGCTTGGTATTGTTTTCTTTGTACCTTTGTATTATCACCTGCTTATTGCCAATGTTAGTTGATGCTGAGGTCTTTTCTTTGTTTAGCATAAATCTCTAATCAAGAGTTTATAGATATCGTTTGCACTGACTTTCATTTTTTTGGAAATGAACCAGGTGATATATATGAAGTTTAGAGGACTTCAAGTACCAGTGTTCTTAAAGACTGTCGCTGATCAAGTTTTGTCTTTCAAGATCAGCAGCTGCGAAGAGCTTAGTTCTGTTTACTGTCTCTTTTCCTTGAAGATTAGTTTGTGATTAGTCCAAAAATTATAAATACCAGACAAATATTTGGATTTAATGACCATTTCAGTGCAGCTTAGTGATATGAAGTCGCAACTTCATCTTTATAAACAAGACAATGTATTTTTGTGCTAGAAATGAAACTTCAGAAGGTCACCTTAAAATGTAGGTGATACTGGCTCAGTGTATTACAGAACTGTAGTTGGATTAGTATTATATACTGCTATGAAGAACATAGTTCCCCTTTACACCAGCTCTTCATTCAATCTGCATTCCCCCTTCTCAGCCCAGCAGGCTCCTTGCCCACCTGTCCATGTCCCATCCCATCTCCCTTCCTCCGCAGCTCCCTGTCTGTCTTATTAGGCTCCTTGTCTCAGTATACTCCCTTCACTCTCCCTGGTCAATTTTTTTTGTTCCCCTCTGTATTGAAATCAGGCTGGCTTGTCCTCCATGCTGCCTGGGGTACTGGGGAGAGTCGTTGAGAGCAAAGGAGAAGCAGTGCCCATCCCAGAGTGGCCATTACAAGGAAAGACCCCTGCTTGGTTCTAGAGTCCTGCAACCCAACCTGAATCTGATTGCAAGTGTTGGGTCCAGATTGGGTCAGGTGGGAAAACAACTGGACCCAATCTGGTCGGTGGGTGGTGGCTGCATGCCCTACTGGCTGCTGACATCTTGCTATATTGTGTGCACTGCAGTGAGTGTGCCGAGGAGTCTCTGCATTTCTCTTTGCAGTACACACACTACAGCAGGGGATGGTGGATGGGAAGAACACACAGCCATCTCTGGAACAACCCCATGGGCAGGAGGTGACAATGGCACTGACTTGGGTTCATGGAGAACAGCTGAGTCACGTGGGCTTGGGTCTGGGATGGGCTTAAAAATGAGTCCTCAGCAGAGCTCTCCTTTGCTTCTGTGGCATGCTTAGTCATTATGGAATAGTGCATGTGCAGTTTGGTCAATGCTAGAAGATGAGAGGCTCAAATATGCTCAGCACAAATGGAATCTTATAGAAGTGTAGGGCTGAAAGGGACCTTGAGAGGTCATCTAGTCCCCCCCGTCCCACCCACACACACACATTAAGGCAGGACTATATACCTGGACCATCCATGGCAGGAGTTTGTCTAATCTCTCTTAGTAACCTATTACAATACTTGACTCCTCTGATGGTTAGAAGTATTACAGTTAAGTTCTGGAACAGCCTTCCAAGGGAAGCAATGAGGGCAAAAGACATACCTGGCTTCTAGACTAAGCTTGATAAGTTTATGGAGGGGATGGTATGAAGGGATAGCCTAATTTTGGCATTTAATTGATCTTTGACTGTTAGCGGTAAATATGCCCAATGGCCTGTGATGGGATATTAGATGGGGTGGGATCTGATTTACTACAGAGAATTCTTTCCTGGGTATCTGGCTGGTGAGTCTTGCCTACGTGCTCAGGGTTTAGCTGATCGCTATACTTGGAGTTGTGAAGGAATTTTCCTCCAGGGAAGACTGGCAAAAGCCCTGGGGTTTTTTCACCTTCCTCTGCAACATGGGGCATGGGTCACTTGCTGGAGGATTCTCTGCACCTTGAAGTCTTTAAGCCATGATTTGAGGATTTCACTAGCTCAGACATAGGTTAGAAGTTGATTGCAGGAGTGCGTAGGTGAGATTCTGTGATCTGCATTGTGCAGGAGGTCAGACAAAACAATCATCATGGTCCCTTCTAACCTTGAAGTCTATATAGTTAGAAATTTTTTCCTAATCTCTTCCCTAAATCTCCCTTGCTGCAAGTTTAAAGTCAATTACTTTTTGTCCTACCTTTAGTGAACATAGAGAATAATGGATCACATTCCTTAACACATTTGGAGACTATAGGTCATCTTTTTTCCAAGATAAAACCTACTCTGTTTTTTAACCTTTCCTCCTAGATCATGTTTTCTATGCTTTTTATCATTTTTGTTGCTCTCCTCATTCCTACACTTTTCTTTCATCTTTCTTTTGCTCCTATTATATTTCTAGAACCTATTGCCTTTTATGTCCCTTGCTAGTTATAATTCACTTCATGCTTTAGCCTTTCTGATTTTTGTCCCTACATGCTTGCGCAATTCTTTTGTACTCGTCTTTAGTAATTTCTCCATGTTCCCACTTTTTGTAGGACTTTTTATTTATTTATTTATTTTCAGGTCATTAGCGCACCTGATGCAGCATGTAAGCCTCTTACTATTCTTCATATTTTTCCTTCACATTGCAATAGTTTGCTGTTGTGCCATATATATTGTCACTTTGAGAATCTGCAGGGTCTCCTGAACTTCTTTTTCTCTTTGGAATCCTACCTACCATTCCTCAGAATTTGTTAAAGTGTTTTGGTTTTTTTTAAGTGCTTTGGAGATTTTAGCTGCTAAAATCAGTCGTCTCTACTTACCACATGTGAAGTGCAATTTTTCAAAGGCTTGTAACTTGGCCAAATTTGCCACCCATTGAAAATGTGCCTAAAGTCACATACTTGACACATAAGCTACACCTTGACAAATTTCAAGTCACTGCTCCAAAGCATATGGTACAGAGTTGTTTTAAAAAAATGGTCCCCAGAATTTAAGATGGACAAAACATATTTTTACCTTAGCTTCCTTCTTAGAAACAAGTAACCATTTTGACTTAAATTATTTGGGAAACTTCAGCCTGAGGCAGACACCTGGGAATCTAAAATTTCATCCCAAGTGGTTAGTCTGGGAAAAGTTATACATAACTACAATAGAATCTCATATTGGGAAGAACTGGCCTGGCTTAAGTGATGGTGCTGCCATACCCACCTGAAATGTATTACTCTCACTGCTTTGTACATATTTGTTGAATTGAATCTTATTGTATACCAAAGACTCTATACCATTGTGAAGCCTGGTGCTGGTAATGTTCTAAATCCAAACACAGAAGCTATAGTGGCATTTTGGAGAGATTTAGACTTTCACTTTTATTACTGGATACAATTACTGTATTGCTTCTGGACACTTTTGATAAACTGGTTAATTTTGTTTCGGTGTTTAAGAACACAAAATTATTGTAAACTGTCTTCTCAACTGCAAAATAACTCTCTTTTTAGCAGAATTTATGGCAAAGACTACCATTTTGATATGATTTTTCTTTGTTACATCTGGTCCAAACTCATAAACCAAACCAGATGGAGCCCTCCGATGGACTCATTCATCAGTGTACCATTTATTCATAGTATCACCTAGGTTCCATCCACATGCTCCTCTGCTGTAGTGCCTGAATTCTCATATGAGAAAGGTGCAAATAGGGCATGCAATTGATATTGAAAGACCTGGCTAGCTGGGGACTACTTGTCTTTCCCCGCTTCCAGGGTCAGCTCTTCTGATTTGCAGAATGTTGTCTTTAGATGGCTTCACAACAATCTTTGTGGTAGCACAGGGCCATCAAGCCATATTTTTCATTTTAAGTATTATTGTTGTACATTATACTCCTATGAAAAAATGATCAAGAGTGTTAACTACTGAGTGAGTTTTCATTTAAGGGTATTTCATTTCAAGTAACGCATGCCTTCTGTAAGAATAGCTATAGAGACTTGAACCTTGATGAGGAGACTCTTTATTAAGCACAAACTTATTTTTAAATATTAATAATTACTTGGTCATCAATAGTAAACAAGGTTATGTCTTATTGCTTCTTCATTAAGTATCTTGGTGCAACCAGTGTAAGAGACAGTTGATAAGAATTTCCATCTTGTTTTACAGGGTGATCTAAAAACCTATCTCTGCAATGAGCAGGAGCATGTTAATGGAGAGTCACAAATAATGCTGCTACAGAGAATGGCATGTGAGATCGCTGCTGGACTTGCCATAATGCATAAACATAATTTTGTGCATAGGTATGCTTTCCAAATAAATAACAGTTTGTTATGCTGCACTCTAAAACTCATGCAGACTTTTCTTGTGTGTGTGATTGAAATAAAAGCAATATGTATCTAAGTAAGAGGATTCTGAATCAGTTAGATGATATTTTTCTTCATTATCAACTGATGATATTTGTATTCATGGAGTTAACTAAATTTTAATATTTAAATCCTATAACTCGTGCCTGATGAAACGCTGCAGAACTAAATGCAAGCAGCCAGCCAAGGGGCAAAGTAGATGTGTCTGCTACCATGTGGAAGAGGTAGTTGTGCAAACAACTTGCAAGAGAATACAGTTTGAGGTGGCCTCTGGACATTCCTCCTTCACCTAGTTGAGGTCTGGTGCATTGCTGTGATGTATGAAGAAGTATGAGGATAATGGTTGTATTCTGCAGATGATCTGTGTGTTCACTTTAAGGGTCAACAGTTGCTTAAGTTGCTTGTCCTAAGCAATAATTTCAGAATCATTTTGTCTTAATGAACTTCCCCAAGATTTAGCATCTATGTAAATAGTGTTGTCAATGAAGCTTATTAAATCTCTTGATTCTAGACAATGCATACTGCAAATCTTACTACATACCTCAAATCTTAACCCTAAAATTGCCAGTTTATTTTATATATAATATATATGCCCCAAAACAGCATGGTCCAACCTAGAGAATAACAAAGTTAACTGCAAGGTAACTGCTTTCATGTCATTTCAAAAATTGCTGTCACTTTTTTTTAAAAAAAATCTCCAGTTAAATGCAAGACTTAGCTATAAAGCTGTATACTTTATTATGAAAGCTCTTAAAGCTTTAACTTGAACACAGCCATTAATCAGTTTCATTGCTAAAATGGAGTAAACTGGTTAAGATTGCATTACAAGGTGAAAGGTTTGCATTAGATCTAGTTCTTTTTGCCATTTTTGTTTATTTGCGTATAGGGTGAGCAGGTGAGGTTAATTGGTCTTTCAGCCAAATTCAGCTTCAGTTTAAGCAGGTGCAATTCTTCTTAATTTTACAACCGACTTTTATGACATTTTCTTCAAATTACATTTTTACTCAGTTACCAGAGTTGAATAGCTAGAGTTTCAACAGATTATGTAAAGTAATGTGTGAAAATGATCTCTCCTGATTTTTTTTAAATCTTGGAAAAAGTAATAAAGAATTTTTTCCTTTCCTTGCTGGCTGAACTGCACCTAGTGCAGGGAATAGTGTGTGAAAGTGGTACAGTGGAGGTGTCAACCTGAAAAATCCCTCATCAATGTATGATGAAATTAAATGCAAGGGAACATCTTAAGAAACAAGATTAACTGAGGAGAGACTTTCTCCTGTGTTTGTTAGTCCTACATTCTGAAATAGCAGAGCTGGCAGTCTTCAAGTCCTGTCTATGGTTCTGTAGCTGTAGTTCTAACATAACACGCCATTCCCAGCCTTCTTTGGCCAGAAGCCTGGGACTTTCTGTTCCTTAGAGTCAAGATTTCCCATGCAACATGTTTAAATGCCACTGGACCAATTCAGTCCTGAATTTGAGATGTTTCCACTTGTGTTTTTGCAATATTATAAACATCATATGTAGCTCACACATGCATCTTAAAAGAGAGACAAACCTAGAAAATAGAAACCATTTTTTCTCTCAGTGAGTAAAGTAAGCTTAATGTAAAGATGGCTGTGAATGTAAATCTGTTACTCTGCTTATCTGATCTTTTAGGAGTTATTGAATTACACAACTCAAATAAATGGGTGGGTGTCACAACTGTTTCAGGAATAGGATGAATATACACTTTAAAGTTAGGGGTCATTTGATACTTGATTTTTTCCCCTTAGTCTGTACTTGTGTGTACATAATTAGTGAGGCATAGATAATTTCTAAGTTCATTCATACTACCAATGATATTACATAGGTGCATGACAACTGCTGATTTGATTTATGGAAGTACACAGTCTGTAAAATGTCAGGTTTGTCTTAAGTACTTTTCCATTCCTATCTTATGACCTACTGGAAGCCTGTTGGTTTTAAATTATACATTGTACGTGGCGTGTACGTCTGTGTTTTTGCTTATATTGAAATACATTGTCTTCACTGCTTGCATCCGACAAAGTGGGTATTAGCCCATGAAAGCTTGTGCTCTAATACTTTAGTCTTTAAGATGCCACAGGACTCTTTGTCACTTCTGCAATTCCAGACTAACACGGATACCTCTCTGATTATTGTCTAATGAAACATTTGGAATAATGGGATTTCTTTACATTTTAACCCTTTTTGTTTTTATTGCTCTTTGATATCCTTGAGATAGGTGTCATCTTTTTTATTTAATTTACAGGCCCATACTGATTATCTTTATTTAAACCGCTTTGTGCACAATTGTTCATCAGTTTTACCAATATAGAATGTTACTTTTATCACCCAGGCAGATGTGTCAGTTTAGGAACAGACTTTCTTTTTCCCAGCTGTCTGTATATCTAACATCTCTTGGCTTCAGAACAGAGCACTAGATACCAAATCTACTTGAAAATGTTAACTATGGCTTACTCTTTTTCCAATGGAAAGAAAACTGAACAAGTTGATTGTCTGTCTGAAAGGCAGCTCTGTGTTAGCTATTGCCTTGATGTGGAGGTACTGAAATGGGAATTGTCTTGCTGTTGGCATTTTTGGATATGAGGAAACTATTAAATTGCTTGAACAGGAGCTACTAAGGGCCAACTGGAGTGACTTCAGGAGGAAGATCAAGGAAGGGGAGTAGTAAATATGAAAGGGGGTGTGGTTTAATTTGTGCTCAGTGTCTTCTCCTCCTTTTTTACTAGTTGTGATTTTGAGCATATAAAAATACATCTAATTCATTTTTCCTAGCATTTGTAGAGAACCTCTTTAATGGTAATAGGTCTGTGGACAAGATTATGGCAAGAGGCTTGATTTAGGTGGAGTCAGGGCCGGCTCTAGGCACCAGCCTAGGAAGCATCTGCTTTGGGGCGGCATTCCATCCATTCATAGGGTGATACACTCTGCTCCGACCATGGTAGTGCTTTTTTCTTTTTTTTTTTTTTCTTTTGCTTCGGTGGTGGCTCTCTGGGTAGAGACGACCCTAGGTGGAGTGATGTAACTCTTGAATTGGTGCTCTTGAAGGTAGTCTAATAGTTCGGGCAGGGTTCAGGCATGTGTTATGCAAGTTCCCCACAAAGCTTTACTAGGACATCTCAGTTCTGAAATTCCCTTGCTAAATTCAGATAAGGTAGTCAGGTGCCAAAGGCATGTGTATATTTGGATACTATAACAGAGCTTTTGATCCAGACTCTTTAGCATCCCAAACAGTGCAAAAACTGTGGATTTTCATGTCTAGGATGGTGGTGGGCACACAATGAATTATTTATTATTTACATGTTAATAATACTTAATTTTAGTTTGGTAGTACTAGCAGTAGATCCATAAAGTATAATGTTCCCAAAACCTTTTTGGGAGCTGTTAGGGATCCTCAGACTGAGCTGACTCTCAATATTCTTTGCTTGCAAGAACTTAAAAGTATTAAGAATCAGAGGGGTAGCCGTGTTAGTCTGGAATTGCAGAAGTGACAAAGAGTCCTGTGGCACCTTAAAGACTAACTAAAGTTTTAGAGCACAAGCTTTTGTGGGCTAGTACCCACTTCGTCGGATGCATGCAGTGGAAGTATCCAGGGGCAGGTATAAATAGGTAGGCAAGAACCAGGTGGGAGATAACAGGGTTAGTCCAATGAAGCTGAACCAGCTTGTTATCTCTAATCAGGGAAGGTGAGATGTTCCTCTAGCAGCTGAATTGGAGGTGTGAATAGCGAGAGAAGAGAAGCTGCTTTTGTAGTTTAGCTAGCCACTCGTAATCTTTGTTCAATCCTTGATTGATAGTATCAAATTTGCAAATGAATTGCAGCTCTGCAGTCTCTCTTTGTAGTCTGGATTTGAAGTTTTTTGGCTGCAAAATGCTGACCTTTAAATCTTCTATAATGTGTCCAGCGAGGTTGAAGTGCTCTCCTACAGGTTTTTGTATATTGCCGTTCCTGATATCTCATTTGTGTCCATTTATCCTTTTTCGTAGGGACTGTCCAGTTTGGCCGATGTACATAGCAGAGGGACATTGCTGGCACATAATGGCGTATATTACATTGGTAGATGTGCAGGTGAATGAACCAGTAATGGTGTGGCTGATCTGGTTTGGTCCTGTGATGGTGTAGCATGCTGGTTCATTCACCTGCACATCTACCAATGTAATATACGCCATTATGTGCCAGCAATGTCCCTCTGCTATGTACATCGGCCAAACTGGACAGTCCCTACGAAAAAGGATAAATGGACACAAATGAGATATCAGGAACGGCAATATACAAAAACCTGTAGGAGAGCACTTCAACCTCGCTGGACACATTATAGAAGATTTAAAGGTCAGCATTTTGCAGCCAAAAAACTTCAAATCCAGACTACAAAGAGAGACTGCAGAGCTGCAATTCATTTGCAAATTTGATACTATCAATCAAGGATTGAACAAAGATTATGAGTGGCTAGCTAAACTACAAAAGCAGCTTCTCTTCTCTCGCTATTCACACCTCCAATTCAGCTGCTAGAGGAACATCTCACCTTCCCTGATTAGAGATAACAAGCTGGTTCAGCTTCATTGGACTAACCCTGTTATCTCCCACCTGGTTCTTGCCTACCTATTTATACCTGCCCCTGGATACTTCCACTGCATGCATCCGACGAAGTGGGTACTAGCCCACAAAAGCTTATGCTCTAAAACTTTAGTTAGTCTTTAAGGTGCCACAAAAATATTAAGGGCCATAATTGCTTCAGTTTAGCAGTTGTGGGGAAATAACTTGGCACCAGAATATTTGGAAGATGTGTATATGCAGCAAAATACCAGATTTTTCTGGTTAATTCCAAGGTTGGAATACTTCTAATAGGAATTTCCATTTATTCTAATGTTTGCTTCCAGAGTCTGCACTGTAGTCCTGGTAGTTAAGGAGAATATGTTCATGGATTTTGTTTGGATAACTGGTCAAGGTTATCACAGTTGCTTCAAAGTCATAAGAACCTTGAGCAAATTGATTCTTCACTATCAAGTGAAGAAAAACACTGTTTTTAGTGTGCTCCCAATTTCTTACCATCTTCTGGATCCAGTTCAGTAACCAGCTGGGATAGTAATACAAACATAGGAAAAGATAACTAGGATCAGAGGCAGTGACAATGCCCTGCCAGTCATAAGTAGAACAAGGCTTAGGTCAGGATGCATCCTGTCAAGGCCTAGTAACTTAGGTTAAACCAAACACCTGCCCTGTATTTAATCAACTGCATCCTGTCCTAGCAGGACTACATGTAGAAACTAAGTGGAAGGTGGATATTGTGCTTAGACATCTTATCTGAACAAGCAAGGACAGAAATCAAGAACTTAAATGATGTTAAGCTGGCCATCACCACCATCTCTTATCTATTCAATACTCCACCTTGCAAAATCTCAACAAGACAGCCAGCTGATTGAGATAAATGGTCCTCCCAAACAAATGGTAATTCAGCTGGTAGGTCTTTTTAACAGATGTGTGTCATCTGGAGATCTGTCACTAGACCTGTTCTTAACCAGGGTACAAAATTGTCCAGAGGTTGGTTTGTTTTTTTGCAATAGTTACTGCAAGCCATTGATGTTAACAATAGTTTATCTAGTAAGGTATTCAGTCTGATATATTTTTCCTTTTCCCAGCTGCACTTACTCTGTTGGTGCCTAGAAAGATCCATAATATCAGTGGGATTCTAATTTTCAGATTATAGCCCTGGTTATGAAGTATTCTTGCAACATAATTGCATGTCTCAGTGCAAAAGAGAGACCCTTAGTCCAATTTTCCTTGTTTTCTTACATAATCTTTCTAGTGGGAAAAGTTGTTATGATGATCATTTCAAAGATATGATCTATGAAATAGGGCCAGGAACAAAATGATGGCATTCCAAATTATTTATTCAATGAAATATTCTGTTGACGCTCCAACAGCTAATTCTTTATCCAGAGCTAGTAGGAACTCTTGAAGATTTTTCTATAGTGATCAGTAGCAATGCTGATAGGACTAATTTTCTCAGGGTTGCCTTTGCCATTGGAGCTGTAGTGGCCAGACTGCTGTGTGGAGATGAAATATGCTCATTGGGATCCTGGAGCTCTTAATATATGATGCATGGACTCAGGATGCTTGCAAAATACTGAAACCCATTTTATAATAAAGCAAAGACTATAAAAAACAGTGAGAGGAGAATGTCGGAAGCTAATCAGACCATATTTAACAGAATTTGTGTTTTTCAGCTAGGTACCTTCACTTCTAAATACTTCCTCTGTCGCAGCTTCTTTCAGACTGATGCAGTCTATACTATAAGCTAGAGGTGTTATTTCCCCAGCTTGTGTTCAGACTCACTCTAGCGCTCACCAAACTAGCACAAGGATAAATAGTATGGTAGTAACAGCCATCACAGCTGAATCATGACACACACAAACCTGTTTGAAACTGGTAGGTATGTACGTGGCATAGCCCAGCCAGACTTCTGCTGCTGCTTCCTGTGCTACTGGGGCTATGCTACTATTTATACTTGAGGTAGCTGGATGAGAAGCTAGCACAAGTTTGTGTACACAATCACACCCCTGGCTCACAGTATAGGGGTAGCTGAGTATCCTCTGGTAACAGAACTATATCTTGGAAGTGTTTCCCACCATGCACCACTTTCCCAGATAGTGCAAAAACACTGAAAAAGGAGGAAATATAAGAGTAGAATTATGTTGGTAAGTGTCTTGATAGGCAAAGAAAATAGAGAATTAGAATTTTGGGTTACTCCAGTTAGAGAAAACCTTACAGGGATAGTGCCCAGTCCCACAATCCTTATACTGCAATTATGCAACTAGTTAGCTTGAGACAGTTATGATGCATTATAGTATAAAAACTTAGAAACATAGGGCTGGAAGGGAGCTCATCCCATCCCCCTTGCACTGTGGCTAGCCTGTTCTTAAAGATGCCCTGACACGTAAAAAACTTATTTTAATCTGTATTTAACAGTTTTGAATAATGATTTATAATAGTACCACCAGTCTTAACTGCCAATATGAGCAATGTAACACAAGAAACAGTGGTTTTGCCATTATTAATGATTTTATTTTTTTGCAAAATGTAGCTAAGTTTGGTAGATAACTGCCTGTGGACCTGCAAGACTGTCATTGCAAATGTTTATTTCTGGCAACACTATCCTGATGCTGTCAGAGTATGTGGTAAAGCTCCAGCATCAGTGATTTTGTTGTTAGTGGTAAATTCAAGCAGCTAGAATTGTATTATATTAATATTCTCTTCCAGGGTTTTTTTCCAGCTCAAATTAGATGGGAATTTCTTGTTTTATGGGTGTAAATATAAATACTTAAAAAGTTGTCTGTCAAGTGATGACATTTGCTAAAGATATTGTCAAAGGGGAACAAGTTCCCCCAGCTTAAAGGTGAAAAATGAAGTGCTAATATTTTTAAGTGGAGTCTTTTTCTACAACTGCTACTGACTTACTATCGTGAGCTGGAGCAGCTATAACTACCTTACTGATCATGTGTACCTGTGATGAATTTATAATGGAAACTAGATATGAGTAGTGTTGGTGTTTCTCCTAAGCTTTTAGGTTTTTCGTGTGAGACAACTTCTATGCACCTCTGCTTTTTTCCTTTTTGCTTTGATAAATTGCCTTTTTGTGGATAGTTAAATTCAGTTCATAGTATACTTGTATTAACAGGAATTTAAGTGTAACTTAATCATTATGCAGAACATTGATTAGTTCCTTATTTGTATGAAAAATTTGTGCTTCTATTGAAAACCATTTCAAATGCTTAAATCTAGTATCGAAACCCTAAATTATTTGCATCTTCAGTTTTGACAGGAACTGTTACCATGGCAGAAACGAAATGCTAGGTGTGTCAAGTAAGAGGGTTCTTTTAGATAGGGTAGAAGAATTGAACTCGTATGATGCACAATGTCTTGCAGTGGTACAAATGATTGAACACACATATTACAAACAGCTTTGTGTAGGGTGAGCATTTTTTTAAGAGCATGCATAACTACAGTGGACCACAAGGGGTAGTAACTGCTGCATTTGGGCTTTGTTTATAATGCTCAACAAAGTGAATACATTACTTTTTATTGCCCAGCTATACTGAAAGGAGGACAGGAGACATTTGATATGGTTTTTAATCAGGTCGAAACTTTATTATTAGATATCTGGGACTATCTGGTGGATAAAAGTGTG
Source organism: Dermatemys mawii (assembly GCA_007922305.1). Lineage (NCBI taxonomy): Eukaryota > Metazoa > Chordata > Testudines > Dermatemydidae > Dermatemys > Dermatemys mawii. The sequence continues at coordinate 13,515,780 of ML677381.1, read as the reverse complement.
CAGTGTGGGTAGCACCATGTTCATTCGATAACTTCCCCAGGGGGAAGGATTCTGCCAGACACTCCCTCACCCCACCCCTTTTTTCACCCAGGAGCCCCTAGAGTGATCAGATCTCCTGATTTTATAGGGACAGTCCCAATTATTTGGGGCTTTTTCTTATATAGGGTCCTATTACCCCCCCATCCCTGTCCCTAGTCTTCACACTTGCTGTCTGGTCACCTTAAGTGCCCCAGCCAATCCATTGCTTACCATCCACCCCCCTCGTAGGATTGGTAAGGTGGACTATAAGAAGGGATTGGCTCCCTGCTGTACCAGTCATAGGAGCCCAAACTGCCCCTTCCCTTAAGTTCCATTCCTTTAATCAACACCTCCTTTTTAAGTCTTTTATCAAGCCATTTCTCCAGTCAGTGAACACCTTCCCTCTCAAGTACCTGCACTGACTATCTGCTCCACTTACATAATGAGTTGTGACATATCCCCTAACTCCTTCCATGTCATATATCAGCAAAGCCCTTCCCAAACCTGCTGTGGGGAAGGTGAAAAAAACGCAAATCCACCTAGGCCAGTCTAGTGGTAAGGGAAAAATTCCTTCCTAGCCCCTCTGAAAAGGGGCAGCTACTGCAATATCCACAGCAGGCCTAGACCAACCTTGGTATTTCAGCATCTAAAGGGGAGGGAGCATGGGTGCTGCCTCAGCCTGCTCCGTGTAAAAGGGGGCTTCACTGCATGGGCTTCCCATTTTTAAACTCTTCCAGATTTTAGGGGACAAGTCAGTGTTGCCTTTTGTCCCCTTTTGCAGCAGTTTGACCTCTCTTCCCCCACCCCAGCCTTAAAGCACTCTTCCTTTCATTCCACCAGCCAAATTCCCTACACTCCTGCTTAAAGGTGCAGTGTAGTCATTTTCAGCAAAGCATGTTAGAAAGTTATCATACTATTAGACTATGGTAGATCATTTAACCACACTGATTATTCATTATTGGAAATCCTGGCATTTATTTTTAGTTTGGCATGGTGTGCTGTCACTTTTTAATAATCTGAGATTTAAATGGCATTGTTTTGTCTCTAGATTTGTCACATTCAAATGTGTTCAGATAATTCTGATACCTAAACTGTTGTGAAGGGCTTTCATTTAACAGCATGCTCTGAAATGGCTGTCTCTGTGTGCTAATAAACATGATCCACATCTATGATTCAATAGATTTTTTTTTTTTTTTTTTTTTTTGTAGAATAGCTTTAACAAATTTCTTGGAGGAAAAACCAAACATTGATGGCAAAATATTCATCTTTTGAAGTTACAGAAACAAGAAAATAAATTCACCTCAGGATTGCTCAGACTTCTAATACCTTAACTTCATGCATAAGGCATGATGACAAATTCAGGTTGTGGCAGCACAATTCAGCCACAACCTCCCCTGTGTATAAGGTACATAGTAGGCTAGTGCCTAGTCAGTGTCAGATTATATAATCCGCTGATTTGAGAGTGTCCCCTCTGCAGCCTCCTCCATTTGGAGTTGTCCTTAGCAGGCACTAGCATTGCTTTCATTGGGGGATATCACTATTTGCCTTTCCTTTGGTGAATGCTCTGGGAGTTATAGTGAGGTGAGCTGGCATAAGGAGAGGTCATTTGTAGCTCCGTGTACCATAAAAGTATATCTGGTCCAATAAATCCTATTAATACCTACTCTTTATAAAGAAAGATGGATAGCTTCTTAGTACATCAATGGTTAAACTTATACCTCTAGAAAAATGATGGACAAACATAAATGATCTCCCCGATCCAGTGCAATATAATGGGATTTTTTGTTGGCTTGTGTGGCTTCTGAAATGCATTGAAAATGTAAACAAGATCAGTACTGAAAAAGGGCATGTAAATATACTTAGTTTTTGCGATAGCATTTTCTGTAGATTTTTGTGCATTTATCATCATAATTGGTCTTTAAGATCTGGTGTAGTCTGATGCTGAATTTAATTTCATTACATTAGCCAAGTTACTGATTTTTTTTTTCTCAAACTTATATTGAATATTCTTTTGTCTTGTTTTTTTTTTTTCCTCATTACTATACTCTTTGTTTTCCAGTGATTTAGCCTTAAGGAATTGCTTTCTTACATCTGATTTAAATGTAAAAATAGGAGATTATGGAATAGGATTCAGTAGATACAAGGTAAGTCAGTGTATCTGTTTTCTTTGCCTAAATCAATTTTAAAGAGATTCAGATTATTTTAAAATTGTATCAAATATATTTGGACTAAACACATTAAGGTTACAAACCAGTATTTTATGGGATGACTGCTTTTATGGGGTTATAATTTTGATCAGTTGCTTTACAAATTAGATAGTTGGTTTTCATATAAGTACAGGATGTATAAAGTTTAATGACATTGCTTATCAGAGAACTGATGAGTGGATAAAGACTTCTTTACATGACTAAACTGTGATTGTGAAATGCACAGCAAGAGGAGCCTACAAAACCAAAAAGCCCAGTAACAATGGGGGATTTCAGCTAACCCCATATTGACAGGGTACATATTGCCTCAGGACAGGATGTAGAGAGAAAATTTCTAGACACAGTTAATGACTGCTTCTTAGAGCAGTGAGTCTTGGGGTATGTCTTCACTACCGCAGGTAGCCGTCGATCTTTTAGCGATTGATTTCTTGCGTCTTGTAAAGATGCGAGAAATCAATCTCCAGCGCTGCCCCCATCGACTCTGTAACTCCAGCTTGACCGGAGGTGTAAGCTGGAGTCGACGGGGGAGTGCGCTGCTGGCTGCCGCTGCCATGAGGACAGCAGGTAAATCGGCTGCAGATACTCAGACTTCAGCTACATGATTCACGTAGCTGAAGTTGCGTATCTGCAGTCGATCCCCCCCACTAGTGAAGACCAGCCCTTGGATCCCACAAGGGGAGAGGCAATTCTTAATTTAGTCCTAAGTGGAGCACATGGTCTGGCCCAAAAGTAAATATAGGTGAACCACTTGGTAATAATGACCATAATGTAATCAAGTGCAACATCCTAGAAGTGGGGAATGACCAAAGAAACATTTAACTTCAAGGGGAACTACACAAAAATGAGGATGCTAGTTAAATATAATTAAAAGGAGCAGTCATGCATGAAATGTCCGTAAACTGCATGAGAATTATTTAAAACACCATAATTGAAGCTCAGACTAAATGTATACCCCAATTTAAAAAAAAAAAAACAGTAAGAGGACCAAAAAAAGCCACGATGGCTAACAGGCAGCGTAAAATATGGTTAGAGGCAAAAATGCATCCTTTAAAAATTGGAAGTCAAATCTTACAGAGGAAAATTGAAAGGAGCATAACCTTTGGCACGTCAAGTATAAATGTATAGATAGGCAGGACAAATAAGAATATGAAAAGCAATCAGCAAAAGACACATGAACTAACAGCAAAAAATTTAAGTACATATGAAGCAGAAAGACTGCCAAACAATCAGTGGGGCTTGCTTGGATGACTTACGTAGTAAGGAGCACACAGGAAAGACATGGTTTTTGCAGAAAAGCTAAATGAATTCTTTGCATTGATCTTCACTGCAGAAGATGTGAGGAAGATTCCTATGCCAAAAATTTTTTTTAGGTGAGAAATCTGAGAAACTGTCCCAGATTGATATGTCAGTAGAGGAGATTTTGAACAAATTGATAAATTAAACAGTAATAAGTCACCAGGGCCAAATGGTATTCACCCAAGAGTTTTGAAGGAACTCAGATATGAAATTGCACAACTAGCAACTGTGGTATGTGACCGCTTAAATCAGCCTTTGTACCAGATGACTGGAGGAAAGCTAATGTAGCATGAATTTTTTTAAAAGGCCCCTGAGGTGATCTTGCAATTACAGGCCTGACTTCAGTACCAGGTAAATTGTTTGAAATTATAGTAAAGAACAGAATTATCAGACACACAGATGAACAAGATACATTGGGGAAGAGTCAACATGGGTTTTGTGTATAGGGAAATCATGCCTCGCCAATCTGTTAGAATTCTTTGAGTGGGTCAGAGGTGATCCAGTGGATATAGTTTACTTGGATTTTCAGAAAGCTTTTGACTAGGTCCAGCACCAAAAGCTTGTAAACAATCATGGGATCAGAGAGAAGGTCCTCTCATGGATCAGTAACTGGTTAAATGATAGGAAACAAAGGGTAGGAATAAATGGTCAGTTGTCACAATGGAAAGTGGTAAATAGCAGGGTCCTCATTGGTCCTTGTACAGATGCATAGTGTTCAGCATATTCAGACGATCTGGACAAAGGGGTAAACAATGAGGTCAAGTTTGCAGGTGATACTAAATTATTCAAGGTAGTTAAGTCCTATCTGCCTGAAGGACAGCAAAGAGTTATAAAGGGGTTTCACAAAATTGGCTGATTCGGCAACAAAATGGCAGATGAAATTCAATGTTAAGTGGAAAGTAATGCACATTGGAAAAAAAATAATCCAGATGATGCATATAAAATGGTGTGTTCTAACTTGACTGTTATTACTCAAGAAAGAGATCTTGGAGTCATCACTGATAGTTCTCTGAAAACATCTGCTTAATGTTAAGTGCTAGTCAAATAAGCTGTAAAATAAACAGCGTTAGGAATCATTAGAAAAGGAATAGATAATAAGACAGAAAATGTCATAACACCACTATATAAAACTGTGGTACATCCACACTTTGAACACTATACGTAGTTCTGATCACCCCATCTCAAAAAAAGACTTATTAAAATTAGAAAATATGCAGAGACGAGCAACAGCAATGGTTAGGGGTATGAAATAGCTTCCATATGAAGAAAGATTAAAAAACTGGGACTGTTCAGCATGGAAAAGAGCTGACTGAGGGGTGAGATGATAGAGGTCTATAAATCATGAGTAAGGCTACGATTTAGTTGCGGAAGTCACAGAATCTGTGACTTTCAGCGGTGGGGAGCTGCAGGGTCGCCCACCAGGGCTCGGAGGTACGGAGTACCCCACCTCCACTGGCAGCCCTCAAAGCTTCCAGCCGCTACTTGTGGTGGGGTTCCCCGCAGCTCATGGGCGACTGGGAAACCCAAGGCAGCCGGGTGCAGTGAGGGAATCCTTGAGCTACTGGCCACCACGAGCCCCCGATCTCAGAGTGGTGGGGTACCCCGCAGCTCCCAGCTGAAACAGGAACCAGGGACACCCCACAGCTCCCTGGCCTCACAGGCAGTGGGAGATCCATGGAGCTGCAGGTGGCAGGGGTACCCCACAGCCTCCAGATGCTGTGCAGGTAGTTTCTAGCTACTGCACAGCTACCCCGTTTCTGAGAAGAATGGAAGAGGCTACAAACCTCTTTTAATGAGAGAAATCAGGGAGAGAAATTAAAACAAGTCTTGAAGCCCCTAAAAAGCGTAAACCTTGGATTGGCTTTTATTTTGGTTTTCTTTTTGTTATTGCTAGGAGGATTATGTTGAGACAGATGAGAAGAAGTTTATTCCTCTTCGGTGGATTGCACCTGAACTAGTAACAAGCTTTCAAGACAGATTGTTAGCAGCAGAGCAAACGAAGTACAGCAACATATGGTATGTAATAGATTTTTAAATATTTGAAAGAATTGGAGTTCATGTATTTTTTCAGTATAAAATACACAATTATCAGTCAGTGGTTTTGCATTATAAAGAATGCACTGAATCAACTGACTGTTGGCTTGATGTGCTGTCTTTAATATTCTGCTATCATTCATTTTGTAGGAATTTTTCAGATTAATCTTTATTGGCTTGAAATTGTACTTAACACTCTAAATTTGCTGTTAAGTGGTTATTACATCAAAATAAAATTAATGAAATATGTTTAGCAGAATAGGTTTTTACATTTTAGTTGTAAAAAGAAATACTTGCTGTATATAAGGCAGACATGTGCCAGCAGTTGTTAAGAAGTGAAACAGCAAATTATTTGACCATTAAGGTAACTGTCGTTAATAATGTAGACAGTTTTGATAGTGGTGGCCAAAATATTATCCTTGGGTCAGATGTGGCCGTGGCACAATTCACTACAGTAGAACTTTATCATTTGTGTTCCACAACATACCACTCATTTCAGAGAAGTGACGTTAAATACATTCATTTGCTCCCATTTGCACTGATTGTTGCCATGGGTTAATAAGCGTGGTCTGCAAAGAATCTAGGCTATGGGTAAAATTTTCAAAATCACCTAAATTCTGTCTTCAAAGTCTCATTTCTTTCAGTGATGTTTAGGCTTCTAAATTACTTTGAAAAAGGGATTTTGGCTTAATCACTTAAATGCTCTTCAAGATTTTACCCAAAATCCTAATTTCCTATTGTACCTAGACAGTAGAATAAAATGCATTGAATAGTAGAATAAGTTGATTTCCTGTTTATTGCACTAGTCAGAAAGCAGGTGACCTGTGACCATAGTGGCTCCAAGCCTCAGTTTGTAATATCTCTTCATCTTACATGCCAGATCCTCAGATAAGACATTATGCTATTATGAGCTCATGCAGTTAAGGTGACCAGATGTCCTGATTTCATAGGGACAATCCCAATTTTTGGATCTTTTTCTTTTATAGGCTCCTATTATCCTCCCACCCCCATCTCGATTTTTCACATTTGCTATCTGGTCACCCTACATGTAGTTAAACTTTAAGCATTCCAAGTGAAATTCTGGTGGCTATTCTATGCATCATATATGGAAGATACTTCAGGGTGGGGTATTTTTTTTTTAAATAGATAAGCATCAAGTCTTAATATTAGTGGTATTTTAATGTTACTGGGTCTTTAGCAGAGATAGGGAGAAGAGGGCAGGTTGGCCAGGGTGATAGTTCCTCATATTTTAAGGGATAAATTGCTCTGAATAGACATTTTAAATAGGATGAGGGTTAAGGTGTCACTGTATGTGTTTCTGCCGTAACTCATTGTGACTTTGTTTCTAACATTTATTTTACAGCTGAGCAAGAAATGCTGCACTTTGCACTTAAAACAAATTTGTTCAATGCCACACAGTGGGATAGGCTGATCCTCACCAGGACAGAAATTAAATAAAAAATAATTCTTATAGTAGAATCCCTTAAGGCTCTTATGTTCTGTAGGCTAAGGATTTTGATTTTTGTTGAGTTAGCAACAGGCTGAATTAGAGCTGTCATATACACACACCTGCTTTATGCTTCTTGAGTAGAGGAGGGTTTGCCAAAAGCTGGCATCTGTAGAGTTGTGTAGATGCTCTGATGTGCATCATTTAAAACAAAACGAAACCTGCCTCGATTTTAATCTTTTATGGGCATGTGTGTATCACATCTAGTACAAGAGGGGCCACTAAATAGTAAGTCAATACAAGTAATAAAAAATTGTTTTAATAGAAAATTGTCACTTCTCTTTTTCAGGTCACTGGGTATAACGTTGTGGGAACTCTTTGACAATGCTGCTCAGCCTTATTCAAACTTTTCTGACCGAGAAGTTCTAATCCAGGTCATAAAAGAGAAACTCATTAAACTCTCTAAGCCACACCTGGAACAGCCATATTCTGATAGATGGTAATTTTCTTTTTAGACTCTCTTTATTTAAAAAAAAACAACAAAAAACTCTGAACTTTTAGAGATTTCTCAAATACTGTAATTTTTATACTGTCAAAAATAAGTCAGAAGAGCTGCATATTCATATATTTACAGAAAAGTGATTCTAGCTAACAAGTAAAAGGAATTGCAACAGATAAGAGAAGCATTTTTGCAAAATATACTAACACAAAAGAAAACATCCTGAGTTTAATTGCTTGATGTAAAGTAATGAACTGAAAAGTGTAGCCTGTCCATGCAGTGAATGGAAAGGGAATGCAGTTATTTTTGTATATTGTAACTGTTGAAAATATTCTTTTTCTTTTTTACAGGTATGAAGTTTTACAGTTCTGCTGGTTACCTCCAGATAAGAGACCAACGGCAGAGGAAGTACACAGACTCTTAACATATCTCCACATGCAAAGTCAAAGGGACTCTGAGATAGATTTTGAACAACAGTGGAATGCTCTTAAACCAAACACTTCCAATAGAGAATCAAATAATGCTGCATTTCCAATCCTAGATCATTTCACAGGTGATCGAGTTGGCCAGGAAATGGAAGAAGTCCTCACTGTAACTGAAACAAGTCAGGGACTCAGCTTTGAATATATCTGGGAGGCAGCTAAACACGATCATTTTGATGAATGCAGTCAGGTGAATCCTGATGAAGCAATGACATACACAAACATTTTCTTTCCAGTTGAGATTTTTGAAAGGTCACTTTCAGAGCAACGGTCTGGAGCACCCGATGAAAGTGGTCAGGACACATCACTTAATGTACCTGGGGTGCTTCCTGTTTTTGATGCTCACAAACGTTCGCTTGGAAGTGATTACTATATCCAGTTAGAAGAAAAAGACTGGGGCAGTAGCATGAATTTTGAGAATCAATCAGCTATACTAACAACAGAAGTTGATCATCAAGAAGTTGTATGGGACAAGAATTCTCTCTTCACAGTTCCCAGGGATCTTGATGCTGAAGAATCCAGTACAGATGGGGAGTTTTTCCACTATAACAGAGATCCTAAAGATGAGATTTTGCATATTAATAATGGCCCTGAAAGCCCTTTTCAGAATATATTTAGTGATATTGACAGAGCTGTGGAACTGACAAATAACAGAAGTATATTTGACTTAACTGAACTAAATGATATTCATGTAGAATTTAAGCCAACGGTTTTAAGTTCAAGTACAGAGGTATCAAAAACAGTCAGTTATCCTGATAAGGAGAATTCTAGTCGTGTTTTTGCAAATGAGGCTGTTTCCTTATATGAAAATATGAGAGAGTCTGATTTTAGCATGCTATCTGTAGAAGAACTCTCTGATAACTTTCTGTTTCTTCAAGAGAAGAATTTATTAAAGGGGATATTGACTAACAAAGATAGCAGTGATGATAGCAGGCCAAAATCAGAAAAAACAGCATTTAAAAATATATCAGAAACCTCAAATAGGAACTCTCTGGACATTGAGCTAAAACTGGCTAAAAATACATCAGACTTTTCTTTATTGCATGATGATTTAAAAACTGGGAACAAAGATGATCATGTCCATGTGTCTGCAGATGAAGATGTGAGTGTTCTGCTTCAGTCTCCTGCGGAAACACAGGTGCCTTCTGCTTCACTTGTAACAGATGAGAAGTCACAAGATGAATATCAGAACCTCCCTATACTGAAAGGTGGTGATACATTTTCATACGTAGGAGTGGATAAAAACTCATCCCACAGTATTAATGATAGTCTCTGTCAAGGAAAGGAACAAGGTATTGAAGATGCTCCCGTTGAAATACTATCCAGTAATGCCAAAAATCAAAGTTTTGGAAAGGATTCATGTTATGGTGTCACGCTTGAAATTGAAGAGTTTGAGGGACAAATAAAAAATGAAACGCTTGTTAATTATGATGAAATTACTTTTGGGAGAAACCTTGGTGTAGAGAGAGGAAATACTAATAAGGAATCTATGAACTATGATTTGCAGAACAAGTCTGTTGTATTAGAACAAGAAGATGGGGGTTTACTGGAGAACAACAATGACACTTCAGATCATCTTCAGAAATACAGAAACGGTCCTAAAGAAGTGACTTTAATATCTGGTATTTCATCAGACTGTGCAAGTCAAGATCATCTGTTGGCAGACAGCTCATCATCTCCTTCACAGACTATGGAACTATCCATAAAAACACCAGACTCTATGGATTCATTAGATGTGAATGAGGTATTAGAGTCTTTAGGGGCCCAAAGTCCCCAGAAACTTTTGCCACCTGATAAACCTGCTGATAGTGGCTATGAAACTGAAAATCTGGAGTCTCCAGAATGGTCTTCACATCTTACTGTTGATGATATGTCTAACACAGACACTGCACTATGTGGTGTTGGTGCTAGTGATTTGTCAGCCAATCCAGTAATCATTGTTTCTGCAGAAACAGCTTGCTCCGATTCAGTAGATAGTAACAGTAACTTTGAAATAACCACAAAGAATTTTGCTAATGGAAATCAGAACTCTTATAGGGACTCTGCCTATTTTTCTGATAATGATTCTGAGCCAGACAAAAAACCAGAAGAGATTGTAAACAAATCAGCAGAACTAACAGTAGCTACTTGTAGTATCTCTTCCAGCACAGAAGAGAATAAAACTGAAGATTATTATTGTTTTGAAGATACACAGTCAAAGCACAGTCAAACAGAGGATTACCAGGACCCCAGTAATTTAGACACATGGTTAGAATTAAATGACAAATTGGGGACACAGAAGACAGATGTAAAGATGCAGGTGTGTCTTGACAAATGGAGTAAAGAAACTCCAATATTTGCAGTGAATTCCGAACAAAACTATAGGGGTGAAATTAAACTACATGAGGAATCTCGCAAAAATGTCTCTTGTGTTGGCACTAATACTTCAGAATTTCTTCCATGCAGAGACTTAAAGTCTACTCATAACATATGCAGTCCTCCAGGTTCAACTGATATTGAAAAATCCTTGTGCCACATTGAAGGACCTAAACTGAAAGAGCCAGATATTGAAGGAAAATACCTTGGTAAACTTGATGTTTCTGGAAGGCTTGATTCATCAGAGGATGGAGATGATGCTGATGAAGAAGATGAAAACAGTGATGATTCTGAGGATGATATGAGAACTTTCCATATGTGTAGTCTTAGCTCTGATAGTGAAGATGAAACTGTGCATCAAGTGCCTGTGATACTTTCTGATAAAGATGATGGAAAACATCTGAGAAGCCTGCTGAAACTTCCCAAATCTCCTAAACATGACAGGCCCTCTGAGTTTTGGAAAAGTGAGAAAAAGGAAGTAACGTTCTTTGATGATGTCACAGTCTATCTGTTTGATCAGGTATCTTGACCTCTTAATTGCTAAGCATTGATTCTAGAATTTAGATTTAAAAAAAAAAATCAAAATTTTAAAGCCCAGATTCAAGATGATATACCAGCAGACTTTATTATTGTCGTCAAGTCTTTACAAACTTAGACATTCATCTAATTAAAAACTAATAAACATTTACCCACCTTAAGCAAGGACCTTTTGAGATTCTTTCCGAGGTTCATTGCAGTGCATTCATGCAAGTTAATATTTATAAAGTGAAATGTAGTTTGCTTTACATGAAGAGTATGAGAGAGCTTACCCATGCTGGATAGAAGAATACAGTCTTCAAGACTGTCATTTTGACACCTTTTACAAGCACTTCATTTGTCTGGGATAGTTTTAATGTATATCATAAATATTTTTATAGGTGTGGACTGTTCTTACACTGAGGGTAGAAATATTGCCATTTTTATATTTAACTAGTTTAAGGATTTGAATATACTTCCAATTCAAGTATCTTCATTTACTATTTCAGACTAGCTGTTTCCTGCATTTCACCTATCCAGGGTGGAGATATACATGTATCTAATGAGCCTAAACTAAATTATTATATGTAGTCACAGTAGGGTAGTTCAATATTTGAATTCCAGTATTATTTTCTTCTTTTTCTTAATCTGATACATGTGATTTTTCAAGTTAATCCAGTACAAATACAATATCAATGTTTGATCTACTTAATAAAATCCAAGGTTGTATGTTTCCTTATTTACGTCATACAATAACAAGGTGTGTTTTTTAAACCTTCTGGCAACCCAGACTAGCGTAGTAATTTTAAATGAATAGAGACCTACTGTCAAGCCTTGGAAATGTTGCTTGTGAAGAAGTGGATAAAAATATTAAAAGGGCTATTTCATATTGGAGTAAAAAAATAGAGGTGACTCTTTTTTACTCTTTGGCCTTTGCCGTAAAAGAAATAGCAATCCCTTTGTTAGAGGAAAAACGCGCTACCTTAGAACTATGTTTCTACCAATATTTGGTCTCTTATTTCTCAGTTTCATTAACTGATTATATGTTAGTAGCTTTTTCATATACTATGCCTGCTAAACTTCTAATTACTTCCCTCACCCTGAAGTATTATTAAAGGATAGAACTGGAATGGGGATGGGTAGAAGTGAAAGATGGATTTTGGAAATGAAAAATAGTTAACTAATGGTTTCATAGAGAAGACAACAATGGTCAGTCTAAAAGTCTTGCACTTCATTGCTAAATGCTTTTTTTAAGGACCCTTTCTAAGTAGAGGACAGTAGGGGGAAGGGACAGTTTAAAAAGTCACACTTCTTGCACACATGTTGTGTTCATCCGTGCAACTTTACTGTCGATTACAATGTATAATATTTCAATTCAAATACATATAAAAATATAAATGGAATTTTAGCTGTGACCTTGGTTGAGGAGTGACTGTACAGTCAAACTGGGTTTGGGAAATAGCATGATTTTGGAACTGCTGGCATCTGGGTATATTTGTGTATGTATCTCACATGTACAGTAATGGAATTTAACTAAATTTTTTTTTGGTCCTTTTAGGAAACACCAACCAAAGAGCTGGGAAACCGTGCAACAGAATCAAACAACCAAGGCTCTGCTAGCACTCCTGTTCTATCTTCAGGTTTCAGTTACGTGAACAGATTTACAAATTCAGAAAGCTCTACTGATGAAGAAGGTACATCTGGGTTAACAAAACTGTATATTTTAAACAAAACCTAGTTCTGGGTTCTTTGGTAGAAATTTAAATTTGTTTTTGTGGAATATAATAAATCTTCATAAATATGCTATACAAAACTGCCTTCAGTTTCTCAATTTTATAAGATACTCTTTAGCAGGGCTCAAACATTTTCCTCTGACATGTACGAGGGCCTGGAAAACTTTACTGGCCCTGCAGAGTATTCCTGTTCCTGGTGACCTGTTGTCATCCAGTTTATTAAGCAGTTACATTTATTGTTTTAACTTTCCCACTATTCTTTCCTTGTAAATTTGTAAAACTACTTCATGCTTCAATAAAAATTTGTCTTCACAGTGGCTCCCTCTCCTGGTGAAGCCAGAGAAGCTGTTCGAAGGGAGTTTCTGCTGCCATACCAAAGGAGCTTCAATGGCCTAATGAAACAAGAGGAGAAAATAAAACTGTGTTTTTTTCTTAAGTAATATTTTCTCCACTTAATTTCACTGGGCCGTTGTAGCTCCTCTCGGCCATGGAGACAAACTTTTAATGATAATAGCATGGGAGTCTGTAGCTTCCTAAGCTTCACTAAGATAGACACACCTGGAGATATCAAAAAACTTAATTTTGGAAACTTTTGATTAGATCCACAAGATTTACCACTGAGAACATAACATAATTAAACATTTTTAATAAAGAATAATCTTTAAAAATCAGAATTCCTATCTTGCATCTCCATTTCATTTAATTTTCCCCAATAATATTGGCATATGTCTCAAAGCCATTTGTTAGCAATTTAATGCTTTATTACTTTGAAAATGAGTTCCCATAGCTTCTCTCAGATAGCAAGCAATACTTTTCTTATAGCAATTCTCAGTAACAGCCACTAACTTCCGATTGGAATTGACATGGTAGAAAGAAAATGTTGTGATTTTTAAGGCCCCTTCTTCTGTGACTCATACAGTCTACCACCAGAAAGCTAATAACTTCAGCTTTCCTTCAGCATTCATTTGTAGCCTAATGATTCCCTAAGATACAGAACTTTTAAATGAAATTGTATTTTCTGACTAGCGGTTGTTTTTATGGAGCTGGAATGTGATATACCAAGTTGTACTCTTCAAATCCAGTACAATTTTTCACTGCTTGCTTTTTAAACTATGTATATTCTTATCTATTATGATTGTTTATTGTAGGTGGAGGTTTTGAATGGGATGATGATTTCTCTGCTCCAGAACCCTCTTTTATAGCTAAGTCAGCAAATAACCTCATTAGTTCTAAGCCACCTCTTCAGACTTCAAAGTACTTTTCTCCACCTCCACCTTCCCGGAGTCTTGAAGAAAACTGGTCACATTCATCACCGTATTCCAGGTTCTCTATTTCTCCTGCAAACATTGCAAGTTTTTCTCTCACACATGTTACAGATTCAGATATTGAGCAAGGAGGTAAGCAGATTTAGGTTTCTTTCAAGTAAACGGTGTATATTATGATGACTTGTAATATTTTGGCTTTTAAGTAAGGCCTGGTCTTAATAGCTTGTTGAACAAGTATTACATCTCTGCATTGTATTTTAATATAAATAATGCAAATACTGTCAATGAATTGAATATAGATCTTGGTGTTGGGGCGTTTGTGTGTGTTTACTATATTGATAAATCCAAATAACTTTTTCCTTACTAATAAGATTTTAAATGATTTTCCTGTTTAAATGAGTTATTTATTAATAGTTCTCATACTGGCCTCAAAGCATTTTAGATCAAAATAATTGTGTTTTTGTTGATGTGTTTTGCTAAATGTTCTCTAGGAAAAACCTGTGCACAAGCACTGCCAAAATTCTGGGTTTGTTCCCAAAGCACAGAACTAAGCTATGCCTTCTAGGAAAAACAGTAAGATTTCTCCCTTGATGGCCACTCTTCTTTTGGAAGAAACCATGTTCCCCCATAAAGAGCAAAAACTTCTAAAGTATAGCTTCTAAAGTATTTGAGAATCTTTGTCACGATGGCCCCATCACTGGCCATAATTTGATTTTTGTTTTTATTTTACTAGTTAAGGACCTTAAGAGTAGTATTAGACTATTGTACCTACATTTGTTTTACAATCTAGTTTCTTGTCGGAAGTGTGTCCCTGAGACTCTGCTAGGGATTACAACATGTTTTTAGAACTTGATCTGTTGTGGGTAGGGGATTTCCTTCTTAAAGGAAGTAGACCCATATACAGTAATATTAAGGTATTGATGATATTTCTGTACTGAGCTGTATCCTTTATATTCCTGCCTCTACTAAAGTGCTCCTCTGTATATTTTAGTACCAAAATGCCTCAGGAAAAAATGATAGAATAAGAATAGGGACAGACTCAAAGTATTGTTATAATACAATATTTTATCAAGAAATTAAAAATAAATATTATTAGCCACTGAAGTTCCCTGATTCTCAGTTTTTATAAAAAATAAATCAGTATTAGTTTTATTTGCATTGTATTGTGTTTGCTGCTTCGTAATTTATTGATGAGATGTTTGAGCTCATACATCATTTTCTCAGGTGACCTAAACAGTGACATTGAACTGTGTGATTTAAGCAGATGTCCCTATGTATGCGTGTGCCACATATTTAATGTTGGAGTAGCTAAAAGTTGAAAAAGGGAAATTTTAACCAGTACTTTAGAAAGTGAACCAGAATGTCACGTTCAAGGAAAAGTCTAGCAAAGAATTAAGGGAAGAGTTGTACAGAAAATCCTTAGTATATTTTTAAATAATAAAATGTGCAAGTACCTTACCTATGTCTTCTGACTTTTCCTCTCCTAATAGGAAGCAGTGAAGATGGAGAAAAAGATTAGATGAGTTAGTTTCCTCACTGGAATTACACATGGGGCCACATACTCACTCTGGACTAATGTCTGATAAACTCTGTCTAAAACTTATGTGGGTCTTCTGGAGTGAAATACAGGTAATCAAGAAATACTAAGAATTAAAATAAACACTGAAAGCAATGTTAAATCAGGACATTATTTGAATGTGTATTTAACTTTGTAATATATTTGTTTTTAAATCAATGCAATTTGCTTTTCATTGAATGATGATTCTGCTGTTTGTTTTCAAGTACTTGAAGTATTCAGATAATTATTTGTAACAAACATGTAAAGCAGTTACACTACATTCTGGTTTATGTATGGGATTGTATCATATTCTTTTTATATTTTTCCATGTCATTTGTTATCTATTTGAACATACTACCTGTTGTAGAATTGTGTATAATTGTCCTGTGCAACAGGTTGCTGTGTTGTTGAAACTGTATGAATGATAGTTGATCAGTAGTGAGCCATATTTATTCTGAAAGATATCACTTACTACATATTATTTTGCTTACTGCTATTGCACTATGGATTTTTCTTCACATTTTCCCCAACATTGTATAGAATCAAAATCTTAATTTTTTTCAAGAAAATTAAGACAAATTGAATTGGCCCAGTCAACCAGTTCATTTTGTACTGTTATAGTCTTGCTATGCACTGCACTTGTAAAACAGGCATAATTTCTGAGTGTTATGTTAGAATTGCTGGAATCTTACATGCAGTACCATTTGAAGTGGTAGCTACTACAAATTGTGAGTGCCTGTATTTCATAGGAAATTTGGGGAGGGATGTCTGAAATATCTTTGGGATCCATTTTGGATTAAGTGAATATCTTATTTTCACTCCTGAAAGTGATCATAGTCTCTTAAATTATAGTAACACCTTCCTATGTAGTCATATTTGATGGCCTTTCTGCATTCCATTAAAACTGCCTACTTTTGGAGAGAGGTAGGTATACCTTGGCCCTGAAAACTTGCATTGAAACTGGGTATCTTGTAGAAAGATTAATTTTAATAAAAATGGATCCATCAGGCCTACCTGGCTGCTCACTTGTTCATTCTATGAATTCTAAAGACCAAATTATTATCTTTTGACTATTGATTGGGCCTTCCATGCCTCCTTCCTATTTAGAAACCTGTAGATCCTCCTATCTCAATTATTGCAAAAATGATTATTAGAATTAACAACTGGGGATTTATGCATGCTAATAGTCTTGTTTCTAAACAAGAAGAAAACTGTCATTCAAACTTTGTCAGCCAGAGAACTGTCCAGGCCTATATTAAGACATAGGCAGGGCTTCATGGTTCTGCTTGAAATGTGCACTGACCCAAAGATGTAAGATAGTAAAACTTGTCATTAAGTGAACCTAGTTTTATCTCTCCATCACAAATCCAGCTAGTTTGAATTAATCCTTTAAATAAGGTGTCTAACAAGTTCCCTCACTATCTCACTAAATACAGTTGGGCAGTAATTCCTTCATCTGTGAAATGCATTATGCAGCCGCAAATATGGGCCAGATTGGAAAAAGCTGAAAAATGCTGGCATTTAGAGCTTTGTGGTCAACCCTTCTATCTGGCTGTACAGCAAACTGCAATTTAGTGACATAAATATTTTTTACTCTGCTTTAGTATAGGACTAGTCTTTCTGCTGAATAGGTCTGAGTACAGAAAAACTAAGAATTGTAATCATCTGCAGCATAAAGAACTACATATTTTCAGCTGTTAAGCTCTGTTTGATGATGCAATTTTATTTTATACACAGTTTGGTTTAAAACAGGGCATTGATTTTAAGTGACAGGAATACAAAAAAGTAGAAAAGTGGGTTTTTTTTAACAGTTATTTGGCTCTTACAGCTAGAATGGCTTTCATACCCCTCAAGGGAAAGAAATTAGTTCTAGAAATAAAATGCTATAAAATTGTCAGTGTATTGCTGAGGTACTGAGTTGTCCTACTGAGGAGCTCAGGTCCAGGGGGAACCTGAGAGTCCCAGGGAAAGTTGTACTTTAGTGGGAGTAGCATCATAGAAATTTGCTGTTGCACATGCACAGTAACAACTTTTCATAAAATTTTTCAACATATCTTTAAATGCAAATCCAGTTCTAAATATACTCTTACAGTATATACTGTAATGGGTTTAAAGGAACTATTATGTGGTATGCTCTTTATACATATTAAAATATAAACAATAGGCTGTGGCACACAAAAAAATTATATCCTATTCTGTAATGCAGACTTTTAAAATTCCTTAAACACACACCAGATTAAGATGTCTCATCAGTTTTTGTATTTTCCTATAACGCTTTTATATTACCATAAATAAAAAAGCAGGGAAATCCAAAATTAAGAATGAAACTCCATATGCTGAGTCTCCAGAGAATGTATGGAATTGTCTACCATGTGTGTGCTGAAACACCTCAAGTATCACAGGGTTGGCAAAGGAGTTTCAGCCTCAATTCTGAATCTCTTGATTTTGATCATCATTTCTGAGGTTAAATAAAAGCTGTTATAGTTTGACTGGGATATTGAGATGTAGCTTCACTTTTGTTCCTGTTGTAACTTCAAAATTTAGATTATGGAACAGATCTTGTGCAGCTGAGCAGTACTTAACCTTATATTCAACACATCAAGATTTTCCTTAGTGTGTGGGGTGTTAGTCATTTGTGACTCCCATTCTCTTTAGCATGAGTACCATGTTTTAAAACCTTACATAATAATGAAAGTTTATTCCTGTGTCCAAATGGAGTGTTAGCTAGTGAATTGCCAAACTGACATTTTTTTTTTTTCAAAATGGGATTTGTGTGTGTGAGATGTTGTACAAAGTAATTTGCTTCTTTAGCCATATTACAAAGAAAAATCATTGTTATATCTGTGAATTGCCACACTTCCTTAATCTCACTGGATACTAATTTCATTAATCCAATTCACCAGATTAAAACTAAGTTTTTTGGAAATGCATACTATTAAATTTTATTACAAACTACTACCGTGTTCAAGTGGTAAACCATCTTCCAACAATGAATTATACAAGGAAGGCAAATTTGTGGAGTAGCTGAAATGCAGTCAAGTTGAGGTGATTTCTCAAATGGGCCATACATTACATTCTGTAATCTCTTGCACTGATTATCCAAGCGGTTTGAGTTTTAGAAATACTTATCTGTTTTTTCAGTGGTTTATTATGAGGGTTGATTCCATTTTAGTTTCTTCTGTAATAGAAGGTCTTAATTATTTATTTAAATGCTAAATGGCATTATCTTAATTTGGTTACTTAAATATCTTACAAAAAAGATCCCATCTACAGTCTAAAATGGAAGCTGATAACATGATTTAAAAAATTTAATTGGTGAGAAAATGTGATTAGGTCATGCAGAGAGGCCAATAAAGTGAGAGAAGTCAGTTTTTTATTTTGAAGCACCTGTACCTTCCCAAGTCTCTAATCTTCAGTTATATGTTGTACATGTAAACTGCCATTTCTATGGAAATGAACAGATTAAACACTTTTTTCATATCCTTGGTGATGCACTAATGAAAGCCATTCAAGCCTCTTTCTTTTATCAGTATTTTAAGTAATACATTTATATGTAGTATTGAATCTTTTTTCATGAGGGACTGGTTGGTAGGGAAATACTTGTGTGTTTTTTTAACTATTAAGCACTATGCTAAAATTTCAGTGGTAAGTCAGGTGTTCGTGACATGGCTATTTGTTGGATTTAGTGAAAGGTGGAATCAAAGTATATTAGCCTTATAAGAAATAGCCTTAAAATAAGAACGGAGTGTACAAAATTACTTCAGCTTTAAGTCATACAAAAATATCCTTACATATTAATAATTTTTGATTCAAGTCTTTGATATGAAAAAATCTAGAGAGCGTACAAGAGCATATAAAATATATTGAAAATAAGTATTTGTGATACCAGCAGCCTGTTTTTTCAGATAAACTTGAATATGACTTAAAATTATTAGTTTTATTAAATTGTTTGAACTTGCACAGTCATAGGTGTAACTTAATGATAAATGGTACTGATGTGTATATACAGTGTTTAATTCAATTTGTAAATGAGAAGCTATGTAACAAAATCGTAGGTATAAGGTTTTCCTATTGTAATTTAATACAGGTATGAGGTTTTTGGCAATACATCATAGATAATGAAATTTCAGGTCAAATTGTCTTGCAATTGTGTACATTTTTAAATTGTAATATTTCTACTGTATATTGATTATCATGCATAGTGTGATTCAATAAATTGCTTGTAATTTAAAAACACTATTTAATATTCAAAAATAAAATACAGTTATATATTTATAACCTTTGTGTCTGTGTTTGTTTATTCTTAGCCCAATTCATTTCTGGTACTTATTCAGCTCTTCATTTCAGTGAAATCAGTGGGACTACTTGTGGGAGTGAAATCAATGTGCTCATAAGCGAGGAACTGGGCAGCATCTATTCTTCCCCACGTGCCTGAAGCCCTAGACCTACAACCTACACAGCACAGCAAAGCCTATATGATAGGGTATATTTTAGATCCCTGATCTCTTCTGCTAGTATGTGTCACCATCATTTGAAGATCACATCGCATAACACATACCCTCTACAGCGAAGCACAGTTCAAAGTAAAGCATAGATTTAATTTGTAGTAATATCTTTCAAATGAAAATGTGTTGAAATGTGTTAGCATCTGAAATCATGACAGTGGGTTTGCCATAATTGTGAGGTTTAATAGAGACTACACATGAATGTGCATGTCTTTATATAAACAAAACAAACCCTGCTATTGTCAGGTATTAGACATGGATTCCTGCTTTTTGGCATAAAGAGGTCTCAGTAGAACTGATATACTCGCTGTCTCATTGTGAAGAGGTTGCATATAATTCCTCCCTTTACAGACAATTAACAGGGTGAGTGGTGTTGGTATAAAGCTCCTGGTTTAGATGATGATGGAAAATATTTTTGACATGAAAAAACTAATGCACATGAAGTGCTCAGATATGCTTCAGTAATAAAACAGTTCTTTATGCCTTCACCTTCTAAAGCTGCCATTACCAATACCACCAAAATTCCATAAAGTGAGAAGAAAGGTGGGTCCTTATGTTGAGGATTAGAAGTCACAAGACTTTAGACTCTATTTATTTCCAAGTCCTTGGCAAACTTCCTGTGTGACTTTGGAGCAAGTCAAAAAGAGACCATGCTTCCAAAAATGGCCTTCAATTTTCAATGCCTTAGATTATAGGTGCCCAATTTTGGGGCACTTTCATAGTGCTGAACACCTGCATTTTCCTATTGACTTAATTGGAGTTGCATGGTCATCACTTCCGCAAATGAGGCTGAATATGGCTAACGTGGGACACACAAAGATAGAGGCCTCTTCTGAAAATGTGGGCAAAAAATTCTATATGCCTCACTTTTCCCACCTGTAAATTGTAGATAGTGCTTCCCTAGTCATAGGTCATTGAAGCTTAATGTTTGTAAAGCACTTTGATTTCCATATGGCAGGACAGGCACAAAGTATTTGTTTGCAACTCTTAACTCTTTCATCTATTGTAGCAATGTTAAAAACATGCAAGAAACTAACACTGAAAAATGGAAATGGTGCAAGAAACTTGTGAAAATATTGAACAGGTGAACATATTTAAATAGATGACATAATTAGCTACTAACAAGAAATCCATTATCACATTTATACTTTAAAAAATGAATCTGAAATGGAATTGTAGTGAGGATGAATTTGGCACAAAATTATAATAAAACTTCAGAATTTGTAGCATATATTTAGTGAACAGCAATATAGATTGTGTAGAGTGAAGATGCTGAACCGTTGCTGTGCTACTAATTCTACTCCGTATGTTCCTGTCTTAAGTTTAGGAAGTGACCAAACTACCCCAAAGTGCACAGTAAATAGAAATAATTCTGTTTTCGTAGACCTTTTTCACTGTTATGATCCTAAAATGCATTTAAAGATTTAAAAAGAAATGCTTTCAATTCTGGCCTTCAGAAAACAAATAGCTTGGGTTGCACTACGTAATGGAATATATTAATCTTTTGGTATCTGCCTTTAAGAAATGTAACTGTGCAGTTTTTTCCAACTTCATTTTTCTTCCATGGATTTTAACCAACAGATGCTTCAACTTAAATCACAATAGGAACTTTAAGTAGGGAAAATTATAATGGTTCAGGTTTAAATTTGACTAGGACATGGGGCTTTTCTCACAGCTCTTAAAGATCCCATGGCACTTTTATCACTTTCATATCTCATGGCCCCCTATCATCATAGTATCTGAACACCTCACACTCTTATGCATTTATCACTACAACACTACTGTGGAATAGGGAAGTGCTATTCACTGCATTTTATAAATGGTAACTTGCAGCACAGAAACTAAGTGACTTGCCTTTGGTGTTAGTCTGTAGGGGAAAAGGGAAGTTAACTCAGTTCTGTGAATTCTCAGTAGTGCCTGCCCTATCACACACCCATCCAACCTTAGAGAGGAAGGAAATTTGACCAGTCAAATATTGTCAAATGTCAAAAATAATCAAATATTTTAAAGCAACAACTTATTAGAATGTAACAAAAAAGAGTAAGACTTTATGGTCTCCAGTAAGCTTAGCCTTTGATTCTTATGCCTAATTTATATATATATTTAAAAAAACCTAGTTAACTGAGTTAATTCAGAAAAATGCAAAATAAGTCCTTTTAAAAAAAAATCATGTAGTCCAAAAGGCAGACCACCACCTACATCAGGGAATTCTTGCTGGAACACTGAGACAATCTTTAACCATGGTCAAATAGGTCAATTGATCAGTTTGCCAAGTCTGTTCCTCTTTAATGAGGAGTCATGATGACCTTACTATCTGTACTCTGTCTGAAAGACTCTTATCAGCACAGTGCCCACTACGATCGTGTTGGAGCATTAGTTCAGAGCTGACTTTGAGCGAAGAGTTTCTGCCGCTTGAATCACCCAGTCTCCCTTACAGCACCTTGGTACTGAAGGGGAAGACTCCCAGAATCACTGACCCACCCAGAAGCAGCTCAGCCCGGGATCAGCTGGCAGTGCAACACAACGCGGAGCCTATACCCGTCTTTGAATAATAACAATAACGTCCCCCTGAAATTTGGGACCATCGACTCTGCAAGCTGGAGCCGGCCGCGGCGCACTGACGCACGCTGTTAGCAAGGAGCGGGCCCTGCGCTGCACTGACGTGGGCAGCTTTCCTGGTGTCTGGTTTTCACCCGGATTCACCTGTCTGAACACGTTCTCCGCCCTCTCACACAAACGGGCTTTTCGCGGGGGGCGGGGGGGGGGGAGAGGGGAGCGAATCTCACGCTTCAATGGGGCCGCACAAGGCCGCCTTCTGTGCTGCCGCCGCAGCGGGCAGGACCCACCTTCTCCCCGCGCTGCCCCGTGGACACCGCACCGTGCCGCGCGGCTCTCCCGGCTCTGCCCCGGGCAGGTGGATCCGCGGGACCCTCTATCAGCCCCGCCCGGAGCCGGCTGCCGCCCCCCTGGCGGATTTGCTTGGAAGCTCCCGCTGCGCCAGGCTCCGCCTCCCGCTGGCTCCGGCACTAAAGCGACGTGTCCCAGGCCCGCCGGGCGGGCAGGCTGCGGTCACACGCGCCTCAGCCACCTGCGAGCGGCTGCTCGCCCGGCGGCCCTTCTCCTGGGCACGACGTCCCGCCCTCCGCGCCGGCTCCCAGGTACGCGGGCCGGGCACCCGGCGCTGAGGGAAAAGGGGTGAGCAGAGGAAGGGCTCCCGCTGTCTGACATTGTACTGACCGCTCCGACCCCGCTGTGCCCGCCGCCTTCCCCCTGGAGCCCTCCTGGGGCGCCGGTCCCCGCTGGGGGCTCCCTCACACGCGCCCCCCCCCCCCCCGCCCTCCGTCGCCTTTTCTCCGCTTCCCGCGCTCTCCTGTTTCCCCCGCTGCCCCGAGTTCCTCCTCTCCCTGCCCCTTGCTCCCTCGTTAGCCTTCGCCTCCCCTCCCGCTCCCCGAGCTCTGAACGCCGCCTCGGCTCCCTCTCCTCCTCCGGCCTCCTCCGCCCCCTTCTGCTCCAGCCGGCCCCAGCCCCCACTGGCAGCCCTTTGCTGACCCCAAACTCCCGCCCGGATTTTCTGGCGGTCGGTCGCGGGTGGGTCTGGGGTGTGTAGCTGTATTTGAAAGCAACTTTCCCTTAGGCCGCTTCAGGTACCTTATTGTCACCTGCTGTCCTTAGTCTATTGCTTCTTCCGGGCTCCCCTTAATCAGCCAAATCCTCTTCTCCTAAGAGCTTCCCCCCTTCCCTCTGCTGCTGACTGCCACCCGCGTCCAGGAAGGTGGATGTCCGTCAAGGAGCAGCTGGTTGCTTTCCCAGTGGCAGCGTCTTCTGCATGGGAGACAGGGATTTGGCTGCTCTCCTTGGTGCCTATTTGCACTGTTCCATCCTACTGCTGATTTGCCATCTCTCCTATTGAGAGAGACGCTCCAAGGTTTCTCCTGGCCTGGCTTTGGTTCTTCTTTTCCCCAGTATCAGCCCATTCCCCCTGTTGTTTTCCTTAGGTCCCCATGACTCTCAGGCAGCATGGTGTGGGGCTGGTGGGTGAAATCTGAGATGCAGTCTTGTCTCGATCCCCAGGCAGCCTGGGGCTGGAGGCCCCCTAATCAAACCACTTCGTGAGGTGAGCGTAGTTTCTGTGCTGGGAAACTTGTACCTGTGATGAGGGATGAACCCAAAGAATAGCCAGAGTAGCTGGCACGGTGCAGCTGGAATGCTGTGAACACAGAGAGAGGAGCAGCTGAGGATGCTCCTGGGTGGCAGCAGTGATATCCGTTTTCCCAATATCCTCAATCAGTTTTACCCTCTACTGCAAGAGGTGGTGATGTGGAGTGGTGGTGCTCCTCTCCTGTCCTTCCAGGACAGGAGTTAAGTTCTGTGGCCAGTCTCTAACAACAGTCCAGCCACTCGCATTTCAGTGCATCACCAGAAATATTTTCTAAGACTGGAACTAAGGGGAGTAAATGGACACTCCCTCTCCCTTGTCCCGCATTAATACCGGTCATCAGCCCAAGAGGGGCTGCTGCCAGATGGCTCCCATTGTACCAAGCACTGGCACAGAGTGGAGGTGGGGGGTACTGCTGGATTGTCATTGTCTTATGGCTCATCAGCCTGGAAGGAAGGGACACTGCTGTACCTGTGCAGGGGCCCTGTCCCATGGCACAGGAAGAATAGACTCTGTCATGCTGCCAGTGTTGGCTAGGTTATTGACTTGGGAGGTGTAGAAATTGCTGTCATATTGGTTGTCGAAACGGCTGCAACCCACTCCCCCTCTAAAAGTTGTCTGGGTGGCACTGAGAGAAGGTGGGGAGAGCTGTGAGAGAAAGCAAGAGAGTATTCCCCCTCAAAGGAATGGGGGAACGAAAGGGGGTATTCAGAGGAGGACAGCATAATGTGTTGACTTTGCGATGTGAGTGTGTGATGCTGCCTGCAAACAGGCCCTTTTACTCCCCCAAGTTTTCCTTTAGCTCTAGTGGAAGAGACTTGCCTTATTTGGAGCTGGATATCCAGGGTTCTAGTTCCAAATTGCTTCTGTGTGCATGCATGATGTTCACTGCACATGGATGTGATTCAGCCCATAAGGAACGGGTGCCAGGAGCTGGAAGGAAAGGGAGTTTATAATTAAGCCTTTACTGACAGTCATGCTCCTGTCGTGCTTCTCGCTTTCTGGTTTGCTGAGACCGAAGACCTCTTTTTGCTGTAGAGATCTCTAAACTGGAAACACTGCAGCTCAGTCCAATCTTTAAATCTCTTTCCTGTTTTCCTTCAGGACAGCTCTTGCTTAAGAGAACAGACTTGGTTCACCAATGCTTTGCAGTCACTTTTTTATATAGCGTTCTGTTTCAAGTTGCTCATGACAGACCAAAATCTTCTCTCACTTAAATTAGTGATAACACTGTGGCCAAGAGGAGAACTTGGACAAATGTTTCCACCATCCATCTCCCTTGTAATGCCTTACACTCTGGTTATTAGCACAGTCACATTGTAGTCATTCCAGTTGGCCTATGACATAGGTGAAATGGAACGGGACTGAACACCACCAGGCTCTAGTGGACAGGAGCCCATGTCAAATACTCATTTGGCTCCAGTTTTAGCATGCTCATTGGCCTTCTCAGCAGAGAGGCCAAGGACTGAATGAACCTGGATAGGATCTCGCCACAGAGAACTACAATGGCCTCTCCTTCAGTTGGGGCGGGGACGAGGGGGACACACAAACAGAGGCCAACTGAATCAGACAGATGAGACAATGAATGTTGCCAGATGGAGACTGAAATCCAAAGCAAGTATGTTATGAGCAGATGTAGTACAGACTCCCTCCCTCTTCCCCTCACCCGTCCACTCAGTCCCACTAACATGCCTGAATCAAGATGCAAATACATCACCATAACCCACGTGCTGTGATTAAGAGGATCCTCTCCAGGGGTCCTACTTCCATCCACAGAGCCCAGATGGGCTGACATTAACAATCACTAAAACATATACTAATAAATAAAAGATCCAGCTGGTAGTTTCACAGTATTGTGCAGGTAGATGCTGGTACAAAGCAAAACAGCACAATGACTTTCCATTTGTTCAGTATGAAACTTAACAACAGCTGAAGATGTTGATGTTATGTTTTTGCAGCATGTTGATGGCTAGTGCCAGAAGATTAACTTAGTGGGAGAACAGGCTGGGTGACATTTCCTCATCATCTACTGAAACATGAAGACCAAAAGCAAAAGAACGAAGCACAGGCTTGCTGTTAACAAAGAAGCCTTTCTTGGGGAGACAACTTTGAGCAAAGAGGAGCCAGTGAAATCTTTGCAACACAAAGAAAGAAGAAATGGGGGAAACAATCAGAGTAGCAAGACTGGTACAGTCAAAGCCAAGCATGCTTGGAACAGCAAAGACAGACACTTGAGGCGATTGGAAAGCAATGAACGGGAGAGGCAGAGAATGCACAAGCTTAATAATGCATTCCAGGCCTTGCGGGAGGTTATCCCTCATGTGAGAGCTGAGAATAAACTTTCTAAAATTGAGACTCTCACACTAGCCAAAAATTACATTAAATCACTGACTTCCACCATACTCCATATGTCCAGTGGTCACCTTCCAACTGTAGAAGGAACTGGGGCAGCCAATGGCTCCAAACTGTACCAGCATTACCAACAGCAACACGGCGATGAGGAACATGATGAACAACTAAAAAAATACTCCACACAAATTCACAGCTTCAGACAAGGCAGCTAAAGTTAGCTACCAGCCTCATTCTCTCATCTCCACACATTCCTGTACATTTCAGCATTTGGAGGATTAAGGGGTTATTTCCTCCTGGTGGATTTCTTTTTTGTTTTGTTTTTGGAAAGACAGATGTTTAGTGACTAGATCTCATAATTCTTGTTGAAATTATCCTAAATTGTAGGTCAGGCTTTTCAAAGAGATTAGTGATTTTGGTTGCCTGATTTGAAACACCTTCTCTGTTCTTATAGATTTTATTTACCTGCTTTGTTTGTAATTTTCTTGAGGTCAGGATGTTCTTTTAATTTGTAATGAGAAATTGTTTGATTGTTGAACGCCCAGATTGTTTTTGCAGGGCGGGCTTTCTAAAGAAATTGTTTTTCCGTGGAAGGGGGTGCTCTGCGCTTTACGGAAACTACTTTTTTTTATAAGATACCTTGAGTTGGGCACCCAACAGTGATATGCTAAATCATTAGTCATTATTGAAAATACTGGCTGTAACCGCTGTTCCTCCAGAAATGACACCATGTCATGGGGAATCTTGGTGCAGGAATATGAAGTTTATGTCCTGGTACAGAACTTTGGAATATATACAGATATTGGAGGGACATATCCAATGGACCTGATTTTGGATAGCAGGACTAATTTCTTTAGCCACAATTACCTGGATTTTTTTCCCTTGAATTCTTAAATATCCTGCTACTGAGGGAGAGAAACAAATTTAATGACAATAGAAACATATTTTGAGTTGCTTGATTAGTGTGATTGAACAGGTATGAATACTACCTAACAAAATGGCCTTAGACCAGACCATAAATGTCCTAAATCAGCAGTCCTCAAACTTCATTGCACTATGACCCCCATCTGACAACAAAAATTACTCCATGACCCTAGGAGAGGGGATTGAAGACCTGAGCTCTGCTGCCCTAGGCAGGAGCCATGTAACCTTAGTCCTGGGTGGTGGGGCTTGGGCTTGGGCTTTAGATTTGCTGGGTCCCAGGGCCAACACCATCCTTGGTGACCCCATTAAAATGGGGTTGTGACCCACTTTGGGGTCCCAGCTCACAGTTTGAGAACCCCTGCCCTAAACTCATTAAAGTCAATGGAAAGGTTCCAGTTCACTTCAGTGGGCTTTGGGTCACGTTCCTAAAATGTAGTCCTATCACTACACTTAAAATGCATAATAATTAATGTGATCCTTGTTGCATTATATATATATTTGAAAGTGCCTTTTAACAGAAACATTAAGAGATTTCTTAAATTGTAAGCTCTTCTAGGCAGGAGCTTGTCTTTGGCTGTGTTTGTACAGCACCTAGTCCAATGGGACCTCAGTACCATTTGGGACCTTTGGGTGCTATTGAAATATAAATATTTATAACAGTTAATTCAGTTGTGATCTTTTCAAAAACGATGTGATAACGATGTGATAAATTTGTATATTTACCCGTTGGACAATGATAATCTGTGCATTTAAAATGAACTCTGCTAATAAAGCCTGCATTGTAATCAGTTAGGATTTATTCTGGGCTAAGTACTATAAAATACAATAAATGAAATAGGAGATCTTGAAACAAGGAAAGAAACTTTAAAAAAAATGTTGGAATAAAAACTCCCATTTCTCCTCGCTCTGCTCTTCTTTGCCCCCCACCCCACCCAAGTTACCGTTTTTTTGTTTGGAAATGTTGAATGTACGGCATATGTCACACCTGTCCCCACCCATAGCTATAGAGTGCTGATGTTAGCAGGACATTTGTGGTTATGCTGCAGAGAGGGCAAGGGCAGCATTTGGGTGCTCATGCTGGCACAGGATGTAGCTTCATGGGCCCTACCTTTGTTCCCACAGAGTAGGGTAGTGCAAGAGGGAAGCAGTCTGGTGGTGGGGAGTCCTGGGGGGCGGGGCAGCCAGGGGATAGGGAGAAGGGGGTGGTTGGTGGGGACGGAGGTTCTGGGTGGGGGCGGTAGGGGACGAGGGTTGGATAGACATGAGAGTCCCGGGGGAGTCTGTCAGGGGGGCAGGGGTGTGGATAGGAGTCGGGGCAGTCAGGGGACAGGGAGCAGAGGGGTGGGGTTCTGGGGGGCAGTTAGGGTGCAGGGGTCTCTGGATGGAGCAGTCAGGGGACAAGGAGCAGGGGGCAGTTGGATGGGTCAGTTGTTCTGAGGGGGGCAATCAGGAAGCAGAAAGTGGGAGGGAGTTGGATAGGGGGCAAAGCCAGGCTGTTTGGGGAGGCACAGCCTTCCCTCCCTGGCCCTCATACAATTTTGCAACCCCGATGTGGCCCTCGAGCCAAAAAGTTTACCGACCCCTGATCTAGGGTGACCACATAGCTAGTGTGAGAAAATCAGGACGGGGTGGAGGGTAATAGGCACCTATACAAGATAGAGTCCTGAATATCAGAACTGTTCTTATAAATTTGGGACCTCTGGTCACCCTAGATCCACCCTGTTGTCCACTCCCAGCTTCTGGCAAAACAGAGGCTAGGAGCACTCAGAGGATGATGTTGCATCGTTTCCCATCCTGGCTAATAGCCATTGATGGACTTACCCTTGAGGAACTTCTCTGGTGGGAAAAGATTATTTATTAAGATTTAACAGCTCACTTCTTTTATCTACTGCAAAGCAGGCTTCAGTGAACAAAACTCCTCCTCCTCTCTATAGCAGGAGCAGACTGCTAAAAGGAGGAAATCTGCTAGGTGCTGAGGGGCATTCATGGGTTTTTTTGCTTGATGAAGCAGAAGGGAAGGAGCCAGCACTACAGCTGATAAGCATGTGGAAGAGGGGGAGCCTGTAGCCTCGAGGGCAAACTGTAGACTTTAAATCTGAGACCAGCTGAGGTCACCTCTTGTGTGTGAGCAGCCTCCACAGGGGAGGCAGCCTTGCAGTGATTCAGACTTTTCAAAGAGGTGGCAGACCTGCTAACATTCATTTTTGATAGTGGATTTGCCCAGAGAAATCAGCTGCTTAAAACTATTTCCCCCAGATAACAAGTGACCTTCCGAATGCACACTGCATTGATACATCCCCACCTCTTGTGACACAGGTGAAATCATGGACCCAGTGGCAAAGCTCCCATTGATTTCAGTGGTGTCAGGATATCACCCCAGCTGTTTGTGTCTGCCAGAGGCCGTAGGGTTGCCAGTTTTGCTTGGATGTTTTCCTGGAGG
Source organism: Dermatemys mawii (assembly GCA_007922305.1). Lineage (NCBI taxonomy): Eukaryota > Metazoa > Chordata > Testudines > Dermatemydidae > Dermatemys > Dermatemys mawii. The sequence continues at coordinate 13,485,996 of ML677381.1, read as the reverse complement.
TTTCATCACATGACATAATCATTAATTTCTGGAGACTCCAGGACAATCCTGGCCAAGAGATGGCATTTCAGACTTGATGGCTCAGTGGTCTGGTATGGCAAATCACATGTACCTCTCCTAGCAACAGTCTTGGGTAGTAAAGCCAAGAACTGCTGAACTTGCAGAAGACCAAGTGTGATGGAGCATCCACCCACACCAGTCCTGAAAGGGTGAAGGGAGCTAAATAAGAGCCAGTTAATGTGATAGGCCACACCTGAGGGGATTAGGCTGTAGAAACAACTCCTGAGCCAAAGCTGAAGCTCAGCTGAGCAGCTGTAGGCTGGTAACAGCAATGGCTGCAGTGAGGAAGTCTGCCACCGTTCTCCTCTGTGCATTAGAGAAGGCAGGAGGGCACCTCAGGGAAAGAATCAAACCTCTGGGAGCACGGACCTCACGAAGGGCATACCCATGAGAGAGCAGGGTAGAGAAGAGTCTGTGCGAGGTAAGGTTGCTAATTTTGGTTGGACCGTATTCCTGGAGGTTTCATCACACAACATAATCTTTAATTAAAAATTAAGCTTTAATTCCTGGAGACTCCAGGACGATCCTGGAGGGTTGGCAATCCCAGTGAGAGGTGACGTAGGCATCCGCCCAGGGAGACAGCAGCAAGGTTGGGGACTGAGCAGACTGTAGCTGTGTGTTGCAGGGTCCTTGGGCTGAACCATGGAGTAGTGGGTGGCCCTGGGTTCCCCTTCCGCCAGTGGTGGAGTGGCAAAGCCTAGACTAGTGGTTCTCAACCTGCAGGTCTGCCGAGGTCTTCCAGAGTGTACTCAACTCATCTAGAATGGTGTTTCTCAATCTGGGGGTTTCAGTGCCCAGCGAGGTCATGGGATGGATTTAGGGGGATTGCAAGTGCAGAGCTGGCATTAGGGAGTGGCAAGCAGGGCAATTGCCGGGTTCCCACGCCATAGGGGGGCACTGCAAAACTAAGTTACATTCTTCAGCCCCGCCGCCTGGGGCTCAGGCTTCAGACAAGCTGACAAGTGAAAAATACGCTCAAGTGTCACAGTGAAATGTGAGTGCAATATTTATATTCCAATTTATTTTATAATTTATATGGTAAAAAAGAGAAAGTCAGCAATTTTTCAGTAATAGTGTGCTGTGATGCTTCTGTATTTTTATGTCTGATTTTGTAAGCAAGTAGTTTTTAAGTGAGGTGAAACTTGGGGTAGATGAGACAAATCAGACTCCTGAGTCTGGAAACGTTGAGAATGACTGGCCTTCTCAACGGGTCTAGTAAGCCTTTATACCCTGGAAGGATAAACCACATAGTTTGGCTGGAGGGCCGAGTCACAAAAAATGAAGATGAAGCCCCTGAAGTGAGAGAAGGGGTGAGCAAGGTAAGAAAGAGGACAATGGGTTGAGAGCCCGCAAGGGCAGGTGTTTGACCTGGAAGAGAGCTGTTCTCCAGAGCAGCTAGGAGGAGGTGCTACCCTTGGTGAGTACCCCATGACAAGTCCAAATAATGTGACAACCTTCCTGCTATTTTGGTTTTAAAAACCCAGGTCCCTGTAGGCCCAGAGCCTTGGTTTGGCATTTAAAATCATTGTTGCAAACAAAGTGCTAACCAGCCTCTGGCCCAAAGTGAATTAGGCTGAGGGCTCTCATCTGCCTACATGACAAGCGATGGTAAGGTACAGATCGCTTTAGCAAATGCTTCCAATATGTAACTGGTGCAGATAAGTATGTTCAGGATTTTGTCTCCCCTATCTTTCCCCACCACCCGAAATGAATTCTAGTGACCCCTAGGGCAGCTGGAGAAAGCTGGCTTAGGAGGAAAATGGCTGCAGCAGCTGGGAAGTCGCCAACCTGGAAAGGCTAATGAAGGTCAGAAACATTTTTAAATAGTTTAATTGCAATGTAAATACTGGATTGTTTGAGTAAAAGTTGAAGTGCATGACAGGAGCAACATGGCAGCCATTTGTGCCTGTCTCTCTGGGTCAACTAATTTTTGTATAACTATGTTTTAACTAAATGAAAGAGGGGAGGAATAGGGGGAGTTGCATGTCACCATCCCTGGGCCCAGTGCATGTTTTGCGGCTATAGCACCAGATCTGCACAGTCTTATCTGCTGCAGGGATCCTGGAGGCAGCTATGGCTGGGTGGAGGCCCTGGTAGCTTGGCTGTCAAGGACTGTGACCAGAACCACTGAGGCACAGACTGAGCCACTCACAATCATCAGGGGCAACTCACCATGGAGGTCTCTGGGCAGCTTTTTTTGGTGAGTCCCCTCTGGTAGGATTCTTTGTGGCCAAGGGAGAAATGGACCCAACTTCCTACTTCACAAACATTGCTGCTACTTGCTACTTACTACTTCAGCAGTGACTCTCCCTCAAATGTCATTCTCTTTGCATCTCTTATAGAGACCAGGCCCCACATTGCTAAATGGCACGTTAGCAGGAACAAAGCTGCTTTTAGTGTTCTGTTATAACCTCAAAATAATCTAATTTGAGCAATTACCAGAGTCTAATCCCCTTTAAACACACAAGGAAAGAGTTATGCAAGTACCAATTTACAATTCAAGTTCAGATGTCATGTCAAAGGCATTTTATATGGGTGGAGTTACCCTCCTTCCTGGGATTGTGGTGCAGGCAGACAACTCAGTGTACTAGCCAGGTTTTGGAAGACAACAAAGAGTGATGCCAGGTACGTGGCTCTCTAGTTTTCTTGTTATGCCTAGGTTTACAGACAGTTTAGTTGTGGTGGATAATCCTGGTTGCATTTTTTAAAAGCTCTCTTGACTGTTTATATAGGTCCTGATTCAGCAAAGCACTTAAATGTATGCACAGTAGGCACAGTAATGAAAGTGAGGGAAGTAATATTGAGTGACAAACACTAAGGGAGTCTAATAAATCTTGAAGGAGGTTTTAAGATCAGTGACCAATATATTACAAGGGATATTCCCACAGCAGCATTCTGTGGACTTTAAAATCCTTCTCTGTGGGGCGGGGGTGTGGGGGAGAGAGAAGAGGGACAGACAGTATTTTAGCTGCCAAGATAGCATATCAGCGTCTGGATTCAATGCTTAGTGTAAATAAAGGGAAATTATTATGAGTTATTAAAGCGTTTGGCAAACAATACTGCATAACCTTTAACAGTAAATACAGTATCAGGTAGCTAGTGGTACAGAGATCAGATATGAAGGGTATGCCTTCCCTCAGTAAATACTGTCCTGCTGTCAGCTATGACCTGCTTCTCACTGAACAAAATTACTAGGGTATTTTATTTCTTCCAATAGTGTTTGCATTGTAGCTTAAGGCAAGCAGCTACTCCTAGTTTCAAAATAGTAGCTAGGGACAAGAGTTTCTCTTGGACAAATTCAGGAGAATTTCACAATAGGAGTTTTGCTTTTTTTCCTGACAGATGAACTTTATTTTTCAAAATCCATTTCAACCTTCAATCATTTTCAGTAAAGTTATCCCACAGTTACATCAGATGGGGCTGATGTACATTTTAATTCCATCTTTCACTTTCTATTTTAAGAAGATGTTCAGTGGGTGGAGATTTGGTGCTCAAATATACATTTTATATTTTGTGTACGTTCCCTTAAACAGCTTTTTGTTGTACAACAGACAAAATGGGTTTGTCGGGGGCGGGGGAGGGAGAAAATGCATGATTACTTTAGAGTGTATTTTATTGTCTCAGTTAGTATTATATGTAACTCTTGCATTGGGGATATAAACATTGGATATTCAAAAAGAAAATATAAGTTGACCTTCTGACATAGATTACCGTATATATGTTATCACAAGCTGGTTTGTTTATAAGCCGACGCCCCTGTGACATTGCACCCCATAGGGCTTTATGAGGAGATGCTTATAAATGTATATATGATATAACTGGAATATGTTTTATGCTACATATGCCATGTAACGTATCTCTGCAAAGATTATGATCTACTGGATATATTCATCCTATTTGTATGCATGTGTTGTTTTTGTACTCGGTTAATTTTAAATAGCCTCTTTGAAGCAGTTGGTTGGCTTTCTGAGAAAAAAACTATCCTCAGTAAGTGCCCAGTCGAAAACCAGTCAAGCCAACAATGAACATGGAGATACCAATCCACATCTTAGCCTCCCCAGGAAGGTGGCTTGCTGGTAAGGAACTCAGTCTTGCAGGGATGTGACTTGCCCATGGGACTCCAAAATGCCATTTTGCAACTGGATTGCACAAGAGGAGGGAGGGGTGTCCACCCAGAGGGAGAAAGTCTATTTAACCCCCTGGGAGACCTCTCCCTTTTGTCTTCAGCTGGCTCAAGGGATAGCCTCTCTGCCCCCAGGGATACCTGAAAGAAACAGGAACAGAGGACAGTAATAGAGGGGGTGTGAGTGAGTGCTGGACCAGACCAGAGGGAGTCTGGTCTGTAAAAGAAAGCTCATTGAAACAGCTGAGGATGGGGGTTTTATCTGTATTTAGCTTTTATCACTGTATTAGAGGTAGATTTGCATGTTTTATTTTATTTAGTAATTCACTTTGTTCTGTATGTTACTACTTGGAACCGCTTAAATCCTACTTTCTGTATTCAATAAAATCACTTTTTACTTCTAATTAACCTGGAGTAGCTATTAGTACCTGGGGGCAGGGGGAACAGCTGTGCATATCTCTCTATCTGTTTGCCCTCTGTAACACTATCAATGAGTTTGCCCTGTATAAGCTTTATAAAGGGTAAAACGCTTTTATTTAGGGTTTGGACCTCATTGGGAGTTGAGCAGCTGAGCGTTAAAGACAGGAACATTTCTTAACCTGCTTCCAGGTGAGCCTACAGCTGTTAGGGGATGTGGTTCAGACCTGGGTCTGGATTTGCAGCAGGCTAGCGAGTTTGATTCAAACCAGGCAAGATTTCCAGAGTCCCAAGCTGGTGGGGGCAAGGGAGCAGGGGCAGAAATAGTCTTGGCACATCAGTTGGCCAACCCTTTACCCCCACCAAGGTGGATAAGTAAAAAATGGAAAACTTTTATGACCCATTCATAAGCTGATCCCATAATTCAGGGGTTGGCAAACTCTGGCTCCTGGGCCATCAGGATAAGGCGCTGGTGGGCCAAGATGGTTTGTTTGCCTTGAGCATCTGCAGGCTAAATAGTGTCCCGGCCTGCCAGCTGCTTACCCTGACAGGCTGGGACAGCAACTGGTGGGGAATTTTTTTGTGAGGAGGAGAGGCTGGGGAGTCGGGAGTAACGCCTGTGGCTACCTCCCACGTGACCTCACCCCCTCGCCTGGGACCCCCACACTCTCCCCAGCCCGTCCCTTCCTACTTTACATGGGGCAGGCCAGGGGAGGATGTCTCTGGCCTGGCCAAAGCTGCTCCAGCAGGCTGGGCAGCACGGCTGCACCATGTTCCGGCAGGCCAGACGGGGCAGCGCGGCCGCAGCATGTTCTGGCAGGTGGGGCCAGGTGCCGCGGCTGCAGCCTGCCCGCCCCGGAGCTGCAGCTGCTTTGGAGACTGGGGGTGGAGAGTAGCGTGGCCAGAAGCGGAGAGACTCTGCACCTGCCTCTTCCCTTCTGGCCCTGCTGCCTCTCCTTGCCCCCTCTGTTGAGGGGGGTGGGGGAAGGGATTGTGTCGCCCTCTCTTCCCATTCCCTTTTTTAACTAAAAAAAAAATATCTGGCTTATGAAGGAGTATCTATGGTATGTGTTAGTGCAGAGAAAAAGAGCCTAAGAGTACATGTGGTAAAGCGATTAATGATTTTTATTTGGCACAACCGTGGTGTAACGTATAGAATTGTGTATAGCCTAGTATTTATAGGAATGAATGCAAATAATGTCACTTATGACACCTGAAACACCACAGATGTAAAAATCAATGAAAACCTATAATCACACAGTGGGAAGTTCAATAGGTTAGACAGTAACATCTTTAAGACTCTCTTTCACATTTTGACAAACAGGGTCTTGGCATTAAAATATCAAATGTGTGTGTATATATTAAATACAGGCAATAGTTACTTCTACAAATACAGTACTTGAGACCATGCCACACTGCTATTCAATTTATATAAAAATAACTCCATCTACAATCACATACAAGATAGGGAAAAAGAATGTAAACTTGCAGTGCTACCTTTAAGAAACTCGGGGTCTGAGCCTGCTTTCAACATTCCCCTCGAATCGAAGTGTGCAAGATTAGCCCCCTCAATGAAAAACCTCTCTATGCTACAATGGATAAAGCCTGATCCTGTAAGGTGTGGCGTGCCCTCCTGCAACCAACAGGGGACTGAATGCTCAGCACCTTGTGGGAGGTGATTGGCACCATGCAGCACTGGGCTTTAAAGTAAGAGAAGTTCAGAGGAGAATCTAGGATTAACTACAGTTTTAAAGCAGGACAGAACTAGACCTTCTCTTTTGAGGCATAATGTACATTAAGGTGTTAACTCACTAGGAGAAGAGCCAGGAAATATATTCAGCACAGATCACTTAGCACAAACTAACAGCAAAGCCCCATTCTGAGTGCATGAGAGTTTACACTGACTTCACGGGAGTGGCTGTAGCTCTACCACTATAAAGCCAGAATCAGGCATAGAACTTTTTCCAGTCTCTCGCTCGTAGAGACGTGGACAAAGCATGAGGCGTGAGCTGTTGGAGGACAAGCTCAAAGTGAGGCTAAAAAGATGATTTTTCCACCTCATATCTGATAAATGCAGATGCTGCCACCCTTACTGAGAGATAAGGACTCTTCCACAAAAGTTTCGCTGACACCAATAGGACCACTGGTGAGATAAGATACTACGCAGCATGAAAATGAGTACCAGCAGTTGGCCCTTAGTAATGTGCACGCCCTCTGCTCCAATACTGCAAACACACACTGATACTCATGTGGAATATGATTGATGCAAGTAATCCCTGCTCAATGTGAGGGTAGCATTGAAGTCAATGGGCTGACTCACATGATCAAAGTTAAGCATGTCCATAAGTGTTTGCAGAATCAGGACCCTAGATTTGACACTACTGTCCACAGAGCTCTAGTCAGTGAACTAATCATCTATATACTGATACAATTTTTAACCTCCTCCTTCCTGCCCAAAGATGAGCAATACTAAGATGGGTGAGTGTTAAGGGATGTAGGGAAGGGAATTCAAGACTTCTACAGAAAAATAAATGAGTCTGCAAATATATTCACATTCACACAGTTTGTGTAGCAGCTTTAATAGGGATCAGGGCTATTCCTGCAGCTCCAAACAGCCCCTTGTCTCTCCTGTCAAAACAGTGTCAGTTCTGTCAAGCTGTATTCTATTAACTTAATAGTATAAGAATAAATTAAATATTAAAATGCCCATATTGCAAATTCCAGTTCTGTAAAATGCATCAGTTTTATCGGAAGGCTTTTCTTTCTGAGCAGAAATGGACTGAGTTTGTGTCCTACAGTTTGTTTTTCTTTAAATTACTTGGGAAACAAGCAGTAGCCAGTGTACAGAGAACAGAACATACTAACAATTAACAGAGTTTCTGTCTAGTTCTTGCCCTTCGTTAACCAGCAAGGTGGTTTTAGAATGGTCTCCTTTTCCTCCATTCTCCCCATCTTCTAGATCCGTATGCTCTTCAGAGGTCTCATGTAAAGCCGTCTTAGGAGCTTCAGTTGTATTTCCTCTGACTGTAACGTGCTCCCATCCACCCTACGTGAGATTTTAATAGATTTAAAAGAAACATCACAATTTGATTCAAAGCTTTGTTCACAGGAAGGTTTTTGAGTTATTTATTCTTAATTCCCTGCCATAGGATTGGTTCCCCACCTGCTCAGCTCAGAAAAAGAACTCCTTATAAAATCCTGACCTCCTAGTATGTGTAACTCCTAGATGGAGCTAGGTGAATATCTGCCTGGTTCACACATTGCAGGGGCTCAAATTCCCATGACTCCTATCTCCCGGATACTCTGGTTAGAGCATCTAAAATGGATGAGACAGATGCTCAAGGAAAGAAGCAGGCCCAGACAAGGATTAGTATTCTGCATAATGGGGATTGGGTGAAATCCTGTCCCCAGTGAAGTTGGAATTTTGTCATTAACTTCAAAGGGGCTCGGATTTCACGCAGGCTGTTTAAATATCTGCACTTCAAACACTGCAGCAGAGAGTAGTACAGCATCATGACAATGGGGGATAATCATGCACATACCACGGAGAAGCTCTACTTTTTAAAATGCTGCCATGTTAATTGTTGTATTAGATTTAATTTGTCTAATCACAGATAACTATGTATTTTAAGAGAGTAACACTGGACACAAAATTAAACTCTTCAATGAAGACTTCAGAGCTTTCAAACTAAAAACCAACACTAGTTTAAAGATTAGCATAATGTAAATGATGCACTGTTCTATTCAGTAATTGCATAATACACTTCATTAATTTTAAAAAAAGACGCCAATACATTTGAAGACACTATCACTTGACATGGAAATATGTCCATAAGCAAGACAAGGAATGCTCCCATTTCAGAGGACAAGGTGCAAGACCGCTTTCCACAAGGAGACAAGCACCTATCCAAAATTTCAAAGGCACCTGCTGAAACAGGGATTTTGTCTTCCTCTATAGATAGCGCCCAACCACCTGTAACTCTGTGGATACCAGTTCTTGAGCAATTCTGTGCCCCCAGCACTCACCCCAATGCCGTAGTCCCATGAGAGCCCTTTCGGTTCCAATGGTTGAACTCCTGTTCGATGACAGACTGTTCCACAACTTAGGCTGTGACTTCCCTGCACTTTATCAGCTATCACCCAAACCTTGGAGAGAGAATAAAATGTGTTTCACATACTGCTCTCTTTCCCTAAATGAAAGCCATAGATTCATAGACATTAAGGTCAGAAGGGACCATTATGATCATCTAGTCTGACCTCCTGCACAATGCAGGCCACAAGCTCACCCACAGATTTCCTGCCCCAGATCCCTAAATGGCCCCCCTCAAGGATTGAGCTCACAATCCTGGGTTTAGTAGGCCAGTGCTCAAACCACTGAGCTAACCCTCCCAACCAAGCCATGACAGTACTTGGCTCGGTCACTCAAACAGTTTCAATGACTGGATGCAGTGACCTTGCTTAGAGCAAAACAGCTCTAAATTGGGCAAAAAGAAACCCAAGCATCCTCAAACAAATGAGACCCAGGCGCACAGATTAGCAGTGAAAACGTTCCCACTGAGGTTTAACAAGGAAGATTTACAATACTCGCTGTTTGCATAGTCTTAGTGGGACAACGGGAGTCTATGTTACCCTTTCAGAGAGAGAATTTTCAGGTTGTCAGGATGCTGGCATGTGAATCACTCACTGTCTTAGGAGGGAAACAGTTAAATCACCAGTAAACACTGGTTTCTACTTCTATGTCATTCATAACTAGTGAAATGCAAAGTTAAATACATACCTGATCCAAGGGTCCCACAGAAACTTTACGGATATTATTAGAAACATGGTCCCAACTAGATCCTTGAGGGTAGCTTGGTGTGATTCCCTGACGGTACCAAAGATTACCTATAAATAGATCAATTAAACCCTATGAAGGGAAGGATGGTCTTTTAGACAGTGTTCAGGAGTTCTGCCCGTGTAGGATGAGCCCACTGCATTAAAGCCATGAACTTTGCACTGTTTAAACAAACATCATAAGAGATCAGCAGTTAATCGTTCTTTATCTTTTGTGGAAGCCTGTTACACTTTTCACTAGTGTGTGGAACTTAATATTCTCTATTTACCCTATTTTGACCTTCTCGAATAATGGTGCACACTCTAATTTGTAAAGCTCCTTGGGGAAAAGACAATGCATTATAGAGTTGCAAAGATCCATGCAGACCATTGGCGATACAGAAGTAATGCAACATGGAAAAGGAGTTCTCTCAGACAGGACACCACAGAGTTAAAGGCTTGTTTCTTTTGTGAAAGGACCCCTTAATTTTGACTAATGATGATGCACCAGTTTGTTGCTACGGATGATGTGCATCATTCACTGCAAGGCATTCTTCCTGCAGATCTGCATGTGTTTGGGTTTCTGGCAAAACACCTCAGATGCAGTGGGAGATGTAATTTTCTTTGTGACAATCCAACCATTCTTTAAAAAAGTTATAGATGCTGTATCTAATGTTATCTATGTCACAAACTATGTCAAATACAATCCTAGGAGTCAGACAGTGATTGCTCAGGTCACGCAGTCCATCACTGTGCCTGTGCAAGAGTATTCCCTCTAAACACACAGAGGAACAGATCCTCAGGTGTTGTGGAGCAATGCCAATTTACATTAGTGGAGAATGTGGCCCAGAATCTTGTTCGAAAGCAGTCGGAAATGAACCAGAGATCTGAGTCCTTATCATTTAAAGCTCACCATTTTTATCCACCGCCAACACAGATGTCCGTCCTACTGAGACTCGTTTTAACTTTTGTTTTGGAGGTGAAGGAATATGGTACCAACAATCGCCTAGAAGTTGGAAATAAATGAACGAGGCATTGAGAAAACAGTGTAAGACGAATATTGTAATAGGCCAAAAAAAGCTTTATGTTCAGACACTGTGAGGGTAGGAGCATTAGAAATACCTCGCTATGCAAGGCAGTGGTGAATCACAGCAGAGGGAACTAAGAAGCCTTCCACCCTTCTGGCTATACCATAACATGACTGGCTGACATGAGAAATGCTGGTCTAAAAGTTAAGCACTCTTAAAGCACTAATCCTCTCCATTTGAATTACACACAGTGGGAATACCTAGCTCTTATATAACACTTTTCATTGGTAGATTTCAAAGGAGATCAGTATCATTATCCTCATTTTATAGATGGGGAAACTGAGGCACAGAATGGCTAAAGTAAAGAGTGGGAACCTACTTTATATAAAGCAATATTTTCCATCTTCTTTCCCAAATCAGTATTTTCCATATTGAGGTATGTTTAATGATAGATGGTTTCTACCCCAACCTTCTCAAGAGAGTCTGGCCTAAACAATTTAAGGAGGAATGTTGTTGACCTGTGTGAAATGGCATTGCCTTGTAGGCGAGGCTGGTAAAACTTCTCTTGGGCTTCCAAGGTGTTACCTAGATACATTGCTAACAAAAAGAAACTCACCTCAAGGTTTTGTAAACCTTAACTAACTTTTTAAAAGCATCCGAAAGCATGTTAATATAAGTGAGGAGGAGGCTGTTTCCTTTGCACCAGCCTCACACTCTTTGCAGTGGTGACATTGAAATGTCTCTGCCCTGGCCTCGTTCAGCTCACTACTTTCCTGCTGCGAGAAAACCCACTTGGTTCCACAGCACTCACCGGCAGGCTTTCGTGAAGACACTGAACCCCGGTAGAAGGTAGACCCGTCTCTCGCCACAGCCCAGACTTGGTGGAATGCCCCAATCGAGACCGACACGAAGGGCTGATCTGTTCCCACGTGAAGCCATGATGTTCCCTGCAAATGACAAAGAATGGCTTGGGAAACTCACACCTGGTGCAGAACTGAATGACAGCTGATCAGCACCTGATGGGAAAAACCCTACAGAATGCAATTGGTTCTGAAGAGTAATTTTATAGAACCCTATAGCACTTAACAGACAAAGGCCCTTTCCCTGGTTTGTTTAGATTATGCTAGAGCAGGGATGCAATCTTCTGTTTAATTCCCTGGGACTTTTCTGTAAATGCATTAACAGTACCATACTTGAAATAGAACTGGTAGAAAAAACAGGAAACATATTAGTGAACATTCTTTTGAATTTTTTTCATACTGGTTTTTCCAAAGTTTCAAGATGTCGACATTTAAATCTATATTAAAAAAAAGGAATTTTTTCTACAAGCTCCAGATATGACTTTTGCAAAAATCAGTGCACATTTGGCCCCAATGCTGTAAAGCACTTACATACACACTTAACATTAAACATGCAAGCATCCTTCTGAAGTCAAAGGGTGCGTCACAAGGCGGACTGAGCCCTTTAAGGGTATGTCTATATGGAACAACTTCTTACAGCAACATACATGGCACTCTCCATCCCCAGCACAGCTATGAATAGCTCAGGGAATAAAAGCACACCAGAACCTTAGGATATGTACCCCCAAAGGGCTCTCTACACACCCAAACAGTGCTTCCCACATCTACGCTGCTATTTTCAATAGTGGGAGGGGGATCCCATGTTCTCCCTGCTGCCAGACCCTTTCCCCATGGCCTTCCCGCTGCCAGAGCCTTTCTCTGCCATCTGTAGCTACAGGCTGCAGTGTGGAGACAGCCTGCTTGTCACTACCATCTATAGCTACATCTATCTTATATGCTGCATCCAATGGGGTGCAGCCTAGATATAACCTAAGAGGGTACTGGTCTAGCCCACCTGTGCCTCATTAAGAGCCTCATAAAGGGGCCTAATAGAGGGCAGCTGGCCTTGCTATAGAGTCAGAGGGGAGGCATGGTTCAGGGACTCAATGGATGCTTTAATGAACACCTGAGCCTTATAAAGGGAGAGCGAGATCAGTCTGGGAGCAGAACCACGGGGACTGGTCAGGCTAGCTGCTCTGGGCTAGGGAAGGCTGCAGGAGAACAGTACTCCAGGGGAAATCAAGCTTGAGGCTGTGTTTTCTACACCAGAGCAAGGAAAAGACTCAAAGGTTGTTTGGAAAGGGGCTGGAAGCATAGCCAGGGGTAGGCTGAAGAAAAACCCTGGACGGTGGTTCTACCTTTTTAGTTGTTGGGTTTTTTTTGTTACCCCTGGGAAAGGCTCTGTTTGTTTGTAAGGTGGCTAGAGGGTTAATCTACATCTCCAGCACTAGCCTGTCTGGAGTTTATTAAGGAGCGCTGAAGAAGAGGGAATTGGAGGTATCCCTGGCAGGAGGGGGCACTTGGGAGGCAGCTGCTTATTACAGGGATGATTTACTTGTGTAAGTACTTTAGTGGATGGAGGTTACTGTTTTGCAATTTCTTTCACAGTCTGTAGGTAAATGTGAACCTAATATTAATTAATCTAGGCACTATAGATGTGCATGGCTCTTTATAAAAAACACACTGCACAACACAAAGCCCACTGAAGTTAATGGAAAGGCACCCATTGACTTCAGTGGGCTCTATATGGGCTTGGTCAGGTTCGTGCCCTGAGCAGCTTAATATCTAAGTCAGATGGACATGCTACCAATAATTTGAAAAGAAGGCAGGAACGGACCCCTCAGTGGTTGAAGGGGAAGTAAAGGAAAGGGATGTTAGGGAGACATATGGGAGAAGAGAGGAGAACTGTCTCAAGCACAGGAGGTAGCGTGAGTCAAGGGGTAGGGAATGAGCACAGTATACTCCCTCGAGGAAAGACGGCTGAGGGGTTAACTGGGGTTTACACAAGAGACAAAAACCAGTGAAGTGATTTGAGGGGGCACAGCGTGGACACGCTACACACACCCACACACACACCCACAGTTTAAATGACACTTATGTGAGAGAGGCAGTTAGGAGAAAATCTTACAGCTGGATTTTGCTGCGTTACTCCGAGTCTGCACAGCACGTCTCCCTTGTCGCTAACTGCCCAGAGTGCTATCGACTCTTCTTCGTCTGCTGCCGAACTAGGGATTATGGCGATGTCCCATAGAGTAATGGGAGGCACTTCCAGCCAGGGTCCGTTGGTGATTATTTTACATTTTCTAAAGAGAAAAACCCCACAACCTTTTAGGAGCATGCACTTCCTGTGAGTGAGTCTGTGCCCATGTTGGCAGAATAATTCAGGCATAAGGGTCGGGGAAGTCCCCAAATCCTTTCATTAAATGGGTACTATGGAAACCAGAGATACCATGCAACTAATATTTTCAGTTTGAAAGTGGGTTGACCCCAACCAGGTTTGTGTTTCCAGGTTGGATTCTGAAGCACTAGACAAAGGATAATGTTTATCAGGGTTTCTTTTTCAAGAACAACTTAATAAAGAAAAAACAGGCCCTCTTAGAAGTCTGTGCTGTGCTCCACACCTATCTAAACCTAGCCTAGAACTTCAGGATAAAGAAGGGCATTTCTTCATGTTAGTGGAGGACTCCATTGCTGAGAGCAGAACTTTGTAGCTGGTCCATTCCCTCCTCTGTACTGGCATTGGGAGTGACAGCTGGACTTGATTCGGGGTGGGGGGATTGTTAAGGTAACACAGAGCGCCTCAAGGAAGGGAGGCATGTTTGTTGGCTCTTAAGGTTCTCTCTCAATGGTCCATTACAGAAAGCTACATTGCTCTAGTTTCCATAGAGAGATAAATAGAACTGCAAATTAGGGAGGATGCACTACTCCCCACAAGCGGAATGTTTACCTTTACCCAGCCGAGAACACAGGGCATTTCTCTCTCCTCCAACCCACAAATCTAGGATCTAGCCCTAAGCAATCCCCTATTTGTTTTCAGTTTTAATTTGTGCAACTGAAAGAGAGGAACGTTTGGGCTCATGGCATTTCTCAGCTTGCATCCATTGTTATATTTGGAATCAGCACTTAGTTCATTTGCATTCAGTTTGTTCCAGGACATACAGCAGAACGGTTTGTGGCTCCAGGGCCTCGCTGAGCAGGAGGAATTGACGCTTGAGGCCTAAAACGTTGATTCTGCAGCCACAAAACAAGCACCAAACATTCAAGTCTTTAATTTGTAGGCCTATAGTGCCTCATTAGTAGGGGTGTTTGATAGCTTAGCCCAGGGGTCTCCAAACTTTTTGAGACAATGGCCATAGTAGATTTTTGAAGGGGCTTCACGGGCTGCTACTGCCCCCTCTCTTTGCTCCTCCGGCCACTGCTGCAACCCCCCTCCTTTGCTTCTCTGGCCGTGCCACAGGGGCACTCACCTCTTTGCTCCTCCAGCCACGCCACTGCCACGACCCCCCCTTTGCTCCTCCAGATGCATTGCGGGGGCATTCACCCCTCCGCACATGGGGCTGTCGGCAGCAGCTCGTGCGGAGGGGCAGTGGCGGCTTCTCCACGTGCCTGCTCAGCTGAGGCTGGGTGCTGGACAAATCGATACTGTGAGCCGGATCCGGCCGCCGGGCCGTAGTTTGGAGACCCCAGCTTAGCCCAAGAAAGTGTATGAGGAAAACTAGAGCGATTCAGAATTGCCCCAGGTTCCCACAGGAAAGAGCAGGGTGCAGGGGTGCTTTCTTTCTGGTTCCATTCAGTTACAGTAAAGCCCAGTTGGGAAGTCATCAGTTGCCTTGTACATAGGTGGTGCTGGTCACATTTATATTAAAACTCCATCTATAAGAGGGTTGAAGCCCTATTGTTATGTGTATTGTAGCACCTAGGAGCTCCAGTCATAGACCATTGTGCTAGGTACTGTACAAACATGGAACAAAAAGACAGTCCCTGCCCTAACAGCTTGCAATCTAAGCATAAGAGGCATGTGTTATAAATGGTTACAAGTAACCTACTGGCTTGGCAGACTCTCCAACATCGCCTACTAATCATTTAACCACCATTTATAAAGGGAGCTATCAAAGGGTGGTCTGAGCCTTTAAGAGCTAAGGGCCTGGGCCCAGCCAACCCTTGTTACTAAGGCACATCTGAATGGAGTTAGCTGATTCCCCTGTAATGAGCAGCAGGACATGAAGGATGCTCAGGGAGACTAGAGTCCAGAGGTTACTGGGTGAAAACAGGTTCCAGCAGAGAAACCTGGGACTTGGGGAAGTGAGACTATGGTAGGGAAGGCCCGAGCGGGTCCTAATAAGGGGATAAATGGCTTACATGAATTTTTTGTTTATTTAATAAACCAGAACCAGAAAATGGCTGTGAATGGACACAAGGGTTTGAGTTTTTGAAGAACCCCCTTGAAGGGGGTATCTGAGGCAGGCTGCCTGTAGAACTGCAGTCCACAAAGGGATACTTGGAGGGATCTGTCCTGTGACAGGAACCTTGATATGAACTGTGACCAGAGGGCTTTTACCTAACAATCTCACACAGCCACAATGGAAACGTTGGGACACTTGTGTGCAAAGGTTGGGAGTGAAAAATGCAATTTAAGTGGCTGCTAAAGCCATGGGCTGCTCTGCTGGAGATGGGTTCTTCAGTGCTGTTCCCCTTTGTTAACAGAGAGATATTTAAGGGACTAAACAGCTTGCTCTTAAGAAGGGAGCATGTCTGAATTCTAAACTTCATATCCATAACTTAATCCCTTACCTGGCCCAGCGTCTTCGCCGTACAAAATCCTTCATCGTCTTGTGGCCATGGTAAGATCTGCCAAAGAGACATGGTTTAATGCAAGTTTGAGAGGACTTGGAAATACCTCACATTTCAGCAACAACCTGTCAGCACCGACTCTGCTTCAGCCCAGCATTATTTGCCATGCAACTGTTCTGTAAAAAGCTCTCCCTCACATCAAAGAATTTTGTGAGGATACTAGACATTGGCTTGCTGCTGTCAAAAACTCTCCACGCTGGAGACCTCCCTGCCACTTTGGAATACTGGCAAACCCTTATTTTACTGAGTGGGACTTAAATTTCACCAATCCCCTCAAACGCCATGGCCAGTAATACTTCAAATCTATACAGTACTCAGCATTGATTGTTAGCAGCTCTCTTCCCCTCATTTTGCAAAGGGGGAAATCAAGGCACAGATGCCACCATGAAAGCATAGCTGAAGTGCAAATCAACTAGTTTTAATAATTGCTTGCAGTGTGGTTGCAGTTAAGCAGGTGTTAAACTTGGCATGGTCCTGCCAGGCTATTAAGTACAAGAAGGTAACTCCTTACGCTGGAAAGTCTGCTGCATACTGCCAGCCTTCCCGATCAGTTCCACCGGAAATGTTAAAATCAATATACCAGTCAGACACCTAGAGTCAGAAGGAGAACGTGAATAGGAGCACAACAGAAAGAGAAGGCATAGCAGGAGATCACCTTTCACCTCTTCTTCTGCACCCTTTGCATTGCAATTGCTTGCATGGAATATTCTGAGAACAATACTTATAGTACAACTTTGCCTGTTGAGAACACCTTCCATCCTGGGACCCCCGAGGACTTTTAAAACATTCAGAGTGGGATTCACAAAGGAGACAAAGAGGAACTGGGGTGGGGTGGGGAGAAACAATCAGTCCTCTCAGCATCCCTAGGATGTCGGGAAGATCATTTCCACTGTACTGATGAGGAACCCTGAGGTTAAATTGATACAGCAGGTCTGTGGTAGAGCCAGGTATGTAACCAAGTCTCTTGACACCTCCGTTCTGGACCCTAGCAACTCAGCCATGCTTTTTTATTTTTAAATACAAAAATAGAAAAAAAATAATTTCAAGATAAAATTTACCCAAGACCACTGCGGGGATGGAGGCTTTGTGTTAACTTTTGTGCATTCTTGTAAGCCAGATGCGTCGCTCCACATGTACCTGTCTGTGGGCAGTCCTCTGCAGCACAGGTGCAAGGAATAAAGAATAAGCCACAGTGAGAGAAGGAAAAAAGTTAAAGCTCTTCTCCTCTGCCTAGCACTTCCCACGTCCACACACTGAACACTGCCTTCAATCACCAGACTCTCTTGAAGAAGGAACTGAAATAAAACAGGTTTGCCCTGCAGCTCAGTTGCCTGCCAAACGCTAATCAAAGATCTAAAAAACCTGACTCTTTTGCATTTAACAACGAGGGTGACTCTTGAATTCTGCCTCTTTCCAAATGCTGGTGGAAAAACCTTTCCAATCCACTGATGAGAGATTTATTGACTTCCACTTCATTAGACTCCGATGTCTTTAGATGATAATTAAATACTGTTATTAAATGCAGCATCCAGAGGCCCCACTCAGGATCAGGGACCCGTTGTGCTTATCACTGCATGACATCCTTCCTGACTTGAAGAGCTTACGATCTATGACCTTAATCCCACAATGCATTGCTTTCAAGTAGGTTTTGTGCCTTCCCAGGGGTGTGCAACACGTTGCAGGACGGAGGCCTACGAAGGCATCCTTTAAGGAATATTGACAAATCTAGCCTCAAAGCCCATGCACCTTCCTTCTCAACTGAACACTAAATGTTAGAGACAGCACATGAAATAAAAGTTTAAAAACACCCTGACATTTCTTTTCCTTGACCATTATAGACACACACACTTACCTGTTGCTATATCCTGTGACTGGATTCCACCGCTGGTTCTCATAGATATAAACACATTTCACATCTGATTGTAGGTAAATATTATCAGCGCTGCTGGCCAATCCTGCAGGCAGTAAATCACTCAGATTAAAAGCAAAGTTAAATATTTAAGAAGAAAGTTGAAATAGTTTAAAATTTTGCCAGGTGGAACATTTATGCACTTTTTATTGCTCATTTTTGAGCCAAAGATACAACGCTAAATGCACAGCTTGCTTCCCTTGCAGAGACGGGGTATGCCCATCACCTGAGTCTACAGACTACACACAATACAAAGATGGGGAACTGACATTTTTTGTTCTGCTGGTGTCACGCAGGAAGTTAACTAGGGAATTCATACACCCTGGTGGAATAAAAGTATGTCATTACCTTGAATGAAGCCACCTCCGTATCCCCCAGTATAAACCCAGGCCGTGTGATCGTAACCTATGCCCCATACTATGCCATGGCTATTGCACTCTATCAGGCGGAGATGCCCTCCAATCTGACGCCAAAACCTGCAGGGAAAGAGAGAACATTTTACATGAACTCCATAGCGGAGTCAGTAACAGCAAGTGTTCTCTGCCCTGTGCCTCAGCCCTGACTTAGGGAGGGTCGGAGGACAGTTCAGTCACTAGCTCATTAGGCCTCTGTCCCACCCATGGGGAATGCAACTGATGCCAGTTAAGAAGGCGCCTTTTAACTGACTCCGGTCAGTGGGCGGAGGCAGCCTGGCTACCTCAGCTGCGAATCTGCAGCCTGTCCAAAACCTCACTTACATCGAAGTTTAACTTTGAATTTCCCGATCTGATCCTTTGCTGGTCTGTTCTGAACCGTTAGCTATGGGGATTTTCACTCGTTAGTTGTGGATATTCACCCTCAGTATTCTTTTTGCCCTGAAGCTTTTCCTTTAGGAATTCCCTTGGTTTAATACACATGGATTGATGGTCTTAATATGGGGCTGGGGAAAGGCAGGGGGCCAGAGGGGATTCCCTCACCTTCTGCAGGAGCAGAGTCTTATTTTCACTTACTCAGGATGGACCCCCATGTCTGCAGCTCTGAGGAGATGCCCAGGAGAGGGAAATCCCTTCCTAGGGACCTGGAGCCCTGCAGGGTGTGGTGCATGTGTCTAGCCCTAATGAATGGAATGTTTCATTTACTCTAAAATGACATCCGCTAATTTGTGCGGGGAAATTTAACACCCAACCCTGCAAGTCTTACAGATCATCCCAATGAAATCAGATAGGAAACCTTGCAAGATCTGGCTCATATTATGCCGGAGGAAACGTCTTCTTCTGACTTATGAACATGAAGGCAACTCCATGACTCTCTTCATCATCAGCTGACATCTACAGCACACCACGTGTACCACAACGGACCGCATAACCGCTGACATAGAATTAAAGAAAATTCTGGCTGCTTGAAAAGCACAGGAGAGAGGGGAACTTTAAAATCTTCTTACATTTGGTCACAGGGCATCGGGTGTGGTGCGGCCTCTAATTCAGGACTTGGCTCGCTAACGAAGATGTCTCCTTTGCAGGTAATAGACCAGATGGCCTGGTGGGAGGGAGGGCCTTGAATTCGTCTGCTTTCACAGCAGGACATGCTCAGCAAAGCCAGCTACAATATAAGGAAGGAACAAAGAGTGAGGAGGTGCATTTCATGGTGTGAACACGGGGTTTTCACTTAATGGAAGTCATCTAGTGCTAGTGAAAGGAGGTTCTCCTCATTGTCTTTTACAAACCTCCAAGAGGAGCTAGCAGAGTTCAGATCAAAGGTGTCATGATTCATTGCTATCAACACGATTTATCTTTCAGGATCCCCAGAGTGCTTCACAATGTCTCTTTACACACACACACCCCTCCCACTGCTGAAATGCAGCCACATGTGTACCATAGACACACAATCAGGCGGATAGACAGCTCAATGCACAACAGTGAAGGAAAGTTTTGTACCGGCTGGTTTAAGCTCTTTATGAGAAGTACAATATCTACACAGAGCTGAACAAACCTTAGATGATTTGAATGCCTGTAGCCCTGCCCATCACACACAGCTCCATTTATCTGCCTCCAAAGAAGGGTGGGGCTGAGTTAATCCTGCCACAGTTCCCACGGCCTTGTCTACAGTACAGGATTTTAGAGGGGACAAAAATCACACAAGTGTGATCATGGGGTCAACTGCACCACTGGTCACACTGGTACGTGCACTAGTGGTGACACCCAGCTGCAGATGTTTTCACTATGATGTTGAGTAAACTTGGGCTGAAGTTTTGTAGCACCAGTGGAATCTCCTCCCAATCTATTAGTGCAATATAGCCAAAGAGTCCAGAGGTTGCAAACCTGATGCTCTAACCTCACACAAACGAGGGTTTAAGGAAGTCATTTCAAACATAACCCGACTGCGTTAGAAAGTTGGCAGAGTTACCCAGTCGTGCATTTCTTGTTCCGTGGCGGCTGCTAGACGAATTGGCCACCGCTGCTTTGTCCTCTCGGGCGTGTAGAGAGCGAAGGAGCGTTTGGCATCATTCAGAACTTCAACCAGAATGGTGACTTCGTTCAGGAACACGTGGATGTACTGGCACAATAGAAAGGGTGTTAGTGAAAAAGGCAAACTCCCATTGAGCCTCCCACACCGCCAACACAATATGGAGATCTTGCACAAATGGCCCCAGATAAGGATGGCAGAAGGACTAACATTCTGCTTGGGAGAAAATCTCATTGTGTTTGGGGGTGCTTGTGAAATGGGGTGATGACTGAGGTCCTATCTACCCTCCCCCTCGCATCATTCTGTCAGCGTATGTCAACCCTATCTCAGACGGCCCCCCTTGCTACGCATCAGAGGTTGGTTCTTTCTCCATGACCATTCAGTCTTTGGGCTGTCAACGAGATGGCTAATTGGTGTCAACCTGGAGGTGGCTTGCCCAATGAGAGCGGGATTATTTCCAACAGAACCCTGAGACAGCACCAGAGAGAAAAGACTTTCATTTGCTACTGCCCTGGGCCAGATCCAAAGTGGTGACCTAGACGAGAAACCCTGTATCACAGTGCCCATCCCCTCCTCGTCATGGTTTTCCTCTTGTCAAATGGGTCACGAGCACTGCACTGTGCTACTCGAATGCACCTTTTTCTCCTCATGATACATGTAATAGATGAACAGAATGCTGTCTCGCATGCCGTCGTTCCCAGTGAACTGCTCCAGTGCCACTCGCACATCCGTCCATTTATGAGGCTTCCAGCTTCTCCACCACTGTAAGGTCCCCGTTTTCACCCAGACAGACTGTGGCAGAAACACAAGGTTACAAGGAGCTGCAAAGAACTTTCTTGAGCTCCCTCCTGAACATTTCTGCTCGTTCTTTCACTATCATACCGAGAAGCTTTGACACAAGCAGAAGATAATGTGATCAGATGAAGGCTAACAAAACTCAATGGCAAGGAGGCGAGATGCCCCCTTCAGAGAGTCGCCACTTCAGAGAGTTCAAAATCACAGAGAGATTCTCTGACTTGGGAAAATACAGCAGGTTGTTTCTAACCAGGGTTAGAGTTAGAAACCGTGTTTCTAGAGTTTAAGTGCTGTTAACGTGATCCTCTATTAAAACAGATTAAACGTGCATACGCCAAACTGTTCTATATTGAAACTAATTGTATTAAAATAAAATACTTTAGACAGGTGATATTGGATAACTCAAGTCTTAGAAAAGGAGGGCCAAAATCCTGAATGTCATCCAAGAAGAACCCAAGGAAATTCTGTGCGATAATCAAAGGGAAATATTAACTAGAAATCCTGTTATTCAGATGTTCTTGACATTACAAGCACTGCTTACGGAAGCTGTGCTACGCCCCCTGGTGTTCATAGGGAACAAACTCACTCATTTATTGAAGTCCAAGTAATAAGGATATTCAAGCAAATAAAACACCCTGAATTTGTGTAGTGCAGTAACTCACATGCATCTAACACAATTTAAAGGGGTCCTGGATCAGGGATTTCAGCATATTCAGTAACAAGTGCAACAGAGTCAGCCAGTGTTCTTTTTTTATAGTACTCGCTGGAACTTTTCTACAAGAGCAGCTGTGACAAGAGGTTTAATGGCTACTGGGGTTTCCTATTGGAGTGCTTGGGAAAGGCTGCTCTAAGAGCTGTGGTGTTGGATAAAATGTGAATGGGGGCGAGGATACAGTGTGTGATTACAGTAGGCTGCAGGCCACACACTGAACAGCACCATCACGGATGCCCAATCCTGACAGATGTTAAATCATGATCAGAGTTAAAGGGAAGGAAACAGACTTTTACTTACCTGCTCAACAGCTTGTTCGTAGTGTCTAAAGTTTTCCAGTTCCCGCTTGGTCCTTTCACTGAGCTGCTGGAAAATCTGCTTTCGCCATGCTGCTGTCTGCGCTGGACTGATAGACAGGGAAAGGGACTGCACAGAGGAGAACAGACCTAGAGCAGAACCAACATGATGACCAAGTGAGCTTTAAACTCCATTCTGTGAAGTATTAGATCCTCAAGACACTGCCACTTCAAAAAAAAAAAAAAAAAAAAAAAAAGCACTGGGCCAAATGCCTCTAGTCTAACACACACTAGCCCTAATGGCATTACCAAAGGGCCAGTGAGAATATTGCAACTGGTGCATAGAAAATGGATTGAAAGACTTATAAACTCCCCTGTATATCCCTCCACTAAAGCAGCACCTGTATGGTCCTAGGAGATGACCACATACTCTACAGATTCTGCTACAGAGCTGAGATGACCAGTAAAACAAGGCGAAGTATTGGGATGCCACATACTCACTAATTTGACAACCAACTTATTTGGAAATTTGACCATATTTCACTTTCATCAAAAGCCTCCCTGTTCTAACTCCTCCAGAAGTCAAGGTTGGACTCCCATTCAGAAAACCACCTTTCAATTCCTCTTGCCATTAGAAAGGCTTACGACAGTGTACATCTCATCCTCGGATCACAAGGACCACGGTGCCAACAGGGTGCCAACAGGCTCCGTTCACAACTTGCTTTTGACTAATTTTAAATCACACCCAGGAGCCATTTTATCCCAAGCTCCAGTTTCAACACAATGGAGAGCTAAACAGGTGTGTGGTGTTCTAACAAACTGGATTATTCCCTGTGTAACATTTCTGACAAACGTGCAGAGAAATAGTCACTATCTACGTTCATACAGTGCTTTACAGCTGGATACACACAGCAGGAAACACCCTTCATCACATAAACGAAGGGTAACAGCTAACTGGCATGCAGGATACTATGTAAGAGAGTGGGTGGGAGAAGGAAGGATTATTTTGAGATAAGGACATGCTTTTTAAAGAAGTCCAGTATCTTTCTATGGCAGCATCATTAGGCCCTGAGTGGGGATCAAGGCCCAGCTATGCTGAGCTGACGGTACCTGACTGAAGCGTGAACCATTTCAATGAGCTGTGTGAATCCACCAAGCAGCCTCCCCCACAGACCCAGGCCCACAACAGGTGTTCATCAGCTCCATAATGTTCTTCAACTCCAACTGAAAACATGCCAAAGGAAGACACACTGGATGTCTCCGGGAGGGTGCTGGCAGAGAGCAGAGGCTTTTTATGGGCCTCCTTTAAGTCAATGTTTGTCCACTGCAGTTCTGCAGGATGGGGATCCTGGTCAGTAGAAGACTTGGGTTTTTCGAGACCAGCCTTCTCGCCATTGTCTGAAGCGGTGCTGGCTTCTTCAGGAGCAGAGTCCAGAGGATCCACAGGCAAGTTTGCACCCGCTTCTGCAGACTGGCTTCCCCCGTTGTTACCATTGACGTTAGCTGCAGCTCCTGACAGGGGTGCGTCGGCAAGGTTGGGGTGTATCTGTGGGCTCTCGGTATCAGAGGAAATGTCCGCATCGCTTTGAACAATCAAATTCATCTGCTCCCTAACATCGTCACTGAAGAAACAGCCAGCACTTGGGGACAAACAGACAAGTAACTAATTAGCCACCATTTCCCGAATTATCAACCGGTACAGAGCCAAAGGAAAGACCAGAGAAAGATAGACAGAGATGGCTACACACTGTCCAGCTGATATAAAGCAGACCTTTTATGGTAAAAGCTTAACGTCATCCCCAAGGGAAGAGAGCCTGACACATGGCTTTGCCGGCAATGTTGGGAAATCCTTTTATGACAGCCTGTAGGGTTGGTTGCACAGAACTCTCCAAAATGCCCCAAGTGTTCACACCCCAGGGTCCTGTCTTTTGGTTTACAAATGCTAAGCAGAACTCTTTTTAGACTCCAACTGGTGGGAACAGAAGAAGCCAAAGCAGGGGCTGCTAAAATTTGGGAGGGGCAGGAGTAAAATATGGGATCCAGCCAGCCCCCTTTCTTCCTCCCAATTCCTCCTTGGCCCCAGAACAGTGCAGGGGAGACTCCACACACCTTCTGGGGGCAATAGGACCCAGGTGGTGCCACCTGTCTTCTCCATGTGGCCTTGGAGGAGAGGTGCAGAGAGAACCCAGCTAGAGGCTCCAGCCCTTTGGAAGCAGAGACCTTTGGACGTTCCAGTCAGGACTATGGACTGGGCGGACATTCTGTGACCTGTGCTGATTGGCTGTTTGCTTCAGCTCCCCACCATCTTCATCTCAGATTCACTCTACAGCTGCTCCCCCCTTTCCCCCCCGAATTCCCTGTTCTATTTAGCCGATCCTCTCCTACCTCCCCCAACAAACTCAAAAGAACCCGGTATTAAATGATGTTTGCTGCCATTACACTGTTCACTCTGCTTGTGTGTGCTAACCTTTCCCCCACTCTGTGTCTGTCTTGTCTGTTAAGACAAGATTGCGTCATTGTTTCCTTGCACTCTCCTCTGTCTGCATCCATCTTTTCTCTTCTATTATTCTCAGACTGCACACTCCCTGGGGAATGGGGTGTCTTTTTGTTCTGTGTTTGTCTAGGACAATGGAGGCCTGGGGCTCCCAGGTACTACCAGTACAAATAAACAATAAATAATAATAATAATAGAGCTTATCAACACTGTGGTTTCATTCTCAAGTGCAGACAGTTTCTGTTCAGCAACACAAGATGTTCTGATTCCCAGGACTTGGCATGTGGCTTCTCACAGTGTTCCCAGGATGTTCTGCATGGCCGATGGGCCAACACTCATCAGGGAGCCATTTGTTTACCCTCTCTGGGAAAGAAAATGGCAAGATGCCACACAAGTGACACCCAAGAGGAGGCTAATCTGTAAGTGGAGAAAACACCTCCAGGATATCCGGCAGGTAACTTTTCATCCTATTATAGATTGGACCCTGGAATCTGAGGACAAATCCCAGCTCAGCTCACTTTACTGCCATGCTGCACTGAATTCTCAAGTCAGAACATTGCCTCTCGCCCCAGAGAAGAGTTTGCTGCTCACTGTTACATTTTAATTGTGGGGGGAAAAAAATCCAAACGAATGGACTTCAACACCTGGCAAGAGGCAGGAGCCATGTGTGGGGTTTGTTCAAGGTCACAGTGAGGGGTCTTGAACAAACTGGATGGACTGTGTTCATAGTAATACTCCTCTCATGCCCTGGCAGCACCAAAATCTGATGGCCTTTAGGGCTTTTGAACACTGTATTAGCTACCTGAGCAGACTGGTTGAGCTGCCGGATTGAGACCTGTCACTCTCTCTGCCAGATACAATCGCCTTCCATGTCTTCCCGCTGAGCTCGCTCAGTGTGACACCTTGCCGGAAATAAACTGCTCGATCTTCGCAGCCGATTCCCCAGACCTAGGGGAGAAAGGAGCCTTGACGGGAATGTCTGTGTCTCCTAAGGGGATGAACGGCAGGCAAAGCAGATGGGGATCAGCTACAACAGGGGAGTGAGAAGAGGGCAGTTGAGGGCAAGACTCTTTCCTGAGTCAGGGGTTTTCTTTGGGTTCGTCTCTAGTGCTGGTATTTTAGGTGCAGTGCATCACTCCTGTGTATGACTGATTGCGGGATGGCGGGGTGGTTTGTACTCAAGTATATCAGATGAGAAGCAGATTCGCTGAACGTTCTTGCCTTGCAAACCCCCCGTACCTCATGTGGCTTTTGGCGATTCATGCAATTGGACTCCCTTTTGGGCTGAACATCCTGGCGTCCCCTGAGTGTATTCCGACTGCAAAGCTGAACAGAGATCATACAGGAGTCTAAACATGCTTATGTGTTCACACAATTGGTGTTCCACTGCCTTACCTGGTCATTTAAGCCTACGTTTACCATCATCATTTCTCCAACCATTTCAATCCAGCTGGTGCCACATGGATTGTGTGAGTTCACACCTCTTCTGAACCACACCTGTCACAAGTTAAAATCCAAGTTTTGAAATATTGTACTAGGAGGGAGACAGTTAAATGGTTAAAGCCGTGGTTGGGAGTCAGGGCTCCTGAGTCTCAATCTCAGTTCTACCATTGCCTTGAGCAACCAATGGTACTTCAGCAGTGTCTTTGGTCTGAGGCTTCCAAAGCATCTATAGGATTGAAGCACTGAGCCATTAAGAGACTTGCCTAAAGTAATACAGCAAGTCAGTGGCAGAGTTGGGAACAGAACTCCAAACTCTTGACTCCCAAGGCTGCACTTTCACCTCCCTCGGGGCAGCACAGCATATACTGGCATGCCCCTCAGACATGGCAGTTATCCTGAATAGCTTTGACAATCCTACCCTGAAAAAGGGCCTAAGAGAATTAAGTGCCTAAAATCTCACTGACACTTGGGTTCCTAACCCCTTAGGTTTCTTTCAAAATCCCATCAACCATTTTTACTAGCTAACTTTCAAAAGTTCCTAATATGCTATGTTAACTTCAATAGTAAAGAGCTGCTCTGGGAAGGAGAGAGAGAGAATGATTGGATTCTCATTTGCACTATGGACCCTTTACACCATTCTGACAGTGCAACAGGCCTGATGGTGGGTGGAAATGTAACGCACACCCACTTTACGCCCCCTTACAGTGCCAGGATGGTGTAAATGAGATGTAGTTCCATAGTTTCTGTAAGGAGAACTTCTCTCAGAAGTTAGACAGCAAATAGCTGACAAGCATGAGCCAGCCAGTTTCCCCATCTCTTCCCCTGAGAATGAGAGTTTCTCTTGTGCATGGGAAAATTCATTCTTTCATATCTCAACTGTAAGATGGCTTTATCAGATCTACAGGCCCCTAACTAGTGCTTCTGCCTCCAAGTCACTTCCCCAAGCTTTTCAAGGGTTTTAGACATTTTATTATATTAAATCCAACAGAATAGGCTGTTTATACTTTGGAAGTTGTTTGCTAAATTAGTGGTTGGATTTTTAAAAAAATCAAAACATACCATGTATTTAATCTCCTACTAGATTAGCTTGGTTCTATCTCACTCTTTACCAAATAAAAAACATCTAAAAGATTGTCTACAGGGGAGATTTCTCCAGTTACGTTGGTATAGCAATAGCAGTTTAACCAAACCAGTATAACTGTGTGTGGATGTTCTTATTTCAGAACAAGATTAATTTTTCCAGTCTTAATTTAAACCACCTCCAAGGCAACATAAACTAAACTGGAAAAAGGACACTCATTTTGAACTAACAGTGTCCACACAGGGAGCTATACTAGTATAACTACAGAGCTTTAAATTCATCCGCTATATTATACTGGTATAATGTTCCTGTGTAGACAAGTCTTAAGATCTGCATGCTATTGATACTAATAAAGGGCCTCATATTTGTTATTTAACTTCAATAAAGTTATCAATAAATCCTGGAAACTACTAATTCGCAGTAAGAACCTAAGATAATTACACTCTGTTAGTGCTTAGAATCGGTGATTTTTTTCCAAGTACGGCAGATATTTATTATTAGTCAGCCATGTAGTATAATACAGGTAAAGGGGGTTTATTGTCATCAGAACAACAGACTATCTGGGATGTTGCACAGAGATTTGAAGTTGTAACCACAATGAGCAAACCACATGCACCTACACGGGCACCCTAGGTAAGAAGCCAAGATTGAACCATAATTTCTGTTTTGTTATAAAGTATAAAGCAGGGACTGAATATTACCTTGTTGCCATAGGTGGGATTTGCTATATTCTGTCCTGGATCAGTAACAGAAAGCACTGCTAGATCAAGGGACTGGTGACCTTTAGAAGGTCAACTATTTTGCTAATCACCAGGTTTAGAAATACACAAGAGACTTTGTCACCCAGGGCTAGAGACTAATGCTTTAGCTATTCTGACTACTGAACTTGCCTGTTTCAGTGTGCTGGGGCTATAAACTCTGATGAAAAGGCATCTTGGTTTTGGGACTGGAACATATTTCTGAGCTTTGAATCAGTACCAGTGATCAGCAGATAGAAATGATCAAGATGCCTGCATGAAATAAGCAATTTTCACTCTTTCCAGGGGACTTAAACACCATAGCAGGGGAAACGGCTGTACATCTCTCATTCTAGGCCCTTCTGTATTCTTCCCTGTGAATTCTACACCATGTCTTGCTCCTTGTCACCAGTTTCTTTTCATATCCCCATGATCACTACATGCCACTCTACTGGCTATGTTCAGATGTAATACATGACAACCACCACTGAGCAGCTGTAAAGGAGCCCCAGCCTAGGGTTGTGAAACTATTTCTTACCCTCATTTGCTGCTGCTTGACTTGAGTTTGGCTCATCGTCTACAGCATTATCCCAAGCTGACAGCAGCGTGCTGTTGAACTGGAACCCATTTCTCTTCTGGGAGAGTGGCTGAGCAACCTTCTCATAGGCACCCACACATCCCTATGCCTCTTAGTGGTTCAGTCACTAAGAGCACCCCTGCAATTCTGGGGTACTGGCACTTACCCAGCAAAGGGAGCAAGAGATCCCAAATCTCTGACATTTCATAAGCTTGCACAGAAGAGCAACATACTGTAAACATCCAGGGAAGAGAACCAGAAATGCAGCTCAAGGCCTCTTACTTTTCGGTCTTTAGTAACTGCCCACACCACGTTTACACCCACAGAGATGTGTAGGATCCCATTTTCAGAGCTTGGGGGTTCCACAATTGTCCAAGAAATTCCTGCCAAATAAACAAAACCAGGAATCATTGTTCATTAGACTCTTGTCTTCTCTACAAATCAAAGCGACTTCCCTGCATGGCATCACAGGGTTTTACCTTGAGGGTTATTTCTATCAATCCCTTCTCTCACAATAGCTTGCCCCTCCCAAAGTGTTGCCCACAGGAGGTCATATGGTCCACAGCTGATCTGTACTGCTTCTCCGGGGGTGGCTATTAAAGACCACGAGGAGCCTTCTGGATTGTGGTGGCAAACGTCTTCTCTATACCATACCTAGGACAGACACAAAAGTGTTAGAAAAATGCCACCCTAATATAAACAATCAGAACCATTCAGGCAAACACGTGGTCAGCCTGACAGAAAGGAGAAAACCATTCTTCTCCAGCCAAGGCTCCTTTTAAAATTTAGAGCATTTAACCCTCACCTTTAAGTGGTATTAGTTGAGTGGATTATACAGCCGCAGACCATTTCCCTGTGTATCAAGGGAAGAGGCTTTTCTACAGACTAGCTTTTATGACGCAAGCCAATTTGGACAGGCTCATGATCTCTTGCCACACAATCTGTGTGTATTTCAACATTCGGAGCAGTTAAATATGATTCAAGGCACATTAAATAAACTTAGAACCATTGAACCATACGTTATGAATCCTTCTTCTTTAGGAAAATACACAGCTTCATCCCCCACGCCCCAGGTTAATGCTATAGATAAAAAGTCAAGATCTGGAATTAACTGTAATGAGCTATCCATTTAGACAGACACCATTTGTACAAGGGCCAATACCTCACTACTTTAATAACCTTTGATGGTGCCTGACCAACATTTACACTTGCAGAGAGAACAGGCCACTTTCAGGGTTTTGTACTTGCCAGTCCTGGTATCTCACACGTGTTTCTCCACCTTATGTTTGAGAGAGCTTGGTGGGAAGGTTCAATATGGAGAGGGCACAGAGCATCCTGAGGTTGATATGTTCTCCTTCTTGTGGCAGACAGTGAGCACGACAGTCCCACATTTATTAACAACATTTTGCTTTAGCAGGATTTCCATTTGAGGAACCCAAAACACTTTAATGTTTATTAAATAAGTCTGTAAGTCAGAGAGCTATCATTTCCACATGGGGAAACTGAGGTACAGGGAGGTTTTTTTTTTGTTTGTTTGTTTTTTTAAAGTGACTTGCCCAATGCTACAGATCCAGTCAGTGGCAAAATGTGAGTAGACTCTAGGAGCGAGTATTTTTTTTATAACCACTAGACTACACTCTCCCAAACATCTAAAGTTACTTCTAGACCTGTTAAGACACAAGTCAGGGATAGACCATGGCTAGGAGGATGGCAGCTAAGACATGACGAAGAGTGAAGGATGGAAACCCTTACAGCATGGGGAAGGATAAGAAAGACTTCATCATGGGCCTAAGAAAAGGATGGGAGATGCATACTTTTCTGGCATTTAGTATTATAAAGTAAAACCTTGCCAGGGCTGGATTCCAAGACTTACCCTACTACCAGCTCAGGAAGGTTTAACTCGTTCAGGAAGCTGAACTTTTCCCTTTTCCTATTCAGTGCAAGAAAGGTTGAGCAAAACTGGATCCTTTCTATTGGGTTAATTTTTCCACACCGAAGAAACACTCACCTATGACACAGCACCTCTAAACTCTCTATTTTGATAAACACAGCTTCTTTATTTTGATATTAAGCAGCATCAATCAACAGCCTATCACAGAAAGGATTTTATTTTCATGTCCCCCATCAGCCATGCCAAACAGCAAAGATCCTGACCAGTGTATGAAGGCAATGCTTTAGCTTGCAGAACATCTATCTAGGCTTAAAGACTGGGATTCACAGCCACCTAGTCAACTGTGATCTGGCCTTCAGATATCTCCCCCGACCCCCACCTCAACCTCATCATCAGAAGCAAGATTCCTACAGACCAAGACCCACCAACTCAGAGTGGTATCAGACCTTACCATAGCAACAGATGCAAAATCTGCAGGTATATCTCCATTGCTACGATGATAAATACCTACCTGCAACATACCTTTCAAGATGCATGGGTCCTACACAGGTCTGTCATATGTGGTGTACCTCATCCAATGCACTAAATGCCCCAATAACAACTAGATGGGTAAAATCAAACAACCACTATGCTCTCAAATGAACTTTCACAGAAAAACACCACATCATCAAAGGGCGAACATTTTAGAAAATGATCGCTCCATATCTGACCTCTCACGTCTGACCACAACACCTTCAAAAGACCAACCTGGGAGCTCAAATACATAACTTTGCTAGACACTAAAAATCATGGTCTTAATAAAGGATTTATGCCCCAGTACAACCACCTGTAACCCAGGAACATCCTCTTTTTGTCCAATGACAGAGGTTTTAATGGCCACTTCATCTTGAATGGTCTCTTAGAATATATATTAACTATATATGCTGAACTATCTGTTCCACCTTGTATTAGTTGTGACACTCAGAACACCTTTCCCAGCCCTGAAGAAGAGCTCCGTGTAGCTCCAAAGCTTGTCTATCTCACCAACAGAAGTTGGCCCAATAAAAAATTATTTCATCCACCTTGTCTCTCTAATACCTTGGGAACAACATGGTTACCAAACCACTGCAGATAAGGAATACACATAAAAAAAAAGAGTTATACCCTTCCTTGTAAGGACACCGCCCAGACCGATAACCGGCCTATGGGCTCGTCAGTGATTTCCCATCCTCCAATGGAGATATCGTTGAAAGGATCCGGCAACTGTTTAGGATCATCATGGGATGATATCTAAAGCAAAGAGAGAGAGAGAGAAAAAAAAAATTTAAGAGGGCAGAAGTAGAAGGAGACCTGACCCTACATATACCTGCTGGCTATTTGATACACTGTGACATGAAAGGATACTTATCTCGTTTTCTAGCAGACAAATCTTTGCATCAAAAAGCTGCCACCCAGATGCCAAATGGTTAGGCATAGAGGATGGACTCCCTTTGTCACTCATGGCTGCTCCTTCAGACAAGGTGGGACCACATTTGCATGGAAGAAGCCTGCATTCTTCCTCCCGGGGCAATACCTGTTCTTATGTAAAGCCACAGACTTTTGCTCCCATGCCTGTCAATCCAGCATCTTGCACAAGCATTACCATCACTAAAATATATCATCTATGTTTTTGCACGTGCTCTCATCAGTGCATGCAAACAGCAGTCACATGTGCCTGTAGGCCAGACAGCTAGTGGACTGACACCAAACGGCTGCCACACACAGGGAAAAATCCTATTGAAAATGGAGCATGTTTTTTCATCATATAGCATTAGCTGCCTGTGGACAAGTGATCAGAATTCCTCTCCCTGCCTATGCCTCCATACAGGAGATTGTAAATAAACACATGTAATATCCCACACAAAGATCTGAGGGCTGGGTTGAAGCTCTTTATGTTAGAAAAGAAAAAAAAAATCAGAGCTATGGTGGAAATTTTCAAATCTAAAATAAATCCAAGTGAATTTCAATGGGATTTGGGCACCTAATTTCCTTATGCTCCTTGGAAAAATTTCAGTCTGGAATTTGCAATGCTTGAGAGAGGTGTTAGATTGGCAGCTGCAGAGTACAAGGTCCTGTCTTTGAGAACAGCACACAACACAGTGACAGCAGTGCAAACTTCCCCACTCTCATGTCAGCACTTCTTTCATATACCACTTGAGCTAATAAATAAAAAAACAAACATGGAAAGAGACCTTTGCCCAAGTGTCTCGTGATTTGTATCTCCTGTATCTGATCCACCTCCTACGTCGGACACAGGAATTCCATTTCTTATCCTTTGCGTAGGTAGCTGGGAAGTCAATGGCATACGTCCAACCCTAAAAACAGAGAGTTCTTTTCATAAAGATTGGGAGCAGGTGGCTGCATTAAATAGTAGCTCAGAACAATTTTTCACAAGGAACACTCCTACAAACACAATATAAATTACTTTGCACATACATAGGGGCTTTATCTCCTAACTCTATAGACATTCATGAACTATATCTCAACTCCTCTGCACAATACATACAGGACAAATAAGATATAGAAAAGCATTTTACTTTTGTTATAATAAAGATGTTATAGAAAATAACAGCATCCAATTGCTAGCATTTCAGGGCCTGATCTAAAGCCTGTTGAAGTTAACAGAAAAATTCCCTTTGGTTTCAATAGCCCTGGGAGAAGGTGCCTCTAGCTCTATACTATAGCGCTCTCCATTCCCAGCAAGGAGCAGCTGTGTGAAGATGGGAGGTGCCTTTACTTTTACAGAGTGGATTCCCAGAATGGATCCCTTGCCGGTATTGTTCACCTACCCCTTTCTCTGTTGGTTCCCCTCCAATATTTTCATCCACGTACCAGTCAGACTCCCACTCCCAGTGCGGTGATGGCAGGATGAAACTGTCAAGCTGCTGATGTTTTAACCCGCTCACGTCGCTCCATTGCCAGCGATCACTGGGCATTAATTTCTCACAAAAGCCACTAACCGGATTCCAACGCTGCCAGGAAGGAGAAAAATTGCACAGGTCAGGCCTTTAAGGTCATGTAACCTTGTTAGGTCACAGATGGGGCCTTTGGGATGTTGAGATGTTCCACACCTCAAGAGAAATGATCCACTGGGGAAACAAGAATGCATCCAAACACTGGCTAATAACAACTTTGGAGGGAGCTTCCTTCAGATACCAGCTACTGGCTCACATACTCTTTAAAGAGTAACAAAGAGTCCTGTGGCACATTACAGACTAACAGATGTATTGGAGCATAAGCTTTTGTGGCTGAATACCCACTTTGTCGGATGCAGCCCATAAGGTGCCACAAGACTCTTTCTCGTTTTTGTAGATCCAGACTAACACGGCTACCCCTCTGATCTTTAAAGAGTGTGTCCTTCCTTTAATGCCAATGCTAAGGAGGACAAGGTGGGTAAAATTTCTGTTGGTCAGAGGGACAAGCTTTTGAGCTTACATAGAGCTCTTCTTCAGGCTTGTCTTTCTCACCTTCAGAAACTGGTCCAATAAAAGATATTACCTCAGCTACCTTGTCTGTCTAATATCTTGGGAATGACACGGGAACAACAACTCTGCATAATGCTAAGGGGGAAAGTTACTGCAAGCAAATGAACGATCTTCTCTTCCTTTTACAAGCATGTGGTGGGTGTCATACTCATTGATGCTGTTCAATTGTTCACTCTATTACCAAACATCATGGAATAATAAACAATAAGACGCACCGTCAAGTGTTCCCAGTCACATATTAGAAAGCATTATTGATTGGGAGACTGCCTGCAGCATTTCATTTCTAGTGTACTGGTCCAAATTCAGCCCCGCCTGGTAGCCAATGAAAGCTACCACATCAGACGGGTTATCAAGTGGCCAGTAGCCAAGGATTTAGGGGCCTTAGTCCAATTCCTAATTGAAAGGTGACTCAGGGTATGTCTACACTGCAATTAAAAACATGGCTTGCCCGTGCCAGTGGAGTCGGGATCATGGCGCTCCGGCTAAGGGGCTGTTTAACTGCGGTGCAGATGTTTGGGCTCTGACTGCAGCCCATCTTGCAGAGTCCCAGCACCTGGGCTCCAGCCCAAGCTCAAACATCTACCCCACAGCCCCTTAGCCCAAGTCAGCTGGCACAGTCCAGCTGCAGGTTTTTAACAGACATACCCTAAGGCTCTGTCTACCCTAGAAAGGATTTACCAGTATTCCTATACCAGTAAACTCTCCTAGTGGAGATACAGCTAATAACAGCAATTCTTTTGCTAGTATAGCTTACACTAGTTTCCCATATGAAATAAACCAGTGGTTTTCAAACTTTTTTCAACCGCAGACCCACCAATAAATTTCAAATGGAGCTGCAGACCCCTTTGGAAATTCAACATGCGGCTCCCTACCACAGATGTCTTAGACTGAAAACTGACTGAACAGAGTTCAACTATAAATGTTGCATGGGCTTGGCACCACATTTGATACAGCATAAGAAAGGGCACTAAACTGTGGGTTTCTATGGTAACAACAACATTTCCAAGTTTTGACCTGTAGGTGGGGATATTCACATATTTTTGATTGATCCTTAGAGGTATCCCTCTCCAGATTAGAAGCTGATCAGCCACGTTTGCTCTCTGCACTGTATGACTTTGGTTTTGCAATGCTGTCAAACCTACTCAAGGTCACTTGCATAATACTAATAAATTTTTTAAAGGACCACACACAGCCCAGTGCTATAAAAAAATAAAAATAAAATCACAACAAAGAACCTTCATCAAATTAAATTGCCACGAAGTTTTACCCAACGTGCTCTCCCTCAGTGACACTGGAGTAGTCCACAGCCACTTCCTGGTCTGGTGTGAGACCTCTTATGTATAAATATCTTAATGATTCAAGATGTTTCAATATTGGCTATACTGTATATAATATTATTAGGCTAAACTCCTTTGTGCATTCTTTATCCATTATTCAAGGTCTGATAGCTATGACTTTTTTAGTTTGTTCCCACAGAAAAGTTTCACATCTCCAATTTCTATTTTTCATGGGCTAGACCAAAGAAAGGGAAGAATTTACAATTTACAATCCAGATGACGCATATTGAATGAAGATCATTTAAAATGTTTTCATAAAAGGAGGAATGTTCTAAAAACACAATGCATAATTATATCAATGTTAGACAAAATATAAAAAGGTCAGGAAAATATGCCTTCCTCTGTTTAAATAAAAACACACTCTATACGACATTTGTCTAGTGATCTCTTAGAAAGCAAGAGAAACAAAAAATAAATCCTTTGATTGTAGCTCTAGAATGATTTTACCAAACACATGAAGTCGGGGGTTGGGTTTTTTTGAGGGTGTGTTTCATGTGGTTTTTTTAAAAAAAAAAAAAGAAAAGCAATTTATGAATGCACTCTGTTGAAACATCGGTTACAGAGAAGCCCTATAGAATGTAACAATAACATTTCTACAGGTTATTTTAAAAGACATAGTAGATCTGAAAGGGGAATTGTACCTGGGGACTTTTTTTAGCCTATAGAAATGAAAACATCTTCTAAATAACTCCACAGGCTTTGTTGCTGTTAAGTTCCATGTGACTTTTTTATAAGGGAACAGGCATTGCTCACTGGAACACGGAACCAAAACATCAGACTTAGAGACTGAATGACCCCAACTGGGATGGTTGGTGCTCAAGAGGAAACTATTTGCAAGGGGAAGAAGAGGAAGGATTTAGGAGGACATTTAGGATCTGATCTTCAGAAATACGCATCAAGGATTAAAATAAATAAATAAATACATACATACATACAATCCCTGAATGCCAAGGACGGTTCACAGTACCCAGAAAAGAAAGAACTCCATCCGAAGCCAGGAATTCCTTCCCTAGCTGCCACATTCACTTTGAACCCCAAATATGAGGTTCCTCTTGTCTGCTCTTACATTTACACATTACACAACAAACAGCCTTGCTACTGAACAACAGATCAGTCTGGACAAGTAACCACATCTCTCACTGCCAACCCTCTCTGAAAAGCACATGGCAAGTTTGACAGACGTGTTCATGATTTTACATACCTGATTCTCATAAGTTTCTTCCTGGTATCTGATTGGAACATCACTTGAGAATACGTAGGCATATACCTGGTGATCACAAGCTATTCCCCAGCAGCAATGTTTGACAGCAGAGACTCGTTTGAATTCCAGCTGGCTGTCTTTACAGAGCTCCCAGTACTGGCCAGTGGTAGAAAGAGTGTAAACCCTCCCAAAGATATCAACTGCCCACAAGAGGGAGTTAGGTGTAGCCATAGCTGAAAGGCAAAGAAGGAGGTATTAATGTAGAGGCTCATTTTTAAGAGGTGGGTTCAAATGCCACTCTCAGTCCAAACAGACCCAGACACTGATCTGAATACTGGGGGCCCCTCTTCAATGATACTAAACTTGAGAAAAGGGGATGATATTTTCAAAGGAGCTTAGGGGACTCATCCAAGCAAATCCCATTGTCTCTCAATGAGAGTTGGGTATCTAACTACCTTAGGCTCCTTTGGAAATCCCAGCCCAGGGGATACCAACTGGAATCTACACTGCAAACCCTCCCAACACAATTAGCAACAACAATCTCAGGCTAGGAAGAGAAGCCAAAGGTTGAATGGACACATGGGCCCTGAACTGCTCTCACCCCAGCAGAGGGACCTCCAGGACTGGGCTAAGCCACATTGATGAGGCAGCATGGTGGAGTTTGTGTTGCTACTGCTCTCTGGCTAAAGCAAAGATTTCACTCTCCCAAGCTGTATGCACTTGGTGTCCAGGACCTCACAAAGTCACAGCAACACCTCATCAAACTCCTCCTAGAACTGGCTGAGACGGCATCCATCAATCCAGGAAGAGGAAGCTCGACAGGGAGATTCTCTGTGACTGTGCTGCTTACTTTCAGTCCCTACTTGTCTCTGGGCAAAGTTCCTCCGGAGCCTCCAGGGAGCAGTAGGGGCTGTCCAGGGTTCTCTGCTGGGTGATCCAGAGTTCCCTCATAGAATCATAGAAGTGTAGGACTCGAAGGGACCTCAAGGGGTCATCCAGTCCAGTCCCCTGCAGTTTGAATCTTTCACCCCACACTGCCATTCCTGGCTGATCATTTGCTGTCCCACAGACTCTTATTTTCAGGGTTCTGTGGCCCTTCTCTCAACTTAGGAGACAGGCCTTTTGTCCTTGTAATGGAATACTGGTCTTTTAAGGCCAAAGAATGTCATTATCCTGTTCCATATGTCCATGGAAGAAAAATGAAGCCATCACCGGAAGAGAGAAAAACGATCCTCAGAGCAGTTAGTGTTAGGGAGAGGGAAAGTCTAGGGCTAGCCCAGAACACTGTTTCTTTAAGGGTCTGTGACCAGGAGCTTTGTAGAGTGAGTGGGGCAAGGCTCCAGTGTCTCCTAGCCAACACCAACAGGTGTTTGGGGTTATTACACTCACCTGGGAGGAGCAAGAGACTGATTAGTTCACTGGGTGGGAAACTCAAAAGAGGATCCAAAGCCAGGTGGGGGTTGTGGATACTTAAACCTGAGCAGAGAGTCTACAGGCTAGGACTGAAAACAGTCCCAAGAAGAAGGACTGAGAGACCCTGAACTTGAGGGGTGAGCAGAAAGGGGCCCTTTGAGAAGCTGAATGACATTTAATAAGTTAGACCCCAGGCCAGGGGAATATTGTTTCAAAGGCTATGGTTATGACTAGATTATTCTGGGAATTTGGAGGGAAACTGAAGCAGAGTGCCTGGTAGACCTCCCCAGGCCATGGGCACGGTGTCTTGGGATGACACCTGTCTGCAGTCCTACAAGGAATTCAAACAGGCCAGCACTAAGTTTATTTCAAAAAGAATAAAGACTTCTTTCTGTGGGCATGTGCATCTCCCACCCCTGGAGAAACAATAGATTGCTTAGAGCCGCTTGTTCTATGGAAAAGGTAGGATTCCCCTATCGGAACTTCCAACCCATTTTTCCCCCCTTGTTGTGTGAAGTGATATGCAGCCAGCAAGGCAAGAACCAAAGGGGAGAAGAAAGCAAAGCCCAAAACAAGGAGAGGAAAAGAGGAAGCAGCACACACCATTGTTTCTTTGTGAAAGGGCAGCTTTGCTCTCACAGGGGCCTAAGGAAACTAGCCTGCTTACCTTCTGATCAGTAACTAATAGTGATGGAGACGCACTGACTAGTACCACTCCTCTGGTTCTAACAGGGGCAAAGTCCCACAGAGTAGAGACCAACATGTCAGCCAAGGTGGAAAAGATGAAGGGCAAAGTTCTCCTGTTAGTTACAGCAGCACAACTCCAACTGAATCCAAGAGGTTGCCCTGCTGCTAGAGAGGCCCTCTCTAGGTTTTAAATTATGCCTAACTTTTGCAAGAGTAACTGCATTGGTACAGACGTGCATCAACCCAGGTGTGGCATCTTCATATGTACTCTGTCTTGTTGGGG
This sequence comes from Dermatemys mawii, assembly GCA_007922305.1. NCBI lineage: Eukaryota > Metazoa > Chordata > Testudines > Dermatemydidae > Dermatemys > Dermatemys mawii. Next base: position 13,447,065 of record ML677381.1, on the reverse strand, counting down.
ATCTTAATCTGAACCCAGGCCTCCCTCTCCGGTTGTAGCCCATCATCACTACTATTTTTTGGGAGCTGGAGACTTTCAGAGAAGCTGCAGTGATGAGGGCCATAGAAGTACTTAGACATCATAAAACAGAGAGAAGGATAAATCTTGTGTTTAAGTTGCAGCACTAGAAAATAGGAGATGTGTAACAAACATCCCCTCTTATTTTGGGCAAGTCATTTCATCTCTGCACCTCAGTTTCCCCATAGGTAAAACTGGGATAATATTTATCTCACTGAGGCTTGTGTGTCTAATGTTTAAGCGCTCTGAGAGCTTTGAATGGAAGGTACTGTGCAAGTATGAAGCATTACAACAACCATATGGGGATGAGTGCCAGATCTATAGTGTGCTGCATGCATCACTGGAAGAACAGAGCCCAAAGATAAGGAGCCTTTTCAAATTAGTGTTAGAAAAATACTGCAGTGCAAGTTACATTTTCCAGCTAAGAAAATACTCTGCAACAAACTTGAATAACTGTCAAGGAAAAGCAAATGGCAAAAATAACCAGGCTAATATTTGAGGATGTAATACCAGAAGGGTCATATGTAAGGCACAGGGAGTAACTGTTCTTCTCTACTTGACTCTGGTGAGGCCTCAGCTGTAGTACTGCGTCTAATTTTGGGCACTACATTTTAGGAAAGGGCTGGAGAAATGGGAGAGTCTCCAAAGGAAAGCAACAGAAGTTCTAGAAAACCCGACCTATGAGGAAGGGGTTTAAAAAGAACAATCAAACCCAAGTATGTTTAGTCTTGAGAAAAGAACACTGGGAGAGGAAGGGGAGGATGGAGGGGGATAACTTGATATGTCTTCAAATATGTTAAAGGCCGTTATAAAAAGGGATTGTGATGTCTCCATGTCTAGTGAAGGTAGGTCAAGAAATAAGTGGCTTGATCTGCAGCAAAAGAGAGTGAGGACAGATGATATGAAAAACTTACTAACCATAAAGGTAGCTAAGTACTGGAATAAGCTTCCAAGAGAGGTTGTGGAATCCCCATCATTATAGGTTTGTACGAACAGGTGAGACAAACATCTGTCGGGGTAGTCTAGTTGTATTTGGTCCCGTTGCAGGAGGATGAACTAAATGACCTCACAAGGACCTTTTCCAACCTTACATTTCTTTGATTGATCTCAGGCCTCCAACTTGCTGGATCCTGGGGGAAAATGACTCCTCATGGATTGCTCAATGAAGATATCTGCCTGGAACACAGCAGGTTTTTTTGGTTTTTTTTTAAAAAGTGGAATGCTTGGGAGTCTTAAAACAGGGAGGACAAACAAATATCAATCCAGATATGGAGGGCTCTCTGTGCAATGCTGGTTTAAAAAAAGATAGCACAGAAATTGAAAAGGTTCAGAAACAGTCAACAAAAGAGGCTAGCAATAGGGAGGGATCTGTACACAGTGAAAGATCACAAAGATTATTAAGACTACTTAAATCAGGAAGAAGAGAGAGATGGGACTAGATTGAGGTATGCAAGATAGTAAGCATAGAGAGGAAATGAGTAGTTCCTGTATACTCTGTATTATTTGAGAATAAAGGGTGTGACGAACTAAAGGGCAACAAATGTAAAGCCAACTGAACAAAAGACCGCAGATAAAATTTTCATAAGTGATTTATGAGTTTAAATTATTTTTGAGAAGTGGATTTAGGAGTGTATGGAATTTGTTGCAGCAGAAGGTCACCAAAGACTAAAGAGAGATAGTGCCTGAATTTTCAAAGGTGCTCAGTGCCTGTAGCTGTCATTCAGTACAGTGGGTACAGGTTACCCATTAAGCAGGGTTGAGGAAGAAATCAGATCTTCACTTCCCCCACCCAAATAAGGACAACTAAATAATTTTAACCATAAATATTTATAGCTACTTAAACTATCATAATGATACAGGTCATTCAAAAGCCCTGCTACAAGGCATACTGGGTCAAGAAAAACCCTATCTGTTTGTACAATATTGAAAAATTATTTGGGTTCTTCAGAGGGGGTTTTCAGCCTCGCCCTTCAGGTACTGGTGGAGGCAGGATGCCAATTTAGATGGTTCTGTGGGCTGTATCACTATGGGCAGTCTCTTGCTCCAATGTAAAATTTACACCTACAGACTTCTTGTCCATTCCCTATTAATGCACTTGACAAGTATTCCTAGGACTAATATAATGAAGCTCCATGATAATGGTCTTCCACTCCTTCACTGCCTTTCATTCAAGTAGATTTCAAAGCACTTTACAAGCATCACACACTATATACAAGAATAAATCTGTCATTGAATGGCAGCTGACTGTGTGGTGGAAATAAAGCAGCTGTCGATCAGGAACAGTCCACAGGCAGTGTAAAGTCTGTTTATCTGACCTCAAGTTCACTCCATATTCCAGCCAGTGGCTGGTCACATTCCCCTGACAGATGTGTAGGCCATGAACTGCTGCTCCTGAGTGCAAAATGCCCTCTTCATGGTAACTAGGGTTGTACTATGGGGGGAGCCCAAGAAGGGTATAGGGCTCTTTTGCCAGAAATGGTGCCGTATGCAAGAGCTTCATTGCAAAGAAGACAGTTTGTTATATGCTGCAGCAATTCTCACGTTTTCAGATGTCACCATAAGCTCCATATGGCATTTACTCTACGCCCCCTTTGCAAAACAAAAACAAATGCCCCAGCATGACTCCAGTGCCAAGGCCCAGGATTTTTTTCGGGGTGGGGGGGTACTTTCCTGTTTGGCTGGTGCCAAAAGCATCAGCATAGAACCTGCACGACACCAGGAAGGCTCTTTGGCGCCAGTTAAGCATCCACTGTTAGTTAACCCTTTCGAGGCTAGGAATGCTTCAGCGATCGCATCTATCGTGCGATTCCAGAGGAGCAGAGCAGGGGCCATGAGCTGCACAAGGTTTGAAACAGGACAAGGGGGCGCGAGCCCCCCAGGGGGACACAACCCGCGCTGCATCCCCAGCAAGCGCACCGCAGAGAGCTCGGGAGAAGAGGATGAAGGACGTTCCCCGGGGGGGAGGCACAGGCGACCGGGAGAGGGATTCCCCAGCCCGCCCAAGACATCCCCGGCACCAGCGGCGGAGCTCTGATCGCAGCCCCAGCCGCAGGGACAGTGGTGTCTGCTCCAGCCCTGGGCCCGCTCCCCACCACCTCCCAGGAACCGGCCCCTTACCTGCTCCTCCTGCAGCCCCTCCTGCTCCTGCTCCTGCTCGAGCCGCTTCCTCCCACCTCCGTCCGCAGCGGCACAAGCAACCCCAGCAACTCGGGCCGCTGCCGCTCTGGCTCCAGCAGGAAGCGCGTGCGGATGTAAGCCTCTCGCCTACTGGCTGCGCCATCCCAGCTAGGCTCTAAGACCGGCAGCTATTCGCTAGGGAGTGGAGTCAGCTGGCTCCGCCGCGTTCCACGGCTCACTCCCCCACTTCCCGGGATGCGGGTGGGCGATGGAACCAGCCGGCTGGTCCCCACGTGGGAGGGAGGTTCGCAGGCTGGCCGCTGAACACCTGGTCCCTCCATCCCCGTCCCCGCAGAGGCTGCTGCCAGGCCCAGGTCCTGCACCCTCACTGGAGCCATCAAGGCCAGGAGACCCAGTCTGGTGTGCCCAGATCTGAAGGGTACACAGCCCCCTGATGCTGGCACAGCACCTGGCATGCTGTTGGCGCTGTATTAATAATTAACCACAGCAACTGGATCGAAATTTGCTTAGGGGCAGAAACCTCATCTTCATACCCGATGTGCTATGGCAATAAATCCCATTGGGATACATCATTGGAACATGGTGAAGTGTCACTGAACACTCCCTCCCTCCCCCACAAGGGGATTTGGGGATCTCTGTGGGGTGAGGTCTGGGATTGCCCAGCATGCTGTGATATCCATATTAATGTCTATTCCGTTCAGGCTCTTGTATCTCCCTCATCACCGTAGTGTCAGAACATCTTCCAGTAGTTTACTGACACTAAACTGGGAGGAGTGATAGGTACACTGTCTGTATCCTGTTAGAGGATTGGGCCAAAAGAAATCTGATGAGGTTCAACAAGGACAAGTGCAGAGTCCTGCACTTAGGTGGAAGAATCCCATGCACTGCTACAGACTAGGGACCGAATGGCGAGGCAGCAGTTCTGCAGAAAAGGGCCTAGGGGTTACAGTGGACGAGAAGCTGGATGAGTCAACAGTGTGCGCTTGTTGCCAAGAAGGCTAACGGCATTTTGAATTGTATAAGTAGAGGCATTGCCAGCAGATCAAGGGAGGTGATCATTCCCCTTGATTTGGCATTGGTGAGGCCTCATCTGGACTATTGTGTCCAGTTTTGGGCCCCACACTACAAGAAGAATGTGGAAAAATTGGAAAGAGTCCAGCGGAGGGTAACAAAAATGATTAGGGGGCTGGAGCACATGACTTACGACGAGAGGCTGAGGGAACTGGGATTGTTTAGTCTGCAGAAGAATGATGGGAGATTTGACAGCTGCTTTCAACTACCTGAAAGGGGGTTCCAAAGAGGATGGATCTACACTGTTCTCAGTGGTACCAGATGACAGAACAAGAAGTAATGGTCTCAAGTTGCAGTGGGGTAGGTTTAGGTCGGACATTAGGAAAAACTTTTTCACTAGGAGGGTGGTGAAGCACTGGAATGGGTTACCTAGGGAGGTGGTGGAATCTTGTTCCTTAGAGATTTTTAAGGTCAGGCTTGACAAAGCCCTGGCTGGGATTACTTAGTTGGCGATTGGTCCTGCTTTGAGCAGGGGGTTGGACTAGATGACCTCTTGAGGTTCCTTCCAGCCCTGATATTCTATGATTCTATGAGTGATGTGACTAAAGCAACAGATGATGGTCATCTGCATAGGTTGTTTGACTCAGTTAAATCTGTATCAGGTAGAGGAAGATCTTTGGAACAACAGCAAAACATTGCCTTTGAAATGCGCTAGATTGAACAGAGGAATTTCAATTTGAATTAAAGCCCTGAGATCCCCTGCCCCACAGCTGACGCCCTGAACCCTAAATAGGGTGAGTGGGTGGGGTTCCAAGAAATACTGTATGAGAATTTAAGCCCTAGTATGATGAGACTGCCTACAATGACATGTAGCTGATCTGCAACTGCTAGAATCAATAGTTCCAATGGCTGATGATGGGATACTATATGGGGAGGTCTCTGAATTACTACAGATTCTTTCCCAGGTGTCTGGCTGGTGGGTCATGTCCACATGCTCAGGGTCTAATTGATCACCATCTTTGGGGTCAGGAGGGATTTTCCCCCCAGGTCAGGTTGGCAGAGTTTTCTTCAGACTTCCTCGGCAGCATGGGGCCTAGGTCACCTGCAGGTTTAAACTAATGTAAATGGTGAATTCTCTGTAACTTGAAGTCTTTAAATCATTTGAGGACTTCAGTAACTCAGTCAGAGGTTATGGGTCTATTACTGGAGTGGGTGAATGAGGTTCTGTGGCCTGCAATGTGCAGGAATTCAGACTAGATGATCATGATAGTCCCATCTCACCTTAAAGTCTATGAGGAACCAGAGCATGGATTAGGACCACGTTGTGCTAGCCACTGTACGAACAAAAAACAAAAAGTCCCTGTCCCCAAGGAACTTACAATCTATGTATAAGAAAAGAGACAGCAGATAGATACAGGCAGATAAGGGAACACAAGGAAAGAATGAAACAATGTTGGTGACAGGTGGTAGTAACAGCACTCCAGGAGCCTAACTGTTGTCAATTTTTTGTAGAGATCACGGCAAAGAATTATGAGGAGGGGTTTGAAAGTGGATAATGAGGTAGCTTTGCACAAACTAAATACTGAACTAAATATTGCACTTGATCTTACGTCCTAATTGTAAAGTGGTACGCACACTTTGAGAAAGTAATGAGAAAGTGTCCTCTTGCAAGAATAAACACTGTCAGGTCGAAAATGAAAACTAAGGAAGCCTAATTGTGATTTATTGTGTGCCATCAGTGTGCTTGGCCCTGTACAAAACACAGAGGAAAAAAAACCCTGCTTCAAGGAACTTGCGGTTTATATTGAAAAGATGATGCAGTTTATATGGGATGATTGAGGGTTCAATCCTGCAAAGTGCAAGAGGTGAGGATGCTCAGCGCCTACAAGATCAATCCTGAGATGACAATTGGATCATTGACCATTGCAGAGAACTGTTCTTTTAAATAGTCACTTCTTTCTTTGGGGGATTAACATTGAAAGGTTTTGTTAGTGACTTGTTCTGAAGAGAGAGTAAATAAAGAGATTAGCAGTTAAGACGTCATGTTAGTCTCTTTTCTTGCTCAATTTTTTTCTTTCTATCAAGACAAGAACAAGCAGGTATTAACAGGACAGACAAATAAACGATGGAGTCCCTCCTCATGTTTTGATATTCTTGACAGTAGGTAATGTTTCTACAAGTTTATGTGGCCAGAAGCCATGCTACGTTGAGCTGTCCATTCACAGGGGAAGCAGAGACGATCCTGGAAGGTAATTTGGGTAACCTGAGTGGAAAATTCAAGGGGCTAGGAACGGGTGCTGATGATTCAGTACTATCCTATGTTTACTGCAATTCTCAGTCACTACAGAAGCAATGAGAGAGCATAACATTAGGGGCTCTGTGTTGCTGGCGGTGGATGGTGGCAGGGCGTTCCTAGGGGGATGGAGGTCCGGGGTGGAAGTGAGGAATCTGTCACTTCCGGGACTGACTGTGCCTGGCACCGGCCAATCGCACGACCAAAGCGCAGGGCCCGAAGTAGTTGCCCCAATTCACCGTACCCATGGGACAGCTCTGCACGGTGATGCCATCCTTTGAACAAGATGTAAAACTTATTCTGACCACTTGTGGTTCTTAAAATCCCATAGCACTTTTCATTAGAGTTGGGGAAAGTTGTATTAAACAAATTCCATTTTGGGTAATTCTCATATTGTGTGGCTTGTATTTACTGTGAATCGTTATTAACCTCTGTGAGATGTAGCTGCTGAAAAAGGCATCTAAGCTGCAACATTTATAAATTGTATCCAAGATTGAAAACTGATTTACAGACAGCATCTGGGACTGAAAGCCATTCTCATAGAAACTGTTTTCTGTTCAACTATTATTATAAATGAAGAAAACAGAAACAGTGAAGTGAAGAAACAGATGGACAGAGCCAGAAAGGTATACAGAAGTCACCTATTACAGGACAGGCCCAACAAAGAAAGTAACAGAATACCACTAGCCGTAACCTACAACCCCCAACTAAAATCTCTCCAGTGCATCATCGAGGATCTACAACCTATCTTAAAGGACGATCCTCACTCTCACAGACCTTGGGAGAGAGGCCAGTCCTCGCTTACAGACAGCTCCCCAACCTGAAGCAAATACTCACCAGCACATCAACCAATGTGATATGTGCCATATGTGTCAGCAATGCCCCTCTGCCAGGTACATTGGCCAAACCGGACAGTCTCTATGCAAAAGAATAAATGGACACAAATCAGACATCAAGAATTGTAACATTCAAAAACCAGTAGGAGAGCACTTCAGTCTCCCTGGACACTCAATAACAGATTTAAAAGTGGCAATTCTTCAACAAAAAAACTTCAAAACAGACTTCAACGAGAAACTGCAGAACTAGGGTGACCAGGTGTCCCGATTTTATAGGAACAGCCCCGATTTTGGGGTCTTTTTCTTATATAGTCTCCTATTACCCCCCACCCTTGTCCCAATTTTTCACACTTGCTGTCTGGTCACCCTATGCAGAACTGGAATTAATTTACAAACTGAACACCATCAAATTAGGCCTGAATAAGACTAGGAGTGGATGAGTCACTAGAAAAAGTAATTTTCCCTCTGCTTATATTCACACCTTCTTATCAACTGTTGGAAATGGCTGACATCCAGCTTGATTGCATTGGCCACGTTAGCACTACAAAAGTCATTTTCCCTCTCTTGATATTCACCCCTTATCAACTGTTGAGAATAGGCCACTTCCACCTTAAGTGAATTTGCCTCGTTAGCACTGACCCCCCACTTGGTAAGGCAACTCCCATCTCCATCTTTTCATGTGCTGTATATACTGCTATACTGTATACTGCTATATTGTATACTGCTTACTGTATTTTTCACTCCATGCATTTGATGAAGTGGGTTTTAGCCCACGAAAGCTGATGCTCAAATAAATGTGTTAGTCTCTAAGGTGCCACAAGGACTCCTCCTTGTTATTATTATAAAGGCACTATTGGCAGCAACTGAGACCAACAACTGATTTATGGACATACTGGGAGTTATAAAACATAAACCGTATATCAGGTTGTCTTTATGATACTGAATAACTCCACACAGATAGTATCAAGGATTAAACATCTGTTTTATAAAGTTTATTCTGTGGTTCCAGAACAATTGTGAGTGGCTTTATATTCTTCACAACTCTTCATCTTATTAGTACAACATTGTGGACCAAACCCTGATTTTTCTAGTTATATTCTATTGCATTGCATGCTGTTTTCCCCTGCAACATCTAGTTGATATTTATCAATATTTCCAGCAGTTTTAACCCAAGTTTTATTATTTTTCTCTGTATCAGATTTTTAAGGACTAAGTAACTTTACTGAATTTTCAATATATCAGTCTTTGAGATGACTTCTTATCAAGTTTCAAATTTATCTGGATTATTGTTTACAAACAGGATACAAAAGGAGCTTTTCCACAATTGAATATTGGTACGTATGGCCCATTGAGAGATCAATTCAAATACTTGTACATGTGGCTGGTACTTCAATTAACTATATATTATGTGGGCTTAAATATGTAAACCCCATTGTGATCTCACTTATGCTGGTGTAAAACAACTCCATGGAGTTACACTGGTATAAAAAGATCAGAATTAGCCATAAAAAGATAAATTTTGGCCAGTGCCTAACAACATCTGCTGCTTAATATAGAACAAGAAAAACTTTGCATCTGATGAAGTGGGTTATATAAAACTGGTGGATATAAAAACTGGAAAATAGAGGAAATGAAGTATTTACAAAGTCAAGAAAGATGATCTTGGGATAGAGATAACTATTTATTTGAAGAGCTTTTTTACTTTGCTCACTCTGTTTCTTGTTTATGTGCCGCACATACTCACTGCATGATTTTCAAATACCAATAGTGTCAAATAGCTAAGTGTCATTTCTACTGTAATTTTTATGTACCTATCATAGTCACTAGACACACTTACAGAATTGAAAAGACACTGTGAGGGCAATTTTGCCCCCAAATGTAGATTTCGTGGAATGAAGCTTTTATGAAACCTAAGACCATTACAGAAAAATGTCTGCACAAAATATAAAACAATCCCAGTGGCAAGTGTTTAAGAACAAAGCAAATAAATAAACATTCCCTTGTGGGTCGGCAACCCAAACACTTGCAGCAATGTGGGAGGGCAGAAAAGTGAAAATTACTATAAACAGAGGCGGAACTGACTAGTTTAGTATCATTGTCCAACCGGAGAGAAATGCAAAAAGTAAGTGGCATGAATTAAGTAAATAAGTGATGAGATTTTTCAAAGACTGTTTAAGTGATTCGGATGCTTGAGCATTCAAATATCTTAGATATCTTTGAAAATCCTGGTTTAGATGTACAAATTCTTTCAAATGGGAAAACCTTAGGTGTCATTTCTACACCATCTAAGGACTCCCCTGAGCCAAAGAATCCTCAGCTAGCTGAATTAATCAGCTTTACAGTCTGTTTGCACTGCCAAAGTGTGAAAAGGGTCCTGAAAGGGGTCAGTATCTGGATGAACCCTGAGGCATAATATTATAAACTCCTTTATAACTGTCCCCTGTAAAAGTGGAGACTCTCCTCTTTTCTTCCATGGGTAACTGGAAAAGATCAGTCTAGCAGCGCAACACAATAGTTCCTGAGAAACTGGTTTGAAAGACTGAAAACAAAACTGAAAGCTAAAAAGTCACAGGCTGGCAGGAAGTGATTTCATCCAAAGGCTCCGAAATTTCTGCCTTCTATGGTATTAAGAAAAATACAGAGAGAGAGGTCCAAGAGCAATTAGAGAGGGAGGTTGAGAGGAGATGACTCATCTTCAAGTCTTTGTTGAAATTTTCCTATCATGCTAGGCTTCAGGGAAAGCGAGATTCTAGAAAAGGCCTACCAACAGTTGGGGAAAAAATGGGTTTGCGCCATTTTCATTATTTGTGATGCACAAAGAAGGCCTGAAAGGGATTTTTAAAGGAATTGGGTTTTGGCTTGTTTGTTCCTGAAGAAATGTCAAGTCTTTTCTTACTACTTTTTGCTAGAGAACTCCACGAGGATACGAGAAATGATGAGGGAGCTTTCTCAGTGATCAGTTGAAACCCTTTGTATCTTTAATAAAAGGAATAGCTTTTCTCCTAAGTATTTGCCAGGAGTTTGAGATACATTAGTGTATACAAAAACAAACATATCAAGCATAGGGCAAACTCACACTGAATAATGCCTTACTGTACAAGGAGTCTTATTGACTTTAATGAGATTACTCATGCTGTATGGTTTGGTTTGCTGTGAGCAAGGGGGTCACAATCTGCCCCAAGTAGTCCAAATAAAATTTCTTCCCCTTTGTATTTGCTCGCATTTCCATCTCTTGTCATTTGTGATGTCATGATCCTTTTTGTTATCCAGTTGCTCACAGAGTTCAATAAAATAGGATAGACAAGAGCTGGTGTGTGTAATAGAATAAAAAATCAGGAAAGAGACTTACAATCAAAAAACATTTGCAAGCCTTCTCTATGCATTGTAGTGACACAGTAAAGAGAAGTGTAAATTCAATTATATTTAATTGCAAGTCACTTTCAAGCTGAACTGGAAAACTCATCATAAACCTGAGTTGGGCAGAATCCAACTGCCTTGTTCTCATCATCTAGTCAGGGTGAGGGGTGTCAGGATCTGGTGTGTGTATGAAATGCTTAAAGGATAAGTCTGCATATAGCAGAGCCTTCCAGTTTGGATCATCACTCAGGAGACAAAAGGAGTATCTGGCTGACTCTCCTAGGATTAAATTCTGGTCCCATGGGAGTCAGTTTAGCTCCTGGTGGAAAAAGGTGCGTATGAAAAAGGGAACAGTGCTGCAGACAATGTTGTCCAAAAATGAGCACAGAACAGTCATTCCCATGAGGCTTTGCATGTCAGACCCTCTGATCATATCCACTGTTTCCTGCAGGACTGACTGCCTGTAAAGCTTGTGTTCCTGAAGGATAAACTTCCCTTCCCTTGGGTAAAAATACGAACAGTACAACTGTCCTCTGTTCTAAATGGAACCCTTAGGGGTTTTGTGGGGATTCATTCATACTACAAAGTGCTATATAAAGATGGAGTATTATTTATATCCTCTGAGTGTCATTCCTTGGGTCTGTCGGAGGCTGTGAAACTGCTACACTTGTACAGTACTCAGGAATTATGCTGTCCCCCTAACTCTTAGACCAGTCCAACTCTCATTAAAGTCAGTGGAGAGGCTCCCATTGTCTTCAATGGGAACGGGATGGTGCCCTTGTGGAGTAAAAGTTCACAGAGCATTCTCTTTGTTTTTCTCACAGTCCTGGATTTTGAAATCATGTCTCAGGGCAGGATGACATCCACATGATGTTAATGTACAGTATTGTCCAAGAAGCTCACATGATAAGCCAGTAGCAGCTTCCTCTTGCTTTTTTTAAATGAGACGTTTGGAGGTGAAACTAAATCAACAAGATGGAGGGCAGAGCTACAAACTTATCTCTGGTTTGTAGCCAGCTAAGTCATGCACTGGCTCCACCTCCACTTGCTCCCCCAAGATAGAGTATAATGTTAGTGGCAGGTTAATGCCCTGTGAAGACTCTTAGCCCTGGTCTACACTGGAGGGGAGAGGGGTTCGACCTAAGATATGCAATTTCATCTACAAGAACAGTGTAGCTGAAGTTGGCGTATCTTAGGTCAACTTACCTCGCATCCTCACGGCGCAGGGTCTACTACCGCCGCTCTCCCATCGACTCCGCTTCTGCCTCTCATCTTGGTGGATTACAGGAGTCGAAGGCAGAGTGATCAGGGATCGATTGATCACATCTACAGTAGACATGATAAGTTGATCCACGATAGATCAATCACTACCCGCTGATACAGAGGGTAGTGAAAACATACTCTTAGGGAATGTCTACACTACCAAACCTTCCTCCCCACCAAAACAAGGCAGCGAGTTGAGCCTGGCTCAACTGACTTGGGCTTGTGGGATTCATGCTATGGAGCTAAAAATAGCAGTGTAGATGTTCCCATTGGGGCTGGAGTCCAGGCTCTAAAACCCAGTGAGGAGGGTGGGTCTCAGAGCTGGACTCCAGCTGGGTGTTTTGTTTTGTCTTGTTTTACAGTGTAGATGTATCCTTATTCACTGCCTGGTGCCTAATGCAGAGCAGTGCCTTGCTCCACTGCTGTTGTTTCAGTGTGGCAGCTTTCATTCAATATGGAGGCAAGGAGAGGAAAATTCTGTAGAAATAAACATCTAGATGTAAAACCCTCCAATGGCTCTAGCATGGTTACATTTTAGTATATGGCTTCTTTGTATCACATAATCACATCTAAAGAGCCTACATAATCAATGTCTAGGGCAGCCATGGAAATACTGTGTATCCCCTAAGTGTTGGTGTAATGCTCAACTTCATTCAGAGTCTGTAGATTCTCTGCTGGGAGAAACCGAAGTGCTATCTAATGGATGCATACTGTGCACATCTGGTCAGAAGGAAGCACCTATCATTGCTGGGTTTTAACAGAGCTTGAATCTAAAAGGAAAATGATTTTATCAAGTAACATTAATAATACTCATCATTTATATGTTTGCAGTCTGTGAGATACTTAATTATTAGCACCATTTTACGGGGGTAGGAGGGGAATGGGGCGGAGAATGCACATAATTTGCCCAAGGCCACTGAGGGAAGGAACGTCTGCCCCAGGATTAGAGCTCAGGGAGCTGAAGTTTCCTAGTCTTTGCTCATGGAGGGGGATTGTTATTTAACTGTCTTCCTTCCTGACACCTATCTTGCTGTTGCCCCTGCTCTTCAAAGCTACCAAGTCTCACTCACTTGGGAAGGTGACTCAGGCCTCATGTAGTCTGCAGATTTACCCTGATTTTAGCTAGCATGGGGCCAGATGTCACTTTCAGCACTGATGTTCCTCTCTGTGGGCAGGTGGAGGGAGGACCTTGGAAAGTTCAGAGTAACCCCTAGTATAGAAAGGCCTGGACAACATTTGCACAGGAGAAGCTTACCCCAATAGAGGTAATGGTGGTGCCTGTTTACGCTAGGGTTTGCAAGTACACTAATGTCTGTAATTGGGAAGAAATGCTTCACCAAGGCTTGAATCACATGGGTTTCACTTTATGGCAGTTTTAAAAGTCTTTCCCTCATGATGGACTTTGCTAGGTGCCTTTCACAATTAAGACATTTAAAATCTTTTTCATCATGTGCTGGGCATCTTTTGCATGTAAATTTTCCAGGATGAGACTCAACCACTGTTGCAATTTAACAACTCCAAGGAAAATGATTTCACTGAGGATGAAAATATCCCCTCAACATTCTTGCAAGCCCTATCTAGTAAGTTTTCCTCCCCTCTTGTGTCTTTTTCAAGTCCTCCTCAGTTTCAGTTCTTTAGAAGGGAGTCTTCTCCTGCCACATGATACTCATTTTAAGGAAGTGCGCTTGTTCCTGATGAGAGAGGATTATGCTGTGTTCCTGTTTCTGTAAGGCTTTTAAAGTCTCCCTTAGCACGTACACACACACACACACACACACATACACACAACGAGCAAAATCTTTCATCACTAAGAGCAGGAAGGAGCCTGTAAATGCAGCTGAAGAATCACTGCCAAATTCCTCATAATAAGTGAAGCTTGCAGTTCTGGGGGAAGAAGGGGAAAAAAGGCAGGCAGACCTCCTTCCCCGATCTTGGACTGCAACTCAGGATATCTGACCTCCATTCCCTGGTGTGTCAAAGGCTTCCTGTTTGAGTTTGTTCAAGTCACGTAATCTCTTCACTTTTTAATTTTCCCAGCTATAAAATGGGATAAGCCTTCCCTACCTCACAGGAGTGTTGTGAGGATATGTCTGGGAGCACTAAGGTACTGCAGTGATGGGAGCCATCTAGATATCTGAACTGATGGAAACATTTCCAGACATGTATCTAATAGAAACTGATGGTGATTGAGGAGTGGGGAGGGACAACAGTCAAGAACTCAGATTTCAAAAATAATTACTAGTAGTAAAAGCATCAGGAATCACTGATTCAGGTTACTGTACTGGGGAAAGCAAACTCCTCCATATTTGCTTCCCCCTACTTTTCTTATTCTCTTCCAGCAGCTCATAGATTTTCATAGCTTTTAAGGCCAGAAAGGACTATTAGATCATCTAGTCTGACCTCCTATGTATCCCAAGCTATTAAATTTCACTCAGTTACAAATAACTGGGCTCAGTACAGGCATGTTTGTCTAAAGCAGATCTTCCAAAAAAGGCATCCATTCTTGATTTGAAGACATCAAGAGACAGCAAGTCCATCACTTCCCTTTATACTTCATTCCAGTGGTTAATCATTCTCACTGTTAAAAATGTGTGTTTAACTTGATTTTTGTCTGGCTTCAGCTTCCAGCTATTTGTTGTTGTTTCGCTTTTCTCTGTTAGATTAAAGAACTCTTTAGTACGCAGTATTTTCTCTCTGTGAAGGTAATCAAATCGCCTCACAGTCTTCTTTTTGATAAACTAAACATATCAAACTCTTTAGCTCTCATTGTAAGGCCTTTATCGCCGGTCCTCAAATCATTTTTTGGCTCTTTTCTATACCCTCTAGATTTTTCAACCTCTTTTTAAAAATATGGACACCAGAACTTGACACAGTATTCCAGTATTGGTCTCATCAATCCCAAATACAGAGATAAAATTATCTCTTACACCTCACTACTCATTTCCTTTTAAACCTTATGCCTTTTCTTCACTTACAGTTTTTCTGTAGAACCCTATTTCATCTTTAGAAAATGTTTCCATTCATTCCCTATGCAACAAATCTCCTTTTCCCCCCGCTTTCTGGACTCCCAATGCAAGGATTTAACCATGTGCGTAAGTCTTTGGAGGATAAGGGCCTTATTTAATTTCTGATTTGGCCTTTCTCCCCATCCTGCCGTATCACTTACAGAGACACTTACGACTGCTTGGAGTCCAGTTGAAGTGATCTGGGTTCTGCATGAGTCTGTCCAAGTGGATCCAATTGCAGGATAGCAGTGGTGGGGTGTTGGTGGTGGTCTTTATCCTGTCTTCATCCTGTCTTCCTTCCATTCTAATTCCCTGACTCTTCTTGATTTACAGAGACTTGAGCCTGGGTCCTGCTCTCCCTCCAGCTCAGAGTGAGATGAGAATCTTGACGCGGCTCAACTGGATAAGGAATATAAACTGATTGTTTGAATTCTTCATTATGTTTTGGCAGATTCAAGCTGTCAGTTTGCAACAAGGGAGGAATCTCAGTTGGGGTTTGTTTGAGATTTTTTAAATGGTGTCTCAGCAAAACATACACACAAAATCACCATAAAAACAAAAAACTCCCACACCACAACCCCCCAGCTTTGAAAACGAATCCACAGCCTGACAGTCTCCCTTCCTGGTGGGGTCAGCTTCTCCCTCGGTGGTGGTTTGGTTGGTGTGTTTTTGATCAGGGGGGAGACTTCATTGCTGGATCATGTGCTATTTTATTTCTGGCGCCAGATGCCTGAGAGAGTGGAACAAAGGCCAGACAGTTCTCTGGGGGACAGGGACCGTGTCCCCCAACTTGTCCCCACAGCACTGAGCACCCGCACTAGGAGGGGTAATATTGACATCTGCCCAGTGAACGAAGCCCCCCCCCCCACATTACAAACCCCGCGAGCTGCTTTGTCTCTGACCCACTCTGACTGACTGACACGACGCTGACCCCAAAGGTCTCCATGCAAACGCGCGCGTGCTCCTCCCCCTCCGGAGGCTGAGCCCCGCGGAGCTCCCCCCACCCGCTGCTGCGGAGCCCGCCGGGCCGCGCGCCCGCGCGCAGCGGCCCGCGGCCGAACAGGTGGGTGCCGCGCGCGCGCGCGCGGGGCTCGTCGGGCGGCTCCTCTAAGGGCGGGTTTCCTGCGGCGGCCGGAGAGTCACCGCGGATCGCTGCGGGGGGGGGGGGTGAGGGAGCCGCGTCACGTGAGCTCAGTCTTGTGACTGGCTCGAGCGCTGGGAGCCGCCGCGGCGAGCGGGCACGGTGCTGCTGTCTGGGGGCGCCTGGGCTCCATCCCTCCCCCCGCCGCGGATGCGCCGGGTGCGGGGGCGGCTGGCTTGGCGGAGAGCCCCTGTCTAGCGGTGCTTTCTCGCTCCGGCCGTGGGGCGGCCCAGGGAAAGTTGGGCGCCGCTTCCTCTCCCCGCGGGGTCTCTGCGCTGCTCCCCACCCGGGGGGCCCCTCGCCGCGTCCCAGCATGGACAACAAGCCTCTTCTGCAGGAGCGGCCCCCCGCCTACACCCCGGCCTCGCAGGGGGGCGACTACGGGCAGAGCAACTATGGGGCCATCCCCCCTCCTCAGCCGGGCTTCCAGCCTCCTCCGCCCTATCCCTACCCCGGCGCTGCTGCTGCCGCCCCTGCAGGTGGGTCGCTGGCCCGGCCGGGGGGCGAGGCCCGGAGCCGGGCGGTTGTGCCCAGGGCCCTGGTTTACGTGTTCGGCGGGGCGCCCCTGGCTCCGGTCCGGGAGGGGATGGGGATGTGAGACGCAGAACAAACTTTGCGGAACTCCGCGCGGTGCAGCGTGCGAGCCCCGCCGCGGGGTGTGGGGGTGGCAGGGGGGGTCTTTCTAGCGGCTGTTGCCGTCTGCGAGTGAAACACTGGCGGGGAAAGGGGGACTGTGTTACTAAAGCCGTGCAAGCAACTACATCCCCCCTCTTCCCTTCCTCCCACCGCCCATGAAATCAGCCCTGATAAGCCCGGGAATTGCGGTGCTCCAAAGCCAAGAGAACTCTATGGAAGCCTCTCTCTGCTTTGGTGGACTTACAAGTCGAAGAAACTCTTCTGCTGAAGTCGAGTTAAATATCCCCCGTGGCCACGTCAATAGAAGGGCTGTGCCGATCTGGTTGCTAGAGACAGTATTATCTCTCCTGGAAAAAGTTTTGTGGCCCGTCAAACCAAAGCCTAGCTGCTTGTGTATGAAACCAGGGTGTTGGGCTGTAGCAGGAGAAATTCACAGTTGCTTTGCTAAATAGTTGAGTGCCAGTTCCCTATTTTTTTTTGTTGTTTGTTTAAAAAAAAAAAGCATATGTCACTCTTTGCCCTCAGTAGCTGGAAGTTGGTCGGGTGTGCCAGATGTTAGAAAAGCTCCTCCCTTTCTTCCCACTTAAGACTGCTTGTAGGGTACAATGCATGCCCTTTTGATTTACCTAGCTGTGTTTGTAAATGCAGTGTTAGCTGCTGAAATCTCTCTGGAACTGAGTGTAACCCCTTCTGTTGACTATGAAATTAGCATGACTTGAATCCAGTTAAAGAAACAAAACAAGACTGTTGGCAGTTTCTCAGTGGAAATTCCCCAACCTCCCCTCCTCCCCCCAATATTTGGGAAAAACAAGTGCATCAAGTAGGTACTTAACTCCACATCCTGTAAAGACTCAAGCATATACTTCATGCATTGTGAGTAGTCCCAAGTGACTTCAATGGGACTATTCACAGTGCATAAAGTTAAGCACTTGCCTTTGGGTTTGGGACCATAGATATTTGATTGCCATTTACTCAGTAAGTCAGCATGCTCACCCACAAAAACCCCAAGAATTTTTTTTGACTTTTACTTTACTATACACTTAATGGATTTCCTGTGATTCTGTAAATTAAATGTTTCTGCCCTTCTTCATTAAGAAGCTCCCCAAAACATCACAACTTGGATGGTGTAATGTGCCTCATCTTCTGATGTCATAATAGCCCAGTTTCTCTGTTTGGTAGGATATGTCATTGCATAGTCTCTTGCTAAACAACCAGCTTGCAATTGTTGTCATTGCATTTTTGAGGCTTGTGTAGTAATGGTTTGTAAAATAGTTTATGCTTTTTAAATACCATTGTTAAAACACAACACACACAAGCTTGCTGGCCAGGTTGGGTCTTCCAAACAATTTAATTTCTCAGTTTTCAAGACTTCTCATCCATTTCCTTACCTCTGCCTCTTTCTCTCCACTCCTGCTATTGTATATTAGTCACAGTTTAACTAATGTGGAAGCTTTCAGGCCGGTAGCCAGAGAAACACTGCATCCTGACCCCACCAGCTTGGATGCCTAAAACTGGAAATTTTGACCTTTGTTCAGTTAAGCTGTTTTTTTCATCCTCTTCTCTGGTAACATTAAAACAAAATCTTTGAAGTTAATTATTAGCCTTATGTACATTTTAGACTGTGATATTGTATTAGATATTTAGTACTAGGAAACAGTTTTGCAAAGATGTTCTATTTAGCATGTCTTTTTCAGAAGGATTTGTTACAAGAACTTGAATCAGAGGTAGAGTTGAATGTGGCCCACTAAGTCCTGAGGGAATACACCTTTAGGGCCCCAGTCTTGTCACATACACTGATTTTTTTTTTTAAGTGTCTTATTCAGATTATAGTTCTGTTGCTTTGTTTATGTTAATCAGATCTTGGGCCGCATCTCTAGATATGGCCCAAGACACAGATATCTATGTCTGCTGACATAGCAGGGTGACCAGACAGCAAATGTGAAAAATTGGGATGGGGGTGGGGGATAATAGAAGCTTATATAAGAAAAAAGCCCACAAATTGGGACATCTGGTCACCCTAGAGGGGAGAGAAGAGATGCCGTGCTGGTAACCATTAGTGTATGCATAGTAAAACCAGAAAAATTGCGCTTTTTCTTATATAGTTTGTTTTGTTGGCAAGGGGTTTAGTGGCTGGAATAAGCTGTAAAGGACAGTTTTGCTGGTATAAGATAGGTACACACCAAGAGCTCTTTGCTGGTATAGTATACCTATACAATTATAATAGCAAAGGACTTATGCTGTAGAATTGACCCCCGTGATATCAAGTGCCTTTCTGTTGTGGAAAATGAAATCTATCTTTCCAAGGTACCATTTCTAAGGAACCATTGTGTCCTTTAATAATAATAATTAATAATAAAAACCCAGATAAACATTTAATGACCAGAGCTTCACTTGCATTTCTCTTTGTTCTAGGATATGCTGCACCACCATCACAGCATAACTATCCCAACATGTACACCATCATTCAACAGCCAGCTACTACCACCTCCGTTGTGGTGGTTGGAGGCTGCCCTGCCTGCAGGTACAGTTCTCTCCAGTTGTTTTTCAGCTTTTAAAACGAATTGCAGATCTCTGGCCTTGAAACCAGCTGTTATGGTTTTAAATATCAACTAATTTCATTTTGCATATTTATATATAAAGTAATGGTGGGAAGTTCTCACTCATCCCATTGAAGCATAACCCTGGAATGAAACTTTGGTTATGACCATAGTCCCTTCTGTCACCTACCATTGCTATAGATAGGACTCCTTCATGATATCGCCATGTGGGGTCCTAGTCAGCTCTGATTTTCCTTTTGTAGGTTGGTGAAGAAAACCTGGGATTTTTCCTTCCATGTACTTTCTCTTAAACTATGGCTAAAGTAGTGGGGAGTGCTCTCTTATCAGGGTGGCTTCTCATTTGTATTGGTACAATATTGATGATTCTAGCAGTATGGAAGTCCACTTGCCGCTGAAGAGTTGGCAGATTAAAAACATAGGGGGTTTGCAGCCAGGTGTTAATCCAAGATAGAGCATGGGAGTCAGAAAAGATTAATTGGAAGTTCCTCTACTAATTAATTAAGACCAAACTCCTCTCTTTTTATTATTAAACCACTGTTATTCACTGAAGAGACATTAGGATGCTCTAAAGAAAAGGTTAGAGAATACCGAATATATGCCACCATATAAATTAATTAGTATTCCTCTCCTGGAATACTGCGTTCAGTTCTGGTCAGTCCAGCTCCAAAAGAAGATGAGAGAGAACATATTCACAACAGATGATGAGCTCAGATTATAAAAAAGCCCAAGATTTACCTCAGAAATGATCAATCTTAACACTTGCAGCTCTGGGGTGCTGAGCTCCTTCAGCTTCCGCTGAAGTGTGTGAGAGCTGTACTTGCTGCCCAGCCAGCACCTTGCAGGATTGAGCCTTTATTTAGAGATCTGTGCTTAGGAGAGGGACCCATCAGAATAGCACAAATGGTATCAAGCACTGTTGTCCTAGAGTAATGTTCTGATGAGTCTCAACACAGTAATAAGAAGATATGAATGAAGCATCCTCTGACTTTCGTGGAATGGAATTGTACTGTGGGTAGTCAGATCCTGCCTTTGAAGTCTGATCTCTACCTTGAAAGGTGGGTCTAAAAGATGGAGACTCTTAGAATGCTATGTAAGGGCTGATGCTGTTGAACTACATCAGTTTAGGCTGAAACTATAGCAGCTAGATAAAGTCAGGCTAGATATTAGATGCACATTTTTAACAGTGAAGGTAACTAACCATTGGACTGCGTAGTTGGGATGTTGTGGATTCTCTCACTTGAAGCTGTTAAATCAAGATGGAAGGCCTTTCTAAAAAATGTTGTAACTTAACTAGAAAATAGAGCTTGATAGAATGTCAATTAGTAATTCCTCTGTGTCCTTTTCTGTATAGGAAGTCAGAGAAGAATGATCATAATGGTCCCCTCTTGCCTTAAAATCTGTAAAGCTGAAAGGGAATTTAACCTGAAAATAGTGAATCTTCTGCACTAGATTAAACATCAGTGGCCTCTTGCAGATTTTTCTGTAATTCTTGTTTCTCTTTCTGTTGGTAGCTCCCTCAGTATGGTATGGAGGATTCCTTGGAAGCTTCAGATCTGAAAATGTAACCTCCTAGCACAAAATCCCTTTCTAGGCAGTGGAATTTAGTTGAACGCCTCCAAAAGCCTGAGCAGTGCTCAGCACAAGGATGTTGTTCATTGTTTGGTCCAGACATTTGTAGAATGTTGACATCTGAGCCTTGTAGAAGTCAGTGTTAAGTCTTTGCTTAGAGTCCCTCTTCTAAAGTGCCTACATGCCTCTCTCTGATGGACAAATCCAATGCTCTGCATGCTGCTTTTCCACTGTCTGATTATTCTCTACAGAGAATAGGGGTAAGACATTTTAGCTTAGTCTCCTCTGAAGAAGGATCCTGAGAGTCCCTTTCCCTTTAGATCAGGGGTAGGCAGCCTATGGCACGTGTGCCGAAGGCGGCACACGAGCTGATTTTCAGCGGCACTCACACTGTCGGGTCCTGGCCACCGATCTGGGGAGCTTTGCATTTTAATTTTTAATTTTAATTTAATTTTTTAAATGAAGCTTCTTAAATATTTTATTTACTTTACATACAACAATAGTTTAGTTATATATTATAGACTTCTAGAAAGAGACTTTCTAAAAATGTTAATGTATTACCAGCACGCAAAACTTTAAATTAGAGTGAATAAATGAAGACTCGGCACACCACTTCTGAAAGGTTGATGACCCCTGCTCTAGATTAAAATCTACTGCTTCTGCCTTAACTCCTCAGGCTCTGTTTCAGCCTACAAAAAATGACACAATTGGGAGGGAGAAATAATAATATTTACTCCAAGATACGATGATTACAGGGCCCCTTTTAGCTTCTGTAAGATGCACATTCAGTTGTAGGAAGTGAAGCCTTAGGACCAGTAGCAATATCCACAGATAGGCTGATGCCACACTGCTATTTTTTTGTGTACTAGTTCAAACAGTGCTATTACTTGTCTGCCTACCCAGGCTGTGAAGCGCACTGTCCGGGGAGCAATGTAGACAGATATTTCTTAACTAGGGCAAATGAGCAACTGCATGGCAAGAAGTTAGATTTGTGAAGTTTTCAGCTTTAATGGTTCAAGCTATTCTTGGTCATATAAAATGGTTTAAAGGCAGGACTAGATTAACATTATCCCTTGAACATTATTTCATTTGCAAGCAATAAATGATTTGACAGATTCCCAAGAATGACACACATTGCACAGTATTCATTAAAGTTCCAGATACTGGGGTTGTGGTGGGGAGAGACAGGAGGAGAGACAGTTATGCCTACACAGTGCCTTACACAATGGGAAGGTGGTCTCTAGGTACTACCATCATGTGCATTAGGAAACGTGTAATGTAAGAATTCCAGCATCCATGCTGAGCAGCTGCTGGTTCTGAATTGCTTCACAAGCACTGGATCCTGCTGAAGATCTGACTGAGAAATGACCTACCATACCAAGGTGAGAGATGAAATGCACAAGAGTTATCTCACTGTTTGGAAATAGCTAGCTGCTAGATAACTACCTCTGTGATCACACTGCAGTGTTGAGCACAGTAGCTCAAGCAGAGCTAGCGGGTGTCTGTCCACTTGCAGGTGGAGGTACCTTTCCAGCTGCAGTATAGACATACCCTTAAACACTCTTCAATTTCTCTACTTTCTTGGTGCTGCAGTGTTTGGGTGGGACAAACTGCAAAGGGATATTGATTTCTTTTTAAACAAATTTTAAGAAAACTAATGCAAGTGATTTTCTTGGCCTAGTGTTTGCAAATGTGTGTGCTCTTTTTTTCAATCTGGACCAGTAGGGGATTCCTTTGGTGGCTTAGAGCTGGTGTTGCCAGCTGTAAATTGCCACCTTGCACTCATGGGTACTGTGACAGTGGAAGGTGTATGGCTAGAGTACTACTGTCCTGTGGTAATCACTGCCCAGTGAAATGGCCACTTGGGAGGTCTTGCAATTTGGGCAAAAAATTGTGCAGCCTGGAGGGCTGCTTTAGGATTGGGAGATGGGGTAAAGTGGTATTAAAACCATATTAATCCTCTTCTCCACTGCCCCCCCACAACTTCCTGGCTTGTATAGATTTGGCTGGACTGAAGAATATTGTCCCTTTGGTTTTGGACTATATTTGTTTGTCCCTTTCACCCAAGTGTGTCTCTTCTGAGAGAGTGAATACTGAAATTGTACAAAATGGCATCTGATTATGAATAAACTCAAGATTCCAGCCTTTTCTGCATGTTGGTTAAATCAGACAGGACCCACTTCTGTGGCAAATATAAGGAAACTATATGAATGAAAATTGTAAATACGTCCCTTTTTCCCCCCAGCAAAAATGCATTTATTTAGATTTAACAGACATTTTAAAAAAGTGAAAATAGCTATTAAGTAGAAAGCTTTATGCTCCTATCAGTCCTTTGCTCCATTTTGTAGCAAATGTGAATTTCATGTATGCAGTGACTATGTTGAGGGTGGCAATAATCAACATGTTGTTGCACCTTGTAGGAAGTAAAGTCCCTTTGGAATTGTATCTAAGATTGATGCTATTACCAGGAACCCAGTAGGAATAGGTGCTGGTGACAGAGGTTGCTGCCAAAACAAGACCCAAATGTGACTGAAAACTAAGTAGCTCACTACACCGTATTACACAGCATGCAGTAAAAATGTGCTGTATTGTGTGCACAAATTGCAGAGACAAAATTCATCCCTGTTAAGGGTTAGCAGTGGTGCTCTGCTTTCGTTTGGTGGCTGGAGAGGTTAGAACAAGGAACTCAGTAAAGCATTACGTAAGCTCAACTAAAAAAACCTTGATATGGCAAATCTAGCAGTTGCCTGAATCCTGTCATTTGGAGATGCTAAAGTTGTCCACTTGGATATTTAAAGTTTCTCTCAATCTTGTAATAAAACTGCACTAAACACATGCCCCTGGCAGGAGCAAGCCTGCTTCCCTGAGTGGAGAAAAGAATACAAGGGGGATGCTAGTGCTCAGTGGGTTCACAGAAGACAGCTGTGTGGATTGACCTTGTAGAGGTGGCCTGTCTAGAAAGGGGCTCAGCTGTGTCAGTCACAATAACTTTGTTTTCAGTACTCAGGATATTCCCTAAAACCAGGAAGCCTAGATAGCACTATCTGTTACAAACTCCATTATTTTGGCTGATCAAATATTCAGCCTACAAGTGCCAACTGTGTGTTAAATTGTAGTAACTTCTGTGTATTTGGTATCTTTGATCGCGTCCGTTCTGGCTCTTACAATGTGTTTAAGATGTTAATGTTCTGAGACTTTTTTCCGTTCACGCTAACATTTATCAGAAGGTTAATCATTCTCATCAACAAGCCTTTGAAACTAAATTACTTCTCAGAACTGAATGAGCAGCTGTAGGTAATCTTCAGTGTGAGACTCTGCTGTAGTATAAATAAACCTTCCTTTTTTATTTTTAGACCCTAGGAGTGGTGTGTGGTTTTTTTTTTTTTTTTAAAGCACATTAAAGCAGCTTATGGTGTAGGACAAAAATTACTTTCGGCTTGATTAATAAATCTTCAGATTGAGTACAGTAACTCACTATAACTTATTACCTAAGATGAGTAACGTACATAAGGAACAGACTGAAATATTGGTGTTCTGACTCCTTTTAAAAGTAGCTTCCCCTTCTAAATGTAGTAAAAGGCTAAGAAAAGGCACTGTTTGCCTGGGCATGTTCAATCTCTGATTAGGAGATGACAGGAACTAATCAATCCCACATCAAGTGTCACTATAGATAGCTTCTATTGTGGGAATTGATCCTGAAATAATAAACATGTTATAGGGAAGTCCCCCCAGCATGGTATGCTCCAGTATTTTCCCTATGTATACAAGTGCCACATGCAACTGGCTTAATTTATAGTCCATGTTTCTTTGTCCCTGGCACTTTTATGTCTTGCTGTCTCGCTGACTGGTTTGTCCCTGTGTCTGATGTCTGGCATGGATTGATGAATGTTTCATTATTGGTAAAAGGATGTGCTGGGCATTTTGTATTGCCAAAAATGTCCTCCAAATAACTTTCGTGTAGGGGAGAAGGGAGCTCAAAACAACTTCTACTCGCTGCATCAAGGACATCTGCTTAGTTGCAGAATTGGACCATAGGAGCAGATTCCTGAGAAGGTTAATTGTGATAGTTTAGACTGCAGCCATCAATTCTGATGTTTGTAGCTGTTTAGGGCTGGCCCTGATAGGTCCTGCTTATGTATTGATTTAAGTATAGTGTGTGTGTGTGTGTGTGTGTGTGTGTGTATTAAGGCTAGCTTGGAATTAGGCTGCTTATTCCTTTATAATTAAAGGTAATGGCCACTGGGTCACAGAGGAGGTGAATGCATGAGGGAGTGAGGGGGAGAATAAATTTATAATTAGCAAAGTGTAGGGAACCACGAAACAATGAGTTTTTCTGTAATAAAACAGGAAATATGTATATACAGGATGGGGACAGTGAATGTATGTGAATTCAAAAGATGGTATTAGTGTCATGCTAAGAGTGTATAGTCAGGAAATGCAAGAACCTTAAACACAGTATGTATTAGATGCTCAAATTATATTGTATACATTTGCAAAAGTAATTTTATTTATTGACCCCTGTAATGGAGCTTGACATTTTGTTTTCCAGAGGATGTGTGATTGTCCGCTAAAACTGAAACACAGCAATTCAACAGTCTCTCTATGGCCTATGATATACCTCTACATTTTCTAAAGTGTGTGTGTGTGTGTGTGTGAGAAGTTGCACAGTTAACCAGAAATGGTGAATAGTGGTCTGACTTCCAGAAGTCCTGAACCAGCTGCTGCTGTTTTCAGGTTTGGTGAGTGCTTAGTGTTTCTATAAATCCGGTCAGATCATGTGTAAGTACACACATGTCTCTAATTTCAAGCCTAGGTGCTTGAAGTTACTTTGGCCCTCTAATTCTTTGTTCCCTCTTTCCCGTTCCCTGTAACTAAGCTTTGTCCAAATAGCTATGAGATGCCTGTCTTAATATTTGACACATTAGCTGACTCTCTTCCCAAAAGATGTTTCTTCCAGCCTTGTGTATATGACAATCACGACACTCTTTCCTGGTTGCAGTTAAGGAACTGGAACAGAATCGGATTACAGTAGTGGGAGTCAAAGGGGACTGGACCCAGGGCAAACATGCCCTTTCACTGTGGCTAATATTTTAGACCTTTCTTCCTGTTATGTTTCAGGAGATGGATGCTAAAACTCCACTCTTCCATCCAAGAAACATGCAGTCAAGTTCCTAATCCTAGTCCTAGCCCATTAAGCAATAAGCACATACAGTTTCTCTCAGCTGTGTCCTGTCTCATAGGGTAGGTCTTCACTACCCACTGGATCGGTGGGTGGTGATCGATTTTATTGTGTCTTGTTAAGACGCAATAAATCGATTGCCAACGGCGCCCCCCATCAACTCTGGAACTCCAGCTTGCAGAGAGGCGCAAGCTGGAGTCGATGGGGGAGCATGCCGCTGACCGCTGCTGCCGTGAGGACAGTAGTTAAGTTGGCCGAAGATACGCTGACTTCAGCTATGTTATTCATGTAGCTGAAGTTGCATATCTTCGGTCAATCCCTCCCCCTGCTGTAGACCAGCCCATAGACACTGTTTCTTAAAGCTGACTGCTAATGGCTGTGCTAGTGTAGACCTGATATTGGCATTTTAACTACAGCACTCCAACCTACTCACAGCCAGTCTGGCCAACACTTGGTTAAAATGTGTCAGTGTCCTGTCTACAGTAATGCTCTTGCTGTTGCTAATGCTGTTGGGACTACAATGGTGGGAAATCTTAAGCCTTGTGTAGACAAGGCCTTTTTTAAATAAAAACCACCTATGAAGTGCAGGAGGCTGCATGCTGCTGCTGTTGAGTAACATCCTCTATGACTTCAATTAGGCTGCAGCAGGCCAGTTCTGTGGCACTGTGCAAGTGCAGCAATTGCATTTAATTACTCCATTTTAGACTTCTTGCTTACAATAAAAGGACCTAGTCTATGTCCCTTTTTTACTGTTCTTCCCCACCACCTCCCAGTGTTGAATGAAAGCACAAGATGCGAATGGTTCGTTAGAGTACTCTTCTTAGAGATGTTTGTCCGCCTGGAATGCACTCTTGGTGCAGATGTGTTTTGGCCAGCAGTGTCTGTTGGGGTTGTGTCTGTCTTTTAGCTATCTTCATATCCTCCCTCTTCTCCTCTGTCCCCCAGTGGAATAAAGGGAAACCATCCCTCAGTTCCTCTGGGATTCTGTATTGGCGAAGGAGTCTGATTCGGTAGTAGTGGGGAAGAAGGCTGGATAGTAGAATCCACATGGATGACCTTCTCCAGGATCCACACTTTATTTTCTTCTTCCAGTGATGTCCAAGTGGATTCTGCTCTTGCTGATTTAACAAGTAGTTGTCTACTTGGAGGTGGATAGTAGGAGTTCTAATTTACACAATGGCTGCAGAACAGCCTTACCAAAATGGCCATCTGATCTAGAAGCCTCTACCAAAGAACAGTGTCTTGTGTTTAGATTGAGCTCCACAAGCTGTCGTCCTGATTTCAGAAATGGGGATATTCTCAAACAGACATCGGAGGCTTCCTGAGCTCTGATGAATGAGCTTTAACATGGCTAGGTGGCTCTAACTTGCTAGCTCATAAAAAGTTATTTTGGTACCTGTGAGCATATTGCCTGATCTTTAACCCTATCGGCAAAGACCACAAACAGGGGCTCTAGGTGTGCTCCTGAATGAGGTAATGTGGCAGTGCCCTTACTACATCAACTGTATGAAGTTTAGCTTCCTCTGGGGTTGAGTGAGGCTTGGGGAAGAGAACTGGGAGATGCGGGGGTGGGTGGGGAGGAAGGCTCATATGGAACTCGGAAACAACTTGGGAGAGTAACTTAGATCAGGCCTGACTGTGATCTACTCCTTATGAAACACAGTATAAGGGGAGCTCTCTACTTCTTTTTCCCCCCTCACCACCGAGGGTCTGAATCTTCTTTAACCTTTCAGTGGCTGTAATGCTACTAAACAGGCAGCCTTCGTTAATGGGTGGGATAGGGAACAAGTTGCTAAGGGCTCAAAGGGCCCTTCAACTCTGTTAACCCTGGGGATCCAAGAAAGAAGGGGCTCCCAAACTGGAGAGGGGGTAGGGAAGGGAGAGACATGAATTAGTCCCTTAAAGAATCTAGCCACTGTAGGGTGAAAAAATAGTGTGGCCTGGGAGAGGTGAATAATGTGCAGATATCACTGCTAGATAGACCCTATGGAACTAAAAGCCTGGATCGTTACATGTAATGGGTCTTCAGAAAGACAGATGGTGCTGAAATGCCCAAACAGAAAACTGTTTTCTTTTTAGCTCTGTAAGTCAGTCTAGTTGAGGCTTTCCTGCTTTAGAGCAGAATGTTCTGAACTTCAGCTGAACAGCTTCTTTTGGTAGACGGCAGCCAGCCAACATCGAGGCTGTCAGAGGCAACAATGCTGAGCCTGAGTCTAGGATCTGACTGTTCTATGAGATTGCTGGGCAGAGCAGGCAAAGTGATCGGGGCTGTGTTGAGAATTTAGCAGCCAGGGATTGCCAAGGAGCCAGAGCTTTGACGCCCATGCTTGCTGGAGGTCTTGGCTTACTGGAACAGGAGGGAGGATTGAGCCTTAGCTATGTCTTAGCACCCAAGCAAGTGTTCATGCAGTGCTTCTGAGTCTGCTTGAAAAAAAGAAGGGCTGATGGAGCAATAGTCAGGGATTTGCCCTTCACCTGAACAAAAAAAGCATATAGCATGCCCATTGAGGGGCATGTGTTAAATCTAGCTTCTGCCATAAAGGTCTGCTACTCTGAGGTCAAGCCGGGGGCGGGGGGAGGATTCTAAATCTACTAACAAACTATGGGAAACTATAAAGAAGGAAAAAGATGTAAACCCAACTGAAAAACTAAATTGCTGACACTGAGGACAGGCCTACACTTAAAAGCTGCAGAAGCTGCACCACTATGGTGCTTTAGTGAAGCTGCTGCCCATGCTGACAGGAGGCCTTCTGTTGATGTAAGTACTCCACCTCCGCGAGAGGCAGTAGCTGTGTCAACAGGAGAAGCTCTCCTGCCGATGTAGGGCTGCCTGCACAGGAGGTGAGTACTCGGTATAACTATGTTTTGGATTTTTCACACCCCTGAGGGACATAGCTCTATCCATGTAAGTTTGTAGTGCAGACCTGGCCCATGTTGTAGAGAAGAAGGCAGATGCTGCAGTGGTTTGGTCTCATTGCCATGGGCAGGAAGAAGGAACTGAGGGATGACTGCACCTCCACTGCACTTTGTGCCCTTGGTTTGGGGCAGCCAAGCGCCAGGTGCTGAAGGTATAGCCCCAGCAGATGCTGCAGGCTAAAAGGGTTCACCTGTGCCACGTCCACAAGAGTGGAATCTATGTGGGCTCCCCCTAGTGGGACCACTTTTCCTTCTCACTCTGTTCCCAGGAATTGCACTTAGGGGCATGATGCTAGGAATGCCCCAAATAATTACTGCCAGCATTACCTCTACTGTGGAAATTTTTTACTGTGACTGACTGTCAGCTCCTCTGTCATGAGTGCTTTC
Organism: Dermatemys mawii; assembly: GCA_007922305.1. NCBI lineage: Eukaryota > Metazoa > Chordata > Testudines > Dermatemydidae > Dermatemys > Dermatemys mawii. The sequence continues at coordinate 13,417,719 of ML677381.1, read as the reverse complement.
CGGGTGCTGATGTTGAATAACTTACATGTTCTTAACATTTTGCCACTTAGACAGCATCGTGTGCCTAACACCTAAAATGCCCACGGGTTGTAATGCAGTTTGTGGTGGTGAGGAGGAATGGCTTTTTCCTAAGCTACTGAAGAAACTAAAATTTGGTAGACACTGTGTAGGCAACAGAAGAATTGCCTGTAGACTCTCTGCATTTTTTTTTTTTCTTCAGCTCCCCCTCTTCCTTCATTCCATTAGTTTAACTTATACAATAGGTGCTTGTGATTGCCCTTTATCATTAGTGAAACCACACAGTTCAGCACTGGCTCCTTGCCTGTCAAGGAATACTTTGATGCTACATCACGGCCACTCCTTTTGGCTTTCTTTGTGCAGTGGAGTCCTAAAGGACACGCCTTGTTAAATGAAGTAAGTACAGGTTATAATTTTAGCCTATTTAGTGAAACTCTCCAATTTGCTGTTTCCTAAATCTGAAAGTTCAAGGCTCTCTGGCTGCGATTCTCAGAAGTGATGTCATTTTTTTGGGGATGCTCAGAGAGAATGCTCTGTATTAAAGCCAGGCACTAGAACTGAAAATCCTCCTCTTCTCATTCTCTCTGCTGCTCACATCAGTAGAAAACTAGCTATAGAAATAAAAGCATTAAACCAAAGCCAGACTATAAACCAAAAAAGCACATTCAGTGTTGGAGAAAGTGCAACTCTAGTGTGACCCACTCCAGGGAAGATGCATCTGGGCTGGGTGGACAACAGCCTCAGAAAGGTCCCACCCAGACAGGCCTCTCAAGTTGATAATGGGGGTAGGAACAGGAAGCACATTCTGAGCATCTGGATTTTTCTAACAGATCAGCAGCAGAAACTGTTGTTGTTGTTACAGTCATGGGTTAATCCATGCATCTTTGAGACTTATTCCTGTGTGCACATGGATCTAAGATAATAGTCCTGTGTGTATTTTTAAGCTTTTTAATCAGCATCTCCCAAGCTGAAGTGCTGGTGATGGAAAACCTGAATGATCACACATTTAAAGCTCTGAATCTTTTCCTTGGTAATGCATCTCTTTCTCTCTTGTCCCACAGTCGTGGTAAAGCTATATGCCAGCATTTACACTTTTTTTTTGTTTTGTTTTGTTTTTGTTTTTGTTTGGAGCCCTAAGTGATCAAAGTCAATCATCTTTTGCATGTGACGTGTAAGTCTCTTCTTCTGTAGTGTGTGTGTTCTTCCACATCCTCTTCCCGGAACAGATGTGTGACCATTTAGGGAGTGTGCAGGCAGTTACAGGAACCAGGCATACCAAAAGCTTTACAGTAGCGTGAAGCAATAGCTTATTTGAATGTGGCTGGCTTCACTGCTGACTGTACTAGCAGCTATGGACTACTTGCATGATCATGTTGCTGTTGGATTGGGGAGATTTGCTGTGTGCTCTTGGATGCTCTCTTTCAGGGCCCAGAGGAGGACTGTCTGATCTGTGTTATGTACTGGAGGGAGAAAGGACCTCTTTCTAGCTTGATTTTTTTTTTTTTTTTTTTTTTTTTTTTCATTCAAGAAGTGATGTTTGAAATCTGCCTCTTTTCATTGCACACTTTCCTGGCTATTTCTGGCCTGGTTAGATAATACTAATTATGTTCCTTAGTAAAGTGTTCTGGGGTTGATTGGATAAAGGTTCCAAGTGGCAGATCTGGACATGGAAACCAGATTTCCTGAAGGGAGGGCAGCATTCACGAGGCTGACACCTACCAAAGAGGTATAGTAGAGGCTATTCCATTGTGTGCTTCAGGGGTAACTGAGAGGCTTTGGTGTCTTGCAGTATAGATCTGAATGCTACCAACCATGAGTGGAAATAGATTGATTTGATTTTATTTATTTATTTAGATAGATATAGTGTGGCCTGGGTATCCTTGATTGCTTTCAGAGCTTCTAATGGTATGATTGGGTCAAACTGTGAGGCGGAGGACATCTTTATTAAACTTTGCTTTGTCTGGTGGGGATTCCATACCTCTTCTGTGAAGTAGGATGAGCTTTCATGGTGGGATGATACTTGGAGATAGGCAAGCTGAATTAAGTGGTTCCTAATTTGACTTGGTGTATTCTATTGTTGATTAGAATGGTCTCTTGATTTCCTTCAGGGGTAAGAAAGGCTTGTGAGAGCTCCTTCAGCCTGGCTGTCTATATGTATGACTTGTGCTCTACTTTCCAGTCTTCATACTTTATCTCTGTGTCTGATCTATTGAGTGCATCTGGGAGTGGGTTAGCACCCCATTGGATTGCAAAGCTTAAGTGGTTGTAGTGTTTAGACTGTCTAGTGTGATGTGGTACTTTCCGTAGCATCTTGCAAGCTCACTTGGCCTCTGAGCTTTCGGGGATGTGCCATCCTGGAGTGGGCAAACCCCAGAGCCTGCTCCCCAGCAGGAGCTCAAGGGCCAGGTTAAAACATATGATGGGCTGGACGTAGGCTGTAATTTGCCCACCCTTGAGCTGGAGACTACTTGGACTAACCCCATGGCTTGTGTAGTAGGTAATGAGGCTTGCGCCTGTAATGTTAACTAACCTAACAAGTGTTCAGTTTTCTGGGATGATTAAGTTCTAGGTTTAAATTATGGCTGGAAGAGCCATTAGCTGGCTATACAAGGTTAATGCTTAACTTTCATCTGAAGACTGAATTGATTTTTTTTCTCCTTTTTGCACCTAAGGCTGGAAGAAGATGCTGGCATGGTGTAGCTGATTCTTAGGATGGGCCCAAGCCATCAAAAAGGAAGACTAAGAATACCCAATAACAATTCAATCCCTAGTTTTCCCCCTTTGGAATTTTGCTGCAGTTTGGAAAAGTGTAAATGCATTGGAAGGAAGCTAATTCCTCTTTGAGCCATTGGAAGATCTTCCCCCTAAAGGAATTATGTGACATAGCATATTTTCATAAAATCAGATGGAGTGCAAATGAGTGAATATAATGTAACTGGAATATGCTTCATGCAAAAGGTCTCTTGTAAGGTATCATTACAAAGCTTATAATCTGAGTGTGTTCATCCTATTTGTATGAATGTATCATTCTTGTATCTGAAACTAGGAATATAAAATAACTCTGGGGTCCTATTGTAGTTATGAAAAGTGAGGGCCATTAATGGTGGTTTAGAATCTTGATGGTTCCCATCAATTAGGACAATTGACTGGAGACGGCTCTGTTTACGTGTAAGCCTTCATGTGAGTCAGGCCAGGCATGTCACCTGATACTGGAATCCATTTTAAATCTGGTGCTTTTCCATTTAGGAGGAGTGGTGGGGGGACCTAAAGAGACAAAATTCCCATCTTGTGCCAAAGCTATAAAAGGGGGTGGAACAGAATAAAATAGACTGCACTCATGAGAAATTCCCTAGCTCCCACCTGAGCTGAAAAAAGTATTTGTTTCAGAGGAAAGGATTGGAGCCAGACTAGAAAGGAGTCTAGTCTGTGAAAGAAGCTTATTGGAACATCTGAGGGTGAGATATTATCTGTAATACAGTAAGAAACTGATTAGGCTTGTGTGTGTGTTTGCTTTTATTTTGCATGGTATCTTGGAACCAGTTAAATCCTACTTTTTATATTTAATAAAATCACTTATTGCTTATTAATTAACCCACAGCAAGTAATACCTGGGGGAGCAAACAGCTGAGTTTACCATGTATAAGCTTTATATAGAGTAAAACAGATTTATTTTGCATTTGGATCCAGTTGGGAACTAGGTGTTTGGGTGCTAAAGACAGGAGCACTTTTTAAGCTGTTTTCAATTAAGTCTGAAGCTTGTAGGGGATATGGTTCAGAGCTGGGTCTGTGTGTGTAGCAGGCTAGCATTTCTGGCTCAACAAGGTACTGGGTACTGAATTCCTAAGCTGCCAGGGAATACTGGCTCAGAGGTGGTCTCAGCCCAGCAGGTGGCAGTCCCAAGGGGGTTTCTGTGACCCAACCCGTCACATTATTTACAACTGTTGCCTTCAAGCAGTACTGAAGTCATTTTTCTTTGATATCCTCTTGTCATTTGACTTTCCACCAGGCTCGAAGATCACATGTCTTAAATGGCAAATCTAGCTGCTTTTTTTTCTTTCCCCACAAAAAACAAAACAAATCTGATAAGGATGTTTTTCAAATCAGCTGACTACTTAGCAACTATATACTGAAACCTCATGTGGTCATGTGCAATTTATTAAGAATATTTTCTCTAGGACTGAAGTGCAAGGACTGTAAGATTTGAAGAGTGGCCACGTAGAAAAAATTAATTAAAAATTGCAACAAAGTGCATGTGTCTAGTGGCAGGATCAATTTAAAAATAACTGATTTAAAATTTGAAAAACATTTTAAATGACAAATGCACATTACTATATTGGATTTTGAGTACTTATTTCTTTAGTTTCCTGCGAGGGGGGAGGGTCCCAGAATTCAGGCTGCAGTCCAAGCTGGAACATTTACACTGCAGTTAAGCAGGCCTAAGTCCGAGTCAGCTGGTACAGGCCAGCCATGGTGTTTTAATTGCAGTATAGACATTTCTAAGGGCACATCTGCATAGTCCTGAAAGATAAAGCAAATCACTTATGCCTCCTTGGTAATCCTACCTTTCAGTACCTAAACAGGGGTTCAGGAACCCAATTCTATGCCAATATTTCTGCATAATTTATCCTGTGTATTTGGAAAAAGTTCAAATATTGAATGTTTAGCTTTTTAACACTGAAGCAACTTGCTTTTGAAGTGACAGATTTTATGCCACTACATATTTTTTTTTTTTTAAGGAAAGTACAATTTGTCCCTGGTGCTATAAATAAACATATGTTTAACTAAGCAGGTAAATGGTCCAATTTGAAATCAGTGGAACTATTCCTGTGAGGAAAGTTACATGTCTGCTTGAGGCCTCGATGGGGTGGTTGTAAAGTTAAGAATGTGTATAGTAAGTGTTTATAGTGTCAACTTTTAACTTGCTACATTTTTGTTTTATGTATAATAGTCTGGTAAATTAACATAAGGTCCTACTAGTGGTAGTGGCATTTAAAAATTTTTTAATCTACATCATAAAATGAGGTACACTTGCAATAGTACACTTTCAAATTAACTTTACACAGCTTCAACTTGAGTTAAAATTTAAAACCTAGCTTTAAAAAAAAAATCATTTATTTTAAATCACTCTTACATATTACACTAAGCTGTGATATGTTAGCATTTTATTCACATATGGGAAGAGCTTTTTAGGGATGACAGCTGGACTGTTCACACTGGCCTGAAACTGGCATGGTGCAGGCTAGGCCACTGCTCCCCACAGCTCCCATTGGCCGGGAATGGCGAACCGCGGCCACTGGGAGCTGTGAGCGACTGTAGCTGCGGATGGTCAGGTAAACTAAGTGTTTTGCAGCCCGGCAGGGGCTTACCTTGAGCAAGCCGCAGAACAAGTTTGGGAATCCTTGCTATATAGCTTCTCAAAGAAAAGGTCTTCCAGAATTTAACATGGGGAAAACCTTTTTTTTTCCTTAACCTTGCTTGCAGGAGCAGCTGAACCATTTTGGCTGAAATTTCCCTGAACAATTCAACCTCAGACACCTGGCATGTAATATTTCAGTTCAGAGCGTTAATTTGTCAAATTTATAAGCAACTGAAAACACTTAAGAACTGTGGATAAACTTTAACAGGAAGAGCTGCCAGCTGTGCCTACAGTGTCAGCAGGCATTTTGACTTAACTCTTTTTCTTTCCTCCTACAGAGTGGGTGTGTTGGAAGACACCTTCACCTGCCTTGGTGTCTTGTGTGCCATCCTATTCTTTCCAATTGGAATTCTGTTTTGTCTTGCTCTGAGGCAACGAAGATGTCCTAACTGTGGGGCAACTTTTGGTTAAGGGATCAACCTGAACAGGCTTATGGAGGCCACATCTATTGTAGTACTTGTTTCTAATGTAAATGTCATGTACAATCATTTTATTTGATTATGCGTCAGACCTGTTTTGTAAAATGTGATGAAATGAGTCTTGCATGTGATAAACTTAATCTGTATTATGAGCATGTGCATTGCAAAATATGAAACCCCACCTTGTTTCCATGTTTAATGGCATCTTTAAACTTAAATAAAACTGCTTCTCTTTTTGCAATCTTCACAATTTGTGGCAAGGCTGAATTTTGTATCAAAATAATGTCAACTGGTTCTGTGTATGCGCACTTTCACCATGTACCTTTTGTTTTAAAAAAAGTTAATCGCTTTAATAGGCACATTAAAACCCATAACCTTTGTATGCAGACAACCATACTAGCTGCAGTGTTAAATTCCAGAGGTTTAAAGTGAGAAATATAGACAGTAATGATTCTAACCATAGAAGTGAACTATTGTTATGAAGAATATTGGCACAGCTTGGGACTGAGGACCCAGCGCTAGTCAACTTTTTTTTTTTTTTTTTTTTTTTTTTCAAATTTTGAAAACTTCTTGCATTTTTTGACCAACTATGGAGCTGATTCAAACATCTGGAAGTCTCAAATCATGGTTTTTGAAATTTTGTTTGGACTAGCTCTTACCATATGCTCCACAGGATACAGCAGTACTAAAACTTATTTCAGGATGTGTAAAGAGGTATTAACATGCACAAGCTGGAAAACTCTGGTCTCTTGAACTTCTTCAAAAAAAATATGCTGTTGTACTTTCTCACTTTAAAAGTAGAAAAAAGATGAGACCGTAAAATTAGCAACTGAAAGACTACAGAAAAATCTGTTGAGAGTAACAATAGATATTCACAAATATTGAGATAGATAATACAGCAGTAAATAGATGCATTAAGTATGGTACGAAACTAATGGCACTAATTTTTAGAAATACATAACTTAACCTGTCAAACACTGATTTATACTGTATTGTTAAACTTCTGTTTATGGTACTTTCCACAGAAATTCATGTTGATGAAATGTGTCCTAAAGTATTAAAGCTAATGAACTAGCTTGTACTGAAGAATTCTGCCCACACACACACCTGTGCCATGAGGTACAGTACGAGAAGACATGAGGCAAGTAGAGCATTGACTATTCTTACATTTTCTAGAAAGAAAAGGAGCAACTTACCTCTTCCTTATAGCAATAAAATGCACAAAAGAAATCAGACATGACAATACAACCACGAAGATGTAAAAATTTGTCTGGCATGATCTGACGTATTTTAATCTCTGAAAAATGGTTGAGCCAATATCTAATGTTTTCAAGTTACAATCTTGCAATTCTCATTGGCTTGCTAAGTGAGACTGGCAGTTGGATTGAAATTGCTGAAGCAATAAGCATAAGAAAATGAAAAAAGCATCGGGTCTTGTTGTTTAATAACATCATTGAGAGTTATTTCTTGAAAGTGCTTGATCCAGAGCCCTCTGAAGTCTAATGGAAATGCTCCACTAATTTCAATAGCTCTCTGAAGTTCAGTGGGGAGAAGTAAAAACAGAAATAGCACCAAGGAACTAAAACAGATTAGAAATGTGAGTGGAAAGTAACAAGATTAAATTTAAAGACTGCTTTTTTTTAGGGTGTGGAAGAATAATCCACCAATTAATGGGAAGATAAAACCTGTAAAGAAATGCTGAGATGTCTAGGTCTGACAACTGTTTTAAGTAGCATAATAATTTTTGGGCTGCAGCACACTGTGGGGTCCCTTTGACAGCACCTTAATATTAAATTGTCCATTCCTCATAACTAAACATGCAGGTCAGGCGGAGTAAAAAAATCCAAGACAGAGACTCATTTTAATTTATTCCTGAATGTCGGATGTACTTTGGCCAAGAAATGCAGGCAGAATTACAACTATAAAAAAAACACATTAAGAATTACATAGAGAATGAGGTCTTGTGTAGAGTAATGGGCTAAAATTAAACTTCCCTCAACACTTTAAGAGAATAGACAAACATCTTTCAGGCGCAGGTAGCGGACACAACAATTATGGACACTAAGCTGCTGGGTGCTCTCACAACCCAGCAAAGCACTAGAGCCACACCAAAATCTTCTAGGTCCTTGTCTCCGGACATAAATTTATTTGAACACAGGACTCAAAGTAACCTACAACAAAGCTATCTCTCTGACCAAACCAGGCTGCAGGGCCTCTGGGGCTTTCCCCTTGCACCTCTGCCCTGGAAAAAGGAGGATTTGCCCTTTGCTTTAAATCTCTGCTGAATCATGCAACAGGCAGGCAGCCCTTAAGTGTGTGACAGGAAGACCTAGCCAGAAAGTGTTAACACCAGATTGCACAATACTCTTGAAAGTAACTACAGAAAAATCTTGCATTAGTTGGAAGGTGTTAATGGACCAGATTTTAATATGAATCTTCTACAGTGATGTATTTTCCAAGGCAGAGGTGCTAATGTCTGAGTGTACTTCATCAAGCTGACTATCAGATACAGCAACTGAAGCCACCCTACTATGATGCTACATGATAAAAATGTAAGCTATTTTTAAAAGTGTAGTAGGTAATCTGTACTGCATTTTATTTGGTACCTGAAATCAAGAAACCTTGCAGGAGGCACATTCTCTTTCTTAATATACTGTCATTGTTCAGGCCCAAGAAGTATATTGTTGCATCCATAACTTTTTAAGACCACTAACTATTAAAACATATCAGTGAAAATTACTTCCATTAAATTGTTTCCCTTTTCTTATAATTTAAGCATGACTGAGAAACTGACACAGGGGGAATAGATATGTTCAATATTTGCAAACCTATACTTATTAAGTATTCTACAAATTCTGAAGTGTTTCATAATTGACTAGATTCTGGTGCCAGTGCTTATGTAAATTCAAACAGTGTGTTAATGCTAGCAGAGATGGCCTTTGCCAATACTCTGAGAGGCAGAGTAGGAGCATTGGTCAGGACATTCATGTTAGCGCCTTCTTTTTGAAAGATTACATAAGCCATAACTATCCACACACAGCCACCAAAGATGATGTAGGGCCATCTTTGTACAAAAACACATTGTTAGTGTTCAGCAGGAGCTTGATTCTGCAACTTTCTGGGTCACAGGTGTGTCAAAGATAAAAGGATAAGGCTGCTTATTAACAAAGCTTTAAAACATTCATGATGGCCGATGGTTTTCCAAGTGTTATGACATAAATGGATGACCCCATGGTTAGGAAGTCAGACTCTGTGGTCTAGTATTGCAGAATTTGGTGCAGCACAGCAGCTTCAGATCTGCTGAAATATTTCTGTTGGCTACTATCAGACAAGGTAACTAACTTGAATGGACTGATCCAGTTCAGTATGGCAGTTTCTGTATTCTTTGGTTTACCTTTCTGCCAGTTTCCTTCAGACAAAAATTACATATTTGTTTCCTAGTTAGATAGCTTTTTATACAAATCTCTTTCCAGATCACATCACCTGACCTTTCAAAGTAGTGCCACTATCCATGAGTATGAATCCACAAGCTTACATTTGTATAGCGCTTTTAATGCTGAAGGACTGCAAAGCACTTTACAAACTAGATACAAGAATTACTTTACCTAACTGAAATTTTAGCTGTTACAGTATACAGAAACACTACATACCAATTTCTCAAAGGTAGTGAGGAAACATGATATCCAAGTAATACTGAAAGAGGAAGGTAGGAACATAAAGCAAAATGTAATACAGGAATTCCTCACTTAATATTGTGGTTATGTTCCTGAAAAATGTGACTTTAAGCAAAATGATGTTAAACGAATCCAATTTCCCCATATATATATATATACACATACATACACACAGTATAAGTTTTAAACAAACAATTTAATACTGGTACACAGTGATGATGATTGTGAAGCTTGGTTGAGGTGAAGGAGTCAGCGTGTGGGCTATTTCCCAGGGAATGCTTTAGTGCTAAATGAACTAGCAATTGGTTGAGTCCTCAAGGGTTAACTCTGACAGTCTACAAGGAGCAGGAAAGGAGGCAGGGCAGACAGAGACTCACATTTCCCCTTTAAGTATACTGCCTTGTTAATTAAATCAGCAAGCTGAACCACAGCTGCTACCAGCTCTATAGAAGATGGAGTAAGCAGAGTGCAGGAGCAGAGGGATGCCCTGACATTAGACCCCCATTTTTCTCTCCCGCCCCAGCAAGCAGGAGTCTCAGGGAGCAGCTCCAAGGCAGGAGCAGCAGTTGGCAGTGGGGGGAGGGACAGCTGAACTGCTGGCAATTGACAGCCTGTTGGGCAGCTGCTTCATGGAGAACTTAAGGGAGCAGGGAGCTGATGGGGAGCTGTCAGTCTACTCTGGTTCCAGCCACCCACCAGCTAGCTGCAATGGGCTGCTCTTCCTGCAAGCAGTGGACAAAGCAGTCAGCTGCGAAACAACATTAGAAGGGAGCATTGCACAACTTTAAACGAGCATGTTCCCTAACTGATCAGCAACGAAACACTGTTAACCAGGATGACTTTAAGTGAGGAGTTCCTGTATTCAAATTAGAATTGGACCTGTACAGTGGTGCAGATTTTCCTACTCTTGCAAAACAGACAATGGGATTTTAATGACAAAAAGTAGTCAAATCTGTGTTTACATATCTGGGAAATGGCACCTTGACAGTAGGGTGCTGCTTAGAATGGTGATGGATCACTGGGTCAACAGAGTTAGAGTGAAATGGACCACTCAGGAGGTGGCTGCTGGCCTTTTAGCACCAGGGTTTTTCCTTGATCATTACTTACCGGAAATGAGAAGGCCAGCTCTGCCTCTTTTAGGAGTTTAGACTCTGAAGCAGTAGGCTGATAGGCACAGGTGAGGATTTAGAGGCTTAAAGTATCAGTATCATCATGATTAGAAAACAGTTTCCTGTGGTCAGACCACCAAGCTTGTAACATTGTTATTAAATATACCCATATAATAATACTCCTTTAAAATACAATGTTCAGAACAATCCTGCAGTGACAGGGGGATGGACAAGATAACTAAATTTCTTCCATTTTGAATTTGTGACTTAAAGGGACACTGTCTACTTTGCTGTAGGCAAGAAAATGTTTACTTATATTACTACCATCACTTCAGATTATTACAAATAAAATTTTAAAAATTTAAGTTACTCTTCACATTTTTCTAATTCTGGACAATAAAAGTAAATTGTTAGTTTCTGAGCGCTGCAATGTTAGGGATACAGACAACTGACAAAGAGGGAATGTTTGTTTAAAGTCAACTGTTTGCACTGGAATTTGAAGAAAAATTGTGGCAACATTGTTATGACTTTTTTTAAGTTTTTGACAAATTTGAATAGACATGGTCCTTCTAAGGATAGTACCGTATTGCAAATATGTGCCCCACAACTTTAAATAGTTATTTCATTAGAACAATAATACTCATTTTTCAGAGTAGAACATTACTGAACTCAAAGTCAGACTTTATATAATTTTAGTAGCTTTATGCTAATGCTTCAGATCAAACAATTTGCATTTTGTCATCAAGCAAAGCATACTATATTTATTTGTTTAAGCTCTTAGAGGATAAATATTTATTTATTTATAACCTAAGTCATCTATCTTAAAACAATGCAATACATAATCATTTTATACAGTCAAAGTTCTATTCTTAGTATTAAAGCAACAGTTGCATTGTTCCTTTTATTTAAATATGCAGTTTTTTCTTTTATCTACTAAACGATATATGCAGACTTAAACACAAACTTATCCATAATATTTTCCATACAACAGAGGGAGCATTTTGGTAAAATACAAAGTATGCAGGTAATTACAGTATTCAAACTTCCCCCATACTTTCACAAGTATCTTCACAACTTTCTTCTTAAAAAAGGCATGTAGTGTAAAATCAAGCCAAAATTCTTAAACATTTTAACCCAGAGCATTACCTCATTTAGAAAGCGGGTGGATTGTTTTAAAATCAGCAATCCACATCAGTATTCTACTGTATACTAATTACATTTAAATAAACAGCCGCTGTAAATCATATTGCTGAATATAGTGTTTACAGGGAGTACAAATATTTTCATGCATGTTATATTCATCGAATTATTGGTGCTGATCTGTCATTTGTCACTGTTGGTCGGAGTTTCACAGTGGTAAAAGGATTTTCTCCACTGTGAAGAGAAATATAAAATTACTACAGGTATGAGGGCAAGACAAAGTATATGAGTAGAATGACTAAAAAGTAACTCTCATAAGCTACCATTCAGTAAAACATTTAAGTACTGTATGTACTTGTGTTTACATACTTTACTGAACAGTGATGGATTTAAGTATATGCTTGAGTACTTGGTTGAATTGAAGCCATCATCTGCATGCCCTTGTTTCAGGGAATTATTTGGATTTTTGGTCCAAGGCTGAATTTTTAGTAAACAAATTTCTATCTATTCAAAATACACAAGGAATTAAATGCTGCAGTAAAACTGTATTGTGCAACAATTTAAGACTAAAATTTACATTTCCTTCTCTGCACTGACACTGACCCTTACATGAAAAATAAAATGAGTGTTTCAACTCCAAGGCACTTTGCAATTATTTTTAATTTAACTAGAATGAAAGATATTTTTATGGATTCAATTTGAGAGCTCTTAACAGAGCAAACCCTTTTTCATCCCTGAGGCCAAAGAAGCTTTCACTTTCTATATCTGGGACTCCCTTAAAACTGGTTAAAGCAGGAGTGATGGTCTCATTACTTTTTCTTTCCAATCTTTTATGTTTCCTCTGTTTAACCCCAAACCAGGAGCCTGACCCTGCTGCCTTTCATGTAATGGGAAAAATCACATTGGGGCTAATTTTTCTTATTTTGCCACAGAAGGACCAACCCACTGTGCTTGAGGGGGAGGGGAGGTATATGGCTATGCTGCAAAGATTCTCAGGGTGTCTACACTACAATTAAAAACCTGTGGCTGGCCTGCTAAGGGGCTGTTTAATTGCGGTGTAGATGTTCAGACTTGTGCTGGAGACTGGGCTGTAGAACCCTGTTATGTGGGAGGACCCCACAGCATTTTTAATTTCAGTGTAGACATGCCCTAAGAGTCTTCATAAGGGATCATCAGCCTGCTCCCAAGTGAAAGCCTGGTTTGTAATGTGCCAGTCCATTTTACTACTGCCCAGTAGGGGAAACTGCAAAATGGACATCTATTTTCCTTTTAAGATAACTACTAACTACTACTGCATTAGCCTGTTATTTTAACATTTGTTTTATTTAGTTAAATTATAAGCTAAACAAAACATACCTTAGGAAAGGTGGTTTTATAATGCCATTTATAACAGGTTTCTGCAAAGGAAAGAAAGGCTATTATCACTGTTATACAATTTACCACATCAATTCTGAAAACTTTAGAAAGATAAGCTACCTGCTTGCAGTTGTTTGACAGTTAAGAATAAATTTGTATTTAAACAAATTAAGTATTCCCAGCATTCACCATTCCACATTATTTGGCTGCACAATGAAATACTCAGCCAATAGGAAGGGACAATAGCAGTTCAAAGGCGGAGGGGTATGGAGAAGAAAAACCAGTAAGATCAATGCTTGAATATCAAATATCAAACATTTAGAACATTAAATGAAAAAATCAAATACAAATGATGGAGGCCCACAGAGATCACCACTGTAAAATATTACCCTTCTCTTGTTTTCATATGCAAAGGCTGCATGAGTTACCTTAATATAATTGCTAGTTGAGCATATTATAGATCAAATCAGCAGTTATAAAAACACATTAGAACAAAAACATTAACCACATAAGTAAAAGAAGATTCTAAAATAGGCTGAGAGAAATCTACTGATCTGACAGATTACGAATCTCAAGATGCTATATCTATCTATCATGGCATATTACACTTTATGCTTCTAAATTTATGAGGCTCATTACTTGCACCAGTCATTACATAACACACAATTTGTAAAATGCTAGTGATTACAATAAGACACCAATGCACGAATGACTGGTCTGGATCTGCTTAGTTGTAAGAATGCAAATGCACATTTTAGATGTTATTTCTATGTACAGGATGTAATCAGTATATCTGCTTGATACACTGAAATCATGTAAAAAGTAAAGACACCCAATTTAATTGCAGGTCTGAAATTAAAAACAATAAGGTTCCGATTCTGATCTGTTTTATACTAGTTGCACTCTAGTCTAGCTGCATTTACTTCAGTGTAGCTACTGCAGAGTTACAATGGATTGAGTTCAGAATCAGACCCTTCCATTACTCTTTTGCACTGAAAAAAATAGACAAAAATATTACTGTATGGCTAAAATTATCTGGAACTGTACATTACTTTTCCTCCTGAAATACATATGCAGTTGTGAAGTTCTGATAATTACCCAAAAGATGGCAGTGCTGCACTGCCCTAATGTTATTACAATTGTTTTAAAGCTGAGATAAAGAAAGCTATCATAGCAGTGACATTTCAGAAACATATCTGCAATGTTTTCTTGAGGCCATTAAACTAGTTCCCCTTTATACTGCTTATTAGGGAGAAAAAGTATATTAAATCAACTGTATAAGTCAATGCATAAAATCAGTTCAATAAATTTACACTGCAAAATAAACGATCATGTTGCTTCTAACAGCTGTCAACAGAAGAACAAAACAGCAGTTCAAAGATGATGAAAAACTGCAGTTACTAAAATGAAAAATTACTGTTTTATATTTGAACTCTCTCTCTCTCACATACACACAAATAAAAGTATAGGAATATATGATTATCAACCAGTAAATGAGTCCTTACTTGGTTTACACTCCGCATTTCCTTTGCATGGCTATTCTAGGTGTTTGATTTTTTAAGTATACAACGGATAGAAAAAAAATTGGTTTGGTAAACAAGGGTCTATAAAACCTTTATGTACATTAAACAATTGTATCAACATAGTTACATCTAGATGTCTGGGTTCTGGTTTCACCAGTAAGGGTGACAAGACATTTAGAGATCCATACTCATTTAGGTCCCAGTTCAGCAAGGTACTTAAGCGTGTGACTAACTTTATGTGCATGAGCAGTCCCATTGAAGTCAATGAGATTAATCACACCCTTAAAGTGTTTAAATAATGTATTATAGCCTGAATCATGGGTTGCTTGTTATTAAACAAACATGCCTCCCCTCCCATCAAAATGAAGTATTTAAAACCTGGGCAGCTATACTAATCCTTTTAAATGTAATTCTTTCATAAGGAATCTTTCTGCCCCATGAAGTGAAATATCAGAGGGGTAGCCGTGTTAGTCTGTATCCACAAAAATAATGAGGAGTCCAGTGGCACCTTAAAGACTAACAGATTTATTTGAGCATAAGCTTTCATGGGTAAAAAACCCACTTCTTCAGATGCATGGAGTGAAAATTACAAATGCAGGCATAAATATATGAAGAGAAGGGAGTTACCTTACAAGTGAAGAACCAGTGCTGACAAGGCTATTTCAGTCAGGGTGGATGTAATCCACTCCCAAAAACTGATGAGAAGGTGTCAATACCAAGAGAAGGAAAAGGCTTTTGTAGTGAGATAGCCACTCCCAGTTCCTATTCAAGCCCAAATTAATGGTGTAAAATTTGCAAATGATTTGTAGCTCTGCAGTTTCTCTTTGAAGTCTGTTTTTGAAGATTTTTTTCATTGAAGTATGGCTACTTTTAAATTTGTTATAGAACGTCCATGGAGATTGAAGTGTTCTACTGGCTTTTGTATGTTACCATTCCCGATGTCTGATTTGTGTCCATTTATTCTTTTACGTAGAGACTGTCAGGTTTGGTCAATGTACATGGCAGAGGGACATATATGCCATTGTGTGCCATCAATCACATTAGTAGATGTGCAGGTAAATGAGCCCCAGATGGTTTGGCTCATGTGGTTGAGTCCTCTGATGGTGTCATTAGAGTAGATATGGGGACAGAGTATGCAACAAGGTTTGTTACAGGGTTAGTGTTCCTGTGGTGTGGTGTGTAGTTGCTGGTAAGTATTTGCTTCAGGCTGGGGTGCTGTCTGTAAGCGAGGACTGGCCTGTCTCCCAAGGTCTGTGAGAGTTTTCACAAAGTGAAAGTAACTTTCATTGCCTCAGCTTTAAACCTAGAACACAGAAGCAAAACCCCAATACCTAAGCCACTAAGCTATCCACTCTTTGTAAGTCAAAATACTTCAATGAGTTAAATTGTGCTTCAGTATAAATTGCTTACTGTTGTATATTGTTCCCTTTGAACACTAACTGAATATTGTAGAATATCCTACATCAGTTTGGGATTACAGAGAGCCTGTTTCCATATATCTTATTTTTTTGGCAATCCATTTTATGGAGTATAAGAAGTTTTATTCTCACAGGGAAAAGGGTTAAAAAACCCCCACAACCCTGTCACAGAAGTGGGAGGGACAGGCAGCAAGTAATTCTAGATTGTGCTCCCCTTTTCTCTGAATAAGTGCAAGCTTCTCAATGTGACCTCCACTTAGTCCGAGTTTTGTGGGTTATTTTAAGAGAAGGAGTTGGGTAGGCAAGGGGTATAGAGCAGGCATGACTCTCCACAGCTGGCTTCCTTTCTAATGTAAGTGGCAGTGATTTCTCCCTATAACTTCTATCCCTTCTGGAATGGAAAAGATTGGGGCAGCAAGTGGGCATTGCAGAAATGTTGCTGCCAGGCCTTAGGGACACCCCAGACAGAAGTGATGAAGATCACATCCTTAGGAGCTGTGGAACTCACTTTTCCCTATCCACAGAGCTTGCCAGTAGTGCTCCTCTCTCCTTTCTAAGGGGCAATAAACCCATCTTTTCCTCTGAGGGGAGCATGCAGCTCTAACTACCCAAGGGGAACATGCCAGAATTTTACAGGTGATTTGGCTCTTCCTCTGGGTTTTTCCATGCAATGACAGCACAGGGGCCACTATCATTATGTTTATTAATTTTTTAAAAATCACCTAAAATGAATGGTCTCTAAAAGTCACTAGAGGTAAATTAACCATATGAAAAACTACATAGCACAATGTTGCTGAGACAACTTAACTGATGTAATAATTTAACAGAACTACAGTAAGTCACCTCTTTCCTTGTCACATGGCAAAAAACTCACTGTACTGCTTGCTTAGCAACTTCCACTGTGCTAATAAATCTTTAAACTATTGCAAATGTGATTATAGTCAAAGGACATGTTGATCTAGTAGGACTCACCAGTTAACCACAGAATAAATGAACCAATATATAATTCTGACATTATGTAATTGTTAAGGATCATTTATTCTTTATCCAAAAATGAAAACTGCAAATGTTTCATAATGTAGGTGCTTTGTTCACATAATTATTTTTAAAGTTCCTAGATACTTTGTCAATTTTTAAAAAAACTTTCCCAGTATATTTTTTAACACGATACTGTACTATATTTGCCTTTTTCTTTTTTTTTTGGCTCTGGTGCTTCCTGATTGTATACTTCCAGTTCCAAATGAGGTATGTGGTTGATTGATCAATTCATACCTCGGAGGTTCTACTGTAGTTGACTTACAAATTCACCCAAAGCTAGAATATATATCTTATTTTTCTGGAAATCCATTTTATGGAGTATAAGAAGTTTTATTCTCACAGGAGCAAGTTATCCTAGAAACCCTACATGGTAGTGAGGTCATACAGTTCTATAAGAACATAAGAAAGGCCGTACTGGGTCAGACCAAAGGTCCATCTAGTCCAGTATCCTGTCTACCGACAGTGGCCAGTGCCAGGTGCCCCAGAGTGAGTGAACCTAACAGGTAAAGATCAAGTGATCTCTCTCCTGCCATCCATCACCCCCCTCTGACAAACAGAGGCTAGGGACACCATTCCTTACTCAGCCTGGCTAATAGTCATTAATGGATTTAACCTCCATTAATTTATCCAGTTCTCTTTTAAACCCTGTTATAGTCCTAGCCTTCACAGCCTCCTCAGGCAAGGAGTTCCACAGGTTGACTGTGCGCTGTGTGAAGAACTTCCTTTTATTTGTTTTAAACCTGCTGCCCACTAATTTCGTTGGGTGGCCCCTAGTTCTTCTATTATGGGAACAAGTAAATAACTTTTCCTTATTCACTTTCTCCACGCCACTCATAATTTTATATACCTCTATCATATCCCCCCTTAGTCTCCTCTTTTCCAAGCTAAAAAGTCCTAGCCTCTTTAATCTCTCCTCATATGGGACCCATTCCAATCCCCTAATCATTTTAGTTGCCCTTCTCTGGACCTTTTCTAATGCCAGTATATCCTTTTTGATATTTGTACATTTGTACACAATATTCAAGATGTGGGCACCACATTTGTACACAATATTCAAGATGTGGGCACACCATGGATTTGTATAAGGGCAATAAGATATTCTCTGTCTTATTCTCTATCCCTTTTTTAATGATTCCTAACATCCTGTTTGCTTTTTTGACTGCCACTGCACACTGCATAGATGTCTTCAGAGAACTATCCACAATGATTCCAAGATCTTCTTCCTGATTAGTTGTAGCTAAATTAGCCCCCATCATATTGTATGTATAGTTGGGGCTATTTTTTCCAGTGTGCATTACTTTACATTTATCCACATTAAATTTCATTTGCCATTTTGTTGCCCAATCATTTAGTTTCGTGAGATCTTTTTGAAGTTCTTCACAGTCTGCTTGGGTCTTAACTATTTTGAGCAGTTTAGTATCATCTGCAAACTGTGCCACCTCAGTGTTTACCCCTTCCTCCAAATCACTGATGAATAAGTTGAATAGGATTGGTCCTAGGACTGACTCTTGGGGAACACCACTAGTTACCCCTCTCCATTCTGAAAATTTACCATTTTTTCCTACCCTTTGTTCCCTGTCTTTTAACCAGTTCTCAGTCCATGAAAGGATCTTCCCTCTTATCCCATGGCAACTTAATTTACATAAGAGCCTTTGGTGAGGGACCTTGTCAAAGGCTTTCTGGAAATCTAAGTACACTATGTCCACTGGATCCCCCTTGTCCACATGTTTATTGCCTCCTCAAAGAACTCTAATAGATTAGTAAGACATGATTTCCCTTTACAGAAACCATGCTGACTTTTGCCCAACAATTTATGTTCTTCTATGTGCCTGACAATTTTATTCTTTACTATTGTTTCAACTAATTTGCCCGGTACAGATGTTAGACTTACCGGTCTGTAACTGCCGGGATCACCTCTAGAGCCCTTTTTAAATATTGGCATTACATTAGCTATCTTCCAGTCATTGGGTTCAGAAGCTGATTTAAAGGACAGGTTACAAACCCTAGTTAATAGTTCCGCAATTTCACATTTGAGTTCTTTCAGAACTCTTGGGTGAATGCCATCTGGTCCCAGTGACTTGTGACAGTTAAGTTTATCAATTAGTTCCAAAACTTCCTCTAGTGACACTTCAATCTGTGACAATTCCTCAGATTTGTCACCTACAAAAGACGGCTCAGGTTTGGGAATCTCCCTAACGTCCTCAGCTGTGAAGACCAAAGCAAAGAATTCATTTAGTTTCTCTGCAATGACTTTATCATCTTTAAGTGCTCCTTTTGTATCTCTATCATTCTGGGGCCCCACTGGTTGTTTAGCAGGCTTCCTGCTTCTGATGTATTTAAAAAACATTTTATTATTGAGTTTCTGGCTAGCTGTTCTTCATATTCCATTTTGGTTTTTCTTATTACATTTTTACACTTAATTTGGCAGTGTTTATGCTCCTCTCTAGTTATCTCAGTAGGATTTGACTTCCACTTTTTAAAAGATGCCTTTTTATCTCTCACTGCTTCTTTTACATGGTTTTTAAGCCACAGTGGCTCTTTTTTAGTTCTCTTTGTTTTTTAATTTGGGGTATACATTTCAGTTGGGCCTCTATTATGGTGTCTTTGAAAAGTGTTCATGCAGCTTGCAGGGATTTCACTTTACCTATTAATTTCCGTTTAACTAACTCCCTCTTTTTTTCATAGTTCCCCTTCCTGAAATTAAATGCCACAGTGTTGCGCTGCTGAGGTGTTGTTCCCACCACAGGAATGTTAAATGTTGTTATATTATGATCACTATTTCCAAGTGGTCCTGTTATAGTTACCTCTTGGACCAGCTCTTGCACTCCACTCAGGACTAAATCAACAGTTGCCTGTCCCCTTGTGGGTTCCCGTACCAGCTGCTCCAAGAAGCAGTCATTTAAAGTATTGAGGAATTTTGTCTCTGCATTTCATCCTGAGGTGAAATGTACCCAGTCAATATGGGGATAATTGAAATCCCCCATTATTATTGAGTTACTTATTTTGACAGCCTCTCTAATCTCCCTTAGCATTTCATCGTCATTATCACTGTCCTGATCAGGTGGTGGATAATTGTTATATTCTTATTAGAGCATGGAATTACTATCCATAGAGATTCTATGGAACATGTGGATTCATTTAAGGTTTTTAATTCATTTGATTCTACATTTTCTTTCACATATACTGCCACTCGCCCATCCCCACGACCTGTTCTGTCCTTCCGATATATTTTATACCCCGGAATGATTGTGTCTCATTGGTTGTCCTCACTCCACCATGTTTCTGTGATGCCTATTATGTCAATATCCTCCTTTAACACGAGGCATTCTAGTTCACTGATCTTATTATTTAGACTTCTAGCATTTGTGTACGAGCACTTTAAAAACTGGTCACTGTTTATTTGTCTGCCCTTTTCTGATGTGTCACATTCTTTATATGAAAGTTTGTCGTCTGATCTAGGCTCTCCTTTATTCTTTACCATCCTCTCCTTTATTCTTTACCATCCTCTCCTTCTGACTAAAACCTAGAGAATCTCTAACAGTAGACCCTCCTGTAAGAGAAGTCTCTATCCGTTCCATGCAACAGAACTCATTACTTATCGCTGTAAGTACGTACCACCACTTATTGAAGTATGGCTTCAAAAATAGCTTGGAAAATAGCTTGCTCAGAGCACTCAATGAACAATCTGGATGTACTCTTTTAGTAAGAAGGCGTCAAGTATGTATGGGCCATAGAATTTATGAATGACTTTTCCTCCTTGAAATATATAGCAGCTAGTCACATCTTCTGTTCCAAATAAAGAAAACATCTGGCAGGTTGGCAACAACCAGCAGTGCAAGTACGCCAGTATGCTCCAGCACACCTTACCAGCACACTATTTATAGCTGATATGAAGTACCGGAAAGACACATCAGCTGCCCCGCTAGAGAATAGGGCTGAGGGCAGGTCTAGGGGTTCTGCTTCTTTCCCTTCTGGGAGGGGCAGTGGGGCAAGAAGCAGAACACCAGCAGCTCCTCTGGCAGCTGTAGTGCCCTCAGGCATGGTGCTGCATCTCCTCTGGCTCGGACTCTGTCTGTGTACTACATCAGCCCCGCGCAAGAAGGAGGCTGGGGGCAGGGCTGGGAGTTCTGCTCCTTTCCCCACTGGGAGGGGAAGCAGCAGGGAAAGGAGCAGAATGCTGGCAGCTCCTCCGGTCATCCCCCAATCTTGCCCCTCCAGCACCATCCTCTGGTGGGGCTGCTGCTGAGTCTGTAGTACAGTGGTCTTCAAAGTGGGGTGCGCGAGACCACCTCCGGGGGTGCGCGAGACCCCAGCACTGGCGCTGATCCCACTGGGAGACCGCCGAACTCCTCGGCGGTCTATTTTCGTCCAGCCGAAATGCCGCCTGTCTGTAAGCAAGGACTTTCCATGCGAGCTTTTCCTCTGCGAAAGGGGCCGCGGAGGAAAAACTTTGAAGACCGCTGCTGTAGTACACAGATGGAGACGCAGCTCCATGGAGGGGCAGGTGGTGGAACTGGGGGTTCTGCTCCTTTCCCCGCTGTGGTTCCTGGGAGAGCCCTGCCCTGAAGTCTCTGGTGCAGCAGTACAGGTAACATGGGATGGATCATGGAGAAGGGACGGGGAGAGCGTGGGGGTCCTGGGATGGGGGCGGGGCGGTGAGGAGTCACATGGAGGGTCACGTACTCCCCTTAGCTGGGGCGTCCCCCCATCCTGTACTAGTAAGAAATGGATTTTACTTGCACCACTGGCAAAAATAGCTGTTTACTACATCTACTAATAAACCCAAAAGCAAACAAAGTAATAGCATAACTGTCTAAGAGTTTAACAACAAATGTAGTGTGGACGTTGGAAGAACATTTACATGTACAATATTAGAAGTTGTAGCCATGCTCAAGTGTTCAGGCATGTCGCGTTTTACACGCATTTAACTTGCGCGATTTTGGCTTTACATGGTGGCCAAAAATAAAAACAAAACAAACAAAAAAACCCCCACAAGTCTCTGAGCGTGACCCCTGTTGAAGGGGTTGGGCTTGGGACTGGCTACAGCTCGTCACTGCCAGCCCGCTGCAGAGCTTGGGGCCAGCAGCCCGCCCGCCACGGGAACCATGTCCGGAGATGGCAGCCCGCCTGCTGCGGGGGCTGGGGTCAAAGCTGGCAGCCTGCCCACTGTGGGGACCGGGACCAGAGGAGCCGGCAGCCCAGCCCGCCCGCTGCAGGGACGGGGTCGAAGCCGGCAGCCCGCCCCCTGCGGGGACAAGGATTGCAGCCGGCAGCCCGCCCGCCGAGGGGGCCGATGCCGGTGCCGACAGCCCACCCGCCGCGGGGACCAGGGCCGGAGGAGCCGGCAGCCCAGCCCACCCGCTGTGGAGACTGGGGCCAGAGGAGTCGGCAGCCCACCCGCTGCAGGGGCCAGATTGGCAGCCCGCTGAGGGGGATCAGAGCTGGCAGCCCATTGTCGGGGATCAGGGCTTCGGACCCCCCACATACTTGGCCGAGACCCCCAGTTTGAGTAGGGATGAGATATAGCACAGGCGATTTCGCCTGCCATTGAACTTAATGAGTATTTGGCTATACGCTATTTTGGCTATACGCGGGGTCCGCGGAACAGAACCCTTGCGTAAGACGCGACAGGCCTGTATAAACTGTTATTACGCCCGTTGAAGCAGTGGCATTTTCTTCACTGAAGAAAACTAAACCCTGTATATGATGGAAACCACTTCAAGCCTGGGGTGTTGCCACACCGCCAGCACTCCTGCATTGAAGCAATGGTCATGCATCCCAAAAAAGCAACATTCAACCCTACAGGAATACGTAAGCCAGGAGGAAGGAGAAGTAATGCTTTGATTTTTTTAAAAAAATAACTAATTCTGTTTCCAAGTCTGAAAATATTTTTGAAATGTAAACATTAAGATTAAACTTAAATACTTTGTCAGAAGTGACACATAAGCAAAAAGATGATAATGTCTGCAATTACTGGTTTCTATTTAAGGTTATAGATCTGATGGATATTCTAGGATCTGTCCCCTATTTTATACCCACATAACAAACTAACATTTGAAAATGAATAAATACACAGGTAGAAGAGTCATACACAAGTGGGTATATATCACATTTTAAAATATTTTATAAAATATTTAAATTATTTTTAAATAATATAAGGCTTTAAAACTCCTTTCTATTAATTGCATATCATAGGCCAGTATTTTATTGTCAAGATCAGTTTCAGTATGTGTACTGTAATGAGGCACCATATTTTAATTTTTTCCCTTTATAAATCTATAAATACCATAAAAAGGTGCTTATTCTAAGCTCTAAGCATCTCTGATGCATAAAACACAAACCACATCAGAAAAACAAAACCAGCAGCAAATGTTCGTGTCTACAAGTAATTCTTCTTGTGCATGTATGGGTATTCTTGTGGAACTGCTAAGCAAGACAACAGAGGATCAAAGGGAAGCTCACTGCATTGAAAACTATATGCAGTAACAGAGGACATTTCCAGGAGACCTGACTAGCTGAACTTCTGGAAAATCTTCAGACTCTTTAAAGGAATCGGTCATATAGGTCATGTGTTTTATTTTAAAAAATTATGCCAATCCAAGTTTTGATGTTATGACAATTAATTCTTCAAAAGAAATATAGTTTCTTCCTCAAGGAGAATTCAGATAATTTTTTTCCCTTTGGGGCATGTCAGACTTAATTATTTCATATGTAAATGCTCCTTCCTTTTCCCTCACACTTTATTTTATTATTTTATTTTTAAAGGAAATAATCTAACTTTCAGATACATCATCATAACTTGTATTGATAACAAGTTAATGTGTTTCATGTAAATCTTTTTTCCTGAGTTCAAATCTTCAAAATAACACTATAATAATGTGATGTTTTGGGTAACATTTATTGTATCATTATTAAAAATAGCATTTACTAGTTCATAAATCTCCATAAATATTGCTCATTCTCTAAGTTTCTGAGATACATGTGGACAGAAAACCACAAATATTCATATGCAGACCCAAATATATAGGCTAATCTATTTTGTCTAATCTAAAAAGGTGCCTAACACCTAGGCACTTGCACATATCTAATTATATTAATAGATTAATTAAAAAAGGAAAGAGAGAGAAGTCTTTATCAAAAAGAGTATAATTTTCTGATGCCACCTGAAAGTCACTGCTCTCAAGTACTAACATATACATATTATTGATCACTAACTGAATATTTTAGTATCAATCAAAAAGATGTAATGAACTTTCAGTTTCTGCTTTTCACTTTCCCAGCAGGATGTTCTGAGATGTCTATATTTTACATTGCTACAGCATGCGACTTACAAGAGCATTCTTATTTCTACGATATATGCCAACAGATCAATTAGCAAGTACAAATATGACACCTACAGTGCTAATTAAATTTACTGTAGTTATAAAATATTTAATTCAGTCCTACTAGTTTGTGTTTATTTCTGGTGCAGTAACTAAATGTGAATTCTGTTTAGTTATTCATTTGTGACAGAATGGTATGCAGTATGGAATTTAAAGAAACTCACTATGGAACTATACACTTTTCAAATATGGCATCTTACTGTGGCACAGCATCTCAATTTTAGCAGAGTTTCAACTACTGCCTTATGGACTCTTATAGTAAAGAAGATTTTTTCCCCAAATCATGTATTCTGCTCCAGGAATTTTAGGAAACAATCTGAGCAAAATCATTTATCAGAGTTGGGTATACAGCAGTTCAATGTGCATCGTTTGTATTCAGGTTTAATGGCTAAACTACCAGGCTTACCAATGAATAGGTAAAAAAATGCAGTCCAATCAGTCGTGCGTGTTTGCAGGATATGGGACTTAATGTGTGTGTCTAAATACTCCCCCTGGCCAGTGTAGGATTATTTTATAGACTATGAGCTATATTTTGCCATCAGTTATACCCACACAATACCATTTACTTATATGAGGTTGCACAGATCTTTCTGAAGACAGAATGTGGCTCATTAGTTTCAACTACCTAGACTATTATAATTTTAAAATGACATAAGTGATGGGTTTTCCATCACTTCCTTAAGATTTTATTCAAGGGTTTAATATCTTCCCGTGCTGGGAAGTTCTCTCAACATTCAGCTTAATTTCACTTCAAAAAATCATCATATTATTCCTAGTTATGCTCCTAAACAATTCCTCTCCCTTCTTAATGCTAGCTTAAAGACAGGGACTGAAATGGAAAAAATGCGTGTCCTAAAAAGGCTTGATCCAGTGTCAATAGAACGCAATAGAAAGCCTTCAGCTGACTTCAGTGTCATTGGATCAGGCCCTCAAGAACACACATTAACTTTGGCATTGTTAGTTTTAGGCCTGTCTGCTATTGATCAGCAATTAAATAAGATGTCAGTTTTTAATGTTTTTTACATTGTTATTTTTGAATGTATTAAAAAATGGGTCTGTCTGTCTGTTTATCCTTTTTACATATGCTAAGAAACATCTCTACTTTCTGAACTGAAATAACAGTTTACTTTAAATGCTTATTTTGTATTAGCAAAAATCTAAATAAAGAGTAACCAATTAGATAAAATGACAGGGATGTATGACAAAGAGAAACTGGATATGTCTGTTTTAGAGAAAAGTAGACAAACTTGTAAATGTAGATTAGAGGAGGTACTATATAACAATAGAGAGAAGTAAACATTATTTCAGGTGGTTAAAGGTAATTTAATAAGTAATAGCCTGAGCTTCCAAAGGAAGAAGTTTAAATTAGACATCAGGAAAAATAATTCTTACAGTGGGGCAGTTTGGCAAAAACAAAAATTATTTTGTTAAGGGAAATTGCTGAGACTTTGACATTTGGAGTGTCTGATGGGGCAGAAGTTGTTAAAGTAAGCTTTGGGCTCAATTAGCTTCACCTGGCTACACCTGCAGTGTGTGTGCGCAGTGGGGGGAAATTAAAAAGGCTGAACCTGGCAGACCTCTGGCTTTCTCAACAAGAGAAGCCTAGCTGGAGTCAGGGAGCTGAATGGGACTGCTGGCAGACAGAGCCTCCATGAAGGAAGGTAGAGCTGCAATTGGAAGTCCAAGGCTCTTGGGAAGGAAAGTGGAAGGAAGGACGTTTGCCCACGATTCTTGGTACTGGCGAAGAGACCTGCAGGGAGCAGGAAGACTCCTGCTGGGGCAGGGATTGCCTTGTCAGGGAAGTGGAGAAAACTCTCCTGCAGCAGAACCAGTTGGATGACAGAAAGTTCTAAGAAGCTCTGCAGTGAGCCAGTGGAAAAGGATTAGAGAGGAAGATGCTGATACACTTTGATCCTGGGAAGAGACTATGGCAAAGACTTTCAGCAGGGGAAGAATGTATGAAGTGGTCCAGGAATGGAGCAAGGGGTCTGTGTGGTCAGGCCTTGACCCTTTATTAAAAGGCACAGGACTGAACCCAGGGGAGGGAGGAAGGGAATAGGACTGTTGTCCCCACTACTAGCCTACTGAAGAAGGTGCACAGGTAAGACTACTGAAACTTCTAGCTCTTACCACTGGAATCTAGTGAGTCCAGAGTTGGATTGAAGGACCAGTGTAGGGTCAATGGACTATTATTTGTTAGACTGTTGGTTTATCCCAGGAGTGGAACTGTCTGTGACCTTGCTGGAGGGCTGAGTTGCAAAAAGTACCCCACCAGGGAACTGCAGTGGCTGTCAGCAGAGGGTGAAAAAGGAGGAGTGCTTGCTATACCATGCCCAGACAAAGAGGCAGGCTGATGAGACACATGCATGTATGGTGTTCAAGCGTGAACAAGATAAAACACTACACAGAGCCTGGGAGGAGTTCAGTTTGATGGCCAGACAAATGATTTGGATGGAAAAGAACAGTTGGAGCCATAAAACTGATTAAATGTAATGCAATTTTACTCACAGGAGTTGTGCTTTCTGGTCTGGCCACAGGTGCTTTAACAGTAGTACCTTTGGAAGAATCTACTCTCATATCCGAAGTTGTGCCTGTTTGCAAGGATCCTAGATAATCTGGTGGGGGGAGGACAACACCACCTTTATCTGTTAGATTTATAGAACTGATACTTCTGATTGGTGCAGCACTAAAAGGGAAAAAAGCACATAATAGCTTAATTAAAACAACAACAACTGATACTGGTTTTGGCCCCAGTCCAGCAAAGAACATAAAAACACACGACTCTTCCCACTGACTTCGGTGGGACTACTGTTGCTTAAAGTGTTTTAACAGATATGGGTCTTTGGTGAAAGAAGATGGTGTATAATCAAGGCATTCAGGAAAGAACATATAATGTTAGAAAATATTTATAGTATAGCTCACATTAATGAAAAATAAAACACTAGGAGAAATTAATTTAAGAAGAAAAGTTTATTAGAAAATGTGAACACCTCAATTGAATGTGGTGGGTGTTTGTCTAGCTAGCAGAAAAATAAAGAAGAGACTCATTTAATGGTTCCTACTGCATTTGGATTATGAGAGAGGAGCAAGGGGGATGGATTTTACTGAGTGGAGCCCAAGGGGAGAACAGGAAGTGACCAGAACAGACCAACCCATCATGTGCACCAGGGAGGAGAGGATGGGGAAGACAGAAGGATTTCACCGAATGCATTCTGGAAGGATTTCTCTCTCTTTAATCAGTCACCGACAAGAAGCATCCACCCTTCCACCTCTGGGAAGAGAGTAGGAGTGGGTAATCAGCTGTGTGCATTGTTGGGATACAGGGTTTTTGTAAAGTTTAAAGATCTTTAAACAGTTCAACAAACCCCATAATAATATTACCTTCGCACTGGAACATGTACTGTTTCATCGCTAGGTTCTTCCAGTAGCTTTGTGTATGATGTTGGAAACCATCCTTTCCTGTAAAAAGGGAAAAAATGGACAACCTGATATATATACTTTAGTATTTATACTTTTAAATTGATGGCACTGTATGAAAGAGCAGGCTAAACAAGGCTGGATGAAGATTTAGTTTTTATGCCTGGCTTTTGGTGATATAGTTTTCAGGGGATTTTGTATTTATACTTCTTTTTGTATGACAAATTTGCCTCCACAGTAACCCTTTCTTGGTTGCTGAACACTTCCCTCAGAATTCCCAATCAATGACAGTGAGCAGGGAAGCAAAAAACTATTTGACAATTTAAACAGACAAAATAGAATACAATATATTTGTCCCTCTGATGCTGGAATCAGGTAATACATTGATTGACTTACACTTTAGTCAAGTCATGTTCCCCATAAAGCCAGCCATCCTTTTCTTCAGCTATAAGAAGTGTGATGACATCTCCCTGTGCAAAGCTAAGTAATGTCTTGTTATTTCCAGCAGTATGTGGAAAGATAGTTTTTACTTTCTGCCTTTTCATTATGTTCAGTCCTGTGGCAACAGAAGTTGAACGCAATAAACTGGCATCATCTGAATTTCCTGTTTAAAAAAAATTAACGTAACAATAATCGCAGGGTAACAGAGTGAAACAGGTACCTAAAAGAGAAAAGTAGCAGCACCAACATTTTCCACCAAACAGCACATCCAAATTATCTATTGTCCTGGCTCAATGGTTTCCAATTACAGTAAAATCTTCACAACTGCCATTTGCAAATAATTAACATTACCACAATATTCCTTCTGCTAAGTATGGGAAATACTATGGTTACTGCAAAAACTCTAAATTAGTAAATGTAAAACATGTACAGAATGACCACGACTGGTTTTCTCTACTGCCTGGATGCAGAAATACATACTGATGAGAAACCTGAGATGCTGTCATTTCCGGTTCCAGAAGACTAACTGTGTTCAGAAACTAAAGGCCAATAAAATCTGATATTTCAGTTGTAACAAGAACTCAGCTTCAGCTGAAGTCAGTGAAAGGTGCAGGTGTTTGAAACCACTGAAAAATCAGGCCATTAATGTGACTACAGGGATGTCTGAAATCTTTGTCAATGACATAACTACTACACATAATAAATGGTTTGTGTGTGTTTGAGCAGGAGAGCCAAACATTATTTTGATTTTCTTGGAGAATTTTGTGCATTCCTTTATTTATAATCTTGCCTTGAGGTGGTTTTTTTTCCCCTAGCAAGCAGAATATAATCTGGAGGGAATGTTTTAACACCACTACAATATATCCTAATCTTGATGAGATTTCCCATATATTAATGGGATTTTCCATTTGAGCAGTGAGAAACATTGAAATAGTAGACACATTTTCCCTCACACTTGTTTTTCAAAACTACTTTTGGCATCCTTTTTAAACAATGCAATATTTGTTCAATTTTACTACTTGAATGTACTGAAGTAATCACTCAGATTAAGAGAGAACGAGCTAAATTAGAAATGCTAGCAATTTCCATTTGGCTTTACAAAAGGGCACACCAATATACTAAGAATGCAAAGTGACAGTCATGTGACTGACCAAATACTGTATTTCATGAGGATGACAGTAAATCTTATTACGCTTTCATCAGAGAATATCAAGAATTTTAGAGGCATTAAATAAATGTGGTTCAGTACTGCACTACTATTTTTCACCATTTTATAGTTGCGGAAGTTAAGGCTAAGGGAGATTAAAGGTGGGATTTTCAAAGACTCTGTTAGCCTTAATCTACTCCCACTGAAGTGAAATATTAGGTACTCTTGAAAATCTCACTTTGAGACTTGCTCACAATTAATCAGGAAATAATTGTCAGAGATTGATGGAGCCCTGAAAATCTGCGGATATCTGCTTTATATCCACAGATATCTGCATCCAAACAATGTTTGTAAATCATAGATTGAATGCAGATACAAATTTTGTATCTGCGCATGGCTCTAGAGATTACAATAGAATCTAGATCTCTTGACTTGCGCTTTTACCACAAAACATTCTTCTCCCTTCAGTATTTAAATTTTTCTTCTTAGACAGCTACCTACTGCAATATCTTTTTACTAAGAATATCACTAACACCGTGGAAAGACAATTTTTCCTTTCCCCTAGGATTTTCCTGCTGGAACACCAAAGATATATCATATAGTGACTACTTTGGTAGCCAACACAGCGACACTAATTTTTGATAGATAGCACAGTATGCCATTTGTATATCAGTAGCAAGATGAAAGTGAAGCCCATTTTCGACATTAAAATAACAATTCAACAAGCAAAAACTCACCTGCTGAATTATTTAATCTTTCCGAAGGAACCTTTGGAACTGCTGCTGGATTGTTAAACATGTCAACTAAAGGACTAGTAAATGCTTTAACTGTAGGAGCAGGAGGCACTCTTCCAACCTGCAGACACAAAGTTTTATTAAGATAACGTTATCATAGTAACAAAATGACAGGAACCTCTTAGATTACTTGCAGCACTGAATTCTAAAAGGTAATAACCAAATATTCTTAACTTATACAAGTTTCAAATTTTGGAAGGTCTTTAGCTGCCCAACTTCTTTGATGAAAAAAAAAAAAAGACTTGGAAGAGTCCTCTGCCACTGGACCCACATTGGTGCAAAGACTTTCCCCACAGAATTAGTTGCAGTCCTTGGGCCTGGTTTCCAATGGAAGTATCCAATTCAGTTACATTCTGGTTGCTATATATTTCATCAAATATATAATCACTATTATCTTTTAAATCATTTGAAAATAGTAACTTAGGGTAGATCGGCGGGTAGTTTTCGATGTTTCAGGGATCGATTTATCATGTTTTGCCTAGACGTGATAAATCGATCCCTGAAAGCACTCCCATCGACTTCGGAACTCCAGCTTGCCAAGAGGAGTAAGCGGAGTTGATGGGGGACCTGCCACGGTTGACCCGCCACCTTGTGGACGGCCAGGTAAATCAAACTAAGGCACTTTGACTTCAGCTACGCGAATAGCCTGCTCTATATGGAAAAGGGATAAGCGGGGTACAGGAGCAGGGGGGAGGGGACACCCTGATATTAGCTCTCCCTTCTCCCCTGCACAGCACAGCAAGCAGGAGGCTCCTGGGAGCAGCTCCAAGGCAGAGGGCAGGAGCAGCACATGACAGTGGGGGGAGGGACAGCTCAGCTGTCGGCAACTGATAGCCTGCTGGGCAGCTGCTGCACAGGGAACTTAGGGAAGTGGGGAGCTGATAAGGGGGCTGCCGGTCCACCCTGGTTCCAAACACCCACCAGCTAGCTGCAACAGGCTGCTCTTCCTGCAAGCAGTGGACAAAGCAGGCGGTTGCCAAGCAATGTTAGAAGGGAGCATTGCACAACTTTAAATGAGCATATTCCCTAATTGATCAGCAATGTAATAACGAAACAAGGTTAACCGGGACGACTTTAAGTGAGGAGTTCCTGTACACTTAGGTGCCCTCTGTTCCAACTATATTTCAGTATATTATGACCGTTATATGCTACCAATTTAGCTGAGTTTCATTCAGAAACTCAAGTGTTTCCAAAAATTATTTTCCCATAACTCAGAATTCACCGGAGTCAATGGGGCTTTGTGTATATAAAATAATCTACCTTATGCGTCTATTTACTGGACTGAGGCTCAAGTTTGAAACTCATTCCAGAATCATAATTCAGATTGTTTGTTATGGCTTTTGAGTCCAAATGTTTTTGTACGTGAAGAGATCAGGGAAGTCAATCCAACCTTGAGAACTTGTAATCAATGCATACCATACTATTTCTCTCTGTCACTGGTGAAGGCTGTGGAGTTCCTGAGATTGGAGTGGAAGCAGGCGTCTTCATATCTTCTATCATATTCATAACTTTTTCTGGCACTTTTGTGGCATCACTACACATTTCCTGCCAGTCAGGCAACTTGGAGTTAAGTAAATCTGCACACTGTAACCAATAAAAAAAGTTACATAATATGTATTATTTTTTTTTTTGTTAAAATAACATTTGAATTGTAAAGGGGCACATTCTGTCTTTAATTACATCAGTGCAAACTAAGTGATGTATATGAGGTTGTACATGTGTCAGGGACAACGGCAGTTAGCCTAATATAAATATTCTTGCTAGAGAGTCTTTAGATACAAACGTAAAGTAATGCTATGTGATAGAAATAACTGCCCTACAGCAAGACTGAGATATTGGAATATTTATTCTGTCAATGCATAGCTCTTTCAATAATATTTGGTTTCCAGTCTTAATTTATTACTACAAGTAATAATGGATTACTAGCCAAAAATACTGCATTGAAAACATTTTTTCTATTAAATAAATAAAATTTTCCTGAGCTACATAATGTATTTTATATTATCTTTATCATTTATGGACCTCATCATACACTAAGGAGATGACTGGTTAGTCTCTAAGGTGCCACAAATCTTCCTCATCTTATTTACGGATACAGACTAACATGGCTGCTAATCTTAAACCTAAGGAGATGAGTTTTGCCTCACTTCATTAGACCCTATGAATTTTACCTCACCTGATTAGGCCCTATGAGTATTTGCATTCATGCCATCTAGATTTCCAGCCACACTGACCTGTTTATGATAGAAGTGCATGTGCTGAGTTAAACTGCAGTGCTTGTCAACCAGAAAACAGAATCTTCTCTTTTCTTCAAGTAGAGCTTCTCTGCAACCTTCAGCAATAAATCTTTGAATATCATTCTGTCGAGAACTCACAGTTTCCAAATACTAAATAATAATAATTAATAATGAATTATGCACAGGCTACTCATGAGCTTGACTTTTCTTACACAACCCTACTTCTCTGAGCATATCTTGTTCCTTTCTGGAATTCTTTTAAGAAATGTAGTAATCTAAATTCCTTTATGTAAATGAACATGAAACTTTTGCTTTAAACATCTCTTTTACATTTCAGATAATTATTTATCCTTACTATGCCATCAAAGTAGACAAAACTGACTGTTTGCCATAATCATCCACATATTAGAAGACAAACTAAATCCATACAGTCCAGCAGCAAAGAGAAAGAACTTCCAGCCTCCACACAGAACTCAAATAGGTCGTATGATTACTTTAAACTAGCAGAAAATGAGCAGAACAAATCAATTTGTGTATTTTTTTTTTAAACTTTGGATGTTATTATCTATTATCCGTCTTTTTTTTTTTTTTATCCCACAGGTCCAGTCTTTGGGCTCCTATCACTACAGTCCATCAGTGTTTCACAAATATTAACAAATTAATCCTCACAAAACCATTGTGAAGTATGGGACTATCACTACCTCAAATTATGGTTGGGGAACAGAGTTACAGAGAGATTGAGATCTGACCCAGCTCATCAAGAAAGTCTATGGGAGAGGTGGGAATTAAACTCTGATCTTCTGAATCCCAGTCTAGTACTTTAACCACAAGACAATTCTTCCTCTACTGAACTTAGGTTATTGTACAAATAACTAGAAACAGTAGCTAAATATTACATTCAATATACTTAGCTAAAATTTCAACTATTTTATAAAGAAAAAACATTGAAAATAGGAGATAAAGAAAAAAATTATATAACTAACATGAAATGAAGACCAAAGGAAGGATGTGCAAAGAAAACTGCAAATAAACAAGTATGTATGTATACTGTCCCTCTGCAGTTTTATGTTATGCCAAGGCCAGGCAGAACACAAGAACATAACATAAAAGAAATGCCATAGTGGGTCAGATCAAAGGTCCATCTAGCCCAGTGTCCTGTCTTCCAAGAGTGGCCAATGCCAGGTGCTCCAGAGGGAATGAACATTGTGTCTGAACTTGCTTGGGCACAGTGAAGAATTTAACCTTGTATGTACTGGAATACGTAATAGGTCGCAATTAACTGTGGCCACAAATAATAGTATTCAGATGTCCTACTATTTGATGCTGATTATAAATCCAGTAGTCAGAAATCCAAATGCTATTACTACAATCCATCATTAATTGCTAGTACAAAAATAGAAGCTATGTTAAAAACAAAATCCAGGGATTGATCCTACAAAGTGTAATACAATCAATAGGACTCCATGTAAGGAGTATAGGACTGGACCCTAAATCTTAATGTCAGTTTTTTGATTACATATGCTAGTAATCTCCTTAACCCAAAATAACTTGGGCAAAATCAAAAGCAACAATCAGTGCTTTGAAGTTCTTCTAACTGTTACCAAATAACTACTATAGGAATTATTCTATATGATAACTAAATATATTGCAAGCATAGAAATCAAGATCAGTTCGCTTTAAAGTGGATTCAGGAGAACTTGAACTAACAGCTGTAAGTTTTCTATTATTGACCAGTTTCCCTAAACTAGATAAAAGAGCAAAGCCAATAAAGTCAGAGGAGCGAGTACACTAACCTCAAATTCTTTACTCTCATATTTCATTGCGTTTCTTCCACCTTGACTTTTCCTTTTGATTTTTTTCAGCTCAGCCTGAGATTTTTCCAATGAATCTAACTTGTTTCTGTGTTCTGTTTGGTATCGCTTTAAAGTTGCCTGCAATAAAAGCATTGAAGTATCTTGCAGTGCATGCAACAATACAACTATCAGAGCACTAATGCAGGCAGTTAAGAAATCCACTGTATTGTTATGATGATTAACATTAAAGCTACAAATGTGTCAATTATTTTTCTTCATGTTGGAGAATCTAGTTCAAAACAAAATTCCACTGTTAATGCACACTCAGGTTTTTAATTTACAATTAAAAGAAATGAAAAATGTTGCATAATTTTTTTTAAATTTAGGATTTCGATAATATTCTCTAATATATAGTTGTACATTACAGAATAACTTCTAAAATAAACCAAAGTAGTTGAAAACATCCCTTGGTAGCTAAAGATCAAATTCAATGCATGTTCCTTTTGTAAATTATCATTTTAAAAAGGCACAAACAGTTAGTATAGCTGTACACAATGCAAATAAATATATGATCTTTCTTTTCTGGTATTTAATTCAGTGTACTTACATTCATATATTTTACATCCAGTTCTGTTTTCTTCTCCAGTTCAGATATAATTTCTTTATGAAATTTTTTGAACTTTAAAAATAAGCAAGTGATAACAGGGTTATTTAAAATTAAAGCAAAACTTTTTTAAATTTAAAAATGGTTAGACAGAGTAAAAAATACTTACACTTTCCTCTAGGCTGTCATTAAGTATCTTGTTTGTGTTTGAAATCTCTATAAGAACATGTCCTGTGAATAAACAAATACCCATTTTTCTTGTTTCTTTACAGATGTTAGAAGTTGTCAACACACAGTAGAAGCAGGATACTTTTATAATTAACAGTATAAAATGAACTAAGAATTTTAGCAGGGCATCTTCTTGCAATTGTTAATCATAGCAATCTTATCCTGAACAAAATAATTTTATCTGGACACAGTTTTACCAAGCAGCTTATACACATGATTTAAATAATCAATAATCCATTATCTATGTGAAAGCAACACTGAACCTGTCCTCATGTTTTCTTGCCTACTGCTCTATATTCATGCAACTCTGTCCTTGGACTGGTCAGCAAGGCCACTGTCCTTTCGTCCTTCCTCCTTTAAATCCACTTCTGTAACTGCTGTAACTACATGAAATCAGCCAACTAGGGCAAAATCCACAAAGGCTTTGAAGAGAAAACAATCCCTCCCAAGACAAAACAAAAATACAGACAACCCCCTCCCACAACAATACCCCAAACAAAACAAATCTTTCTCCCCACGCTACATTTAAGAGATCTGGAACCATCAAGATGGGGACATAGCTAGCTTATGTAACTATGTGAACCTAATGTTCATACCCTTATCTCCCTATCCTCCCCTCCTTCTTGTTTGCCATGCTCAATTTATGTCCGTCTTAAAACAGGCTGAATTAGAAACCATGTCTTTTGGGTTTGTAAAGCATCTCGTACATAGAGCACAATGGGCAAATATGGGGTGTACTATCTTTTCAGGGAGAAATATGTGCATCTCCCCCTATTTCTTGGGCTGCCCATGTCTGCCCCAACACACCCAGTCTCCATCCCCTGCAGGGATTGCTTCATGGGATTTGGAAAAAGGAGAAATAAGAATACTATGGAGACAGCTGAACTCCAGTTCTTCTGGAAGGAAAGATATGTCCAGTTGGAGGATCCCCTTTGTGCCCAGATCTTGAGGGTGGGAGAGCTGAGCTATTGTTAAGGGGATTTTCATGTATCTGTTTTTCTGAGTCATTATATTCACCTGGCAGAATGCTGTGATTGTTTCTTTGGGTGTTCTCTGTTTGTAGTTAATACAGCATGCAGGAGTAAATACCATGTGAGGTGAGAGTTGCTATAGTAACTGGTTATTTATATGCAATAGAAAAAGTAAATACAGTGCAGTTACATAAGAACACTTGTCTGGTAAGTAGACAGCATGAGCAAGTGAGACTTATTTTAGGATTTCAAGAGTGGATGCACTCTCCTGTAGTATTCCTGTAACAGAACTCCATCATCACAAAGGTATTGTAACTGCTAGACTGGTAATCCCAAACAAAAAACTAGATTAAACTGGAGAAAGCCTGTAGACATTTATCAATAATTTAAAGAGAAAGAATATTGCTAAAAGAAACTTAAAAACAAGAAATTCAAGTTTAAGGTTACACTTTAAAATTAAATGTTTGAAAACATATAAATGATGGGGGTGGGGAGAAAAAAGAACTGATGGTACATTTCCGTTAAAGGGCATTTAAACTTGACTATGCAAACTTCTTTTAAGAATTTACTTCCACTCTCTTTGACAGCATGTGAATTTGCTGCCACAACAACACACTTAGCTAATGGCTGGCGCATTGTAAAGATTAATGCAGCAGACCTTGGAGCTCCAAGGACTGACAGCTCTCCAATAACACTGGGTCCTGGCTCACTCTCTCATCACCCTTTTACACTCCCTTTCTCTGGGTTTCCCCTCCCACCACAGGGTAAATGCTTAGTAAAACAACCCATTCACCTGGTGCTTCAAGAATGGAAAACCTGACGTGTGAATGTTGTTTTTCTTGTCTGAAACAGCACTCAGGCTGTTTTAGAGTCTGAATAGTTAGTTAGAACCCTCAGTTTTAGAGTCTGGTTAGTTAGTCAGAAACACATTTTTTCACCCTTATTACAACATATATCTTGCCAAAATTTATCCTGAAATAAAAAATATTTTTAAAATTACATGTTATTTTAAAAGTTTGCACTGGTTTAGTTTACAAATTTATTGTCTTCATATTTGTATGGGTTACATTACAACACACGAGTTCATTTTTAAAATTAATATTTTTAAAGACTAGCGACCACCTGTTGCATAACATTTTTTCCTCTTTTAAGCAAATCCAACCAAAGCGAATCCTTGTATTCTTCACTGCAGATATAAAACCAGTTTCATGCTAGAATCCCCTCATTGCTTCCAGTAATACAGCACCACTCATATGTACTGGCTCACCCATTTCATTTCCTCTTTCAGGTTTTGCGTCAACATTTGGAGTAGAAACTCAGAGTAAGTGCACTCTGATCTAATAAGATGTAAATTATAGGGCAAAATCTACTTCTGGTATAAATCTAGAGTACTTCGACTGACTTCAGAATTTAGGCCTGTGGTGTTAAAGAGTACTTTAAAAAGAATTTGGCATACTTTTAGATTGTCATCAATACAGATTAAAATAATTCGAAAGTCAATGGGAATTAGGCTCCTAAGTGCCTAAGTAACTTTTGATGACTTAGGCACTGCAGTGCTGAGCAAAGCAGCATCTTAATACCTTTAAAAATCTAGGATTTATGAATATTTACAAGGGGAAAAAACATGGACTCAAACTGGTCATATGTAGTTTCCCCATTTTCTTAGTACTGCAGGGGAAAATTGGTAAAGTTAAAAGCCATTATATTTACCGAGCATGTGCTGAATGCTCCACAGGAGACAGCGGAAGACATAATCCCTACCTCAAAAAACTGATAGCAGTACCTTTTACCAGAGTATCTCAATCTGTTTCACAAAAAGGAAACAACCTTTTCCCCATTCTATAGGTGAGAGAACTGAGCTACCAAGTGTAGCTGTACTCTGAAAACTGACAAGTCAGAATGGCAGTATCATGCTAATTTGTGAATCATATGTACTTGATGTACAATTACTTCTGATAAGTCATCTTAGCTTTTGAGAATCAAGCTGGTCTCTTTCCATCTCATTCCCTTAGTAACACCCGTGCAATCCCATTCCCATCACATAGGTTTATAGAAGTGAAGTGAATCAGAACTCAGTAAACAATTCTCTTGATGAAACACAAAATGGAATAGAATCCCATTAACTTAATCTTAGCTGTGTTGGTTCTGCAAAGCTAATATGAAGAAAACACTTATTTGCTTCAGTAAAGCAAACAGACATGACTCTACGCACAAAAAGAAAAAGAAACCTGAATCATTTGTACTTAGTTTTCAGAGTAGACCTGCACTTTAAATACACTTTCTTAGAAGAGACAGATGGAGCCTCACCTTAAGAGCCTATGGATTAACACACTCCTCTTTAGGGCTGGTCTACACATTGTTTTTGTACCATTAAACAAGCTGATTTAGTTTAAATGCAATTCCTTGGTGTGGTCACACATTGATTTAAAAGTTTGTATATGGTATTAGCTTATGTTAATTGTTCTAAATATGAGAATCAGTTCGATCAAAAGACAAAAACAGAACATTTTTAATACTAAAGAGCCTACCTATAAACAAATATTCATATTATGCAAACTATGTAAGCCACTTGAACAGGCATTGAAAATGTCCAATGGCTACACCAGAGTTAATAAACACATTATAAATGCCACTTGCTGAGGAGAACACTTAAGTATTATTTCTATTAAAGGCAGATTGTTCTGGAAACATTTCAAGACCACATTTCAGATTGTTCTGGAACATTTCAAGATCAGTAATATTTTCCAATATGTTGGGTGTGGTCTTCAAGTACCCAAATTATTTCACTAATCCATCTCCTGTTGTTTCATCCATGGCAATTCTAGTCCCTTAATATGAAGCACCTCACCACTTTCATTTCATTAGGCATGTGAAGAAGAGGCTGAGTCTAAGTCATAGGCTACAATGGGAGACAACAAAGTTAACAAGTATTTTTAGGTCCCATTTATATTAGGATGGGTCCCTTCTATAAACTACTCTTTGTTGAAGTGGAAGAATTTTATGGTGAAAGAAAGCTTGAAAGTAAAGTCCTTTGAAGCCATTAGTCCCCCAAAATGTGGATAGGATAATAGGGTGAATCAAAGAAATATAACTAAACCAACTAATGTTAGTACTAACTGTGTTAAGTTTGTCACCTTTTCAAAGGAAAAAATTACTGCATGAAGATGGTGTGACCAAAAGGACCACTGTATTCACATCCCATACACTTAGTATAGCCATATAATCTTTGTCCAAAGGATTGTTGTGTGTTCTGAGAAACCCAGATTAGAGCTATAACAACAAAGCATTGCAAAGTGCCAAGGTTATAGGGCAGTTGGTGACACACCTCTCTTTGGTCTGGATTTCAGCCAGGAATGTGACAGAGGGTTCAGTGCACAAGAACCAATCTTTGAAGGAGCCCAAAAAGGTTGAATTTAATCACAAGGGAGTTTAACATGGACCAATAAAATGAAAAGGAAGACTACAGCATCATGAAAAACTGTTTGCAAAAAGACTATCTGCATTTAGCTCCTAATACAGCTGGCCCAAGCACAACTTTAATTAAAAAGAAATAAAGAATATTTGTGGAATTAACTTCCAGTGTGCATATGAATCAGTAAAATTAGGTCAAGCCTGCCTTCTCTTGGCATTAATGCACTTGAGATAACAAGTGGAGAGCAACCAATCAGTATTTCATGTTATAAAACAGCACTGACATATGAGCATTCAGTGCTATTCTATGAAGGTGACTGTAGAGGATAAGAAAAAAAAATGTGAAATCCATATGAAAGGTGGTGGTGAAGAGATATTATCAATATAGTCATAGAGAGTATATCTGAAGACCAATATGAATTCTGGATCAAATTCCACAAAGTATCGCCTTCAGTGGATAGTCCTATTGTTCAGATAGTTGGACTCCAATCTGTGCTTGGTGGCTGGCCAGGCCACCGATTCCTACAGCTCCTATTGGCTGGGAATGGTGAACCGTGGCGAGTGGGAGCTGCAAGCGGCCGAACCTATGACCACTCGGGTAAACAAAACATCTTGTGGCCAGACAGGGACTTGCTCTGCCCAAGCCATGGAACACGTTTGGGAACCCCTGCTCTAGTAATTAGACTCCACATTGCTCTAAGAGTTATGAATGCGGCCAAGGATTCCTGATACCCCAAATTCTTCTGCTGTCTTTCAAACTGTTGCGACACACACTTTGACAGTGGGCTACACATCAACACTAAAGCCTGATCCCAACAGGGGACGACAACCTATTTCTGCTACTATTACTCTTGTAATTCAAGTGTAAGTGGCCATAGATTTGATAGTCCTGTGTACAAGCCCTGATGATGACCATGGCGGGTGGGGAGAGGGGAACAGTATGTCATGACCGAGTTTCCTAATACATCTGCCTACAAGGGCAGAATTAAGGTTGCATAACTAACCTTAATTATGGCTTTTCTTTAGTTCTCAGTGCTTTGACTTTGAAACTTTAATGTTCTCTTAACATTTAAGCGTATGTCTACACAGCTGCTGGGAGCAAGTCTTGCAGCCTGGGTTGGCAAATTTCTGTTTGCAGGGTTTATGCTAGTGTAACACCGACAAACCCTGGTTGTTGGCCAGTGGGATTAAACCTGGGACCACTGGAGCTTAGTACGTGAGCCTCTATCGGATAAGTTAAAAGCCAACTGGTTGTTATCTTAGGTTGTAGAGCAGACTCATTAATCTCTCTCTCTTTTTACATGATCTCAGTGCCATTAGATGGGTCAGAACACCACACCCAGGAAGTGTGTGGGTTACACTAGCATGCTAAAAATAACAAAGTAGATGTTCTGACTCAGGCTGTGAAGCATAGGGAGGAACATGGGTCTCAGAGTCCAAGTTCCAGCCTGAGTCTGAACACTGAAACTACCCCTGCAAAGCTATTTCTAACATGCTAACCTGATATCTACTAACATGAGTCCGTCAACCTGGGCTGCGAGACTCATTCCCAGCAGCTGTGTTGACATACTCTAAATGGCCCAAGCAGTTCCTTATGACTCACCAACTGGGGAAGTCTATAGGGATTTAATATAGCTACCTGTAACTATAAAACTCAGCTGGTACTACATGACATAGATCAATCAGATTATTTTACGTAAATTACAGATGAAAATTTATGCAGAAGAAAGGGTTGAATGTGCATTTTATGAATTATTCTGTCTAACTTCATTAGGCCTGACATACTAAGTGGTTTAAATAAAGAAACTGAAAGTTCTTACCTAACATGCTTTACACACAATATAATCATGATGAACTGCTTACAAATAGTCACTCCCACACAACTACTAGCAAGAGAAATAAAATAATTAGAATGAAGACTTTACTCAGCTTTCCATTTATCCAAGTTAGGAACACTGTCCCAAAATTAATCTTACTATTTTTAAACATCAGTGAAGATACTTGTTAATTTACAACACTCTGAAAAGGAAATGTGTTTTTATTTCTGTTTGTCAACATTTTCTGCTAACTCAACTTTTTGCCACTACGGTTTGATCTCTCAGTCATCATTCAGACACATTTCTTGATGGACTTCCCACTGAACAAGGACAGCAGGACCAGGCCTATCTTAGGTTCCACAGTATGTCTTTTTTAAAAAAAATAAGAAGTTTTAGACTAAAATATTTTTATCTAATGTTAATCAACCAGTTGTAAATGAACATTAAACTTCATCCTGTTTTAAACAATTCTCAAGTTAAGGTTGCATTAATTAATTTTAATGTTACAAAGAAAAACAAAGCAGGTGCACTATACATAATTGATGAAAAATGGCTAAACTTGTTTTTTCCACCTGTCACACCATTGCTAATAACTTTAAAGACTGCTGCAGGCATATTTTTGTTTAAAGTGTACAGGAAATGGTTTACATTAATAAATGTAAATAAAAGACTGACATTTTATAAGGCCCAGAAAACATTATATGTAATAGCTTTGCAAGTCTGAGCTCTAATCTTTTTGAACAAATAAGTGGTTGTAATCATTACACAAATCAGGCATAATAGAAAATAAAGTTACAACACAACTATAGGCCTGAACATGCTTGTATGAAACTCTGCTGTTCTTTATGCAAATATTAAAGGAACACAACACAGCTGAGTTAGTCTTTGCTCTTGCAATAAAACTAGCACAGGCAAAGCACACCTAATAGCAGGAAATGAAAGTCTCCAGTGCTTAAAAATAAATAAATAAAACAAAAGTGATACCTATACGCTATAATATGGTTCTGTTCTTGGTGGTTTGGTTCAATTTTAATATTGGAGCTCTCTGCATATCTTATCAGTTTCTCAGTCCCAGCATTGTCAGAAACATCTAACTCTAAAATGAAGAAATTAATGAAACACAAATAATATTGTAAAATTAAATGTCAATTCGCAGAGTCCTAAAGAAGTTGTCTTCTCTTAATAATGGCCCATATCCACAATTTCTTGATTAAATTGTATATTCCTCAGGCAAGAACTGTCTATATTTTGTGTCTTGTACAGTCCTTAAAATACTGTCAACTCTTTCTTAATAAAACATGTGGACAATCACATTACATATATTCAGTGGCCTTCTCCAGGGCTGTTGTTAGGGTTGCCCACCCTTCAGGATTGTCCTGGAGTCTCCA
Organism: Dermatemys mawii; assembly: GCA_007922305.1. Taxonomy (NCBI): domain Eukaryota; kingdom Metazoa; phylum Chordata; order Testudines; family Dermatemydidae; genus Dermatemys; species Dermatemys mawii. Next base: position 13,374,978 of record ML677381.1, on the reverse strand, counting down.
GGAATTAAAGATTACTCTTTAATTAAAGATTACATAATGTGATGAACCTCCAGGAATATGTCCAACCAAAATTTGCAACCCTCGTTGGTGTCATCTAGATCTCATATTTTTATCCTATTACTCTCCCCTGAAAGAGGAGCATCAATAGCACACAAATATAATACAATGAAAGCTCAAATGCCATTCTATATGCACATGCATTGCAGTCAGTTGCTTACTTGCTTGTTCATTAGCAGAATAATGCTGGAAGGAAACAGATGTACTGTAATATAAATTCTTTTATTTTTATAGCAAATATTTGTAATCAAAAATAAATATAAAGTGAGCACAGTACACTTTGTTCTGTGTTGTAATTGAAATCAATATATTTGAAAATTTAGAAAACATCCAAAAATTTTAAATAATAGTATTCTATTATTGTTTAACAGTGCAATTCATCATAATTAATTTTTTAATTGCTTGACAGCCCTATTATTTATAAATAAAATACTTAGGTTTGTTTTACCTTCTGAATGACCTAGTAAAGTAGAACCCCCAAAAGGAAAAGAGATGAGATGTGTTTCCATGTGTGGAAGACAAGATCTAGGAAGCCTGCCTCTCTCCTCTTTGCACTAGCTACTGCGGATTGGAAGTTATAAGTTGATACAGTACGATAAACAGATCGGTCATGACAAAAGTGTTTTAAGTACAAGATGAAAAGCTTATCCTTGCAGAAACAGGTCAGACATCCAATGATGATGAGTTGGGATATCTAACTGGTTGGTGGTAAATGGACACATACTTGTCCATATACACACACTGGTAGGTGACATTATCTATCTATCCATAATGAGTTGTGGATAGACTGATACACACTTACTTGTTTGGCCAAAAATCTGACAACATTTGAGCCAAATAACCATATAGGAATAAAAAAAGTCTCTTGAAAACCCGTTATTCATTCTTCATAATATGTCACTTATATCAACCTATTTTTCTTTCTAAAGAAAATAATTCTCCATAGTATAGTTTATTTTTTGAAAAAAATAGAGAACCAACACAGTACAAATATTGGATGACTCATACTGATGAGTCACTAATAAGGAATTTGTTGACAATTATTTATCACAATTTAATATAAAATGACAATTTTGGGATTTGAAGATGAGTGCAAATGTATAAACACAGTTGGTTTAACAACTTATTAAAAAATAATTTTAGAACTTGCTGTACAATCACTTTGAAACTCTAGTTTCAAACAATTTCTGACAGTAAAGCTTATTCTTTCAGACCCACTTGTTTTCAAGATAGCTTCCTGTGTACTTAATTTTTTTTTAATTAAGAAAAATGTTAATGGTTTCTTCTAACTCAACTTAAATTTAAACTGGAGTGTTCCTTAGTCTCTATTTACTAATCTTTTTTTAAAAAGAGCTGGTGCTATATAGTAACTCTTGCTACAGCAGCAGGTAGACTTTTGATTTTTTTTTCCAGAACTTTTAATTGGTTAAGGTGCCAGAGTGGTTCAGTTTTTGTTGGCATCACTCCATTTGCCTGTCTATCCACAACTCATTTTATTTCAAACAGTAAAATGCTTGTAATTATACTACAGAAGACAGTCCTGTACTGGCAGGGAGATGGGGCCAGATAACATATAGGGTTTTCTTTAGAGTCAGTGAGCTAATAAAGAAAAGGGCACTGCATGTTTAAGGCAGCTGAAATAGGATTCCAGTTCAAAGGGTTTAATTATGCCCTGGCATAATGAGGCACAACTCCAGTAAAATCAATGAAGATGCACCTACTAAAGCCAGGGCTGAATTTGGTCCAAATCGTGTAAGCAAACAGTTCTTTTTCTGACTGGCTTTCTCAGTAATGAGTGACACCTAAGCAGTGTATTCTGGTATGCGTGGAGGTAGTTAGCTCTCCAGCTTTTTAATTCAAATAACTGTCTTGCTTATTACTCAGGAAAGGAAAAAAAGTAGTCCTCTGTATGATGGAAATAATGGTAAGATAACATTTTGGGTAAATAGTTCAAGAAACTAATGCCCTCCATTTAAGATGTAAGATGGGAATTTTTCAAAGATAAACTTCATACTTTATTTTACGTAAGGATACCCCCTTAAATAAAAAAACTGACAAAACTTATTTTCTAGTTTGTACCATTTCTAAAATTGTTCGATAGGACTTCCTTCACTACAGGCGCAAGATTCCTTGTAAGTAAAGTTCCTGATTGCTACAAGTGATGAGGTAGAACAAAGCCTATTAGAACTGACAGTTATGTATTTGGATTTTCAATGACATTCCTTTCAGTGTATCATTTTCATGTCTGACTTCACAACAGACTACAACAACAGTTTGAATTTACAATATTAGCAAATAAAATCCTATTCTATTCTGTAAATTTAGTGAAACTAGCTCAGTCGTTTGAGCATTGGCCTGCTAAACCCAGGGTTGTCAGTTCAGTCCTTGAGGGGGCCATTTAGAGATGGGGAGGAGAATAAAAAATAAAACCAAAACCTGCCAGGGGACAGTACTTGGTCCTGCTAGTGTAGGCAGGGGGCTGGACTCAATGACCTTTCAAGGTCCTTCCAGTTCTATGAGATAGGTATATCTCCATACATTTTATTTAAGAATTTGTGTGATTCTGATAAACATTTGTAGTGCTGTTTAACCTCCCAGATTAGTTATAGATCTGAAAAGAGATAATTAAAAAGAAAAGATTGTAATTTGGATTTCACAGAGATGTGTTCAAATCACTCTTATTCTTTTACAGTATCCTACTAAAAATCACATCATCATCACTAAAAATATCATTGCTTGTATTCCAACTGCAAATTATAGAACAATCCAGAGGATCAAATAGCTCTATGTTTTTAAAAAAATCTCACATGAATCAAACTAAGCTTCACTCTAAATATAAAAGCACCATATCTTTCCATCAATTTTATACAAAACTCTCATTGCCTCAATGGGTGTGCTATTTATGCAAAATGCGAGCAGCCAAACTCTGAGGGAACTACAACATGGAGACTGTAGAAGGCCAAGGAGTCTGAGGAATGTTCATTTAAAACATAAGCGTAAACAAGTATGTAATTTAATAACAAAGTTCCATAATTGCTTATTACTTCTTATAGTACTTTGCACAACTACCCCCCAGGAAATGGTTTTATCATAGATAAGATATGCAAAGAGTTTGTTTTTAGTAAAATATTAAATATGTGTCCCTCAGCATATTCACACACTCAACGAAAGACAAATTAGTATATAAAACTGTCAATTCCAGGCAATATTCTTTATTTAACCAGCCAAATATTTACTATACCAAGCTTGAACTACAATACTGAAATATTTGGTTTTAAAAAACTAAAATACAGCACAATTGTATGACGGATAATTTCATGGTCTGAACAAGAGACCTGTCAGAAAAACATCTATTATGTTTTAGGAACATATAATTAGGAATGAATGAATAGAAGGTTGTATAGTTCATGCTTCTTTTTTTGAAAATACAAATTTCAATTTTCTCCAAGCTTTCTCTAGTAAGTACTTGTAAGGCACAGTTTGAAGACTTCATGTGACTTTTTTTTTTTTATTCAACATTGCTTTCAAGAGTTGGATCCTTTCTTCATCTTACAGTATACCTTGAGGTATAATGGATATAGGTCCAGTTCAGGTTAAATTTGCAAGAACTGCAGGATCTGGTCCCTCGTGATCACTCCTAAGGCTTTGATAATTAAACTGTAAAGTTAGATGGGTAGTGCATAGTATTGTGTTTCGCTTCAATTGTTCTGAAACAAATGAATCTGAGAGCTTCATATTGACTTGAGAAGTGCTGAGATATTTAGTATGAAGCCTCTATACCTTCTGTCAAGCTTTTCCCCAATTCTGTATCATTTTGTTATCTCATCTCAAGAAAACAGCTGTTTTTTATCTCCAAATCTGATTTCACTTACATTCTGTTTTTTGTTCTCATTTCTCTGTGTATTTTGTCCTCCCCCAAGTTGCTCTTTTCTTTCCTGAGTCTTCTGTCACTAAATTTCTTTACTGTATTCCCTTTACTGTAAGTCCAGGCTTCTGCATCATTCCAGGGAGCCTAACATTTTTCAGCTCAATGTGCAGTAGTGGTCAAAAAGGTTACAGAATGTTGGGAACTATTAGAAAAGGGACAGATAATAAGACAGCAAATATCATAATACCATTATGGAAAGCCATGGTCCACCCACACCTTGAATAGAGTATTCAGTTGTGGTTGCCCCATATAAAAAAGGATATAGCAGAACAAGAAAAGCCCATTTTATAGCAATTTAAAACATTATCTGAAAGGCTTATTTGCCAATGCTTGATTTTTAGAATTCTATTTTATTCCTACATCATCTGATGATATTATTACTCCTTCAGGTGCTAGGTGATGCCATTGCCACATAAGAAAAGCAAAACCACCTCCTCCCTCAACCCTTCTATGGCAAAACCCCTCTGAAAGTAAACAAACTTCCATTTATTAAGATTTGGTAGTAGGACCAAGACTGTTTCTTTATGACATGGGATCTTAAAAACATCCTTTTACATTCAAATACAAAATTTCAGTAATTTTGGCCAAGATTCTAAGTAGTAACTAATTTTGGGTGTTTCAACATTTGGGTGTTCCACTGAAAACAATTTTATACGTTTCTGATATTTTTGTTTAGAAAGCGCTGAGCACCTACCCTCTGAAAATCTGGCCCCTTTAAGATGCCAAGTTGAGCTTCTGTACAGAGGCACCTAAAACCAAAATTTTTGAAGTGACTAGTGATTTTTATCCTATCTATTGGTGGTGAATTAGGCATATTTTGATAAATGGTATTTATGTTAATGACCCAGCTCAAACAGAAATAAATGGGAATTTTGCCATTCTCTAGGTAGACAGAGAAGGCCCTACAGTATTTATTTAACACATGAAAGTAAAATGTGCTGAATACCTCTCAGGCTGACATTTGGATGTAGACAGCACATACTGATAAAGTGACTGGAATTTTTTCCTTTACCTCTGCAGGTCACCTTTAGAATACCTTTATTTGTTCATTTAATAAAACATGCTAGTTCACCTCTAATCAAGTGAAACAAAGTCTGAGAAACCAGTTCACAAACAGACCTGTACATTAGCAAACAGTCACAATTGACTTTTCTTGCCCGTGGAAGACAACAAAAGTTGTATGGCAGAGGTCCTGCAGGTCAAGAATAGAGTGTATTGGCAAATCTGTGAGGAAGCTCACAAGAGGCCCACTTCTCCATACTACATCAGTGTAAGCCCAGAGTAACTACTAAAATTACGGAGTTGCACAACATTTTTTTTTTTTAACAAAAGGGTAGATTACAGCAGAATTTGACCTCACTTTTATATACGTGATTCTACTCAGCATTCATGTTTTCATATTTGCAATTACTGAAGAATGTGTCATGGTTAAAAGCTAAGTTTTTATTGGCTCTAAGCAAAGCTATCACACACATCACATGAGATCCCCTTAGATGGCTTAAAAAAAGTATATACTTTGTCTCCAAAAGGGTTGAATGCTGTTTATAGGGCTTTTTTAATAATGTGAGAACTATTTTTTCAGACTTCTAAAAAGTATTACAGTGCTTCTTTCAATATTCTGACTTTTTGTATTCTACAACATGTACTTTATCAGACATGGATTTTTTCCAGTTTGCCTTCTGTCTTCTCATTGAAAATAAAAATGCTGTTGTGTACCAACAGACTTGGTATAAAGCATTTGTGTGCAGTGTTCGGGGTTTGAATCTAGTGACGGTCAGAATGAGTTTCTTAAATCCTACTTACAATACATGTTTCATAATTACTTGGGGGAATAGGCTATTAGTCAAATGATTAACATAATTTCACTGTCAATAAGGAGCACTCAAAGCACTCCGCCACTAAAGAAAGGACTGCCAATACATTTTGTAGTTAGCCCCAGTATACCTAGCAATGATATTTTTAAAAAGAGGAAAAACCATTTGAAGTTCTGTAAATTGGCACACTTTCTGTTCTTTCTAATCAGTTCTTTAAAAGGAATAAAGTTAACAAAGGTGTAACCTTGGTGTTTTTTTTTATTAGCTACTGTCTTTTATATGCATTTTTACAGTTAATAGCATTTTTAAATTCTTGTGGTTTTGTACTATAGCACAGAAACTACAACAACTAGACTTGCTGTAAATGACTTACAAAGCAAAAAAAGAAAATGACTATATCATGAACTGTTTGCTTTTTACTGTTTGCTGTTCCACCACTCCCTTGGTTTGAGCATACAATGTGAAAAGTCACACAATGGTAGCTTCAGAACAAGTCAAGAAAATGTGAGCAAGCACAAAGAAACCAATATTCACTTCTCAAGAACAGCTTAACTCTTACCATCTTTGGCCACAGAAATATTACCAAAAAAAAAAAAAAAAAATCCAGTTCCTCTCACCATTTGGATCCTTGTACTAACAACTCCTTCTCCTGTGATTTTACTTATCAGTTCCCTGTTTGTCTTCTATATATAGAACTTTAGTGAAGAAGACTCTTATTACAGCACAGTTTAAAAAAATAGACACAATCAATTCTGTCAATAGTTTTCTATATTTCTTAAAGTATATTGAGATATCATGGTGCTTCTCTCAACACCTACCTTTTTAGGCTTGATTCTGCAATGAAATCATAATCCTTTGTTGGAAACAAACAGTTGTTATGGAAATATTTGTGGCGATGTATTTGTAGAATGAGTATTATGACTTCACTGCTAGCAGAACACGGAGAACGCTGATAGAAGGTTTGGGATTTTAGCTCAAATGGCAGGGAATCTTATGAAACTTATAATAATGTAAAAATAAGTATACTACCACAGATTTTAATATTTCCTGGAGTTTTATGTCTCTTTCAAAGGCTGAACTCCAAAAAGAATATTCTTTTTGATATGTATAAGATTATGGAAGAAAGCTTAAAGTAGGTTTTAGATCAGGGTCGGGCAAACTACGGCCCGTCAGACCCTCCTGTGCGGCCCCTGAGCTCCAGGCCAGGGAGGCTATCCCGGCCCCTCCCCCGCAGCCTCAGCGTGCTGTGCTGCCGGTGCAAGGCTCTGGGCAACTTGATTCAGTTCCTCCTGCTTCTGAATTTTTTTTTTTAATTGCTTCTGTATAACATATATAGTCAGATAACAGCATGACCTAGCCCAGAAACAGGATTGGGAGGAACACTGCAGTCTAAAACGATTTTTGGGTAAATGATCAGGTGACTCACAAGGAATTCATGCATCACCGTAATATTCTGGGATTTATTCATCCCTCTGATGTAATAAAAATCAGTGGGTTCTACAAAAGTCTTCCTAGTCAACTCATTCAGGGGTGTGTATGCCTGCAAAAAGCAAGAGTGAAGAAGTAGGGAAGGTAGTTTTTGTTTTCCCATTTAAATTCATCATAGCCAAGGAGGAAGGCAACATAATTTGGGGAAAAAAATTAAGTGCTCGTCCTGTAAACAGTTATACTGAATTTAGGAACACAGAAAAGTGTTCAGCTTGTGAAATTTGAAATGGGACTGTGTGAAGACATTGAGGTGGATGGGCATTTCCACTAGGACTGAAACTACCTGACACTTAGTTCAATCTAGTGCAGCAGTTTTCAATCTATGTTGCCAAAACTGGCTTAGACTTGCTGCGGTCCGCGGTCCAGGGATGAAGCTCATGTTACAGGCCCCCTTGCCTGGGGCTGAAGCCTTTGGGCTTCAGCTTTGGCTCCACCCAGAGCACTGGGGCTCAGGCTTTGGTACCCCAATCCCGAGTAGTGAGGTTTGGGACAGCTTAGGCTTCAGTCCCCCCTCCTGGGGCTGTGTAGTAATTTTTGTTGTCAGAAGAGAGTCCTGGTGTAATGAAGTTTGAGAACACCTGATTTAGTGCATGCCAAAGATACATTTTGCTCTTCAGAAGTATTTTTGTGAGCCCATCTGATAAGTTTCTGGGAGGAGAATTTAGCAGTATCAAGAGAAGGATCCTAGGCAGAGCAGCTCTCCCTTCAGTAAGAGGCTTGTACAAGCTCCCTCACCCCAGCAGCTCCTTCCGGTGCCTCACTGCCCTTTTCCTGTTAAAATCTAATTAGTTCGGTGAGCCCCCAGCTGGGAAGGAAGAGTATCCAAAACTGTAATTTAATGAAATGTGACATACAGTTTTACTTACCCAATTCTTTAGAAACTGGAGATGCAGTTGCTATTTCTCCAATCTTTGCAACACCATCATAATATGCTCTTCCAGCCACTATCATAGCTATAGGGAAAACAACAAGAGTACTTAGCTTGTGTTGCATTTAAAAAATTGAGTACATTATGATGAATTACCATCCACCAGGAAACGGTGGATGATATTTTCACAGTGCCTGCCTTGGGTTCAAATGGGTGCACAAACTTGGTTCTCTAACTTTTGGGAATTATTCTAGGGTACTGAGTCCAGTCTAGTGCTTGTCGATGTCAATGGAAAAATTCTGATTTCAACAAAGGCGGGATCAGCCTCCAATAATAGTAAATGACTCACATCTATTAACAGGATATAGGATTCCCAAAAAGCATATTATGTGTTTTTAAATGACATAATGCATACAACCAAAAAGCACATGTCCTTTTTGTCTTACTTTAGAATCTAAAGTTTAGATTCATATGTACACTTAGTTCCTATTAATATTAATGGGCACATGGTAATATTATACTCCATTGATTGGATTACTCAACTTGAATTGAAATGGATTTTAAAGTCTTCTGAGTATGGAGCATTGTAGCTGACTAGCCTTATCACTCAGTAAATAGCAAAGCATGTCACTACACAGAAAACCTGCATTTAAAAGCAGTTATGGGACTCTTGAACATCAGGCTAGGAAAGAATTATAAGGGTTTGAAAAATATCATGATCGATATCAAGAGAGCGAGGACAACTTTTAACCGCTCCCTTGCAACTCCTAATGAACTGCATGTTCTTTTGCAATCTTTCTGGCTGGATGCTCTCCAGCCAGGACCCATCCCCCAGTCCAATGCTCCTTTTCTTGTCCTTCAGGCATTGTGGATGTCATGGGCAGAGAAAAAGGAAGGAGAGAGGTGATCTGGGGCCTCTATTCCTCATTTTTTATATTTTTTTCTCCTTTTTGATAATCCTCTCCAGTTAGGGTTCAGGAAACAGCAGATCTGGGGAGATGGGAACTTCCAGCTGTTCCATTGCCAAGATGTAAATTTCTTCTCACATCCTTCTTCCTGCCAGAGTGTCTGCTTAACCACGTGCCAGTCCATTTGATTATGCTGACATTCCATTTGGTTATGTTGATTATGCCAAGGCGTATGTTTGCCTTTTGTCTCTAAGAAACTGGTTTGTGCCTGCTTTTCTAGACTTGGAACGTGTCTCAGCAATATCATACAGTAGAATCTTATAACTTTACATACAATGTTGTCACATATTTTACCAGGACAGTGATGTTCAGCAGATTGAGTTTTCAAATGATACTTTGTACAAAATCTGTCATCATCCTGTAAAAAGGATGAACATAAGGGTGCAGACTGTTGTATTTTAAACCTTTACATTTTACTCTTAATTTTTCTGTAGCACATATATATTACTCTCCATGAGTACCTGTCTATCAAATATTAACCTGCAATCATCACACACTTCCAGCTCTTATGATGTCACTAAGACTTTAGAAAATGTCGGATTCTCTATGTCCAGAATAATAATTAGGTTACCAAATATAGTTCAAGAACTACAATGCCACTGATGTTTTTCATTTTAACTGGTAAGGCATTCTGGAGTCTCCAAATTATAGGACTTGAAAAAATTTCAAGAACTTAATCTTTCAGGTTAAGGAGATTTATAATAGTTAGAGTTGGAATGCTAGATAATCAGATTTGGTATTATATTTATTTTCAGTTGGTGTCATTAACTCTCCTGTAAGTAAATAAGTAAGTAAATAAGTAAGTAAGCAAGCAAGCAAGCAAGCAAGCTGCTTGAATGAACCACACAGCATAATATCTACTAACAATACAAATCTTCCTCAGAGCTATCCAAGGAAGTGGAAACGTTAACTTGAAACGAGTATTGTCTGCATACAATTTGTCAATCAAGGATTTTGTCATTCAGAGTATTAGTTTCAGTCTCCAAAAAAATACCTACATCTATCTGTGTTTAGATCTTATTTCACTCATGAACACACACAAACTAGTTTGAGCCAACGTTCACTTGAAACTAGACTGGGGCCTGGTCTAAGACTATTAACTCATATCATACAGGTTACCCAACAGCTATTGACTGCTAATTAGTTCCTTTTGAAAAACAGTAAACACTACAAATGTAGGATATCCTATGGAAGAATGTGTGTCAAGTGACAGACTGAATATCTGTGTGATTACAACACTGTCCCATTATTGACTCTAGAGGTCACCATGACTTTCTTTCTTTCTTTGTTCTATTTTCATATGTAAATTCTCCTACATAGGAATATGACGATCCAGGAGGTCCCTACCAGTCCCAAATCCACTCCCCTATTGCAGGCAACTCCATCACATTATCCTGTTCACAAACTTATCATGCTTCCTTTTAAAACTAATCAGTTTGTTTGCCCCACCAGTCCTACAAGAAGCCTGTTCAAGAACTTCACTTCTCTAATAGTTAAAATTTTTCTTCCAGTCTAAATTTATTCATCACTGGTTCTTACATGTGTTCTTGTGCCATCATTGTCCTTTAGCTTAATTAGGTCTTCTCCTAACATGATTTTTACCCCCATTAAAGAGCAATCATATCGCCTCTGACCCTTCATTGGCTAGTCTAAACAAGGCAAGCTCTTTGAAAACTCCTCTCTCTCACGCAACTTGCACTGGTAAATTTAGATTCCCAGGACAAAGCATATCAGGATGTAACAGCAACCTGAAAATGAGCATATACTATAAATTCTTCCAGGCTTGCTGTACTTATGGCGCAGTAAAGCTGGCCTCAAGCCATTTCAATTCAGCTAGGGGCTGTTACTGATATTTAGTAAGTTCTGTCAATTAACATTTCTCACCTTTTCTTGGTCAGTGAATTCACAACTCCAAAACAAACTGCATCCTGCATTTTTGACATGATCACACTTGTTAGGCAACAGGCATTATAGAAAATTAAAAGGCAAAGCTGGAAAACTTTCATTGCTGAAGACCCAAGGACTGACCTAATGTACAAGAAAGAACTCCTGTTCTCTGAGAAGACGTGACAAAGTTTTAATTGTCTTTATTTTAAAACAATGTTTTGTCTACTTATATTGCATATTGACTGGATACAACATAACTGAGTTCAGGTGTTTCAGGAAACATTAAGCATAATAATATATTAAAGTCACAGTGCTTTCAATTATTTCCTGTTAATGATTTCCATGTTAATATGTGCATTTGATTTAAATGGTAGGGCCAGTTTTACTGGATTGAACATTGAAGCAGCAAGATTCAAACTGGAGGAGGGCTAGCAGTGAACAGCAGCTTACATATAGCATACAAATCTGATTCCCTACATCTTCAGGGCATCTGGATCAGTTTTTTATTTCATGAGGTTAAGAAGTAATGGCAAGAACTGGTCAGATATTCTTGCAAGTGGAAATGATGCATATGCTTTGAGTAGTAGTTAGTTTTTGAAAGAAAAAGAAAATCTTCGTCCTTTTAACTTTTTGTTGCAGTAAGCTTTTCATTCCCCAAGTACAATCCAAGCAGACCATCTTGTCTGACCTCAGAATACTCTTTTTGGGACACCAGGGAGAAGACATAAGGCAGTCAGTCAGTCAATTATAGTTTTACCGCCAAAGGTAGGGTTGCCAATTTTGATTTGACTTATTCCTGGAGGTTTCATTGCATCTCATGGCATGATCTTTAATTAAAGATTAATCTTTAATTCCTGGATACTCCAGGACAATCCTGGAGGGATGGCAACTCTAGCTAAAAGTGAGGTCTTTGCCTATCCCATAGTACATCAAGTGGTACTTACATTGGCTAGTTGTCCTTGAGCCAAGCCCCAAAGGGGTTACAGGATCACTTTCAGTTCCTGGTCTCACTCCCCTATATTACAACTTAATTTTTTGACGGGTAATGCGCATTACTTTCCAACTCTTGATGGAGCTGATCAGTACTCTTCACAGTCTGGGTTTGAGTCAATGTTCTTGCCCCACTACCAGTATCTTTATTTACGGCTTTCCAGGTAAGCAAAGCTATCCTAAGGGCTAGATTTGAGTCAACTGGGCACATTGCAATCTGTTCCAAAGCTGTGACCAGCTATAGATTCAACTTCTTTTCACCACTTGGACTAGTGAGGCACTGCATTGTCAATCATCCTGAGGGTGTGGGCTACAGAAGTAGCCTGAGGCAAATGCATCCCTCTTCTTGCATGAAAATGAGAAACTTCTCAGTATGTTCCAGTTCCCTTCAGTCTCTCACTCCTTACTAGGCCATCTTTCACAAGGGTTTAGTATTCATACTTTCTGAATAGATGCTGCCAAATTAGCCTCACTGACTGGACTACAGGATACAGAAGTCCAAGAGATCAGTATGGTGCTCTGATCTAAATCAATATTCTCTTAGGCTGGAAGCCACAATTCTATTTTTGAGCAGTAACTTTTAAAATTTCTCCACCACTTTCTCCAGATATGATTGAATGATTTGGAGCAGACTGAGTATGTGAGCAGGAGTTTGCCTTTTGTTAAATTATATCCCAATACATGCAATCTAAATGATTTCATACTCCTTTTTAAAAGTAAGATTTTTCTGTGCTTGTATAGCTGGGCTATATTTAATGGGAAAACATACTGTATAATCTCTTTACCTGTTTAATGACTGGTAACTTGTAATTCAGAAAAAAAAGGGAGATTTATGTAACCCCAGAGTATCTACAAAAATGATAATGAAACATTCTGTGCGTTGGATTTAAAGTTTCACTGTTTGTCCGTTTAATTCTGATTTATGTGAGAAGTAATGATACATTTTACTGCTTGGGAACAGAATATTTACTCTTTGTTACAGCTTCACTTAAACTATTTACAGCTTACATAAAACAACAATTATATCAGATCTCAGTTGTTGGCTCCTATAATGTGCTAGCTGCTCATCAGCTGTTGTAATTAAACATTCATTCATATTAAAATGAGCACACATACAAGACCTGGTACACCAATCTGCTCTTAAGAACACAGTTCCTAGTAGACAGTACAAAACAGCAACGTACTTCTCCGGTGCTGCTGTACAGACCAGGTATATTTTATACCACTGTTACAAACAGATATTTTGTAGAATTTGGCAGCAATAAGAGGTTTGAGCTGCATTTTCAAAGTGTTAGTGAGCAATACACAATTAATCAAAATAGCAAGTATGAAAACCTTTTCAAAATGTTTAAATATTGTTATCATATATGGTACTGCCTTCATTCTATAAACTGCATAACCGATATAAGGCTTTAGTTAATTGAATCTAAACACACATTTTTGTAATAAGTCAAGTTTTCTTGTATTTGTCTCCTTCATGCAGTAATTTTGCATGTTTTGCAAAATATGCACTGGAGTTTGAGAGCGAAGAGATATCCCAGTGGCTGTTTGGTCAAATACATTATCTTTAACGTGTTCATGAAGTCTAGCACTGTGACAAAGGAGAATGACAAGCAATAGACACCTTCAGCCTCTTGAATCAGCTCATATTATTTAGGGCGGGTCCATATCGCTCTAATATGGTATCAGATTGTTCCATAAGTCCATGTAAAAGAAGTGGAGCAAAGCAGAAAGGGTCCCTTAAAGCAAACTCTGGGGGTCAAGAGCCCACTCTTGTAAACCAATTCTTATACAAATAGTTCCACTGAAGTCAATGGGTATATGTCACATGAGAAAAGTTTGAGATTGGAACAGAGGACACTAACTGATTTATTTCAATTTTAACTAGATTTAAAAAGTGGCATTGTCTAATTTTTTTTCAGTCTAGTCCAATCCTGCAAACCTTACTCATGCAAGCAGACACACTGAACTCATGGGGCTATTTGCATGGGTAATGAATACTTATGTGAGTTAGAGTTGGCAGGAACAGCTCATTTCCCCATGAATTTCTAAAGACACTTAAGATATTAAAACATCTAATTTTTTTAACCTTGATATTATTTTTGCATTTCCACTAAGCTTGGACAATGAAAACTGATTAGTCAGTTTCACTTTATTTTTCATGCAGTATACAAAAAAAAGAAAGGGAAAAATAAAAATATAAAAACTTTCTCTAGGGCAGGCAATTTCGCCTGCCATTGAAGTCAATGGGGTTTTGGCTATATATGGTTTCCGCTTTACGCGGAAACAACAGAATGGAATCTTCGCGTAAGATGCGACATGCCTGTACCACTATGGTAAAATGTTTGGGATGCAAACACTGCAGCCAAAATCTTATTTTCACTGATTTGAAGAAAAGTACAAAACTTAAAATTAATAGAAATTATAATTTAACATGCAAAATTGAATTTAGGCTTATATATAGCTTCTAATATCTTGAAATAGCATATAAATTTAAATAAAAAGTTATTAAATTTATAACTGAATTTAAAAATTAGGAAGACTTACCATTAACAGCTTTTTCATAATTTTTCCCCAGGTTTATTACATTCCGTAGCCCAGGATTGAACTGTTCCATAACATTCTGATGATCAGAAAAAAAGCCACATTATAACAAAGACAATAACTACATGAAAAAGCTGATTTGAGTCGCCACAGCATAAGCCAGTATTTGTCTACATTGCAATTAAAAACATGTGGCTGGCCTGTGTCAGCTGACTTAAGCTTGTGGAATTTGGGCTAGGGGGCTGTTCAATTGCAGTGTAGACATTCAAGCTTGGGCTGGAATCTGAACTCTGGGACCCTGACAGAGAAGAGCATCACAGAGTATGGGTGCCAGCCAGAGCCTGAAAATCTGCACTACAATTAAACAGCATCCTTAGCCCTGGCCTTGTGAGCCAAGACAGCCGACGCAGATAGAGTGACCAGATGTCCCAATTTTATAGGGTCAGTGCCGACATTTGCGGCTTTGTCTTATATAGGCTTCTATTACACCTCACTCCATGTCCTGATTTTTCATACTTGCTATCTGGTCACCCTAGACGCAGGCCAGCTGTGGGTTTTTATGCAGTGCAGACATACAGGTCCAGATTTTAATCTCAGATGCAAGATACATATTGAAAAGCTGCTATTGTGGAGGTTTGCCCTCCACAGTGAATTTTTTTGGATGCTGGGCATCCAAGATTAGGATATTGGTGCAAAATTAACCTCTGGCCTAAGCAGTAACACTTCCAGTTTCAATGGATTTGTGCTCCCTTAAAAGAAAGATGAATCTGACCTTTTCTCTAACCTTGGTAAGGGTGCTCATATATTCAAGACTGAAGTTTACACAGATCCTTCTTTAATGAGAAAAAGAGGAAGAAGTAGGAGAGAAGGGAAATCCCTTTACTCCACTACTACCTAAATACTTTAAATCAAGGAAAGAATACTGGCTACTATTCAGAATTTGGATATTCTTTCAAAAATAAAAAATACTTTTGAGTTTTCTGACTAGACAGGTGACTTGGAGATGACTTAACACCTTCCACTCAAAAACAATACAGTGATGGGCCTGCTGAAAGGTTGGGGGTTTTTTTGTGTGTGTGTGTGTGTCACAGCAATGCTTTTTGAAAGAGTAGTTCACACATTCAATTTGAAAGTTCAATAAATTGTATGTGTCAGCCCAATTTGAGAGATAGTACTCCCACCAAAAAGTAAAATGAGAATTACTGGCTTCCTTCAAGGCAAACCAAAAACAAACAAAAAACCCACTACAGTTGCTTTCGAATGTTGTTACAATTCTCTTGGTGGGGGCAAATAAGACTAGAAATCCCAAAACACATAGCACGTCTGCCTTCATATCCACCAAATTCTGTAATAGGTGAAGTGGCAGAGATTGTGAAACTGTCATTCACAATTCAGGAAAATAGCTGCATTGGTCCAATTTAGAAAAAGTAACCATCCATTGAAATCCAGTTTTAAACACTTCAGATTTTAGAAACGTCTCGCCTCTGTCAAAAAGTGGAAGGAGAACAGAAGCATTTTCCTGCAGACTAATATATTCAAAAGTGGCCATTGGTTTTTCAGTTTCAAAAGCTGAGGCACCTTGAAGAGGCCTGATTTTCAGAACATCCATTCTTGGAAAATCTGACCTTCTAAAGGTGTCTCAAATTGGGTAATAAAATGCATGCACCCAATACTGCTAATTACAAAAATAATTATTACAGGCTCTGAGAAAACTTAGAAAAAAGACCTTCTAATAAATTCTGAAATCTGCAAAGTAAATCTACAAATCGCACAGTGCTATATTACAAAGCACTGGAGACAAACAAGGATCATATCTGAAAACTCACATAGTAATTGAACAAAGGAGTTTGACCTGAAGCACTGGCATCTTTTTAGATGTTAGTCAAATAAATGCACTTTGAAAATCAAGGTGTTCAAAATAAACACCTTCCGTTCAACAGAAAGATCAGACGGCATTAAAAAAGTCTTAATATTTTGTGTGCTGTACTGGTAATATACTAGCAAGTGTATGTCTATTTAGTATATGCATGGACCAAGAGAATGTGATAAGAACATTTTAAAATTTAAAAATTTTGGGAAGAAATAAAACAAATTGTCATCTTAATGCTATTCAGACACCATAAAGAAAAAAGAATCCTCTTTTACAAAGTATCAATCAACAATGAAACCTAGTCAATTTATAAAGTGAAGAATGAGTTAAAATCAGTTTCAAGTACCATCATCACTTGTGTTTTTATGGTCCTATTTTCCTTTTTCTAAAAAAGATGCATACATGTTCAAACACACACAAGCCACTGAATACATTTATTTTTCTCTTTAACATATAGACTTGGCCCAGGTACCCTCACTGCTAGGAAAACATAGTTGGGAAATATTGACTACCAATGCTTCACTTTGAGTGGGCAATGTAACCACTTCCCTCCAGCAAGCGGTTGCTAGACACATGATCATGAAACCTACTTTTAGTACTGATAAAGTTCCCAGTTATTGCCACAACTCTGACCTTCCACTTTTGTGTAATGGTATTGAAAAGTTTGTGGCCTGCAACTATAGTGCCATTAGTCCTTATACTTCTTGGATACCTTTCAATTTGGCTTTCAAACTGGGCAGACAAAGACTGTACTAGCTTCGTTGTTCATCTCCTCCTAGAAACAGAAGGAAGCCAAGGGGCATCGTATATTTTCCCCATGCATAAGTAGATCTCAGTACCATTGACCATTAGATTTTGTTGACTCTCTGCAGACAATGGCAAGCGTAGAAAATATCATGATAGAAGAGTAAGTCCACTTAAGTACAGAACATTCTCAAGAAGCATTCCACTATATCACCTTTTCTCCTCATGGGGTATATGAGGCTATGGGGAAGTATTAGTATTTTACACATTGCTGAGATATTTCATATTTTTAAAAAAGTGATTGTTTTATTTTTGTTGAACTCTAGAAGTAGCAGAAAAGTCACCAAGGGATAGAACACTGGATTAAAAAAATCATTAGCAGAACCAGCTGGTTTTTTTTTAGTAACATCCCAGTGTTTTAACTTCTGCTATTTATAATCTATTGAAAGAACATGAAAATGAATGTGACAAATGTCATTAGCCACTTATCACGTGTTCAGTGTAAAAGTTTATTTTGACTTCAAAAATAACTAGAGTAAAAGAACTTGAAGAATATTGGAAAAAAACAAATCTCTTGAAAAAAATAACCCCAGGAGAACTTCTACTAATAAGAATTATTTGTGTTACAACAGTGTGTCTACAGGCCCCAGCTGACCTAGGAACCCATTGTTTGAAGTATTATACAAACACATGAAAAGAAATGGTCCTTGCCTTAAAGAGAATCATTCAAATAGACATGACTACACAGTGCTTTAGGGCTTGTCTTCACATCCTGTGCCACTTTAGTGAAGACACTGCTGTGGCGATGGAAGAGCTTCTCCTGTTGGTACAGTTAATCCACCTCCATGAGAGGCAGTAGCTATGCTGACAGGAGAAACTCTCCTGTTGATAAAGTGCTATCTAGACATGGGGTTAGGTCAGTATAACTACATTGCTTGGGGTGTGGATTTTTCACACCCCTGAGCAACATAGTTATATCAATATGTTTCTAGTCTACATGTGGCCTTAGTTCGCACCAACAGGAGTGTAAATTCTAATGTGCACCAGTGTGTAATGAACTAACTGGCTTATGTGGACTCTCCAGCATGCACTAAATTTGACTAAAAGTTCCCCAGTGAAATGGGACTACATTTAAACATGCAAACAATACTACGTTAGTGCGCACTATAGATCTTTTAGTGCTTGCCAGCAGGGGCTCCATGGGCCAGTGACTATGCTACAAGCACGAAGGATGGGAAAGGAAACAGATGAAGTGACAAATCCCAAGTCGCGTACATGCTAGCCCAGTGCTCTATGATCTGGTATCACAATGCCTCTTACCTGTTCATAAAAACACTTAACTAGAAAAGAACAATAGGCATATAATCAGCTTATACAACTTTCTGATCTTAGGATGCATGGAAATTAAGTGGGAACACATATTCAAAACAGACATCAGGAAGCATCTTTTTATGCAAAGTACAATAAAAAGGCAAAATAACTTGCCATGAAAGAGTTTGAGAGAAATATACTGTGGTCATTCAGGAAATAATTATATGGAGTTGTACTAGAGTCCACTGCTGGGCGCCTTCAACTCCTATTGACATTAATGGGAGTTGACTGCTTTGCGCTCTCCAGAATTAAAAAGGAATGAAATTTGCATTTCTACGTGTTCTCTCTTTCTCTCTGTAATATAAAACAAACACACACACATATTCCTCATTTCCTTCTACTATTATGAACAGTTTTAACCTTCAAAACAAATGAGACCCATTGTAGGAGTTCTTTCCTGGAAATGCTCAGCTTTGTTTTTAATTTTGAGATACACCTATTCAAAACAATAGCTCAGCAGGTATGAAGACAGATAAACAATACCCAGAGTCCTTGTAGCTTCAGATTTACATCCTGCTGACACTTTAACCAAAAAAATTGATAGATTACTAAATATACCGCCTGTTTGTTTGTGCATAAACCTTATTATTCATATCATTAAAGTTACAGATATTCAGTCATAGCAAGATTGAGCCATGCCTTAGTAGTTATTAATTAAAAGTTTATATTGGACTAATTACATGTGCTATTTCATATTTAAAAGAACTGCAAAATAAAATTAGAAGAGTCCTTTAATATAACAATTTTATGTTCGGAAGTCCTCTTGAGATTTCTTTAGTTATCTCAAAAAGAGTCAGATATGAACATAAAACAAATTGTATTGTTCTGTGCTTAAAACATTTTTTTTTGCATGATCATACTCTGTAACAAATACAATTAGGGCCCGATTCTCCACTTCATTAAGAGCCTCATCCTGTTCCATTGAAGGTAATGGGAGCTTTACCACTGATGTCAATGGGTGCAGAATCAAGTCCTAAACCTATTTTATACTGGTATACTTTCACTGTAATCAACAAAACTACAGTGATGTAAAACAAGATTAACAAAGGGAAAAAATTAAGATCCAAGTGTTTATTCAAACCAGGTGAGATCATATAACTGATTATCAGTCAGCTTGCCAAACATTTACTATTTAAAGGAGAAACACAATAAAGCATCATTCATCAGTATGTTTCAAATATAAACGCTTTTTCAGGAGGTTATGAACATGTGACCCAGGATGAAATCTAGGTCCAATGAAGCATTAAGTAGGCACAACTCCATTGTGGTAAATACAAATACATATTTTATACTTGTGGCTCTTGGCACTCCAGATCTCAACCTCGGAGTGTTTTTTACATTTTTAAACAAATTTTTAAAATAAATTTACATTAGGTTTTAGTAGTATAAGACAACTGTTTTGATGAAACACATTTAAGTTTCTTAAACTGATTTTAATTTGTTTTTAAAATGAATGTGGCAGTCAGTCCATAATCTAATCACTCACTGGTCTTTTTTCTTTTAAAGGCATTTAAAATAACTAGTGTCAAGATTCTTAACTATGCATATATAATTACATATGTACATGACAAACCATTATTGTCTACCAAGAAAGTATTATTTAATAAATTCCATACATTACCAGAAAAACCTAACACTTCCTGGAGTAAACAGGATATTTTAAAAACTGTCTAATTTTGCACTAGAATGATTGCTATAGCGTTCAGGATAGTTATATATATTTTTAAATCTAAACTTAATAAATAACACCATTGAACTATGGGGACTATCACTGCATCAAGAGTTCTGGAAACCTCATAAGCCACAAGAGCACAGCGTGAGTGTCTTGTGCAGTCACTAGAACACAGAAATTGAATTATAGCTTTCTAATTCAATGCTTTCTTGGTTATCATTTTGCATAGTATGCGATCAGATGATTCACTGGTAGTTTTTCTCTATACTGCTGCTAGCATAAAGTCACACTGGCTATAGTGGCCTTCCAACAAGTGAATGGCCTTGCAGTCTACCTAGAGTCACACAATATCTACTCTCACTGGAGAGTCTCCTGATTCATAGGTGCAACCTCACCCCAGTAAATTATTAAGGTTGTGTGCTATGAGGAAGGGTATGACTGGCTTTAAATCATGAACTTCCACACCCTCAAATTTCATTCTGCATGTGCCACTGTATCATATACTCAAAAGCTATGCAATACTTAAAGAATAAGACGTCAAGATTAAGTTTCAATCTTGACTCTGAAATTCTTTGGCTTTAGGGTAGCTGTGTAATAATGTTGATTAGTTTTGGGGTGTTCACCTTTTCTTTTTATATTGCTGAATTAACATACAAATGATACCTCAAAGACACATGAATTTACAGTTTACCGTGTCAACTCATCTTTTAGCCAATCTGCTTATTTGTGCAAATATGTGTAGGAACGTCATACAGAGTGAGTAAATATGTATTTAAAGGGCATCCAGTAGCATGGATAGTACTAGTAATACACTACAAGGGAGGCAGGGTGGCAAGAGAACCTTTAATTTTCCTTTTCTTTTCCAATATCTTTCAGGTCCCTTTCAAGCTATGATTTTTTTTAAGGATGAAAGCCTATCACCGGTCCTGCAAGCCCTATGTCCCACCATTTCTCAAGTCCTTTAATCCTGTCACAATCCAGCATTTGTAACATTACAATTAACTTTCAGAGCTTCCTCCCGCAAACTTACTCAAGAAAATGATCCTACTAGCAATAGGCATACTTGTGTAAATAAAGGATTTGCTGATTTAGGGCCAGTATTGGTAACTGTGATGTCACAGATATTAGAGATTACGTAACAGATAGGACAAGCTAGAGTGTAGAGGAGAGAGCTTTTATTTATACGCAAAGAACCTGATCTTCCTTCCAATAAAGTCAATGGTAATTTTGCCCAAATTTGGTAATTTTAAGGCCCCTAGCCATAGGTGCTGGTACTAGGGGTGTTGGGGAGTCCGGTAGCACACCCTGCCTGACTTGAAGTGATTTCCATCATAAATAGGGTTTACAGTTCGGTACAATGGCTCCCAGCACCCCCATTATACAAACTGTTCCAGCATGCCTGCCCCTAGTGATCAAACAGAAAACACAACCTGATACCAACACAACTGGACTAACTGCAAGAATAAAAGGTTGTAGAATCAGCCTGAAGTGTGAGAGTAACAAAACAAATGGGGTGTGGAGAAGGGGACCCTTACAGAAACAGTTTGAGGGATTGTAAACGGTCAATTTTTTAAATTTTGTTTTATGAAAACATACTTTGACAATGTCTTATTTTATTATTATGTATTATCTCGTATGAAAAAAGGTTATAAATCCTTCATTTGGGCTCAAAGCTGCACATGCACATATATAACTTGATTAATAAATGTTTTTTGCAACTCCCAGACTTTGTCTGGTAGCATGCAAAACTAAGATTATGGGCCAAATACTGCACTAATGTCTCAGCCAACACTTTGATTTTAAAGAGAGTTTTTCCTGAGCAAGGATTACAAGATTTGACTCAGTATGATTAAATTCAGCACGTTTAAATAGAGACACATGCAGAAATTGTAAGTACAGAAACTTGTAATATAGGTAGTTGTTGAGTTTGGAGAAGACAGAGTTTCAAAATAAGAATGTACAGCTAATGAAGAGAAACAAAACATTCTGCAACTAGCAAAACACAGGTATGTGATTATTAGAATTGGATTGTCACTCATAGCTCATATACTTCTACATGAGGCTCATTTGTGCTTGTGTGTACACATTTTCACAAAATGAATTTTGTATCCTATAGATGTTGAGTTATTACAAGCTTTAGCATATACAGTACTTATGATGTAAGTTAAATTTTTAAAAACTTTTAAAAGAAAAATGTCACATCCCATACATGAATTTACACAACTAATCAGCATCCAGACCTACAGTTAAGCATGTCCCCGTTTATGAAATCTGATCCACAAAGACGGACTCTACTGATTTGTAGCCTGACTGGGGCTCAGGATCACCGCATGAGTGGACCGTGTGTGAATCCAATTGCCAAACTGGGGCCTATGCCAATAACTTTACTCAAGTGCTTAAACATTTTTAGGCTCCAGCCCGGAGGGAAAATCACTGTCCTTAAAACACCAACAGTAAAATACCCTATTACCAAAATGAGCTATATGAATTAGTGGTCATTTAAAGTTATTGATTCTGCTAAAGAAAAAATAAATCAAACTTTTCAGGGTAAAAGAGGTTTAACACATTGTGGATTACAGTGTTATGTGCATAAGCATACATATAAACAGAACTGCCATAAAATGGGTTAACAGTTGTCATATTGGGGTTATGTATATCTCACAACCATTAACTTTTCATGGATTTATCACAAAAAACAAAAGCAAAACAATGCAAGAGTTGAAAAAGTGAACATTCATGCCACAAAATATTTTAATTCATGCTATACTGTTTTCCATGAGAAACTACAAGGAGTCAAACTAATATCCTTAATGTTACCATAAAAGCTTTTTCTGAATTTTTTGTTTTATTCTCCCCCCTTCTCCATCCCGACACATACACATTCTTCTGTAGTGTGACATATGTAAACATATGGAGAAAACTTGCTTAGTAGCAGCCTGATAAAGGTAAAAGATCCTGACAGTTTGGGACTAATATATAAGAGGACTATATTTTCATTATTCTGGGTATGCTGAGTTCTCCTATATTGTTTAGAATAATGCAAGTACGCTATAACCTTTCCAGACTACTGTACCCCTTTCAGGAGTCTGATTTGTCTTGTGTATCCGTCAGTTTCACTTTACTTAAAAACTACTTGCTTACAAAATCAGACATAAAAATACAAAAAAGTGTCATAGCACACTATTACTGAAAAATTGGTTACTTTCTCAATTTTACCATAGAATTATAAAATACATTGATTAGAATATAAATATTGTGCTCAAATTTCAGTGTATAGTATGTAGAGCAGTATAAAACCATCACTGTCTGTGTGCAATTTTAGTTTGTACTGACTCTGCTAGTGCTTTTGATGTAGTCTGTTAGTTAGGCAAATATCTAGATGAGTGGATGTATCCCCTGGAAGACTTCTCTGGTGGTAAGTGTACCCCTGATTGAGAACCAGCCAGTTTTATACTGATGTGTTTCTGAAGGGTGGCCTTTACTATGCCAGCTGCCCTCTCCCCTTAGGGAGGAGGGGTACGTGTGTGCCCACGCAGGGGTGCCCCAGCTGCCCTCTCCCCCGAGGGAGGAGGGGT
>ML677381.1:13111415-13351192 GCA_007922305.1 Dermatemys mawii | reverse complement strand
CAGGGGTGCCCCAGCTGCCCTCTCCCCCGAGGGAGGAGGGGTACGTGTGTGCCCACCCGGGGTGCCCAGCTGCCCTCTCCCCCGAGGGAGGAGGGGTACGTGTATGCCCACGCAGGGTGCCCGAGCAGCCCTCTCCGCCGAGGGAGGAGGGGTACGTGTGTGTCCACGCAGGGTGCCTCAGTTGCCCTCTCCCCCGAGGGAGGAGGGGTACGTGTATGCCCACGCAGGGAGCGGATTGGCCCCTTGGGCTGGGTTATGTCGTTGACTCCCTGAGCGCCCCCTTTCGCCGCAGCCCGGCCCTACTCACCTTGTAGGTATTCTCCGTCAGCTTGTTCACCTCTTCGGGATCCCGAGACATCGTGGCCCCGGACACGGCGGCAGCGCCTCAGGCAGGAGAGAAGTGGAAGGGGGCGGCGGCGGCTCCGGAGAATCCTGCGGAGAGGCCGAGGGGGCCGGCGGGAAAAACTTTCTCCTCGGGGAGCTGCTCCGCTGCCCCTCACTCGGGTGCAGAGGGGGCCCTCTCCGCCCAGCCGCCGCCCCAGAAAAGTCCCGGCAGACCCGGCTCCGCTGCCACCTTCGCCCAAACTGTCAAACTTGTGAAACCAGCCAGCCCAGCCCGGCAGCGCTCCCGGGGCGGAGCCTGCGAGGTGCGGCCGCTTGACGCGGCAGGGCCCGCTGGCCGGGCGGGGCGAGGCCTCCCGGTAGTGGGGGTGGGCAGAGCAGGCAGCTCCGCTCTGTCACCTGAGTCGCAGCCCACCCCCCCCCTTGCTCGGGCCCCATGGGGCTTTGAGCCGCTCTGTGGCGCGGTGACAGGGTGTCGTGTGACGAGGCAAAGGCGCCCTTGGGCACGACCTGGCACCGCGCCACCGGAGGGCAACGTAGCGCTCCTCGGGGCACTCAGCACGTCGAGGCCACTCAGAGGTGGTGCCCGGGGCCTTCGGGCTGGGAGGCTTGTGCCTCATCACTGCAGTAATTGAGCACCTCAGGAAAGTGAATGGATTTATCTTCACAGCACTTGGGAGGTAGGGACGGGATGTCCCCTCCCCCCAACGACTGGGGTACTGAGGCACAAAGAGAGTGAGTTGCTTGTTCATAGACACCCAGGCTTCGCATCAAACCCTGACTGAGTCCCAGTCCAGTGCTTTAGTAGCAGGGCCACCCCCGTGTCCCTGAGACCTGAGTTAAGTTAAGGTCTAAGCAAATACTGCAATGGTACATATTACCCTCCTCCACCCCTACCTATGGAAAAGGGCTCAGGAGTGGCAGCAATAAAGGGAGCTTTTTCAAAACAGAGAGGAAGGAGAGGGGTTGATCGCAGAAGCTTTCTGCAGCGTGGACGGGATTAAGACACTGACGTCCACTTTAGGCACATTTCTTCTTTAAACAGCTAAGGCTCACTCTCCACCATGAGGTTATTGTTGAGAGATAACTTGAGGGAAGGTTTGGAACAGTCTACAAATATGTGCTCTGTGTAAATATCAAGGATGGAGAAGAATACTAGAATCATAAAAAGTGATTGGCAGTTGTGAGATGAAATTATGATTAGGGCAGTACCGGGAAAATCTTCCTGATGGAGCACTATAAACTGCCTCACAAGAGAAGTGACATAAACCCCATGGCCTTCGACATTTAAAACTAGACTATATTTAACTTAAGTAAATGTACAGTAGAGAACAAGGCAGCACTGGCAAGAAATTGGAATGAATAACGTAATACTTCTATTTCTAGAATCTTTGGTCAGCTGGTTCCAATCAGCATAGCTCCACTGAAGTCAAACAAGATATGCCAGTTGACACCAGTGGTAAAGTTGATACTATGATTCTCTTTCCCCTTCTTCTTATCATTACATTAACACAATGTCAGACTCCCCAGTCCTACTTTATATTCAGGATTCCTGCATATTAGTGGTCATATGGGGGGGGCTCATTGCCCCAGAGTGATTTGCATATCACTGAAACTTGCTCTGACCCTTCTATTGTCTAGATCTAGACTGCAGACTCAGTCCTATTATGAGCCTCTCTTCCTAAAAATGACTTTCTAAAAATGATGTTCCCAATTAGAAAGAGTTTGTCTTCAAGCTTAACAGTTTGTTTTAATTAAGGAAAACTTGTTAATTATTTCCCCATTTCTTGCTCTTTAAATGTTGGGCTTCCCCTCTTGTTTTTCACACCACCTTGTTGCCATGGTGTGATCACAAGAGGCAAACAACAAGAAATGGACTTAGAACAGAAAAGTAAATGGACTCTGATGTGGGAGGAGACTGTTATCAGGTCTCAGGAGTTGTAAAACAAATTGTTCTCAAGGTGTTTATGCCTTTAATTCTTCCTGCTGGAAAACAGGGAGCTATGAGAGCATTATCATGAATACAACTAACATGATAAGAACAGAGGCAGGTATATGGGGCATTTCCCACCCTTCCAAGCAAAGTCTTCCTAAGCTTCTGGAATTTATCGTACTGATAGCATTTCTGTAACAAGCAGTTTACATTACTGCCCTGATAACTGTACTTAATAATTCTGCAACCTTTACTCACACTGAGTGGTACAAGCAGTACATACAAGAAGTTCAATTAAAGTAATCAAGTGGGGCTATTTGTGTGAATAAGGGTGAAGAATCAGACCATTTATTTCTATACCTTTTTATAGCATCTTTCAGCCTGCTGGATTTCAAATGTTTTGCAACTGGAGAACCACATTCTGCCTAACTGCTACACAGGTGTTCAAAACAGGTGCACAGATGAAAGGTGCAGAGAAACCCCTCACCTTACATCCTGGGACAGCAGTCAGGGGGTGCAAGTCACTGCAACAGAGATTGAGAAGAGGCCATAGTTCCCATTCCTTATATTGCATCAGCCATTGGAACTGGTATGTATGTGGGAGGAAATATGCTGTATCCCCTAAAAGAGTGTAGCAGTGATTCCACTACCCCTGTACACTGGGGAGCTCCAGGAGGCTCTCTACAGTCAATGTGAGTTGTACCTAATTAGCATAAGAGCATGAGAGAGCCCTGATCCATAATTTAGCTGTACATATAGCTCCTGATTCTCATTTACACTTAATGCCCCATTACACCACTCTGGCAGTGTAAAGGGGACTTGAAACCTTTAGTGTAAATGAGAATCTGGCTCACAGGGTTTACTTCAAATACTATTTAAGTGCAACCCCTTTTAAGTTACATCTACACTTGAGCAGCAGATATGATTTGCAGGTCATGTAGTTATACCCATACTAGCTGTAATCTAGACAGCTTGCTAAAAATAGAAGTGAGGATGGGCAGGTGTGTGCTTCAGCATTGGTTGCACAAGTGAGCAAATATCAGGGGGATGAAGCAAGCAGACTTCTGCAGCCCTTGCTGAAGCCCAAACTCATATCTATTTTTAGCAAGCTAGCAGATTACATCTAGCAAAAGTACATCTAGCTGCAAATCACAGCTGGGGCTGTAGTGTAGATATACCCGTAGGGTGACAGACAGCAGTAACATATAGCCACACTACACAATAACTTAAGGCATGAAGTATAGAATACCATGTCCAACCTCCCCTCCTCCCCAAAACCCTGTAGGAGGGATTGAGATTGGTACTATTAGAATAATAACATTAATTTATGTATATATGTTTACATTCAGTATGGGATTTTAAAATTGTATGATTCTCAGCACTACCTCATTAAATTCACAGGAGGATGAAGGCATTGCTATCGAGGACCAGAGTGATCAATTCTGGAAAGGCTTCTCATGTGGTCCTTGTTGTGCTTATCCTCAGCATTCACCAGTAGGTTGCTTTGCTGTCCACTGATAAAAATGTCTCTGGATGTAACAGAAAATAAAGGGATGTTTTGGGCAGCTGCACCCAAACTCCTAAAAGATCCCTTTGCATTTTAAAAAGTTGTAAATTTTTTCAGGGTTTTATTGAAGACCATCTTTCTCATTTTCTTCAGTCAACCTGGACAGTATTCTATTTTTAGCTTCTCCAGTCTTCAGATAACATATTTTTGCACTTGAATTTATAGTAACAGAAGGTGAAAAAATTTGCTTATTTTCTTTATTAAATATTTCAAAAATGTAAAACAAAAAATAGGAGGTAAATAAAGATTTAAATACATAAGCAAATCAAATTGCAGGGTGAACAGGTCAAAAAGGATCAAAAACATTTTGAAGATGAAGAATGCCACAAAGGGAATTGTAGAAGGCAAGGGAGAATCCTTTAGTTGAGGAAAACAATGTTGCTATTTGTCCATCACATAATTATACAAAATTATGAAAAGAAATAATTGAAACAGATAAAAATAGAAAATATATTGAAAATTAAGATTTGCAAGTCTGGTTTATACTTCAGAGATAGAAACAGTAAAAATGTTTCCTCTGATGTCTTGGAATCTTTGTCAAAGGCATAGTAATTTACAGAATCAATATGTTGAAATGTTCACAATTTTTTTTCCAATAAAAAAGTTACATGTTGACATTAGATGTTAAAATAAAAATAGCAAATGTGGAAAAATATTTTCTATTTCTATTATGGAATTTTGTTTTTTATGGTGGTGAATATTACTACTTCAAATCTAGTTAACATTATTTGTATAGGCAGCATTTGGAAAAGTTTACAATATGCCTCTTGTTCTGTTATTTGGGGTTTTTAAATATCTACTGCCCCGCATAACAAAGGGTAGTATTGTTCAGATTTAGTTTACCATAACTGTGTTTTAGCAAACATAAAAACCCTTACCTGAAATGTGGAAGTATGGTCTAATTGATATTTTCATATTTCTGAACATTGGTAGGTCAGGAAGTCCCATATTCACACAGAGGGCTCCTGATAGAAATAACAGTATCAGCTGAACTTGACAGCAAAGTTTTATCATAGTACAAACTTGTGTATTTTGATCTTTTATTATAGAGATATAGGGCCTTTGATCTCATACTGGTTTTACACCATTATACCTCCATTGACTTAATTGGGTTATTCCTGATTTGAACTAGAGTGAGTGAGATCAGAATTGGTGAGATGTCTCCTTCAGCAAGTTTCTTAAGCATGCTTTTAAATTTAAACACCCGAGTAATCCCATGGGATTTAAAATTAGGCATGTGCTTAAGTGTTTTTGCCAAATCAAGCAGAATGCTCATTGCCTTGCAGGTATGATTCTTAATGACTCAGTTTTGCTTTGTGCTCTGTTGCTGATGTACAAATAACAGAACGCACCATACTGTTTTGAACATTCTGTCCCGTATCTTTGTTTATTTAGGATAGTGGTTCTCAGCCTGGAGTACACATACCCCTAGGAGTATGCAGGTCTTCAGAGGGGGGTACATCAACTTATCTAGATAATTGCTTAGTTTTACAAGGGGCAAATAAAAAGCACTAGTAAAGTCAGTACAAACTAAAATGTCACACAGACAATGACTTGTTTATACTGCTCTATATACTATACACTGAAATGTAAGTACAATATTTATTATATTTCCATTGATTTATTTTATAATTGTATGTGGTACAAATGAGAAAGTAAGCAATTTTTCAATAAGAGTATGCTGTGACACTCTTTGTAAGCAAGTAGATTTTAAGTGAGGTGAAACCTGAAGTTACAAAAGACAAATCAGACTCCTGAAAGGGGTACAGTTGTCTAGAAAGGTTGAGAGCCACTGATTTAGGGAACATTTTTCAAAAGTGTACTCTGATTTCGAGTGCTGCAATTTTTGATCTATCAACTGCCACACACATCTTGGGTCTAACTTTTAGATGTTTGGAGCACACATGACTCTAACGTATGGGTATTAAACCATTTTGAAACTCAAGCCCAGGGTGCCACCTAGAAAAATATGACATCCAAAATCAGAAGACTTTTTGAAAACTTTGTTTTGCTGAAATGCAGTATTCAGAATATTTGTGTTATGTCAATACACTGTACTTATAACTGTATAGTAAAAACATATTGTGCAATCAGAGGTATTAGAAGGAAAGAAGCTACACCTCGTCTTAAAAATTCAAGAAAGATTTAATGCAGGTGGAGCTCTAACACAGGTGCCTGCCTACTCTAGTGATGAGGACAGGTGGCATCACTAACCAAAAGAACACTTCATTTCAATCTTGTACCTTTAAAAACTATTTAAACATATTGTGATCCATTCATTTCAGCTTGTCATTAAATCTTCAGCATGTGTTTTACACAGATAAATACAACTGTTAGTAATTACACAAATTGCTGTTAATGGCATATGCATGGCAGAGCCAGTTGTGACTTATTTCATTCCCTGTGGTCATTAGCAGGCATTTAGCTTAATTAAGAAAAAATGTACACAGCACTTTAATTTGTAATATGAAGTGATATTCAAAGTCTACAACCAGAATAATATTTTCCAATCTAGAATTTAAAGGGACTCTGTCATCCTCATTGTTTTAAATATTGGCTAGTTTAAAAAAAGTTCTTTTCAATCTTTTTAACAGTATATTTTGAATTTTAAAAAATCTTTAAAAGGTTTTCTCCACCTCTGTTGATGCTTACAAGGATCTTTTCAGGTAATTTCTCCTCTACTAGCTGTACAGGGAAACAATGAAACTTACTGTGTTCAAACTGCTGTTAAATGAGCAAAGTAAATACACTTTTTGTAGGACTCGCTGAGAATAATGAGTCTGATTCTACTCACACATTAGTTTTATACCTTAATTCAGAGAAATTACTCTACTTTTAAACTGATACAAGTATGGGCAAAATTAGCCCCCATATGTCCCCTGATGTCATTCCCATGAGCTGGATTTTCATGGTTAGTGGAACATGGGGCAGTCTAACTGTGACTTATGGCTCAATCTTGCCAGGTGTTGAGCAACATGTCCCTGATCCAGCAAGCATTTAAACACAGGCTTAACTTTAAACATATAAGTAGTCTCATTGGCTTCTTGGGAAAAGGAGAATTTCAAGTAGCTGCAGAATGCTTTTTATAATAATAGGTGTTAGGGCTACTTCTTCCCACATACCCTTTAAATGGGGACATGCTGTCATGATTTTGTAGCCCAGAAAGCTACATTTTTGTTCAGGTAAGACTCTGGTCTATTTTTAGTCTTTGCACACCTGTGTTTTTGATACCTTAGTGGTCTCCCATAACAAGTTACTTTGGCAATATAAAGAGGAATGATAACTTACTGATTTCTCCATTGTGATTTTTTTTTTCAGATTGGAAATGTGTTATCCTGAACATTGAGGGTGAGCTTTTTCTCTGAGAGACTTTTTGTACTTGCACAAGACACTTCAAGTTATTTAACTTGTCCAGGATTGAGGCACTTTGACAGGGCAAACTGGTGGCTATTGCCACTAGCACTACAGATCCTGAGCAGATCTGCTAGTAACTGGAAAGTCTTAATTTTCAAGAAGTGTTAAACCAGTACCTTATACAAGCACGGACTTCTTATCAATAGATGGATAGATTTTTTTTTTTTTTGCTTCCTTTATTTTATCAGCTGTGACCACTAGATGGCAAGCATGCTCTACATAACAGAACCAAATATGCTGTTTATATACTGCTAAAGTGCTTTACAAATGAACAAGGTAGATACTAGTAGCAAGCAAATGGAGCAGCCATTATGTTGCTCACACACAGCCTTGGACTTTTTTGCTTGAGAGAGGAAACTTGTTAGGATGCTGATATTATCACTTGAATCTAAAAAGTGCCTTGGGATTTTTAACTTTCCCCTGGAGGTCAGCCTTGGATAGCAAGTCCAAGTCCTGGTTAGGGACTTGACCTTCCAGACTTCTAGTTTACTGATGTTGTGAATGCTGTTGTATAAGCCATGGCAATAAAGTACTATATAGAATAAGTATATATTCATTCTTTCCTTTTGTAATTTATCAAATGGGGGATTAGCTACTCAACAACGTGTTCTTTGTTCCAAAGGGATAAACTGTTGTTGCCGGAAGGAAAATGTAGAGTATTACAGATAAAGGTATAATACACATTATGCTGCTTTTACTACTTCTAAATGTTTGGCTATTCAATTAGAGTTGTTATTAATTTTTTGAAATGTATGTTATAGGCCCCAATTAGGGATTAATTCTCCTTCTCTAAGCACTGTACACACACACACTGAAAAGACAGTACCTTGTAGTTATCTTCAAAGGACTCCACATATATTTGGGCCCTGTTAATGTCAACTCTTATTTTAAAGTGGTATCAAATAAACAATGAATATCAGAGTACTTGGTCTAGCATTTTCTACTTACAAAAGTAGCTAATCCTGCAAAACTTTGTTTTTGGTGGGGTGGGGAGGGAAGAGTGCTATCAAATACTTTTCACAGTAAAAGTATCACCTTGGTTTCACTCTAACAGCAGCCTCCAAGGAAACATTCAATGTCATTTTTTGCAATTAGTGCATCAGAAATGAGTCCTATCCAAAGTACTTGGGTGGACAGAAGTTTGAGTTTTAAAGTTAATTCAGAACAGCCATGTGAAAAGATAAAAGTAAGGACTATCCTCATCCGAAACAACATAGGATGCTGATGCGCACACACTTCGAACAACTACACTAGGGCCGGTATGCTCGACTGCTGAACACTACACTCCAGTCTGGGCACGCATCTCAGATACCAAATCTCTGGGCAGCTTAATGTCACAATTGGAATCATAACTGGAACATTGAACTTAATACCCATTCAGTGGCTGTACCCCCACTCAGTATTTGGAGAAAGACACACAGATCATGAGTACAACTGAACCATGGACAAACTAAACTTACCAATTCATGAGACCCTTCAGAATATTTCAGACTTGCTTGAAATTTTGCAAGTCTTTTTAGGGGTTGGGCTATAGCTCTTAAAGCATTCTCATTCAATCCTGAGGTAAGAAAATTCTTTCCTGTGGGAAAGAATTCTGGGATAATGCTTATGCCCCAAACAAACACCAGATGACTGACCCTACAAAAGAACATCCAGGCTTCAGCATATACCAGAAACATCAGAATATAAGAACAGCCATACTGGGTCAGACCAAAGATCCATCTAGCCCAGTATCCTGTCTTCCAACAGTGGCCGATACCAGATGCCCCAAACCATTTCAGAACATTGCATGGCAGGTGCTGTCATCTCTTATACCTCTGGCAGATGAAAGACAATGCACAGTGTGACTGTGGACGTCAGTCACAAACTATGAACCACATTGTAAATTGGTGTCCCCCTTTGATCGTTTCAGTGGCATGTCAGATTTACACCAAGCCACTTCTGAAGCTACTCACTGGCTCATTAATCTGGGCTTATTTGAACATTGCTAATCACCTTTCTTGCCCAATGGTGCAGTCCTAAGTCTGAAGGTACCAGAATGTCACTAAAATATTAATTTTTCTTCAACAAGAATTATCTGGTAGAACCATGGGGGCTGGAGCCAGGCTGTCAGGGCAGCTTCCTGTCTACCCTGGGCTGTAAATCTGGGGGTGGAGCCATGCTCTTCCAGCCCTGCTGTTTCCCCAAGCTGCTGGCATAGTGCTGGGCCAGCCAGAGTCTGTTGATTCTGTGAAAGTTTGTATCCTCAGCTAGAGGAAGCCTGGAGTGGGGACATAGGAGGCTCAGCCCTACAGATAGCACAGCTAAGTGGAGCCTGCTCAGGACCAATACTGGGGCCCAGTGTTTTGTGTCATTTAGAGAGAGGGATCCTAAGGTGCCTTGGGCATGCAAACCCCTTGGTAGTGGGACTAATTCAACAGGATGTAGTTACCCAGAATGTTTGGCCTCAGCCTGCAGGGAGATGCTGCAGCTCCAGGTCTTTCTAGGTGAGCTCTCCTCTGTACCAAGAGAGGGGGCTGAACAAAGTAGCAGTAACAGTTGTGGAGCATCCAGGTCTCTCTCAAGCTCACTGGGCTATACTAGGCACTTCCCAAACAAATTATATATCATAACATAGAATATCATATGTACAGACTATCCAGTTTTCATATAATATATTATATTATGATATGTATTTTGTTTGGGCAGTGCCCACTAAATCTTTAAACCTAAAAGTACATTCAGCAACTTTGATAAATCTCCTAACTTACTCACCTTACTCCCATTAACATTTATGGGAGTTACGTGTATGTTTCAAAAGGGAAATATAAAATTAATTCTGATAAATACCTACTAATACAGGTATAAATTCCAGTGACTAGATGGATTTAGCATCTACTCTGCAAGTGTGTTTAGTGTTAAAATGCTCTGGATCAAATTTTGCCATCAGTGCTCAGACAACAGTTTCCATTGCCTTAACTGGGGCTATGTAGGTGCATCAAAATACAGGATTTGGCCCTGTGTAGATATGTGGATGCTTTAGCTTTGGGTGAACTTTTAGGCTACACTCTGCCCTAGGTTACATCCTTGCAACCTCATTGAAGTCAGTGGCAATAACTGAGGGCAAAATTTAACCCTTAATTTTTAATAAGACTTATTCTGTATATTAACCATTAACTGTCACTTTTCAAACATGAACTAATTAATCATCGCAACACCCCTTTTGTGATATGAATAAGGGCAAATCTACACTACCCACCGGATCAGCAGGTAGCAATTGATCTATCAGGGGTCAATTTGTCATGTCTACTCTAGACACGATAAATCGATCCCCGAGCATGCACTCATTGACTCTGGTACTCCACTGCTGCAGAGGCGCAAGTGGAGTTGATGGGGGAGTGACAGCAGTTGACTCAGTGCTGTGAAGACACCATGGTAAGTCAACATAAACACGTTGACTTCAGCTACACTATTCTCGTAGCTGAATTTGTGTATCTTAGATTGAGCCTCCTGCCCTCAGTGTAGACCAGTGCTAAGTATTACTTTAAAAAGACCATTTAAGTAGGAAAGGCAAGCACCCAAAAGTTAGCAAATACCAGAATAGTCATCAACCATACAGCTTTACATTATCTCCCTTGGCCATGAATGTTATGATATATTCTATAATTACATGACCCATGCCACAGGCCCCCTAGGTCTGTGCACTATAGTCACAGAAAGGTGTTCCTGAGCAGTATCAACCCTGGGTTTTAGCAGTGCCATGATCTGGGCGGATAACTTCCATCGTATGCTCCCTCTAAGTGAATGTGGCTTTTCTGAGTGTCAGTGAGAGATCCCTGTCAAAACTTCATCTGATTTTTATTTACTGTGTCAAACAATAAAGCTACTTAAATAAGAACTGGCTCAAATTTGACTATGGAGTACATAATGATCCCACATAATCATTTTTTCTTTTCATATTCCTTAAATACTGCTCAGATGCTACCATTTGCTTCTGATTTATACCGAAATGTTTTAGAAACCGCAGAGGGACCCTTGGTAAGCCCCAGACAGAGCACTCCAAAAGGCTTTTTCTGAGGACATATTTTGTTGTTGAGATCTGCTAGCCAGGTTCGTGTTGCATTACATGATACCCAGTGAAGCTACTTACAGAAAATATTATGATCTCTTTCTGCATGTGGAAAGCAGTGGGAACAGGTTTCTACACCTGCTAATTAATACAATTAAATTTGTTTTGCTTCAGTCTTCAGAGGACAGCAGATAGCCAGTTCCCACATTTATCTTTTGTTCCTGTTATTTCTCTCATAACACAATGTTGGAAAGTAAGAAACATGAAGTGTTAGGGCTAATTCTGCTCAGTTACATCAGTGCTTATCAGGAACAATTCCACTTAAGTCACTTTGAGTTCCGTTGGATTTACAGGAACATTACTGAAAAAATGTGGGCCTCATGCACCATGTTTTTTACTTTTCCCTTTGAAACTGATCAGCTTTCTGAAGAATACTGTGGTCAAGCCTATTGACTTTCTAGGGAATCAGAAGAGAATGAAGATTATTCTTGTAAATCCTAGGAGCCGAATTCTTCCCTTGTATAACTTAACTGAAATCATGAGAGTTACACCATGGATGAAATTGTCCCTCTGTGTTCTGAGGAGACCAAACTTGCTGTTTTCCCATGTTGTCCATATGGAGATAATGATCGATATTACCATTTCAGTTCAAGGGATGACTTAGAGGGCCGTTCAAAATAACAAGGCACCCTGGAACCCTATGTTCAAATCCAGCTTTTGGATCGAACTGCAGGAGATATGTTGACTTCCATGCAGTTTACTAGGTCTCTGATCCAAAGCTCATTGAAGCAAATAGGAAGACATCAGTAGGCTTTGGTATAGACCCTATATGTGAATCTTCTTGATGATACTATAAATACTGAAACTCTTTTACATGTACTGTATAAGATTCATATCATCCACCACAATTGGAGTGAACACAGCATCCATAATGTTGGATTTTTGCTTAAATATCATTATACATGAAAGTCAGGGCTGTTCTGTACATTCCAGGGGAACTCAGTGAGTGCCTTATTCTTTTAATTTGTCTTGAGCTTTCAGTAACATCAAAAGCTATTTTAAGGGAAAACAAGTCTCCAGAACTCTCTGCTACACTAATGGAATAGTATTCAGAGATCATCAATTGACACATATGTTCTCCTCCACTCATTCTGAAATGTCAACAGGTGGGTATTGAACATTCCACATTTTTATTACCTACTGAACATCAATCAGTTGAGTATACTGTATGGGTAGATGGTATGTTTTTGTAAAGTCATTTTCCATTAGCATCAAACAAGGTACATATTTTTCCAGCTTAGATCATACATAAAGTCATAGGAATTGTTCCCTGCCTACGTCATTACTATTATAATGCTACCTAGCAACTAAAAGTGAAAATGCATCTTACAGAGAAGAGTTGGGCCTCAGCTGCTAAATTCAGGTTTGAATCTGGATCTGAATTTTCCCAGAGTTAGTTGTTTGGATCTGAAATTTTTGGTTTCAGAGTCATCTCTTCTCATGTTATTTTTCTAACAGAGCCACCTGCAAATTGTGGGTACTCTGTGTACAACATTCACAGAATAAAGGGACGCTCAAAACAGAGGATGCTGCAAATGGAAAAAGTGGTACCATATTTATCCACTGAATATAAAAATGAAGGTCCAGGGCTTCCCCTTGGGAAGACCAACAGAGAGAGTGAAAATGTAATGTTCCCAATGTACAGTTTCTTCTGATCAACGTACTGGAGGGCACCCTCCCCTGGCAAAATTAACACCTCCTAAAACATGTGACTCCTCCAAAATCATTTTCACCTCTTTTCTGGGATTGCTATGACCTTGCAGAAATGTAACATGACCTGAGTAACTCAAATTCAATGATGAATGTACATGATAATCCAGATGCAAAAATAGAGCACATCTTTGTGTAGCTATTAGTTTTATTAAAGTGGGTGAAAAATTGCATTTCAAGATGCATGAACAGCAGAATAGGGCAGTTAGGACTCAAAGATGCTTAACACACCTCTGGTATGTACAGTGGGGTGAAATAAGCTTGGGGTGGCATTTTCCCCACTTTTTTTCATTTCTTGAAGTCAGGCTCTTAGGGTACTAATCTCATTTTGATGCCTGTAGATTTATTCATATAACTCCCCATGCATCAACATGAAAATAAAATACTTTTACTCTAGAGAAAATAATTAAATGAATCACTAAAGCATAAAATGCTCAAGTTAAAATGTTTAAATATTTCATTTGATGCAGCTATATATGACAAGGTAATTTTCATCAGCCCAAAATAAGGATTCTGAATCCTCTTAGTCAGGCTGCTCTAATTTTCATTGCCATTAAGAGGAACTGCACTGAAGAAAAGATACCAATGCAGTATTAATGCTACTGTTTAGGATGCTGCAATGCTCACTTCATTTCTGAACGTGCCCATGTAGTTGAGAGAAGGGGTTATCCTTATAAAATTACTAATAATTACACTGGTCAGTGAAGTATCACTATTGCAGAATGTAGACCTTTTTGTAGAAATTGCACTATCTTTTTAAAAGGTATCTGCTGTAGGATAGGAACTTTAAATAATTGGTTGACCAGGTACCAGAGCAAAAAGTTACTGAAAGATGTAGCTATGACAACCCAGCATAAGTACACTAGTTGGCAAAGATGGAGATGACTAATAGCCAAGTACAAGCAGTAGAGAAGCAATTCATACACTTTTCATATTCTATATGAATATTACAGCTATTCTGCATGAATGTTACAGCTACAGACTGAAAACTGTTTTTCTTTCTTCTAACACAGTGATTCTCAAACTGTGGGTTGGGACCCCAAAGTGGGTCACGGCTCCATTTTAATGGGCTCGCCAGGGCAGGCATTAGACTTGCTGGGGCCTGGGGTCAAAGCCTCACCACTTGGGGCCAAAGCCGAAGCCCTCGGGCTTCAGCCCTGTCTGGCAGGGCTCAGGTTACAGCCTCCTGCCTGGGGCTGAATCTCTTGGCTTAGGCCCTCCCTCCCAGGGTGGTGGGACTCTGGTAGGCTCAGGGTTTGGTCCCTCCTCCTGGGGTCATGTAGTAATTTTTGTTGTCAGAAGGGGGTCACGGTGCAATGAAGTTTGAGAACCCCTGCTCTAACAGAAGTAACCAGCATGAGAATGAGATGCCAAAAGACCTAAGCCCCAGAGGCATATGACATTGTGGTACCCACCTCTTCAGACCCATATGCCTCTTTGTGCCCCTTCTTCCCCCTTATCAAAAACCTAATGGTGACATTTTGCAAATATGCTCCTTAACCTCTCTGTGCCTAAATTTAAACATGTAAAATGGATACAGTAATATTTGTTACATAGCTGGCTGAGTGCTGTGAGGTTCATTAATTAATATATGTGAAGTGCTTTGATATCCTCTAACAAAAGGTGGTACATAAGAGTAAAAGATTATTCTGATGCCAAGACATTCAAAGAGGAAACTGAGACACCTTTCTTAAGCCTACAACTTTGTACTGAAGATGGTTTTTGAAGCATCAGTTTGAATCTGAGTCACAACCTTAATATTACTTAAATAAATATTAAAAATGTATTTATAATAGAATAAGTCAAAGGATTCTGGGGTCCCCATTGTCCTAATATTCAAAGTCCTACCTGGAACTGGCCATGACTGAGAGATCACCAACTATGGTCAAAGCC
Source organism: Dermatemys mawii (assembly GCA_007922305.1). NCBI lineage: Eukaryota > Metazoa > Chordata > Testudines > Dermatemydidae > Dermatemys > Dermatemys mawii. Next base: position 13,336,225 of record ML677381.1, on the reverse strand, counting down.
TATGGTCACTGCTGTGTCCAACTGGAATTGGAACACTGTCCACAAAAGCAAGAAGACAAAGAGCTGGATCAGGACCTAAATGCCAAACTTTTCTCTTTGAATTAACTTTCCTTTATGAACAGAACCCAAACATCAAATACACACAAATCATATATCTTACTACTGCTAACTGGGAAGGAAGGGAGAGAGAGATTGTTATATCTTTCTAATTGTTAGAAGGCATTCCCATACTATAGTGGAGGGAGTCAGAGAAAAATGTAGATACATTACAAAGAAAATGTTACTGAGTTAACATAAAGTTTATATCCATTCTGTCAAGCTGGATTTTTATGCTTTAGCTCACAGAGGAAAATGATAAATAGATTAAACTATAGCACATTGTTGATTCACACTTCTGCTTATACCAAGTCTCTATATAATAGAGATTTTGAACAGATTTTACACTCCTTCAGTTTCACAGCTAGAATCAATTTATCAGATCCACACAAAGTGTGAGAAACTAATAAGGTTTCTTCATCTTTAAAGTAGCTTTTGCGTCATTGTGTCCATTTCCCACCCAAAAAATTTCTCACCTTGATGCAAACGACGGACTTTAGGTTAGAGAAATCTAATGTTAATTAACATTTGTGGTCATGGTGAGTTGTGCAAATGTAACATTAGTACTGAAGAAAATTGATATGCCAACAGTAATCTAAAATACAGAAGATAAAGGCCTATTTGAAGGATATCTTTTCCATCAGAAAGAGGAAATCCCTTGATTTAACCTAGAAGTAAAATAAATGGACCTTTTGGCACCCAGAAAAGATTATCTTTATTTTTAAGTGTATAATAAAAGAAATAACAATGGACATAATTTGAACAGAAATTGAAAAATGTATTTCAATAGTTGTAGGTTGGAAATATTTTCATATAACTAAATATGTGTTGTAATAATAGGTGGTGAAAGGAATTATTTCCCAGCCCTTTCCCAAGATGAAAACAATAAACAGATTATATCCATCTAACTGTGAGGCACTTTGACTTATGCAATGGTCCTCTGGACATGTTGAGGAGAATACCAGCACAGAATTTATTGCAGGATCAGGGCCAACTCAGTGGTAGAGTGTCAAGCTCTAGACCACATTATCTCCTACTCTTCACATTATTTAAGTATAGGTTTTTATTTATTTATTTATTTTTTACAAGGGAAAAAATGTAATAAGAGCTCTCCATGCATCTGAAGAAGTGGGTTTTTTACCCACAAAAGTGTATGTCCAAATAAATCTGTTAGTTTTTAAGGTGCTACCGGTCTCCTCGTTGTTTTAATAAGATCTTTGAAATTTCTGAAACAAGTATTTCTTTAATCTGGGAAAAATATTCCAAGACTACTAACATTTTTTGTTGAGTTACTTATTTATTCTTGCAGGCATAGTCTTTTTCGATTGCTGTGGTTGTATTCCAGGATTAGATGGATGAAGCATGGTGTGAATCCAGTGCAGTAGTCAGTTGAGGGCAGCCATAAAGTCAGAGCAATACAAGGACACAGATGGCTACTTAAAGTATGGGCAACAGCCCAGTGTGATATACCAGGGTACAATCCAGACTAATGATCAGCTGTGTCACTTCTGCCCTCTTATCTGAGGTGGCCTTTACAATCTTTGCTGCTGTAGCCTCCAACCAGACTGCTCACAAATGACTTCTAGCATGCAAGTCACTCCCAGCTATGTCTGTGTGTGCTGCAGCCAGCCAGCCACTCCTTTGCTCTTACAGCTTTGGTTATACTTCAGGTTGATCCCAATACACTCCCACGCTAAGATTTTTCTTCCCAGAAATAAATGTCCTGTACTCCCCAGCCCTTTCCTGGATAGTACAAGTTTATAAGAAGTCTGTTATTTCTTTCATACAAATAATATGCACACAACTTGCCACCGCATATGGAGTGTCCCAAACACTTCAATTTAAACACACCAGGTTAGATAAAACAATAAAATAAGTTTATTAACTACAGAGAGAGAGATTTTAAGTGAGTACAAATAATGATGCATAAAAGTCAGAAATGGTTACAAGAAAATAAAGTTAAAACACTATTGGTGCCTAACTTAATAAACTATATTGTATTCAAGAAAAGTTTCTTACTATCTACTTTTTGCATTCTCACTGACCAAACCCTCTAGGTTAGGACCCTTTCTTCCAGAATCTAAAGAACATTTCCTCTGTTGCTTATGTGCATAGCATCAATAAGCAGGGAGAGAGAAATAGGGCATGCCTTGCATTGTTTGTCCTTCCTTTTTATAGTGTCAACCCCACTTTTGAAAAACATTTCCAGCTGGGTAACAGCAGTCAAATAATCTATGTGGAAGGATGTTCCCCGCTTCTGTTTTCTCATCTGTTTGAGCTTCCTTTGTCTCCTCTTCCTGCTTGATGACTTTTTTCTACTTAAATGCAATTTAAGCAGTGCACAGATTCCTTTGTCTAGGACAGACCTATTTGCCAACCTCAGTTTCAAACATGTGTTAATAACACCATACAGTGGAATCTTATAACTTTATGAGGGAGATACTGATCATCAGATAGAGTTTTCAAAAGATACTTTACCAGGCATACTTTGTACAAAGATTATTACAGTAGTGTGCAGGGTGTGAATACAGGGGTATGTTCTGTCTGACCCTGAAAACACTTACATACCTGGTCAGTTTTACTACCACCTATTTAAGGTAGTCTATTTAAGCACATATATATGTAATATATATATTTATATTTAAGCACATATATATGTTTGCCGGATTTGGGACAAAGTATAAAGTTCAGATCAACAATGAGGGGCAGCAACTCAAAGTGTTAGAAGCACAAGAAAAATAAATAAGTGAAGTATGCAGTAGCTTGTAACAAGAATATGTACAATATGTTTATTTCCACTGTAAATGTTTATTTTCTTGCTCTGCTTCTTCAGGTCTTCTTGCTCTCACCATTGCACTTTGTTTATTCTATAAGAAACCACCTATGTGAATATATATTATTACTCTGGTTGTGTGAATTAAGCAGGGCTAGATTTGGGAAGGGGTTTACAAACTGAACCTATAAGTTGGTGGGGTGGAATTGGAAATGAGCACACCATTGGAGATTTAAGTTTGATTGTCTTGAAAGTGAAAAGGAAACCTCTCCTTCCTCACATTAATGTAGAATTTAGATTTATATGAGAGTGATTCTTTTGTATTTCAGTTAATATAGGAAACATCTCAAAACAGAAATGTGCCTGTTGACCAAGAGAATGCCTTGTAAAGGAAGTAAAAATCTATTATATAAAATAGCTGTTCTCCAGTCTAGTGCTATTATAGTGACTGGTCATCTACTGTATATTATTATAATTCTCACTTTCAGATGAGAGACTATTCTCCAGTGTCATTGCAATTTGTGGGATAACTTGGCTCATCATCCATTTATTCATATTAGTTTAGAAACACTGCAATAATAACAAGGAAATAGTAAAATAATTCTTTGTGCTTCCACAGTGCCTTTTATCCAATGATATTAAAGCTCTTAATGAAAACCTTAGTCTCACAATGCTTTTATTAGATAGGAAAATATTATATTGTTTTTCATGTAGGTAATATTGAGGAAGAGAGAAAGTAAGCAACTTATGCAACAAACTGCTGCTAAGGCAGGAATGGAACCTGTAACTCCTGACTCCTTGTCCCATGCTGTAACCCAGGGGTAGGCAACCTATGGCACGGGTGCCGAAGGTGGCACGCGAGCTGATTTTCAGTGGTACTCACACTGCCCAGGTTCTGGCCCACTGGTCTGGGGGGCTCTGCATTTTAATTTAATTTTAAATGAAGCTTCTTAAACATTTTTAAAACATTATTTACTTTACATACAACAATAGTTTGTTCATATATTAAAGACTTCTAGAAAGAGACCTTCTAAAAACATTAATGTATTACTGGCATGCAAAACCTTAAATTAGAGTGAATAAATGAAGACTCGGCACACCACTTCTGAAAGGTTGCCGACCCCTGCTCTAACCACTGGAAACACTATTGTGTATTTTGTTCTGATAGATGGTCTGACTCACCAAATGAAATACTCTTATGATAATATGTAGGTTAGGAAAAAGTGCATATTTTTCAAAAGTGGCAATTTTCTGCCAGGAATTAGTGTAATATCTTTCTTTATTATCCTGCAGTCCCTTTTTGTTTTTGTCAAACCTTCTAACTACTGGCAGAATAAATGAGCATGTTGTATATAGTGTTCTTCAAAGCTTGCTTCTGAACTGCTAATACTTTTGTCCGGCCAAAGCTGATAGTCTTTCAACAAGATTTTTTACAGTATGGTATAATATATTTATTGGCTCTGGCTCTGGAAATGCATAGTTGTTCTTGATGTTTAAAGCTCTGTAGCAGTACTATTAATGTTCATTTGAGTTAAAGTGCTTATCAATAATCTCAGTGCCACCTACTCAAGTATCTTCTTAGAGATTTTTTCATAATGATAAACTTGTTTTCATAATGATATAGCTTGTAGTACTTTTGGAAATGCTAAGAAGAATTTGTCATTTATTAGGTCATTTTAAAACATGTTAATTAAAAGCGGTAATTAAGTGAGAGCAGAATTTGGTCTTTAACAACAGTGTCATTCCAGAGGAGCTTCACTGGAATGGAACAAAGAACCAAAATTTAAGGTCAAAAGGGAACACCAAGTTATCTAGTGTGACCTGCATGTCACAAGCAACCAACACCACCTGACATCTGCACACTAAACCCAATAACTGAAATTAGACCAAGTTATTACAGCCCTCAGGACACAAAACTATTATGTGCCTCAAACAGATAACAGGAAGGACTTAGGAGCACCAAAGACTGCAGTGGTAGGGAAATGATTAAGTGAAATTAATTGCTTATATAACAACCCCACCATGGGTTGTCATCAGAGATTGAATTTATAACATTCAGCATCAAAAACTGAAACTTAAAGGAGTAACTCCATTCAGAGAGAGAGATATTACCCATTATGTAGATCTGCCAGTAGAGGGGGACATAACACATTTAGGTTCTAATGGTGACAACACCTATGCATGTTCTTAACTTTGTGGATTGTCAGTAACCCTACTGACTTCCCCACAACCAATATGCAGGGAGTTAATTCCCTACTTATCCATTCTATTTTATTGGGGCTATTCACAGTGTGTAATGCTGAGTACCTGATTAGGTCTTTGTGGGATCTACTCCTTAGCCAGTGTGGTACCCTCAGACACAAATATTATTCTCCTACACTGCATGTAATATTTATTTTGACAAGCATGAATCACAATTTGTAAAGAATTATATTTGTAGTTCTTGGCTTATTGCAGGTAGAGAGAGAAGAAGAGTTTAGTCACTAATTTTATTTACTTAGAGCTGGTCTGAAATGGTTGAAAAATTTCAGGGCAAGGTTTCCCTTTTTTGATTAATTCTAATTTTACTAAAGAAACAGAATTGTTGACAGTCTATATATACATAAGCATTAAAAGACACATTTTAGTTGGAGGCAACTTGAAGGGAAAAAAGTAAGAACTTAAAAGGTATGGCCTAGTGAGTCTCACAGCAAAACTTTTGGTGGCCTCAAAGAACGGCCACCAACTCTTGCTGGTGGCTGCACTGACAAATTTTCCTAAAATAGTTAATTAAATTTAGGAAAAAAACAAATAAATATGCACATATACACATCCAAATTATTGTAATTTATGTAGGTTTTTTTTTTTGCAGACTCAATAATAAAAATAATGTATAGTTGTACATTGGTGCTCCTAGTCTCTGCTACCTCTTGGGCTCTGCTGCTTTCCCCCTCATTGTCCTGAACAACCTTCCACAGTCTCGCAGCCCAGGCTTACCTTGCTCCTTGCCTCTTGGCTACAGTGCCGGGCAAGGCTGGCATTGCTGAAGCCCAGCTGTCCTGGGCTGAAGCCCAGAGCCCATGGCTGGAGCTGGGGCGGGGGGGGGAGAAGCTGGGGGGCTGAAGTCCAGAGTCTGCCACCAGAGCCCCAAGGCCAAAGCAGGAGGGGGCTAAACCTGCCCCAGAGCCCCTGGGTCGTGCAGGGAAGAGCCGCTGCTTTGCCCTTTCCCCCATCTCTGCCCAGGACGCTGTAGTGGCTGCAGGAAACCGCCCTGGTGGCTGCATGAGGGCACAGTGTCACATCTGAGAAACACTGGCCTAGATTGTACCCTCTGCCCCCATTAAACCATCAAGAGGGGTGAAATAATCCTCATGAAGATCCTATCATAGAGACTTCTGCACCAAAAGGATGGGGTCTTCTCCCTTCTGAAAAAGACCACAGGGTGCACCCTAAAACCTGGTAGATTACTGGGGATTCATGAAAGCCCAAAGCCATCTGTGCATAAATTGTGTGCCTCCATATTGCCTCTGGCTCTTCCCCCTTCCTTTCCCCTCCCAGTTTCCTGGCAGCTCTGATTCAATGGCTGGGACAATGGAGGGGACAGAGGACTCACTGGTAAAGATAATAATGTATAGCTATAAGCTGACTTATCCATTCCAGGGAATCAGCTCTCAACAGAGCTAGAGGGGGCCAACATGTACACCCTTCAGTCTAATCCTGATCTCTGCCCACACACTCTTCCCCCATACCCTGTCCAGTATCCACCCCCTCTCCTGGTAATGATCTGAGAGTGGTAGAGGGCTGTCTGTGGGATCCATAGCAGGAGACAGTCTACAGATGTAGCTGATCTCCCTTTCTGTGTAGGGCAGGGGAGACCTGTGTGTGGAATAGACAGATTTCAGGGGGAAAATCTGAGCCTATGGAAGCATCATGGAGATTATTACCTTACTGGAGTCACAGAAAGCATACATACCCGAAACAAAACATCAGAAAGATTAAGGTAAACGGCATGGTAGAAGCTCTTATTCACACCAAAAAGTATCTTAAAAAAAATGGAAATCCAGCCCAAGCACTTCTCACTGAATGGAAATTAGGAGAGCCAACAAGAAATTCAGAGCAAGATGTTAACAAATTATCTTTGTATGCACATGAGAAGCAGAAGATCTTTAGGAGAGTTGGAAGTCCACAATCAAAGATAAGGAGATGGCAGAATAGCTAAATGCCCCCTTTTCCCATCTGCTTTCTCTAGAAAGAATAATAGTTACAAGGGACAGGAAGGGGGGAGGAGGGAAGGGGTTACTCTTCAGGTAGTGAGAATGAAACAAAAGAAGTGAGAAACTAAGTGAAGAAATTAAATTGCAATAAGTCCCCCAAAGCTGTTGGTACTTTCGGGGAGTTTTAAAGAAATGAGCCATCAAAGTATGTGAACTAACAAAAAAAATATTTTATCATTAAAATTGCTACTGTACCAAAGGGCTGAAGGGGAAGAACTTCGTAGTCATCTTATAAAAAGATAATAGTGTGATCCCAGTGAGCCTTAGTTCAGTACCAGGAAAATGGTTGGGAAAACCATAAGAGATATCAAAAAGGCACCCTATATGTATAATAATGGCAGGGACAAATCAGCATGGCTTCTGTAAAGGTCAGTCATATGTGTTTAACCTCTAAGAATTGTTAAGAGGTTTAACAGACTAGAGAATAAAGGAGAATTGGTTGGTATAATTTATTCAGACTTTCAAAAATCTTTTGATAAAGTCCCCCACATAAAGCTATTAGGAAACTAGATAACCACTGAGTCCATGTGAGAGTTCTGTCATGGATTCACAATTGATTAAGATATAGGAAGTAGAGAGGACTAATTCTCTGTTTAGAAAGAGGTCAAGGGTGGGGTGACTCAGAGCTCTGTACTGTGACTGATACGTTATTATGTTAACTTTCTGGAAGAGGAGAGAATAGCAAGTGAATACGTCAACGTTTTTTCATGACACCAAATTATTTAGGTTGGGCATGATTAGGAAAGACTGTGAGGAACTCCAGAAGAAGGTAATAGAACTAGGTAATAAAATATCAGATTAATGTCAGTTTAGACAAGTGCATGGTAATGAAAATGTAAATTACTTGTACATGCTGGATTTTAAATTAGTTCTAGGGAAAATTGCATGTTACTATATTGGATTATTTGAGAAATAGTACTGTGATCATGTAATTAAAGACTGTGATAAAGAATAAGCACAAAGGGAAAAAGTTACCGTAGAATTACATGTTCAGTCTAAGTTTTTTACATTTACTGATTTTTCAGCATTCACAGTTGTGATCATGCAGGCTTTTCCTGATGAGAGACCCCACTGGACCAATGCCACCCAATGCAGTCACAAAGATCCAAAGATCCAAATTTCAAATTGTAAAGTTGAATGAGCAAAAAATCATTTTACAAATGTACTTTGTAATGGGAAAGCATTCTTTTTTCATTTTACATAATTCAAAACCAACTAAATAGGTACCACTGAATGTTTTAAAAAAATCACCTCTAGACTGAAACCAAGCATGGAAAATTTCAGTCCGAATGATGAAGAGCCATATTGTTCAATGGGAAATTCTGCTGAAAATGGTTGGCAGAATATGGGTTGACAATTTCAGAAAGCTGTGTGTCCTTATGAAAATCCTGATTTAACTTCACTTATAGTTGGTGTGTGACGGTGCTGTTCCTGGTGTGACCCACTGAGAGTGTCAGATCAGGACAAATTGCTTCACAAGGGGCAATTACAGCCCAAAGCTGGGGTTTCCCCACCCTAAAGGGTTACCAAACCAGCCACACAGAAAAGACTTTGGTTTCGCCCCACTGGCTAGCCACAAGTCACACAAGCAATTCCCTTAGACACTCCAGCTTCCCAGTATCACCACCAGCAGCCACCTGTCCTGGGGACTAATGGTTGTAAAAACCAATACCCCAATAAAAGAAAACAGTTCTTCCCAATTCCAAAGAATCAGGCCCCAGACCCAGGTCAATATACAAATTGGATCTTACCCACAAATCACGCTGTAGCCAATCCTTTAGAATCTAAAATCTAAAGGTTTATTATACAAGGAAAAAGATATAGGTGAGGGTTAGGAATGGTTAAAGGAAATCAAATACATGCAGTAATGGCTTGCATCAGTTGTAGAATAACTGCAGGTTCAAATCAGAGTCTCTGGAATACATTCCCAGGAGGAATGGGTCATCAACCCTTTGGCCAGACCGCCCCTTTGCAGCAAAGTCCCATCCAGAAGTAGGAGCCAGGCTGGAGACTGGAGATTAAAAGACCAAATGGAGATCTTTCTCCCAGGTTTATATAGACTTCCTCTTGTGGGTGGAGACTGCCTCCTTCTTGCTAATCAGAGTTCAGTTGTAAAATGGAGTTTCAGAGCCATGTGGTCCAGTTACATGACTCTTCAAGATTCAGCACCTGAGCAGCCAGGCCATATTCCTGGGGAAGCTCGGGTGTGGACAGGCATCTACAAAGTTCATTGTTAGCTTAATTGGAACATGATGGGCCATCAGGAAGGCCAGGCCAACAGTAACTTTGTTTGAGATTTCACCCAAAAGCAAGCATAAGTTTGAAATACAGACACTATACAGCCAATCTTCATAACTTTAGCTACAAACAAGATACACACATACAGATAGCATAATCATAATCAGCAGACCATAACCTGGTCGTAGACACCTTATATGACCCCCTTTACCTAAGATTTGGTGCCCCTACAGGACCTTAGTTGCACCAATGATCTATATGATTCCAGATAATTCCAATAATGTGACAGGGTGATATCATGAATCTACTGAAATAGTAGTCGGAAGGTCTTATTTTCATTTACACTAAGAAAGTTTTCCAAACTAAGTGTAATTGTACATTTGACACTATGTCTTGTGTGAGCACTCTCCAAGTGCATAGCATAGCTCCTCTGGGAAACAGGTCCAAGAATGCAATTTAAAATACATTCATAATCCTGTCTATGGAATTATATTAGCTTTTTACATACTATAAACAGATCTATATATAATATAGATTTATGTTTACTCATGCATTATACTTGTAGGTGTTTACAACTTAAGACATTTTGTGAAAGATTTTTTTTTTTAAATGAACTAGTAGATAAATTAGACTAGGTTATTTTCTACCCTCAAACTGCATGCAGAATTCCCAGTAATATATGCAGGAGTTCATGAATGGATCAAAACAGTGTATGGTGAAATATTATTTAAATGTTACTTGGATAGATCCATGTTTTAAAATATCCTTAAATATGGAGAAGATTGAATAATTTGAAAATCTACCACAGACAAACATAAATAATGAAATGATATAAGCTAGTTAAAAAAACATCATACAGTTGCTTATGTATTCCCTTTGATTTCTCATTTGCAGTTGCTGAGATATAGGACTTCTCTAGGTTGTTCTCTACCTTCCATTTATTTATATGAAAACAGCCCCTAAGCTTAAAAACTTAAAGCTTTGCCATTCTTGGTCTGAAGACCCCTACATTTATGTCTTCCTGTTATATTGAATAAATTTAATCTACGAATATAAATACTATAGAGTTGCTACAAAATAATAAACCATAAGGCAGTCACATTTAGGATTGAATGGTATTTATCTTGCAGTAATTTCAGCAGTATTTGGATATCCAGATAATTTTTAAAAAATCTTTGGGTGTGAGACAATTATGCACAATGCAGCCACCACTGAACTACTCCTGTGTGATTTTTAGAAGCTGTTTTTTTGGGTAAAATCCCTGAATCCCAGAACTCCAAAGGAAAAAATGCTTTTCAATTTGTAAGCAGAGAAGGAAGATGGCGTAAAAGGATTCACACCATCAATGCCCATGGCAAATTCATTTCCCTCTAGCTGACCTGATTCATCAACAGATGACACAGGACAGCAGATGAAGTGAGGTAAAATAATAATGATACTATTAAGTACTAAAGTACAAAAAACAGAGCCATAAAAGAGGAAAGACCATTGGTGCAGCTGCACTGAAAGAAGAGGTGATATACTGGAGAAAAATTACACATACTAATACAAAATCACAGTGATCACAATTACAGAGAGGAATTCATAAAAATTTAGAGAGAACTTTTGTTATAAAGTATGGTCTAGAGCAGGGGTAGGCAATCTATGACACGCGTGCTGAAGGTGGCATGCGAGCTGATTTTCAGTGGCACTCACACTGCCCAGGTCCTGGCTATTGTTCCAGGGGGCTCTGCATTTTAATTTAATTTTAAATGAAGCTTCTTAAACATTTTAAAAATCTTACTTACTTTATATATAACAATAGTTTAGTTATATATTATAGACTTATAGAAAGAGACCTTCTAAAAATGTTAAAATATATTACTGGCACGTGGAACCTTAAATTAGAGTGAATACATGAAGACTTGGCACATCACTTCTGAAAGGCTGCCGACCCCTGGTCTAGAGGTGTGGGATTTTTTAAAAAAATATTCTCCTTTGAATGATTGCATATGTATATATTCCAGAGCAGGTGTATGTGTTCCCAATGCTCTCAAGTTAAAGACTTTTACCAGCAGTACCACTAGCCAGTGCATGTGTCTCTTCTGTCTTTGAGTTTTCATGTGAGCTTTTATAATAACTCTTCAGGTCATCTGAAGTCCTTCCACCGTTAAGAAAACTGCTGATGAGTCACTTGCAGTGGAATGTATATGTACACAATGACAAAGGGAAAAAAGCAGAACTTAACTGTTCCTTAACTGTTTTTTCTTCCAGATGTGTTGTGCACATATACATTCCATGACCCTCCTACCTTCCCTACTACTTGAGACATTAAATACAGCAGTCTGAAGGAACAGAGAGGGAGGTGGCAGACATGCTGTGATGGCGTGTACAGACCCCATACTGGTGAAGAAAGGGTTAAGGAGAAACTCAGGGCCCAGAAAGCACCCCCCAGCCAACTCTACTGGGAATGCTCACAGCGGAGGATGAGCTAAAAAGCTTAACTCAGTCAGGGTGGACAGAACAAGAGCAAAGTTGTGTGTTGCAGGCTCCTGCTGAGAAGCTGTAGAGGCACCATGTGGCAGGGCCCAGATCTCACTGTCAAACCACCACAGGCCTTTCAGTTGCACAAGTCAAGGAAATGAGATGTGACTATGAGAGGAAGACCCTTTGCACAAACAGAAAGGTCTCCGGAGAGCCCAGAAGTGAAACTGTGACACCACAGAGGAACAGTAGCCAGGGTGGAAGTGGCCCAGGGAGCAGGCGTGGGCGCCCATCTCCGTAGGCTGCAAGTTTTGAATTATTATTATGATTTTATTATTATTATTATTGGGCCATGGGTTGGAACCCAGTGCAGAAGGAGTTCCCCTACCTCTGGCCATTGACGTTGGCCGTCTTTCCTAGCAGCTATTGATTCTTGTGATTGGGTGATACAGCAATGGGCAATTTAGCCATCGGCTCTCAATGCTGGGCGATGCAGCCAAAGACCCTTGCCATTGGGCAACATAATCCAGAGTATGTTGCCATGCAGTGCTGCCAGTACTTGAGCTAACCCCCCTCCTGACACATTACTTTGTATTCCCCCATCTGGGAGCATGAGGAGAACAAGGGCTCACGTGCTATCTATTAGTACTGCTGCCAAAAGTCTCCAACTTGAGTGCACTGGGAGCACATACACCTGCAGTGGAATGTATATGTGCACAACACATCTTGAAGAACAATAGTTACTATACAAGTAAGTAACCATTTTTTAAATGTAGGAACTCTTTTATTTTAACTCAGTTTTGGCCTTGGGCAAGTAATTTAACTTCTAACTCAGTTTTACCATCTGATGTGATGATTATTTTGCTAATATATAGTCCATACCATTGCGCTTTTCATCTTAAAATCACTATTAGTAAGTGCTAGGTACAGTATGACCAACCTCAAGTGTTTGAAAATCAGAAGCTGGGTCCTCCAAAACTATGGGATTAAAAGAAAAATTATGTGGGGTTCTTTTAATATATTTTCTGTCTTTTGAGCTTTTAGATTACAATTGATTATATTTTCAAGCTTTTCATTGCAACCATGAAGGCAAACTTAAAAAAAAAAGGTGCGATTCTCAAGTAATTCCAAAACTCTTGGAGGTGGAGCTTTAAGAAAACCATAAAATATTGTGAGACTTGTATTAAAATATGAGCTGTAGCAATGCTGTTAGTATTATTTTTAATTATTTTTAAAAAGTTAATGTTCAAAACTAAACATACGACAAATCAGATTTTTGTTCACGTATTTCCAGGTCAAGCTTAAATACTGGTTAGTGTACAAGGTACAATACCCTTTGTGGGTATCATCTGCTCCTCAGGAAACAAAGGCTAATTTCATCTGACCTTCTCTCTCCCCATGCACAGCTGCTTGTGGAGAAGAATTATTAATTGGCTGCTTGGGAGACAGACATGGGAAGATACCTTTGGGAAACTTGAGATCAAAGCAAAAGGTCACAGGATTTGGCAAAATCATTTCTTTAATTTAATTGTGAATCAGTAAGATCTTCACCCATGGACACAACATTCTTTCACTGAGATGCACAAAAAAAAAGCATAAATAAGAAAACAAAGATAGGATTGAGTACTGAATATCAGTTCTGGAATCTTACCTGAATCTAGATTGTTACACTGGATGATGTGTGAAGTTGGTATTTGGGTTTGGTTTATTTTAGAGGCTGGCACTAATGGCAAAGTTTGGATCTAGGTCTGGTTCGGGCTCATCTGTAGACCTACCAAACATTTTTTAAAGGAGTCTTTGTGTGATTTGTACCATACATTCTATTTGTAAATTTGATGTGGAACACTCAATATATTCTTTGCTAATTTCTTTTTATGGGTTTCATTTGTCTGATGTTTTACTTAGTGCACAAGATCTTCCTTCTTTTGAAACAACAGGATATATTTGGTTTGAATGTGCACAAAAAATAACAAAACTGAAGGGCCCCCCCCACCAAGATACCGATGGCCTTAAAATAGAAGACTAAAACATCTGTTTATATACAAATAGTGGGGATTATTAAACACTCTCTGTATATAATTGTCCTTCCTATGCAATTTACAATTTGTCCACACCTTGGTTGAGAAGTAAAGAGCCAGCTTCGTGGGGAAACACACCGTAGAGTAATACCCTAATTAGGTTGGTTTATTTCAACAATTATGTGTTGTTCATATAAATAGATTATACTACAGTGTGTAAGAAGAGAAAGTAGAAAAGAAATAATGATGGGTCTTTTGTTCTGGAACACAGTCAGACAGGAGAGCACACTGCTCGCTTAATGCCCAATGTTTTGCACTACACTAAACCAGTTGTATCTTCTCATGCTAACTCTTCACTTCCCTTGTGGCAGGAGTCAGAAGAAAGGCAGTATTATCCGGATTTTGTTTATGAACTCCAGAGGGGATCTTATGCCAAAACAGCAGATTGTGCAGGAAAGGAATGTGTTCATATCAGAAAATGTGTGTAAGCCCTGTGGCGCAAAGCTTTAGGGCAGTGATACTCAGAATGTGGCTCTTGAGCCGCAAGTGACTCTTTTAATGTGTGTCCTGGGGCTCTTTGCAGAGAGAGAGACCCTTTGCACAGAGAGGTCTCCAGAAGAGCCCAGAAGTGAAACTGGACACCACAGAAGAACAGAAGCTGGGGTGGAAGTCGCCCAGGGAGCAGGCATGGGGTGCCCACATCCGTAGGCTGCACAATTTGAATGATTGTTTCACTGGGCCATGGGTTGGAACCTAGTGGAGAAGGGGTTCCCCCGCCTCTGGCCGTTGACATTAGCTGCTAGGAAAGATGGCCATTGACTCTCGTCATTGGGTGATACAGCAACAGGAGATTTAGCCGTTGGCTCTCAATGCTGGGTGATGCAAAACACTGTGTGAGTATTAACTGACATGTCTGAGATAAAATACATGTTGTTGGCACTGTGTTTTTCTTATTTCAAGGACAAAACCAAAATCTGTGAAAGAATTCAATAAACAGTGTTTTTAAAGAGTGCTCTTCACAATGATGCCAGGGCACTTTTGCCTTCTAAATATAAAAACTATTAAAAGTCTGTTTTTTCTTTAACTTAGTTTCACGTATCATTAAAAAAGATATTGCCACCAGTGAAGTATTGTTGTAGGCCATGTCACCCTATTTATTTGCTTCCATTTTCAGAGCAAGTGCCTCTTTTATGAATCATGTGTTATTTTCTTTTGCCACAACTCAGAATTAGTAACAATTTTTCATGGAGGTAATCTGGGGCCCCAGAAAGGAGGGGGTGGGGCAAAATCGGCATTTTTAAATACCAGTAGTTTAATTTGCCTGATGTATTAGACTGTATTATTTGTGGGCAGTGATGGTGTGAAGAAGTGGGGAAGTTTCCTGGTTTCCTTGTTTCCTTGTGAGGGGGCGTGTTCTTTGGTTTTCCTATGGGTTGCGTGCAGAGGGGGGTGGGACTCAGTCCCTGGGCAGTTTAACAAGGCAATAGGAGAGTGAGTTTGTTGTTACAGAGGACCAGCGAGGGAACGTGGGACCCCAGCCAATGGCCTGGAGAATGGAGACCCCAGTGGCTAGTGACCTGGTGACCCAGAGACCCAGCGCAGGCGTCACAGCCAGTTCTGGCTGGCGGAAAAACAATGGGCTGTGAACCCAACCAACCGGTTCCAGCTAGAGGCCCAGACGACCCTGTTTACGACCCTGTTTACCTGGAGAGAAGACAATGAACAGAGGCGGGGCTTGGGGCCGGTGATATCAGATGCCCAGCTGGGCAGCAGAGGGGCTCTGGGCTGAAGAGAGGGAAGCAGGCAGAGCCTACCTGGATGCAGGGAAGACTTGGAGGGAGGCCAGGCCTGAGTGTTCTGAGAGTTTCCTGTGCTTTGTTCAATGCTCAATAAACCCTCCTGCTTTACGCTGGCTGAGAGTTGCTCTGGTCTAAAGAACGGGGTGGCATCGTCCCCTTTGGACGTGGAAGCCCTTGGGGTCCAGAGCAAGGGAACTCCCTGCAGGCCCCATGGCACAGACAGGCGTGCTAAGGCTCAGAGTGGTGTGGTTCCAGGAGGTGGAGGGGTTTACCCAAGAGTGAGTGAACCCCCGCGAAAAGGGCTGTCTCACACAAAGGGGCACCCCCCCACAGACCGCCTGGGGCGAAGAGTGGGCACAACCTGTAAGTCTGTGACAGATGGATTTGTAAAAGATTCCAGAGGGAAATAATTAGGAGACACCAACTCTTTCAGTTATGGCTAAATATTTCTAACTCCCAAAAGGACAGAAGCTCATGATGCAGTTGCTGCCACAGACATACCCATGTGACAGACTTTATCTTGATGGCAAGCTTCATAAGTAATTTTGGAGCTATAACACTAGCATATGGTACAACAATTTAAATGAGACAAGCAGGATCATTGTTCTGCCACAGACTTCACAGATAAGAATAGCAGAAGCAATAAAACTAATGAAAGGTGCAAAGCCTTATGGAAAGATTTACAGATAAAATGTATTTACAAAGCTAGTGAGCCTAAAAAAACCCAACAACCCACAAATTAAACAGTGGAACAGCTTTTCCTTAAAATGCAATGATCAAGGCAAACAGATGAATGTAGGAGGCATAAGATAAATCAGCTGTTAACTCCCCTTTGAAAATCACTTATTTTTTAAAGGGGACAAAAGGGCTTCTTAATGCTTTTTTTTTTTTAATAAAAGTTTTGGGCTTTTCATCTTTTTAGAAGAAATTATCTGAAAATAAAGAGCGTTTCTTCTACATTTTATTTATTTATAAAAATGAAACACCTGTTGCTTAAAAATGTGGATAGATTTACATAATAAAAAACATTATGTCAACATTTCATAATACGCTAACAACAGTTAGGAATTAGAACAGATGATCCTCAATCTAATTTCTAACACACACAGGAAGAAGATTCAGTCACTATCAAGATACAGTCCTTTGGAGCTATATAACCTCCAATCCAAACCTACCGTGGGGAAAAATAAACCTGAGTCAAGAGAGGGGGATAGCACCAGACTGTGAAAGTCAACAAATTCAGGCTCTGGTAGAACCAGTAAGTGGAAAATGTTCTAGTGCTGAGGTTCTTCTCTTTAAAAACACCCACTCCCTTCATCCCAACGTTTAAATTTGGAGTGTAACAGTCATGCTTTGGCTGATCAAAGTAGGAGGGAGAGAAGTAGTTTCCAAGTTAGCCAGCACCAGATTAAACAAAGCTTTGTAAATTAATATGAATACCTTGAACTGGACTCAGAAACAAACAGGAAGTGCAGTATAGAAATTCCAGCTATAATGTTTTCAGTACTGCCATGTAAGTAATTCCCCTAATCTCTTCCTATAAAATATGTGTAGAAACTCTAATTAGACTTTGTTGGAATTTGGCATCATCCTGTCTGTTTCCACAAAAACAGGCCAATACAGGACACTGTGTATTGCATCTGGCAATGAGCTGCCAGCAATCCTATGGAACTTAGTGCTTATTGAACAGATCACAGCAATGACAAAAATATCTAGTAATTGTGATCTACTCCACAGCTCTTCTTGCAAACACTCCATCTTGTTGTTTATAACCATAGTACATAAATGAAGGGTTTAGACTTCAATTCTAAAGACCTTCAGAGCAGATAAAAGAACTGGAGATGGGCACAGGACATGATGTTCAGAGCTGAACTTCCCCAGAATTGACTGGTGGCTGTATTATGTAAATTCTGGGTTTTTGAAACCTAGTAAATATGTGGATTTTCAGCTTTTCAGGAAAAGTATTGTTATTATTTTAGATTCTTTAAAACATATCACTGAAAATTTAGTGGCAGATGATAAAGGCCCTCCCTCCTTTAACTAATTTTCAATTAATTGCTATTTAACTGATGGGAGAAACTGGAATACTGTATTTCTTCTCTGTGAATGGTAATGTTGACAGAAAAGGTCTTTATTTCCAATTTTCCCAAGTGTCTCAGAAGTCTTCTAACTAGTTTAAATAATTTCTGTGCTACAGCCTATAGGCTGCTTATAAAATTTAAGCAGCTTAAAAATAACTTGCAATCTTTTTGATGACTTTTACAATAACATCTCTAGTTTGTGGTGAAACAAGCTGGCGTAGCATCACTGAACCATTTACAAAACTCTGAATGTATTTGCTTTTAAGAATTACTTCTACAGACATATTTATTTTCCTCAGATGACTCATGTTTTAAAAATAAGTGATGGGGGAAGAGGGATTAAAAGTAAATGCCTTTTAAATCTTATTATGGGCCCAATTTCAAAATGAGGTGCATAAACATGATATACAGACTGACACTTATGCAGATTGGACCAAATGCAGTTTGCCTCTTCATTAGCACTGAGAGTTCTGGATGAAATAGAACTACTGATGTTCCACTGCCCTGGAAGGAAGGGCTGTAGAGATGGCTTATAAAATGTAAAGTTTAGGGTTCCACCCTAATTCCATATCTACTTTCTAGGGTTTTCTTGCAATACTAAAAACAAACAAACTAAAGATGTTTTTAATTATGTGAAAATATAATACCATATCTCTGATAATGAAAATACAATTGAAATTTACCTAGAAAAGGATGTAAAATAAGCAAAAATAAATATATATTTTCCCATGGGTTTTAATACTTTTTTCCCCCTTTGTGGCCCTGATCTTGCATTTTTTTAATAAACCTATGAAAAACTGTCTATAAGTTTAATTTTATTTCTAATGTCTTTTTTACATTTATATTACATTTTATATAAATGTATAATTTTATGATAAGAAATTAGTGCTTTTCTTACTTCAGGAAAACTCTTGAAAATTGATACAAAAGGATAGGATTAAAGTTTAAACTTTACATTTCATAAGGTGCTACAATTCAGATTAAAGACATACGGAAAATGAAAATGAGAATTATTGAGTATACATTAAGTTATTCAGTGTATTCCTACAAGTGGAATTCCTTCCCTGGGTGAATTAATAGAACTATTAGCAGAGGCTTTTTTCCCCTTCTAAATCTCACAGGCTTCATTGGTCTTGCAAGGTAGACAAAGATTGAATTTATATTTTAAGCCTTTTGATGGAAAAATATTCTGGTATGTATAATCACAAACAATAACACAGGAAAAACTGCCTCAAAATGGCATTCCATTTACATAGAGTTCACAATGAACAGTTTATTCATCACTTCCGTTCTAGGGAACCACTATTAAACATTTTCTCCTTTCTAATGGATTTGGTCACTTGTTTTTCTTCCAACCATGAGGGATGTGCTATATAGCTTTATCTGAGGCCACTCACCAATGCCACTCCATGAATCAGCAGCATTAGGTACTAATGTAATGGTGAATGACTGACCTTTCTTCAATCTATTAGCATCAGAACTGCGACACACTTTTGTCTCCCACCCCATGTACTTTACTGTTGTACAACATTGCTATTCAGTAACACGTTTCTAGATTCACGTAGGCTCATCAAGTAGGATTTCAAGCAGGCTGATCCTGCTCCAGTTGGAGTCAATGGAAATATTGGTAATGACTTCAGTGGATAAGGAACCAGTGTGTAGACACAAACATTTTCTGTGCTTAAATAAAAACGTTCAGTAACATTACCTTTTAGTTTTTATGTAACTACAGCAGGCTTAATGCCTAAG
Organism: Dermatemys mawii; assembly: GCA_007922305.1. Classification (NCBI taxonomy): domain Eukaryota; kingdom Metazoa; phylum Chordata; order Testudines; family Dermatemydidae; genus Dermatemys; species Dermatemys mawii. Next base: position 13,316,755 of record ML677381.1, on the reverse strand, counting down.
AAAGTATATAAATGTATGTAAAAATCTACACACAGTTATACCTATGCTATCACATAGTTCTGCACATTTGTTTTGTATGCTATTTGGTACAAAAACAATGTATATTTACTATGGCAACTACTTCATCAAGTTACAAATATACTACTTATGAAGCGCAGGCCACCTACTTAACAAATCGCACACATCAGATTCGTGTGATGTGAAAATCTCTTAAGTGTCACAATGCTTAAAAAGAGAAAATGTGATATAGGTGATAGTTGTCTTTTCATTTGTGGCCCTGATCCTGAAACTGGATTCATGTGGTTGAACCACTGTTGCTATATGGGGCTCTGCTGTAGTCATTGGACCTCCACACAATTGCATAGGCAAAGGGATCTCTCTCTCTCTCTCTCTCTGTATAATATTAAATACAAAAAATAAAATTAAAAGAATGCTAAGGTTGCAAAGTCAAGCGCTGAAAATGTAAGAAGCGTCAGAATTAAGGTTGCCTTTTGAACTTTGATTCATCCCCCCAGTACATATGCATTATGGCAGTCTTTAATTACATGATCACATGCTGTTTTTTCCACAGGACTCCTGCCCCATTCAGTGCACAAAATGGACACTGCTTATTAAATGGGCGGCTATTCAATATTTCATTTTCTCCTCACCATTCAGTACATGACCCCATGCCTTATTTGCTGAGCTCTATTTAAACCCTGCTCTCAAGACAGATTTTTTTCAATGCCTTTAACATTAACATTCAAGTAGGGGTGAAAGTAAAACTAAAAACATACTGGTACGGGGCTGGCTGCGGTCCCCTGTCCCCTGGAAGGGGCGGTGCTGGGGGTCAGTGTCCCCCACCAGCCTTTTTTAGCCTGTCTGATCCGCGCTGCCCGGGGCTCCGGAGGCTATTTAAAGGGCTGGGAGCTCCTGCTGCTGCCACCCATACCTTCTAAATTGCTGGCCCCAGGGCAGCTGCCCCTTTTGCCCCTCCAGCCACTGTTGGCAGCCTGGGGAGGGCGGGGCAAAAGGGGAAGGGAGATTAAAGCGCTGCCGTAGCAGAGCTTTCAGCAGGGTCTTTGCTGTGGCAGCACTTAAGGACCCTGCTGAAAGTGCTGCCCCTTTTGTGCTCTGCTGTCAGCAGCCCTGCTGCTCGGGACCCGGCAGGGCTGCTGAAGAAGGGTGCAAAAATGGCAGCAATGTTAAAGCGCTGCAGCAGCAGCGCATTTAAAGCACTGCCATGGGAGCACTTTAAAGTAAGGCGGTAGGGGGCCGGTACTGGTGGCCACTTTTTACCGGTACGCCGTACCAGCCTGTACTGCCGTACTCTCACCCCTGCATTCAAGTTTTCAATGCTTTTAACATACATGTTTGCTCTGCATCACGTTCTTGCTCGTCACTTGCAAAGAATCACCCTTATAACAAAAATCCTTGTGTGATCTTTTCAGATATAGCACGTACCTTCCTTACAAAGTTTCTGTTCACTTGTGTTTTTCCACACAAGTCTCACTACTTCATATTAGATTTAGATTTATTATCTATTGTAAATGCAGATTCTACCACCTTGGCACAATAAATGGGAATCAAGTTTGTGAGATTTTTCTCATTCTAAGAAATCCAATTTTTTTGCATTCTTTTACAAAACAATGAATGCTATTATTTGCTTAGCTTCTTATGTGGTCTTGGCACTTTACAGCATATATAGACAGTATGTGCCCAAAGGAAAATTGTTTGCTGTTTATAAATCTACATATTTTTGTTCATATGGGGTCTGATCAATGTCCCATCAATGTTAATGGGAGACTTTCCATTACATAAAGATATAGGGACAAATCCTTAGCTAGTGTGAATCAGCATAACTCAGTTGACTTCAATGGATTTATAACAGCTGTGGATTTCATATATCATGGTGATGTTACACTGGTCTACAATTTTTTAGAAGTCGTCTGCTTCAGAGATAAAATGTGATATTTATTATGTATTTTGATGTGCTGAATTAAAATATGACAATTAAAACAACTAATTGACTACTGTTTCTAAGATATTTAAGTTTTTACATTTTATGTCTATGTATATTGTGTAGATAGTAGAGTTTTAATCATAAATTGTAAACCTAGGTCTTTTCATGTGTTTATGGTTGCTTTACATGATAATATTTCACCTGTCCTTTTTATGTAACACTTTAAAAATCAGCAAAAGGGTTATATAAATAAAATGTATTATGAAACAAAAGGCAAAAAACTATTATGTACATAGTTTAGTCCTATTCAGTGTCTACTCGGCGCTTCTTGGCTCGTCTCTTGTATTCATTAAATGGAGCATCTCTTGTCACTGTCCAGCAATAGTCTGCAAGCATTGATGGGCTCCATTTGCCCTGATAGCGTTTCTCCATTGTTGCAATGTCCTGGTGAAATCGCTCGCCGTGCTCGTCGCTCACTGCTCTGCAGTTCGGTGGAAAAAATCTAGATGAGCGTGCAAAAAATGTTTCTTTAGTGACATGTTGCAACCAAGGCTTTTGTATGCCTTGAGGAGGTTTTCCACCAACAACCTGTAGTTGTCTGCCTCGTTGTTTCCGAGAAAATGTATTGCCACTGACTGGAAGGCTTTCCATGCCGTCTTTTCCTTGCCACGCAGTGCATGGTCAAATGCATCATCTCGAAGAAGTTCACAAATCTGAGGACCAACAAAGACACCTTCCCTTTATCTTAGCTTCACTTAACCTTGGAAATTTTCCACGGAGGTACTTGAAAGCTGCTTGTGTTTTGTCAATGGCCTTGACAAAGTTCTTCATCAGACCCAGCTTGATGAGTAAGGGTGGTAACAAAATCTTCCTTGATTCAACAAGTGGTGGATGCTGAACACTTTTCCTCCCAGGCTCCAATGACTGTCGGAGTGGCCGATCTTTCTTGATGTAGTGGGAATCTCTTGCACGACTATCCCATTCGCAGAGAAAACAGCAGTACTTTGTGTATCCAGTCTGCAGACCAAGCAAGAGAGCAACAACCTTCAAATCGCCACAAAGCTGCCACTGATGTTGGTCATAGTTTATGCACCTCAAAAGTTGTTTCGTGTTGTCCTAGGTTTCCTTCATATGGACTGCATGACCAACTGGAATTGATGGCAAAACATTGCCATTATGCAGCAAAACAGCTTTAAGACTCGTCTTCGATGAATCAATGAAGAGTCTCCACTCATCTGGATCGTGAACGATGTTGAGGGCTGCCATCACACCATCGATGTTGTTGCAGGCTACAAGATCACCTTCCATGAAGAAGAATGGGACAAGATCCTTTTGACGGTCACGGAACATGGAAACCCTAACATCACCTGCCAGGAGTTTCCACTGCTGTAGTCTGAAGCCCAACAGCTCTGCCTTACTCTTGAGTAGTTCCAAATCCCTGACAAGGTCATTCAGTTCAGCTTGTGTTATGAGGTGTGGTTCAGAGGAGGAGGATGGGAGAAAATGTGGGTTCTGTGACATTGATGGTTCAGGACCACAAGTTTCATCCTCTTCCTCTTCCTCGTCTGACTCAAGTGAGAATGATTCTGGTGCATCAGGGACCGGCAGTCCTTGTCCGTGGGGTATTGGGCGTATAGCTGATGGAATGTTTGGATAATGCACAGTCCACTTTTTCTTCTTTGACGCACCTTTCCCAACTGGAGGCACCATGCAGAAGTAACAATTGCTGGTATGATCTGTTGGCTCTCTCCAAATCATTGGCACTGCAAAAGGCATAGATTTCCTTTTCCTGTTCAACCACTGGCGAAAATTTGTTGCACAAGTGTTGCAGCATATGTGTGGGGCCCACCTCTTGTCCTGATCTCCAATTTTGCAGCCAAAATAAAGGTGATAGGCTTTCTTAATCATAGTGGTTATACTGCGCTTTTGTGATGCAAAAGTCACTTCACCACAAACATAGCAGAAGTTATCTGTACCGTTCACACAAGTATGAGGCATCTCTGCTCACTTTGGCTAAACAGAAATGTGTCCCTTTGCAAAATCAAACACTGACAAATAAGAGAGCACGACACTGTATGATTTCTAGAGCTGATATAGGGCAATTTGTTCAGCAGAGTGATTGAAGCTTTGTTATGATTGCATCATCCATGACTTCTAGGAATAACATGATGCAATTCCTATCATGTATGATGCAATACCAGCTTCAGATTGCATCATTCATTGTTTTGCCTAAAAAGCAAGTACTGTCCAAACCCAGTCATAGATTTATTCATAGATTCAGTCAAAGATGTATTTTAGTCATTTCTGGTTTAAATTGAGATCCCTTCCCTTTATAACTCACTTATCCTCCGCCATTCCCATGTCAAGGGTCGTATATTCTGATCCAATAGCATATCTTGAAAACTAGAGCCAATCAACAATTTTAAGCATCATTTTCGTTCTCAGTGACCCAGATTTAGTAAAGTTTCTACATTTATTTCAGAAGCATTTTGGCTGTAGAGCAGTGTTATTACTGTAGGTTTATTTAAGCACCAGCAGTGCTCAGTGTTGTGCAGAACAGCAAAGACGTGTTCCCTGACCTAAGGCCCTAACTTCAGTGGGTTCCTCTGAACTTTCATCAGTGTAACTGAGATGAGAATTTGGCTTTTTACATATAAAATAGTATGGGGCATATCTTTGTTCCGTATCTGCGTGCTTTGAGACACTTTGACAGTTCAAAGCTAGTAGAAAGCTAGCTTAACTAGCTGGTTGGGGATTCTCTGGATAGAGGGAATCCCTAGGCAATATAGAAGCAGCAAAGGGAGTCATGTCAAGAGAAGGGTATTGAAAAGGACTTGGCAGGAGTGCTGCTGTGCTTGGGTGAGCCTCATCAACTCTTGGAATGGCCTCTTGGGGGTTGTTATCAGCCAGCACAATTTAGGGCATCCCTAAAGCTGTTCTGTGTTGTGCTTGGAGTAGACTGGGACTGGGGGAAGGTCACCTTTGACGCATTGCCTTTTCCCCCAGCTATGCTGCATGAAGCTCGACTTCAATTGAAGACTCAGTCTCTGTGAATTGTAATTTTGGCTCGAAAAAGCAGAGGTATATGCTCATTTAGATGAACACTGTTTTGTATGCAAACCTTCTAGGCATCAAGAGAAGAATATTCTCCGAGGTGTATTGTTACTGCTTCAAGTACATGGCTTTGCAATTCATTAAGTTCTTCTCTCTTGCATGAAAATATTGGCTCACGTAAAAAACTGTAATGTAAGTTTAGAATGATGTGTATAACCATAATGCAGTTATTTTCTATTTGTTACATTCTAGTTACTGTGCAGTTGGTGAACTTAATACCAGCGTCATCGAAAGAAGAACACGTACTAAGTCCTTGTAGTGTTATGGAAAGGACATTACAAATGCTCATAATTGAAAAACTATTATAGTATAAAATTCACAGAATCACTCTAATACTAGATGAGAAAAATTTAGAAGTTTATCACACCTGTTCTGGGACAGTTAAAACAGCTTCCCATTCATTTCTGGGTGCAATTCAATGTATTGACTTCGATCTATAAAGTCCCAAATGCCTTGGATCCCACGATCTCATTCATGTTGCTCTATGGCAGCTGAGATTCACTGGGGTGTTTGAGGAAACAATGATGAGATTTAAGTGGCTGAGAGATGGGAGCTCTCTGGTGAAAACCCCTAACTCTTGAACTTGCTTCCTCCACTAGTCTGACAGAGCCTGAGTTTGCTGTTGTTAGGACACTGACCAAGATCCATCTGTATTAGTTTGAGTTTTGCCTTTGTGGGGCTTTTCTTCCTTTTTACGGTGGGGAGAGGGGAGGAAATGGAGAAAGTCTTTCTTTTTTCCTGTCCTTTCATGTCCTCTCTTACATTAAATATTTTGCATATGTTTGGACAGTGGCCCATTCTGATCTCACACAAGAGTAAATCAGGGCGAAATCTATTGAACTGAATTGCATTATTAAGTGTAGAACCCATGGAAGGGAGATCAGAATTGGGGCCTATTTATACATTTTAATAAAATGTAAATTGCATAAAAATGTAACACCTCTGGCTGCTGTAAGTGCCTGTAGGTAACCTATGCAGCCTGGGCTGTATGTCTTGCTAGCTAGTGGAAAATCAGCATGAGAGGAAACATACATTTGCATGCTTGCTTATGATTTCATTCATATATAGGGTTTTCATTCTTACTTACAGCACAGATTTGTGATATCTAAATCTTTTAATTGCAAAGGATATTTTCTTAGAAATCCAGATACTAGGCCTCTGCATCTGCAGCTCTCTGAGGCCTACTCCACGGCCTGTTGAAGTCAATGAGAGTCTTTCAATTGACTTAGTGAGCTTTGGGTCAGGCTCAGAGTGAACATTTGGCAACAGGAAATAATAGACATGCATATTCTTAATATTAAAAGGAGAAGGAAGATGCTCTGTAGACTTCAACCTTGCTGTGATCTGTGGGAGGTTGCTGGAAGGCTGCAGGCCATTATACATGGACTCATCTCCCTATTTCCATGCCAGTTGGGGTTAAAAGGAGCTGCCTGTGGTAGCAAAAGCCATTCTTGCTTCCCCTTGGTGACTTCATTAGTGGTTTATTGTGAGCGAGGGCTGGAGGTTTAAGCTCAAGTGTCCTATTTAAGTTAGGCCTTAGAAAATCAGTGCAGGATTTTTCTCAATTTCATACAAGATACATTTTTAATAATCCATGTTAGCAGCAAGTCTATGTAATAATAACTTATTTTTATATTGTTCCACTCATTCCAAATAGCTTTGCAAACTACACACACATCCCAACTTCCCCCATAACCCCATATATCATGAATGAATTTTGAAGATATCATGTTCTGTCCACTCTTTGACTGCACTTACCTAAATCTCCCTTCCTTTAAGGGAAGTTATTCTTCTACCTGTTTACTTTAAAAAAGCAACCACGCTGAGAGAGACCAAGACTAAAGTGTTGATTCTTTACTACTTTGCTCCTTGCATAATCATTTCATGGCTGTGCAAAGAGGGTATCTATATTGGAAGTTCTTTTACACCCCTTTACACCTGGGCCTGGTCTACATGAGGAAATTAGGTCAGTTATAACTATGTTGCTCAGGGATGTGAAAAATCTACACCCCTGACCAACACAGTTAAACAGACCTCACCCGCAGTGTACACAGTGCTAGACTGAAGGGAGAATTTTCCCGTTGACTGAACTACCGCTTCTTGTGGAAGTGGAGTACTTATACCGACGGGAGAACCTTCCCGTTGGCGTAGGTAGTGTCTTCACTGAAGCACTGCAGCTGTGTAGCGGCAGTGGTGCAGCTGTGCTGCTGCAGCGTTTTAAGTGTAGAAAAGTCCTTACGCACTATTAGATAAGAATAATGGAGAGTCTGGCCCCAAGTTTCTCCCTACTTTAAGTTGTAAAGAATTTTCATTCTTTTGCCTTTGGTCTTTGTGGTTTGACAAAAGCAACCATTTTACTGTCAAAGTTTCCATACGTCTCTCTTGTTCAGATTTAACATATTTATGTATGGTTGTTTCACATATTTATAAGTTCAGTTTGATTTATTTGCTTCTAAAGAAGTTGCTGTCATTAACTTGATTTCTGGTTTTCTACTCTGATAACATTCACTTTATTTTGCGGGTGCCTTACTTTTTGTTTATGTGCCCATATCTCATTGATAATCAGTGATAGTTTGGGCAAGTATCAAATAGAAAGTGGTGGATTTGAATTGTTCAGTGCTAGGACTCTTACTATAAGACACAACTATCACCAAATGATGGATTTAAAGGGACAGGTAGAGAAAAATGTGGAAAATGTGTCATTCCTTTAAACAGAATTACTTTTTGCAATAACAATAACATATTTTAATCCACATAATAAGATTTAATGACTAAAATGATCCTATGGGAATGAGAATTTTTTTCTTCCACAGTCTAGGTATTTCAATCCTGAGAGTTAGGATGATATTTCATAATGTTTTAGCTGTTTTGAATTAAAGGGGATTACTTCACTTCTGACTCCCATTCATTTACAAACATAAAGAGCAAGGAAAAGTAATTCAAGATAACAGCTACGTGCAGGAACATCAGTTTCCATTCTGAAGGCATTTAAATCCCATAATGACCTACAGTAGCACAACTCTAAAAACCAGAAAATACTGACCACTTGCAGCTGTAGTGAACTAGCAATACTATAAATAATTAAAACTCACATACTGTAAATGCTGGATAATTTCATTGTCACTCTCAGCCAAAACATCTGTCTCATTAATATTAAAGGAAAGTGCTTTCAGTTGTTAAGAAAACATTATACAAAATATACGTGTAAAATGATCACCTCTTTAATACACTGTTATGAAACTCCCTGCACAGAGAGAGGGAGATTTACCCTTGCTTTATCTTATGTGGGTATAAGAGGTAATGGGGGTATAAATTTGTGCATAATAATAAACTGTATAATTTAGTGTCTCTTCATGAGATTAATATTGCATTGTGCTATAGATTGCTTTTTGATTCAAGAGACTAATATTTTCATTTGTTAATTTTTGCCTGTTATCAAAATCATCAGTTGAACACATTCTAATTATATGATTTTTGAAAGCAGAAAATGTTATTAGCCTTTTGTTTTTACAGAACAAAATTATTCCATATTAATTTTACTATCAATTCTTAATGTTCAATTTTTGCTGAATTGCCAGAGACTTTTTATTAGCTCCATTACTTGGTTTTGATTTTATTTTGGTTATTGATGCTCTGCAGAAATAAATTATGGTGTGTTAATGAAGGAACATGCATATAATGAGAAATGAGTAGCATGTCAATGAGCAACATTTTGTAATATTGAAGGAAGTACCAGTAACTAACATACAGAATAAGATGAAGTAATTTCACCGTACACACTGGATTATTAGACCTCTTGCCAGCTCTATACTGCTTCTAATAATAAAAACAATTACACTGACAAATTCTCTGTTCAGAATAATGGAACAGCATCATCCACTTCAGCTCTTTGTTGTTACTTTATACACGTTGGAAGGCAGTGTGACCCAGTGGAGAGGGCACTGAGCTGACAATCAGATGCCCTGGCTTCTAGTCTTGGCTGTGCTGTGAAATCTGGGGCAAGCTATGTCACTTGTCCATGCCTCAGTTTCCCTATATACATGTGAGAACCATCATACCTTTACTTTAAAGCACATTAGTGCAGTAAAAGAACTAAGTAACATTACATTGTGCTGTTGATGTAGTTGGCCCTTCACAAGCCAACGGGCATTTACCAGAGCTGCCTGGAGGACTCCAACTGACCTTAGTCAGCTAATGAAGGCTGATCTTGTTATAGGGCTGACTGTTATTAGTCAGTCTTAAAGGTATTCATGAAGATGAGTTGCATTTATTAGAGGCAGGAGCATCTCTTGTCTTCCTGCAAGGAGACAAGGGCAGGGCTTTCATGCAATGCTTTGTTTTTAGTCTCTTTGTTGCCAGGATTTCCTAACCATGTAATGTGCTTGTTTTAATAAAGCTGTACCCTTGTTCTTTTCTATCAAACATAAAACCTTATCACCTGTCCTTGTCTGAGAGTGCCACAGAATGTGGTTCCTTGGAACTTTGCTTCCTTCTTTGAGCTGTGTATTGCACACAGCCTTTCATTTATTTTTTCCCCTTTAACTGGAATGGATTGACTTCTTTTTACTGGCTAGAAATGGTTTCCCTTTCAGGCTGGCGATACCTTTAATCTACTTTTACACATACCCTGGAATAATGCTTAATTTTTTGACTGACGATCATTTCATTTATCAGGAAATTATACAGGGAATTTCCTCTTCTTCTTGTATTCTTCCAGCTGTTATAAACAGCTTAAATAAAAGAAATGCTTAGCCTTTTCTGGATTTCTATAAAACCAATATTACACATAGTTTGACATTGGTGGAAGCAGTGCTCTGGCCCTGGCTTTCTTCTTAATGATTCCATAAAATGCCTCCTTTTCATCTTGAAAAAGAAGAAATAACTTTGAGGTTAACTGTCTTTCCAAAGTTAAAAGGGTTTTGTTTCAGGATTTAGCAGAAGAAAATTTTTCTTAAATACTTTCTCTCAGAGAAGTCTGTAAGTGAAACATGTTACAAAACTATTGACCCCAGCATACACTGCATACATTGCATTTTTCTGTACCTGGAAATGATAAGTGCCAAATAGGATCATGCTTCCAACTCGCTTTTTAGACTAGGTCCTATCCAGATAGGTATCTTTCCTACTTTATAGGATGATTGGTCACTTCTTTTCCATTCTGCTCTCTCCCCTACACCATCTATGTTCACTTACATCAGTGATGCAGTGTCCGTATTTAATAAAGAGACTTTCATAATGTCACCCCCCCACACCTTTAATCTGTGAAAAGCCCTGAGAATCCTCCAGAGCGAAAAGCAGAGGAATTGAACCATCTATTCATTTGTTTTCCTGTTTAAACTTTCTCATAAACATAATGGCGAGAGAAGGCCACACTGCTTGGCAAACAAAGTTTGTGTACCTTGTTGAAAATATTAATATTTGATATACCATTCAGGACTACACGTTCAAGTGTTCAGTTTTTACAATTTGGAATAAGAAAAAAGGGTGATAAGCAGATGGTTAGGCGGTGAAGAGCCGGGGGGAAATATTTTGAAAATATCTGACACCTCCGTTCCAAAGACAAATATTTGTTCTTCAGAAGTATTTTTATGAGCCCTTGTGATAACACCACTAGTTCCCTATTAATGATTTTATGAGCCCTTGTGACAAGGCTGGATTAGCGAAATTAAGAGAATGGGAGACTCCACTTAAGTCTGGGAAATCACCTTAAACTGTCCCTCAAATCTTCCTTCACTACATGGTTTTCATACATTATATCCTGTGGTCAGGAAAGAAAGCAGTGACATTGACTTGCTGTGTAGCACCATTACAAAGTGTTGCTGGAGTATGAAATGTGAATAAAAGCAGAGAGTTGATTTTATGAGGTATAATGAGGGGAGGGGAGAGTCCTCCCAACCCTGCATCTTCACGGGTAACTCAATGCTCTCTTTGCTAATCCTTCCATCTAGCCCAGGTTTTACATTTGCAAATGGCAATTGCTTGGTTTCCATGTCTTTGTTTCTTTCTAATTACTTAGCGTCTGAGTCAGAAAATGGCTCCATCTCATTCCTTCATTCTTATACAAATTCAACAAGATGGTCCTTTTTTGATAGTCTGAAGAATGGTTAATAATAATAATACTATTTAGCACTTATATTGTGTTTTACTTATTCAAAGATCTGTATAAACATTAACGAATTAATCAGGAAGGGTTTAATGAATAACATTATTCTTCTTTATCCTTTGACTCACTGTAGTTTTTCATTATGATAATTAAAACAGTTGTTATTTGTATGATATAAGAAGCCATCTGGACAACAAGGCCAACAGAAATGTTTACATATAAGTTGATATATGAGCTCAGTCCAACACCCATTCTTGCAGGAAAATTTAATACAATTAATTAAGCTGAAATTGACTTAGTTCCTAGAAGTGTCCATTATTAAAAGTTTTTAATTTTGTTGGAGAGTTGTTGGAAACTGCTTCTTTAGATGCAGATGAAGTTATTAATAAATGTTTGCAGGATCATTCTAGTGCCATAATTGATTAAATTCGTAAAGTTTTCATTTACACAGGGTATTGTTTTAAAGGTATGCAGCTGGGTAGTACAGTTTTTTTGATATTCTTCATATGTCCAAGTTGGAGGTATAAAAACATTCAAAAGGAAAGACTATCTAATTTACAAATGTGTCTTCACTGACAGCAGTAGCATTATGAAGGCTTTGAACACAGGTTTTGAACACAGGTCTCTCACCTCTCAAAACCTTTTCCCGCCTCTGCTAGGCAGGAATCGAAGCTAGATGCATATCTCTGAGAAAGGAGTGGGGATCCTGAGGTGGAAGATCAATTACTTTTTCTTGCTGGTGAGAAATGTCATATATGAAGCTGCAGAAAACTTGGCATCTATTATTGTGCCAGCCTAGCAGCTTCCCGCTTACATATTTACAGGCAATGGGCCAGAACATCAGCTGTGTGTGAGGGGCACTCAGGTCACTTGAGGAGGGTGCAAAGGTGGTTTTATAACACCCTTACAGTCTCTGATTCTAGGGTTGGTCTGTACTGGGATGGACTCCTGCTGCGAATTAGAAACTGTAATAATTTATACCAACTGGCAATGATCCCATGGGGCTGTTACTGAAGTTAAGGATTGCAGTGCATAATGGTACTTGTTCCTACCTCCTTTTCCATGGCCATTCTCCCTGAACCTCCAGTGGGACAGACAGGTGGTGTAGAGCAGTGGTTCTCAATCAGGGATATGCATACCCCTGGGGCTATGCAGAGGTCTTCTAGGGGATACTCAACTCCTCTAGATCAGTGTTTCTCAACCTGGGGGTTTCAGCCTCTGGGTGGGGGGTGCCACAGGATGGGTTTAGGAGAATTGTGAGTGCAGGACCAGCATTAGGGGGTGGCAAGCAGGGTAACTGTTCAGGTCCACATTCCACATGGAGCCTGCCTAAGTTGCATGCTTCAGCCTTGCCACCTGGGGCTTGGACTTCAGACAAGTGAAAAACAGGGGCAAGTATCCCAGTGACATGCAAGTATAATATTTATATTCCATTCAGTTTGTTTTATAGTTTTACGGTAAAAAAAGAGAAAGCGAGCAATTTTTCAGTAACAGTGTGCTGTGCCATTTTTCTACTTTTATGTCTGATTTTGTAAGCAAGTAGTATTTTAAGTGAGGTAAAACTTGGGGTATGCAAGACAAATCAGATTCCCGAAAAGGGTATAGTAATCTGGAAAGGTTGAGACCTACTGGTAGCGCCACAGTTTTTGCACCAGTGGAATTCCTCTGGGGCTGATTTTGTTTGCTTTGTACTGTTGAACATAATGGCAGTTGAAATCTAGCATTTTACAGAGCTATAACAAAGTGTGATTGTTGGACACCTGTAATCAGCATCCATCCTAACGTTAGTATTTTAATCCAGCATTAGTAAATGTATTTCCTTATTCACACCCACACTGCCTTACTTATAACTTATTCTAATGCAGGGGTCAGCAACCTTTCAGAAGTGGTGTGTCAACTCTTCTCCTATTCACTGTAATTTAATGTTTTGTGTGCCAGTAATACATGTTAACATTTTGAGAAGGTCTCTCTCTACAAGTCTCTATGATATAACTAAACTATTGTTCTATGTAAAGTAAATAAGGTTTTAAAAATGTTTAAGAAGCTTCATTTAAAATTAAATTAAAATGCAGATCTTATCAGTTCAGTGTGATCCTTACCTTTGCTTTTCCTTGCTGAGTTTTCCCATGTCCCCAGGCCCGCAGCAGGTTAAGCGGGGCCGGCAGCTGCTGGGACCCTGGCTGGAAAGGGGCTGGCAACCAGGACCCCAGACCGGCAGCGAGCTGAGCGGGGCCGGCGACCGGGACCCCAAACGGGCAACAAGCTGAGTGGCTCAGCCTGATGCTGATCTGGGATTCTGGTCACCGGCCTCTGCCAGCCTGGGTCCTGGCTGTCGGCCCTGCTCAGCCCGCTGCCGGCCTGGGGTTCTGTCCATGTCCTGGCCCCAACTCAGCCCTTTGGGCTGAGTTGGGGCCAGGACCCCAGGTGGCAGGGGGCCGGCATCTGGGACCCGAGGCTGGCAGCAGAGCGCCACTGAAAATCTGTTCACGTGCCGCCTTTGGCATGCGTGCTATAGGTTGCCTACCTCGGTTCTAGTGCAATGTTCATTTGACTTCTAGAGACTAATCTCCTTGTGTATGACCTCAGCTTCAGCTTGGGGAGGGCTTAGAAACATTTAATCTGATTTGTCAGATCAGTGGAAAGAAGTTTACATAATACAGTATAAAGAACTTGCTGTGGTATTACTTAAATCAGATAGTGGAGTTTAAATTAATTCTTGACAGTTTTCTATTTAGCATTTCAGCTTTATTAAACTCTGATCCATTTTTAGAGTATTTTTAAAATACATCAGCCACACCAATTGGGCTTGTAATATCACTTTTATATAATCATTTCTAAAGATACACAGCCATTTTTAGTTTCCTTGTATGTGACAGTCAGTCAGCAGCTACCAGCATGTCTGTCACCTAAATCTAGCTAACCTATTTTTTATATAATACACACACAAGCACAAAACTTTGTATTAAGGACAGTGAGGATTCTGAGTGCTGTCTCTGCCTACACCCTTCCTGGACTAGGGATCTAGTTCAATGTTAAATTTTGATTTTTTTTCAGTTTATTCATCAGTAAAATGGGTATAATAATCCTTTCTTGATCTTCACCTCACCAGAAGTCAATATGTTCCTCCAAGGCATGATAGATCTTTGTTTTCCCTCAACAGTAAGCAACTTGTATATTTTTACATACATTCTGAAGATGTTCATCAGTAATACAGTGTCCAGGTATCTCCATGAATTTAAAATAAACAACAGTTTTTCCTTTGACACTTGCTTCGTCTCCCTCTTAATGGTAGCTTCAAAGAAAAATTTACAGCTGAGTAAAAATTATTTGTCAGGAATTTCAACCTTTTTGCCAATGAAATCTCCGCAAACAAATGATGATTTTGTCATTCAAAATGTTTCACAAATTTCATTTAGCTTATGGCTTGCTTAGGTGTTTTAGTCATATAAATCATGTTTTTATTTCCTGGTATTATAATAGTTATTTATCCAAAGGCTTCTGGGATGAATGCTTAAAAAGAAGAATGTACAAATTGATTTCCAAGAGCATTCATGTTAGTAAAATACGTTTGCATATTTTTAAAAGCAGGCTCTCTCCTAAATGGGATATGAGCATATCTGAAACACATTATTGAAAAACTCAAACAAACAGAACATTTGATATTAAAATTGCAGTAGTCCCTAGAAGCCAATCAATTTGGGGTCTCCCTAGTGCTAGGCATTGTTCAGGCATAGAAAATGACAGTCCCTGTCCCAGAGAGCTTGCAGTCAAAAAACAAAACAGACAAGACGTAAGAAGGGGATGAAACAACTAAGCAGATGGGGATGAAGGGCAGAAGAGACAAAGTAGGAGAAATAGATACATTGACATCAAGATTTCTTAAACAAGGAGAGGTGCATTCCACTGCAAACAAAAAGCCTTCATAACTATATATTGTGACGGAGTCAGACCAGAAGGATATAGGAGAGTGCTGGAAGGCAGGTATATTAGTCTCAGGATGTGCAGGTCCCTGTTCCCTGGATAGCCAAACAAAGGCTACTCCAGGCCAATCAAGACACCTGGGGCCAATTAAGAACCTTCTAGAAAGGAGTAGAAACAGCTAGCCTAATTGGGACACCTGAAGCCAATCAGGGACTGGCTGAAACCAGATAAAAACCTCCCAGTTAGTCAGGTGGGTGTGGGTGTCAGGAGCTGTGGAAGGAAGTTATGCTGTTGGTGAGACTGAGTG
Source organism: Dermatemys mawii (assembly GCA_007922305.1). Lineage (NCBI taxonomy): Eukaryota > Metazoa > Chordata > Testudines > Dermatemydidae > Dermatemys > Dermatemys mawii. The sequence goes on along the minus strand of ML677381.1, from coordinate 13,301,368 downwards.
TTGGACAACATATCATACTGAAGGAAGGAGGCCCTGAGGTAAGGGTGAAGTGGAGTTTGAAGAAGCGGGGACTGCTGTGGGGAAGTAGCCCAGGGAATTGTATTGTGTTTTGTGCCTAAAAGGTCAGCCACTTAGCTGATACTATTAGGGTCCCTGGGCTGGAGTCCGGAGTAGAGGGCGTGCCCGGGCTCCCCCCTTTTCCATCTTCCATACTGGCCTGTGATGAAGCTAACTCATTAGGTGGTGACTCTTGCCAATTATATTGAGAAAGGGAGGTCACTCTGGGGCCTAGATGAGTTTCTGAGGCCCCTAAATCTGCCAGGAAGCACAGGACCCACAAGCACAGACTTGGAGCTTTGTCACAGTATATTTTAAGAATAATACTGATCATTATGCATTGTGCAGAATGAACGCAAAAACAAAGAGTATATAACAGTAAAGGTTTCAGAAATACACTGTGTAATCAAGTGGTCTTAGTACCACCAGATGACCTCTGTTTTAGGCAGAGGCAATGCAGTGGGAGGGTGGGTGAGCGTGGGGGAGCTTGCAGGTCATGTGCCCTCCCAGATATGCTGCTTGGCTGAACACTGCTGAAGCTGGCTGCCCTCACTCTGCTCCGCCCACCCCCCGCCTTATCGTGGGCACAGGTAATCTCCATTTTTGTGCGTGCTATCACCACAATGATGAATAACCCTTGCATCTGACTAACTAGTCTGAACCACTTTTACTTGATGTTCTTGGTTTTGATTTACTCTAATATTAATTTATTTTATTTTTTAAAATATTCTCTACCATGAAAATGTAAAGGTTCAGGACTGGATTGTGGAGTTACCATAAACCATGAAGTAAGGGGCAAGTAGTTGTGCTGTCCCAAGTGCAGACTGGGAACCAAACCATGACTCAGAGTAACAGTTCTGTCCCTGCTTTCTTGCCTTTGCCAGGGGTCAGGTAATCTGCATCAGGCTTTACACTAGCAAAGATTACAGACCTAGGTGTGTCAACTCAGGTGTACTGGCCAGCATGTTATAGGGATGAAATCAAGACTCCATTCACTCCTACTCCTTTTGTCTACTCCCTGCCTAACTGTGTGGAGGTCCACAGAAGCTGTCTCCCTTGCACCTTCAACCCTCTTACTCCATGGGCATATAGCACGAATTACAATCACTTTCAGGCAATAATGGTGCAAATTAATAAATCAAGCATTGCGGTTAATAACTGTGTGCATGTGTAGTGTATTGTTTTAGAATCCTAATAATGCCAAACTCAGCTGCTTGTCCTCACTTTATAATCAGATTCTCACCACCCCCATCATTGCCCAAAGGAAGTATTTCAGTAAAATCTTTTAAATGTTCCCTACTGTCCAGTGTGGGTTTTGCTTTCCAGCTAAATGTAATTCAGCATTTTGCCAGAAGAATAAACATCTGTAAAAAGCAGGAACTGTTTTTTTTTTTTAAAAAACAGATCTTCTGGGACTTCATGTATCAGGTTCTGGGAAACCTTTGAATTATTTTGATTATTTTTTTCTCCCCTAGTTAATTTTTTTTTTGAGCTACATCATCATAGACCACCACAAGGCCATTAATTTTTCCTTTCTATAAGAATCAGTACATGAATCCTTTTTCATACCAGTGGTTCAGTGTATTTTTATAAATGCATGTTGTATTGTCAGAGCAGATCTCCTGTCAAGTTAAAAGCTTCTATACCTTTATTTCCATAGCTAGGATTCCCTAACTGGTTTCTTATTCATAGAAATCTAATCCTACAGGGTTAAATGGCTCTAGGGTTGGATGATGAAATATGAAATTTTTCATGGTCTCTAGTCACTTAATTGGAAGATGTTCACATAATTGGTGTCTTGGCTTCATTAATAGAGAAGCAACAGATTATATTGTCATGGTGATAAAATTTATTTCAGGAGTGGCTCTCCAAGGGTTAGCTTATACTGCCCATGAAGCACCTGTTTTGAAAATATTTAAGGTTTCAGCACAACACTGGCTAAAACCACAAGTGAACTGACTTTGGTTGCAACAATCTATTGCAGCTTGGGTGGTGTGAAATAGGCCAACACCCACTATCACCAGTCCTAGGTGCTACTGAGGAAACTCCAATAGTGAAACAGCTTGGCCTCTTTTGGCTCTTTCCAGTGCTATTAATTTCTCTTTCACAAACTCCAAGAACCCATTTTCACCCTCAGATAAGTATAGAAAACTTTCATTGACTTGAGTGGATGTTGCATGGGTAGAGCAGAGGACAGAATATGGCCCTGAGATACATTTGTTTATTTTCAAATTTAAAAGGTAGTCAGGGAGGGATTAGAATGAAATATAAACCCTTAGAATCAAAGAAGAACATTGGTTTTGTAGTATAGATAGATCTTTTCCAAACATTATTTGACACTTGCAGAGTCAGTTTGCTTTTTTTAATGGGTATTGTTTGTTCAGATAAACTTCCATTTATAGGATGTAGGGTATTTCCAAAGTGTCTTCAAAGGTACTGCAGCTCTACCATTTTCTATGGTGTGAAACAGCAAACTGAAGATTAATTAGCCTGTTTGGGTGCACTTCAGCAGCAATTATCATCATTAGGAAATAGTCTAGTAGTTCCAGAAAGCATGTTAAATTACTGTCTGTGATTTATGAGTACACCTGTAATTGCAATGTATGTGACTTGCTGCACATCTGATAAAAATGTTATAATAGAAATGGTGCAGGCAGATGTTAAAGCCACAGCAACTCTCTAAATAAATATCCTTAGACTTGACAATCTTGAGAGGTTTTGCTTTAGTACATAAAATAGAGATGGGCTGAGCAGGCAGTGTTCAGATCAGGATCCTGATGCAGTTTAGACTAGATTTTGAGATGAAGTCTGGGTGAGGGTTTGATTTCAAAGCTGAAACTGAGACTTGAATGCAACTATGCTGATATTTCACATCTTGGTCTACAATCCTGGATGTCTGTACACTTTCCCCCCTTTTGTTTAATCTTCTCTCTCTCTCTCTCTCTCTCTCTCTCTCTCTAATACTAAAAAGAAATTTCTTTCAGCAATGGGTGTTTTAAAAACTATATATATTTATTAAACCATAATGGCTCAGAATTGGATTAATAATGTTTTCAGAGATTTGAAAGAGAGATTTCCAACCTGATTAGCCATCATACTCTTTGCATAAATCCCTATTTAGAGTTTGCCAATCTGTAGAGGGACTAAAATGAACCTAATATTGTATATAAAAAGATAATCTTGAAGAGTTGCACTACTGAAATATTAATACTAACTTTTTGGGGTCTTTTACCCCCCCTCCCAAGTCATTAACTTTGTATCACTTCCCTGGACTTCATGGAATTTACATTATGTTAAAACTGTGGTTACAAAGGTGATTAGAGGGACTCCTTAAATCAAGCCATGAAGAGCCAGTAGAATGGGGATGTTGCCACTGACTTCAGTGAGTGCAGGATCTGACACTCTGCCATTACAGAGACAGCACAGAACAGCACACCCAGTTCATTCCCAATGTGACTCCATTGATAAATACAGAGGTGAATACACTCCATTTTCTCTTTTAACTTTTTATGGAATGCTGACATGCTGCTAAATCTTTTGAAACGGATTTAATCAGCTGCATGACCATCAGTCTATAGAAAAGTTAGAGAGTAGATTTTTGTATCTCAAAACATTGTCTACTTTATCGTTTTTATCTATCAATAATCTAAAGTAAGCCAAATGTGTGTTGTGGTGCAAATAAATAAACCCATTCACTAGCTATTATGCTGAAATAAACTGGTTAGTCTCACAGTGCTACAAGTCTTCCTCATCTTACTTGTTGATAATGTTTTCAAACAAAAATGGCAGAGTTGTAAATCCCTAATAATAGGAGTTCAGTTTCCATTATGGGTCCTGAATTGTGGCATCATTTTATCAGTGCTATCCTTAAACCTATTTGACTATCATAACCCTGTACCCCATACACAGTTTCAGACTAGTCATAGAAGTGTAGAATTGGAAGGGACTTCAACAGGTCATCTAGACCAGTCCCTTGCACTCAAGGTAGGATTATGTAATAACTAAACCATTCAAGACTCGTGTTTGTCTAACCTGTTCATAAAAATCTCCAATGAGAGAGATTCCACAACTCCCTAGAAAATTTTTTCCATTGCTTAACCACCCTGACAGGTGGGAAGTTTTCCCTAATGGAAACCTCTTTTGCAGCAATTTAAGACCATTGCTTTTTGTCCTATCCTCAGAGGTTTGGGAGAACAATTTTTCACCCTCCTCCTTGTAACACCCTTCTATGTACTTGAACACTGTTAACGTGCCCTCTCAGTCATCTCTTTTCCAGACTAAACAAACCGATTTATTTGTAATCTCCTCTCATAGATCATGTTTTCTAAACCTTTAATCATTTTTGTTACTCTCCTTTGGACTTTCTCCAGTTTGTCCACATCTTTCCTGTCCTAACATTCCCTGTTCATTGATCACTATCCTGTCATCCTTGTGCCAGCAGCCTTAGCAAAAACTGGATTCCCTAGTTGTTCTCTCCAGCTGGGAAAGTTGGGTTTCCACCTTACCTCCTCCCTGGCCCATACAGTGGGATCACTGGAGGCTGAGGCACTTTCACAAGCAGGTTAGAGAGGTAGTCTCCCACCAGAAGGAAATGGATGTGTCTGTGTGTGTGATGGGTGCATAGAGATGGGAAACTTTGCAATAAGTGGAGAGAGTTGGAAGAGACTTGGAACAAGGTGCTCACCGCGCCCCGCTGGGTTCATCCTCCTGACCCCATTCCCACAATGAGTCAGGACCTAGTTGTAGGTTTGGTTTAGCATAGGCCTCAGTGGCAACAGGCTCCTTCTGAACCTACTCTTCTTCTCCCACTTCCCCCAGCTTCACTTCCACCCAAGCTTTTAGCCTCTGTTATAGAGGCTGGCAGGGGCTAGTTGCCCAGTCCTAGCTGGTCACGCAGCTCTAACCCATTTCCCCGGATTGGGGCTGGAGTGGCAGGAGCTGGTTAGGGCTTCCCCTGCTGCAGCACCCTGCCACAAGACTGTATAAGTTTTGCTGTGCACAGACAGGGCTGGCTCTAACCTTTTTGCTGCCCCAAGCAAAAAAAAAAGAGGCGGGGGGCAGGGAGCGGCTAAAGCAGTGCTGCCCTAAGATTGGCTGGAAAGCTGCCTCTTAAGAGGGCCGCCCTAGGCACATGCTTCCTATGCTGGTGCCTGGAACCGGCCCTGTGCACAGAGTTTCAGAAAATCTAGGGCTGGACCTGACTTTTATAGTGATTTGAAATATAATAATGAATCAAATCCAAGTGCACTGAACAAAATGCTGTTTAGAGCAGTAGCATGGTAAAAGGCTTCTTTTTTAGATAAATGAATGTAATAAAACTTTGAAGAGCCTCTAAAATGAACAGGATAATGGGATTAATGCAAACAAGCTCTTCAACTTTCTGCACATCCTAAGGGCTTATCTATATTTGAAAGTTAATTAGAATTAAAGTAAGGTGTAAAGTTAAAGTCTAATAGCTATTCTGGAATAACCCCCTGTGTAGACAAGTCCTCAATGTCTGGGACATGTTTTCGGTCTAGTCTGTGACAAAGACTCTCACATCCTGAATTTTATCACCACCTTCTTCCTCTGCCCAGCAGTCCTGCAGCACTTCTTTTGAAGATGAATGCAGCCTTTTGTATATCCTTGGTAAGTACCTGAGTTGTCACAATCACCTTGCTCTGCCCTCTTTGGGAACGGAAAGCCTCATCCAAAGCCCACTGAAGACAAATGGAAAGACTCCTTTTGTAGTCAGTGGACTTTAGGGGAGGCTCGTAGGGTTGTTTCTTTAAAAAGTGCCAGTGAATACAACTTCCCTGGATAATTGTCAAAACCCATTTCAACTAGAGCAGATTTTTGTAAAAAAGTAATAATTAGGGATTTTTGCTTTTTGTTAAAAAACAGAATACAGAGAAAATAGAAAGTTAATTACAAGTTTACATGTTCCAGAAAACAACAAAGTGGGAGCAAGAGTAAGTCCATGTTTGTTCTTCTTAGGAACAGCTTTTCCAGAGAAATTACTTTGTTTTGTAACAGTGGATCTCTGCCTTTTCAAACAGAGGAGGAGGAGAAGACACATATATCCACTAACTGGATTTGTTCCCCTACAACACAAATTCCTAGGCTACAGGCACTGGTTATTGTAGGAGTTCCAGACAGTGCATTTCTTCATTTTTCTTAGTTAACTGTAATTTGAATGTTTGTGATTTAAGTCAAAAAGCCCATTGTTTTTGCCTATATTGCCTTTATGAGGATTAAAAGCTACCACTCAGAAATTCAGTCCAGTGTAATCAGGATTGCCTGCATATCCTGTTTACAACTTCCTCATTCACAAGAATTAGCTTCTATTTTTGCATCCATTTTCTATATGTGTTTATCATATAGCAAATGAGGAAGGGATGAGGGAAAATCAGGAAATCCCATTAATTACACAGAAGGGTAATTAACAATAGACAAGGCAAAGAGTCAGGACAGATAATATGATTGTTTCAAAATACATTGTGTGAACAGCAAATTCACTGCTCCATCTAAAAACTGGTATTACTAAAATACATGTGTTAAAATATTTTATCTATATTGCTTACTGGGCTGATTTTCAGGGGCTCGGATCCATCATCATTTTTCTTTCTGAGCTTTAGTATCCTGAAGTACCTTCTAGTATCAGGGCCCAGTTCAGTAGTAACTAGAAGATAGTCTCTGGCCTATGTTGTACTAGAGCTCAGACTAGATGACCTAGTCTAATGGATCCTTCTGGCCTATGAATCTGAACTAGTCTGGAGTAATCTACTCAGAGTTAGGAAATTTTATGAACCTCGCTTTTTCAAACCTTCACTAGAACTGAAACTAAATGATTTTTTTCAGGTCAAAAAGGGCTAAATTAACTCATATGACCATCCAAATTATCATATTTGCATACTTCTACCCTGCCCGAGTTGATGGGAAAACAAACTAATATCCAAGGAGAGGATCTGTTCTTTTGAAATTTCCCAGTCCTTTTTGCAGACCCAAGCTGTGCAGATAGGACAAACTTTGGGTTCCTTTTCTTGACTTTCAAATCTGTTGAGATTTACCATCTCAAATGACTTGTGTGCTGAAATTCAGTTATTCAGAATGTGACAACCTGGCACAGTCCTCCTCTTGAGGGACACCAGTCTATTGTAAGTGGACCGAGCTACTGGATCTCATTTCCATTTGCTTCTAAGGCAGATGGTTCTGAGCAGAGTTTTGTCACTCTTTCTAGCTCTGGGGATGTAAGGTACAATCCCAGTTTCAGACCTTCTGTCTCAGCTCTCTCTTGGGACACTGGACGCTGAAGTCCTGTCACCCCAGAACCTGTAACTAGTGACTCAGACCTCCTGAGCCCCCCGTCATTACTAACACATGCTCCTCTGAGGCTGTGGTTACTTGGAGCTTCTAGGGTAACTTGAGAACAACATGACAGGAAAGCAAGAAACACAGGTTTAGCACCGGAATTTTTTAACCACAGTCTCTTTATTCTTACAAAGGACAGGAGCACTACACATCTTTGAAAAATAACAAAAATTGTGAAACATGCCCTTCCCTAGTCTGATCTTACCCACCTGCAAGTTGGTGGTCTTCTCAGCATTTTAGGCACTAGACAGAATCCCGCCTGCCTTCTCTCTCTCCAGTCATTCTTCTTGCATGTGGTAATGGACTGCTCCCCTCTACAGAAAAGCATCTTTTTAAAAATACAATCTCTGTCCCTTTTGCTAAGTTCCCAGGCTGAGAAACTCCAGCCCCTCCCTAACTCAGGTTGTTTTGTAGAAAGTCGTTTGTTCCATGGGTTTGGGCCAGCAATTGATTGTTCTAGATTGCTCTGTGATGGAGTCTCAGTCATAATCTTTCAACTAAGTGTCCAACACCTTTCCTGGGCTGAACACCCGTATGGAATCCATTACAGTAACCTAACTTCTGCAAAGTTAAACAATCAATCATCAGCACCTCATGGGAAATGGATGTCCAAATCCAAAATGGAGGTGTAATCCAATCTAGGCATATCTCACTTCATGACCCAGAATATCTGCACACTTAATCTCTGAGACAAGAGGAGTGTGAATGGTTAGCTTGAACATAGTTGAATTTCAAGTTTATTGAAGAATAAATATACATCTGTGGCTTTTGCCTTGTTAATTTGACTTCATTCTAAATAGCAAATGTGTTGTGATATGTGAACGAAAAGCAATGCATAATGTAAATAATACTCATATATCCTAGCTACACACAGAGCTTTACATTTTTAAAACTGAGCCAGCTTTTTGTATTTTAGATGCATCACATCATTATATTGCACTATGCACCTGCCAAATGCTGTAACAGGCTATATCTTTATTCATCATTCAGATAACTGCTCTGCAAATTAAGCACTTAAATTGGATGGATTTTTGAGCAGTTAGCAGGATTTTAGTACATTAGTGAAATACAGGTGTTTTGGAATTTCCTGTTCTTGACAAGTACCAAACATCTGTGTTCTAAATGTCTAAGTCATGTTAATGCATTCATGAGACTGATTAATATGGTAATTTTTATAGGCTTACGATACCTGATTTACAACTATGTGCATTTGGGACTTCCCACGGCTCTCAGATACCACTGTAATAGGTACCTTAGAAATTACCAAGCAAATTTACTATTCACCCTGCGTTATGAAACATATCTATTATTTTGTAAGTTCAAAGCGAGTCCTTTTTATTATCCTGCCAGTTCACTGAAATAAATGGATGTTTCTACTGAAAACTGCTGCCAAGGAACATATGCACTTAGGCAGAATGGGAAAGGCTGATATATTTACTTTCGCACACGTCCCGCTTCTCCTGTTATAATCACTAACAGCCTTGGTTATTAGTATTTTGGCTCTTCCTATGGAAAAAAGTTTTGAAAGGGATGCAAACTCGTATGCCTCAGGCATATTCCAGCCTCTAATAGGGGTTTGGAGGGTAATTTCCCTTCAGGCATGTCATGGAGTCATAGAGTTTAAGGTGAGAAGGAACCATCAGATCATTGAGTCTGATCTCCTGTATAGCACAGGCCATTAGCACCATCCAGTACCTGCATGCTAAATGCAACAACTGAAATAGGTCAAATTATCACAGCCCACCGGGGACCAGATTATGAGGTGCCACAGGCAGAAGACAGACAGGACCAAGGTGCTCCAATGCCTGAAGCCCCTCCTGAAATGATTAAGTGAGGTATACCCAGATAATCCTGGCAACTGACCCCTACTCGCATGTTGCAGAGGTAGGTGAAAACCCCTTAAGGCCACTGCCAGTTTGAGCTGCGGAAAAATTCCTTCCTAACCCCACATACGGCGATCACTTAGACCCCTAACGTGTAAGCAAGAACCAGCCAGCTAAGCACTCGAGGAAAAGAATATTTGGTGCCATCAGAGAGCCCTGGCCCTGGGTAAGCTTGAAAATGTATCTCTGTCACCAACAGAAGTTGGTCCAGGAAAAGATATTAACTCACTCACCTTGTTGCTCTGATATCCTGGGACCAGCGACTGCACTGCATATATACAACTTGTTGGCAGACAGACAATGTTACTCTTCTCTTAGTGGATTCCTAATGGATTAACTATTCTGTACTTTGTCATGCTACTGCAGTATTTAATCAGGCTGGCATAGAAACAGGATTTTACCTTATACAATAAAAAGTGTTGTTAATATGATTTAGCCCCAAATTTATACCATGATAATAGATATTAATATCCTAGCCTTTAGCCAAAAGGCTTAACCTACAAGGCAGCAGGGATTTTGGCAGCAGGCTTATTGAATGCCAGCCTGCAATTGCCATGTTACAGTACTATCTTTGGACATCTGTGGCATTTTATAGGGCCAGCACTACCATCTGCTGCTCTACCACACCCTATCAGTACTGTTGTCAAATTGTCCAGAACTGCTTATTCAACAGGTTTCCCATTTACATCACAGCTAAACTTCCATACGTGAAGGCCATTCCATTATCGACAACTCATGGACGCTCTCAGTGGCAGAAGATGCTGACCCTGGGAAGTCTCCCTACTGTTCTATTAGGCAGCAGCGAATATGGGATATGGTACAGTGAAAAACTGCTATTAGAATATAAAAAAACTTTACAGTTAACTTTTCAAAATTCACTGTTGATGAATATGAACATCAAATCATGAACAACAAAGTGAGAGCACAAACAAGGCTCTTTTTCTATTTCAAAACCAGTCCCATCTGTCTCCACTTGTCTAATAATGAGGGCCAAATTCTGCCTTCAGTTACAGCTCTGACATCTCACTGACTTCAAGGAAGTTGTATGGGTGTGGAGTAAGTGAAAGCAGAATTTGAACCTGTGACTGTCCAGCACTTCTAATCCTAAAAATATGTGAAGTCATTTGGTGCTCTGTGCTACTAATCCACTTTGACATGGTCCCTTTCTGTGGCCTTGAGGGAGTCCTTTATCCTGTGTGCTGTCCATAACACAGGGATAAACTTAACTACTTCATAGTATTATTGTGAGGATTAATTATTTAATGCTTGTAAGGAATTTTGAAAATGACAGTATAAATTTATCATTTAGTGACCACACATTTTTCCCTTCCAAAGGCATAATGAAGTTGACAACGGAAATTGCTATTATATGTTTCTGCAAAATCCTCAGGTGAAAAGATGTAGTTTAGTGTTTGTTTGTTTTTTTTCAAGTATGGTACTATAGATATTTACAAATCTTGCATAGATCTGCAGGTTTTTAATTCCATAGCTGACTAACAGACAGCAGCTATTTAGTACATAGAAATAGTAAGTTCTGAAAAGATTAAATTATTCTGTGTCTACTGAATTTAAAATACAAGCAGGCATGCTTCACATTCCAACAGAGGGGGAGATATAGATTTCAACTTGACCACTCTGGTAATTTCAGTATCTAAATGATTATTCTAGTCAGTACAGAACTGACATTAACCAGAAACAAACAAATAAATCAAATAGTATCATGTTTTCCAAAAATATGATATAGCTTTGCAGTTAAAAGGAATGCAAAATAAACCAGAGTAGGCTTCAATTAAATTAGATCATGACTGTTGTTTGTTCCTTGGATGGAGGAGAAAGAAGTGATGAGATGAAAAAAATCCTACTTAGTTTGATAGTACTTTTAAAAGTAACCTAACAGCAGTGAGCTGTAGTATTTACGTAGTCTCATCCTTTTAACTTAAATGATTCTACTGCTAAACCACTGTCTACACTTCCTTCCCTGAACTGTCGCTGCTTTAAAACCTAAATGAAATTCTAGTATAAGAAAGTTGCTCTTATTTCCTGTCTGCATGCCCATATAATGTGACTCGATATTCTATAGTGTCTGCAAATAGAAATGAATCTGATAATTGCATATTAAGGACCCAATCATGCTCCCATTGAAGTCAATGGGTGTTTAATCCCTATGTAAAGTGCCAGAACTTCTGCAGAAGCAAAGCTTCAGTGATGGATGGAGAATCTTGGCTGCCAGAATATATTTCACATGCAGTTGTACAACAAATTCAGATTACAGGATATTTTAAATCTTTTTATTTTTTAGAAAGCCTCTCCTCCCTTACTTAGGCAGGGGCACAGAGAACTTTTTTATTTGCAGGGGGAGGGTGGAGCAGGGCGGCTGGAGTTAAACGAATAAAATAGCTGCTGAAAATGGCATCACTGAGTAGTATTGTTCCATAATCAAATCTGTCCATTTTTAATAAACCCAAGATAAATGAATTTCTGTTCCAACCCCAGTGTTTCCTTTATTAATGCAATCCTTGAATTGTTGTAGGGTGGAACTGAAGCCCCCCGTTTTCTAAACCCATGTTAGGTATGGGGAAATCTCTTGAGAACTGGGCCATGCTTTGGCTGTAGAGTGAGATGCTTAGCTATAGCTCTACTGTAGCCCCTGCTCTCTGGACATGTATTGCCTCAGGCTGCCGATTCTCTGCTTGCCAACACAGTGCAGCTCTTTGCCATTTCTCATGGTTCCTTGTAGGGCGAAGGTCTTTGCTTTGTGCAGTCCCAGCCACTGTGTTCTGTCTCTATTTCATCACGAGTCAAATCCTGCCCACAGCCTTTCAGAGTCATGAAGACCTGTGCAGGGGGTACAGGAGCTAGGATTTTACACAGGGATGCTCTGTAGAAGTTCTCTGTGCTCTAGTATGGAGAGAATTGGGGCTTGTGGATCCACAGCTAAGCAATCCCACTGGCCATACTGCCCGGAGAGGAGCAACTGTGGAGTGGAAGCAAATTCCTTCTCTTGTGGCTCCTGGAGAACACAACAGCAAGACTTGTTACTGGGGCTGTGTGCTTATTTAGGATTTGAATCAACAATAGGAAATGGAAACAGATAGTCAATTCCTACACTGTAGTGCAGAGGGGAATGCATGAAAATTTCTGCTTCTGCTCTGAATGCTGTATCAAGACATACTGGGAGGGGTAGAGGTAGCATTTTGTCTAGCTTTGATTTGCTTTTTTTATAAATGTCACTTCTTTGTGTCTAGACTGGTACTTGGCAACTAATTGATCTCCAGTAATTGATATGCTAACAATGATTTCTTTCATAATATGCTAATATGTGTACAGTGACACATCTTTTAATGCTATTGTGATATCTCCGAGGTAGAACTGGAAACCGAAAGGAAGACCCATAGATTTCTATTTATGTCAACACAGTGTGCACATATTTGAGTGTCCACGATCACAGGAAACTATCAATTGGTATAAAAATGAGAAAAAGAGTCAAACCTGTTAGTTTCTGTTCATGTGAGAATTTCCTTGAGCGACTCCAAGTAGTTTAGGTTTTTTCCATACTATTTCTTTCTTTTTGTTAAAAAAAAAAAATCTAAGAAAATGTACTAGTTTACTAATTAACTATTAGATTCTGACTAAGCCTTAAATGGCCATTGTGACAGTTATTGCAACTTATTGTATTAAGTTTATGAGTGGGTTATGTATTAGGTAGTGCATGCAGCTCCAGGGGTGAGGGTTGTCACAGTTCTGCCAGGAACTCAGAACAGTAGCAGGTGATTAAGGTGCATTTCTTAGGTTGTAAGCACCTCCTAAGAGTTACCCGGGGAGGCTTGCATATACTAGTTCAGACAGGGTTTTCCAGATATCAATGGGCAAATAAAGGGCTTTTGATATAAAAAGGCTGCATTTAAATGGATGCAGAAAATGAGCATGCGTATAGGAACTTTTATTATTTTACATGTTTTCCCTGTAATGCTTTTACCTTAAGAATAAATATGCTTGCTTAGAAAGAGTTCTATGGTAACTTGTAACTGCTGGCAATACACTGTTTATAGCCTTCGGTGAGGAAGCAATACACACAGGCACTGGGTGTTAAGCAGATTGGCTTGCTGGGGATATCACAATATAAGGCAGGGAGTTGTGCAGCTTAAAACTCCCTGGTCAGAAGGCAGATGGCCAAGGATCCCTGCCCAGAGACAGATGATAGTTGGTGACCCCAGACCTGACGGGGTACTCCTGGAGTGGACTACAGAGAGGGGCAAAACAGGTGCATTTACCCTGAAACTACGACAGCCAAGAAGAGCAGTAACAAGAAATAAGGGCCTGGACATTATTGCATGGCTTTAGGGCTGCTCACATCAGGGCTCTTGGATTTAGTCAAGCACAGCTGCTGCAACCCTCCTCACAAATAGCTGGGGAGAAGGTGGAGCCTTGCAGCTCTGTTACCTCAGCCTGCTAGTCAGCAGTGTTGGCTGGGAATCAATGGGGGACATAAACTATATCTTTCCTCAGCCTGCAGTAGATTATTTCCCCTCAAAACAAAGATGTACTAGTGGGGAGAATTGTAACTTTGAGACACAATACCTCCCCAGTGCCTATATAATTGGGCCGATTATAGCCTGTTCCTGCAAAGAGATCTGCATGGGTAAAATCCTAATCCCATTGACTACAAATGACTTCAGTGAGATACACACAGGAATAAAAGTCTGCTAATGCAGATCTGAAGACTAGTCAATGCCCCGCTGCCACAACTCAAAATAGCAAACCATGAGATTTTATGCATTTCCTTTGAAGCTGGAAAACTTACCCCATAACAATCCAATTTTTGAGTGGAAAATGTTGATTTTTCACAATTGTGCAAACAAATCAGTTTGCACAGAAATATATTTTTTATAATTTTAGGTATAACTTTAATAATTTTGCAAATATTTCATGGGGGAAAAATTGTAAGCTCAGTATCAGGATTGTTGCATTTTGATACTATGATTTACTCACCAGCGGCTGCAATGGTTCGGTCTGATTCACCACTATGTTACCTGGATTCCGAATACTTCCATTTAATTTAATAGAGGGAAGTCCATGAATTGAACACGAGGCAATGAACTTAAAGGAGTTACTTACACCTGCTTAAAACCGGAGTAACACCACTGTGGATCAGGCCCTTACTTCAAGACTGTACTTGTATCGAGTGGTATTTTGTGAGATAATTATGTAAGGGCAAATCCTCACAACTACAGAAGCCCCCAAATGCGGTGGAATCAGGATTGTTCTTCTGGGTAGGGAGGATTCTATTCCCCCCTCTGAAATTTAACATGAAATATCATTTCGTTCCATACCATAATGGTTTTCGCCCACTAGTGTAACTACATTGATTGCAGCGGAGCTGCTTTTCACTGACACTAGTATAAGTCGGGGGAGAACCAGGTCTATTACAGTGATTATCATCCTAAGTGCAGTTCATTCTATGGCTTGTAAATTACAAGAAGTGTTTAAACATTCAGTCAGTTTTGTTTTCTTCACTTGATATATGGTTGGATTCAGAAAGCAACATATTTCTGAAATTTGAAGCATCACCTCCCTGAACTAGAGTCTCTATGGACTTTTGCTTTCCACTGAAGTTGCAAGAAAAAAAAAGTTTTCCTCATCACCTTGTTCTTCTAGTCTTGAAGTACAGCTTAAAGTTAATGGGGAGGAAATGTATGTGCCTTTTAATAGTCACATATTTTAGCTGCAGCCTTTACTGCTGTTTTAGATTAAATGGATGTGATTCCCTGAATGTATGCTAACATTAAAACAATGAAATCAGGAATTAATGTCTAGGCGGAATTGGATTTCTTCAGCCAAATACATTTATTACAACTGGTTCAGACAGCACAGTTATATCCTATTTGGCTCCTTTGAGACTAGATCTCTGGGGCAGAGACAGTAAAGTGTTAACACATCACTGGTACTGTACAAACAATGAGTCTTAATACATTTTATGCTAGATCAAACACACAGTAACACAGTGAGTGCTGTTAAAACCTTAAAAGATATGCTAGTCAGATTGCTGAAAAATAACATTCACACAGGTGATGC
Organism: Dermatemys mawii; assembly: GCA_007922305.1. Taxonomy (NCBI): domain Eukaryota; kingdom Metazoa; phylum Chordata; order Testudines; family Dermatemydidae; genus Dermatemys; species Dermatemys mawii. The sequence continues at coordinate 13,286,006 of ML677381.1, read as the reverse complement.
TGCCATTACACCTTAACTTAGAAGCACATAAATATGGATGCATCCAAATTTGAAAAGCTTCAGAAACTCTGCAACGGGCAGATTAGTTAAAATGAAGGAGCGGAGCTGGGCAAACCAACAACAGAAGTAGAGCAAAACCTGTTCCAGGATTATTGTCTGAACTCTGAAATGAATTTACTTGAGCTGTGTTGGTGCCCCTTAGATTTGCTTTCTATAAATATTCTAGCCAACAACTTCACTAATGGGAATGTTCCACAGAAAATACTGGAGAATATTTTGGAAAGCAAATATTGCATTTGCAAACAATATCCATATTGGAGAAACCTGGTTGTACAAGTTATGATCCAGGCTGCTGTTTTTTAGCACCCTGGTTCAAGAAAAGTTAGTGTGTGTCTGTCTAACCAGGCTGGGAGTCATGCTCCAAGCTGTAATGTAGACATACCCACAATGGGAAATTCATGACAAAAAGAGCCAAAATATGTTGAATAAATTCATCATAACTTATTCATGTGGTTGTAGAAAAGAGATTAAAGAGTTGCATATGAAGGAAATCTCTCTCAAACCATTAAAGAAACTGGTGTGACCAGTAGTCACAGGGCTAGTACACCCTTGCCTTAGGGTGGAGCAAGGGCATGGTAGTTCCGTGGTTAAGTTAATATGGTTGCACTCAGCCTCAGGGCTGCGTGGTCCAATGTGGGGCCAGTACACCCCATCACACCAGCTCAGTGTGATCTCTGCATATTTATATTCCAAAATGTTCTGTTGTTGTTTTTATTACCATGCTGCTTAGATGCCCTAGTCATGGATCCCATTGTATTAGGAGCTGTACAAACACAGAACAAAAATACTATTTTCCTCAAAAAGCTTATAATCTAAGTCTGAAAACAGATGGATACAGGCAGCTGGGTGAAGTACAAGGAAACAATCAAGCAATATTGGTCAACATGATAGGCACTGGTCTCAGCATGCTAAAAGTCTAACTGTTGTCAAGTTTTTTTTGTAGGCATCATGGCAAAAGAGAAGGGGTTTGAAGAAGAATAATGAGGTGGCTTTGAAAATGTTATAGGGAGCTCCTCCTAAGCATGAGAGCTGAGGATTGGCAGGGCAGACCTTGCAATGGAAGACAAAGAGTTAAGTGTGGAGGAAGGTGAAACATGGAGAGAACAAATCAATAACCATATCAATGGAGAACAGAGAAGAGAAGACTGACATCAGACAAGATGTCATCAGTACTGATGGACTGGATGTCAAAGAGAGGCTGAGTGACAGGGTTATAGTGAAAGAGACCAGATAAAAGTTGGAGAATTATAAAAAAAACAACAACCAAACCCTCAGCAACAGAGGATGAATGACTGAAAAGCATTTTGTTTGAAAGAGTAAACTCGGTTAAAAACACAAAAAACAAATGTCTTCCAAAATGTTTCCAGGCAAAGGATACAATACATTAATATGACAAATATTTGTTTTTAAATCTAAATGTTGTGCCCTTTTAAGATAATGCCAGACATCTCATTCAATCTCATTTTTATGCTTATCTCCATGTATCGGGAAGCTGACATCCCATAAAACAATTGTAATTACAGTATTATTAGCATTATAAACTCTAAAGTTCCCTGGAGTCATAAAGGCACGGAAAGCAATTATCATGAAAGATTGCTTTAACAGCTAGGTTTCTGGTCTAAGTGAAGGGCTCAATCCTGAAACCACTTCTTACAAGCAGAGTGCTTGCTACTAGAGCTGGTTGGGAAATAATTTTCTAACTAAACATTTTGTCACTGGAAAATGGCTACTCACTGAAAACAACTGTTCAGCAGCCAGTTTTCACTAGTCTCCGGATTTTGAAAAAAAATTGAAAAAGGTTTTGAAATAGTCAAAATATCCCGCTGACAAATTTAGACTGAAAAATCTCATTTTTTGGTTCAAAGTGACTTTTTCAAAATTGTAGTTAATTTATAGTAAAAAAGCTTGAAATCAAAATGAAGTGTTTTGAATCTCATGCATCTAGCTGCACCCTTTCCAATTTGGTGGGATCAAATGAAAACCATCTCCACATTACCCCTCGGTTTGAAAACCTGTGGAGATTTGCCAGATTCACCACTTAGTGTTGGGGTGGAACAGGAAGGTGAGAAAGTGAAGGCCGTGGAGTATTGGTGTGTACAGCTCTTTCCTAGATGTTGTTCAGAGACAGACTGGCTGCATGCAGCCAACTCAGATGGTTCAAAGGAAGGCAGCCGGGGAGGCTCATGGGGCTGAGGCCTGACGGTGAGGCCCACAGGGCCAGGGGGTAGATGGGGAGCACTCTCCCTCAGGACTTGCTCGGGGAAAGGCTGAGAGGTGGATGGTAAGGCTGCCCTTACCACCTGGTGTATACACTGGAGGATGTGAGGGCTGGAGTGCCACAGGCACTGGCTGAGCACCAGAGGTCTACTCTATCCCTCGAGTTGTAGTCCAGAGGTCTCCGATCCTGGAGGTACCAGCCAGGACCAACCTCCGGCATATTGAGTGGGACTGCACCACCTGCACAGATCGAGGTTGTGTAGCACCGGCTCCATGAGGAGATGTTCCCTTTCGATAGCCCCAGCGAACCTGGTCACCGAGACCAGCTTCCAGGTCCTGAGGAGATCCTGGTAGAAGACCAGCAGCTTGAAGAGGTCTCCTGGGAGACCCCTCAGATGGAGGTAGAAGAACTGCCGGTTGTATCGGAGCTCTAAGAGGTGGCAAGGGAAGGCATATGCCAGCATGTTCCAGGCTGGCTACCTGTATCATAAAGGAGTCTCTACAGGGCCTGGAGGCAAAGCAGGTTGGAGCACTTCCAATGGACTGAAAGACACTGAGTTGGTGATTCCATCATTGACATTATGGTCTTTGAATCTCCTTTGACCCAATGTCTCAGCCTGGAAGTAGGGAGTACAATTCTGCTAGAGGGAAAGTTAGAAAAGGAGCTCCTAGTTACCTGTAGTCATTAATGATTCCATGGCACTTTTTAACTCCTGTGTCCTGACCAAATTCCAACATGGGGAACTATATTCTGTCTACCTATCACTCCCTTTCTCTGCAGTTGTGATTAGATGCTTTGTATGAAGTCCTGGCCGCAGTGACATCAATGGAAGTTTTGCCATTCTCTTCAATAGGACCAGAATTTCATCTATTTTTCTTCCCTTTTTTCCCCTAAATTATTATGTAGCATGTTAACCAACATTCTACTCTAAAAACAGCTGCATTTCAGTGGTAAGTGGAATGAGCTATATGGATTCTGTCTTTAACTCAGAAGAGTAAGAGGAAGCTAAATTAATGTTTGCAAAGCACTTTGAGAGTCTCTGGTGAGAAGTGCAAAGCATGATTACTAATTTATTATTTAAGAAAATAATCCCAGCCAAAGGAAAAAGCTAGCAGGTATTACTGAAAAGAGGTAAAATTAGGTCAACTTTCTGACTTCTTGGAAATGCTTTTGGAGAGAAAATATATTTTGAAAATGCTCCGTCCTTACATTGGTTCCAGCTTTTGAAATTTCATATCATTTCAATTAATACCACCAGAGTGAGAGAGAGAGGTTTGAACAGTCTGGTCAAGATTCTCCTCTGTTCCATGCTTATGTAATTTGGTTAGCTTCATTAAAGTCAATGGTGTTATGTGGTATAAAATCCCACGTCAAAGAAGAATTTCTGTGATTGAAAAGATGAAAGGTGCTACCTCCAAATTATTGGTTAGATGAGCAATTCACACTGACATCTGTATTAATGGTGCTCAATGGATTAATTAGGGTCTGTCACTGCAGTACCTTTAGTACTTTCTTGCACATACTGAAATTGTTCTGGGCTCCATCAGCATGCATCCCATGGAAGACACTCTTCCTAATTCATTTTCCCATGTGTGATTTAAAAGAACACTTAAATTTTATAGCTCCTATTGGCAAAATGCTTTCAGACACTCCTGACTGGCTCCAGACTAATTAGAGACTTCTTCTCTTGCCTAATTGAGCATGGAGCCATTCTTGTTTTCCTAGGGTGCATATTTAAGTCCACTGAATGTCTGGCAACAAATGTATGAGACGTATTGAAATAGCATTGGGAGATATGAATACCTTTTGAACAATTGGTAGCAGAAGAAAATAGATATTGCACTAAATTTGCCCTACTCAGGCGTGTCTATCCCTGAAAAAAATTGAGTTTAAGATTTGCACCTTAAAATAGTTTCAGATATTACAGATGGGAAGTGCACAAACATTGTAACTGTCTGGTTATCTTAAAAAACAATGACAAGAAAATGAAAAGAAATTGATTGGGGGAACTGGGGAAAGGGATCTTGTAAAGTTGACCTGAGACTTGCCAGGTGAAATGATAAATGGTTACGTCAACCAGCTCGCTATAACCATGGAGAAAAGTGTAGGCCCTTCCTATCGCAACTTATCCCACAGTCATATTAAGTTTTATAAATCAAGGTGGTTGTTCATGAGCATGAATGTTGAAAGAAAGAAGGCATCATAGTAAATGTCCCCTTGAAGGGTGGCCTCTTAATGCAGTATATATGAACTCCTTTTATTGTTTATACAGGATTTAATTTCACTACCTCGAAACCACCATGGCATTACCCATGTCCTACTTTCAAGTGTGCGTGAAATGTCACTTGGAAATGTCCTGTTAAAAAAAACCCCAATTTTGCATTGGTCAAGAGGTGACTTAATGGGTCCATTCTATTTCTAGGATATCCTAAATGAGAGAGACAATCCAACACCTCTGAGAGTAATTCAACTGGGAGTCACAGAAAAATGGCAATATTTATATATTTAAAAAGGATAGTGCTTATTAAAAAGAAGACTTACATTCCAAACACTAATGTAAAGTAACTTTTTACATTAAGCCTCTAAATATTTAGAGGTATTTGGTGTGAAGAATTAGAGAGGGGGCACAGTTATAATAATGGTTGATAAAAGCATTATAAATAATGAGTTGGAGGAAGTGAAAGCTAATGGAAGATAAACACAGTTCAGAGATAACTACTTCTATTTCTCTAATTTTCATGATGTGCCTTGGGTACTTTAGAAATTAATGCCGCATCTAGCCATACTCAGGGACTTTCTACATATTTATAATACTCTGCACATATCTACAAAAAGTCTTAGATTCAGGAAAAAATACAGACAATGAAGTTCAAAATGAATAACTGCAGAATAATAAAAGCTGTGAGTCTTTATTTCATAAGTCGGTGTCATGAAACATGAGAAAAGGAAGGCGTGACGGAAGTCCTAAGAAAAGCAGAGCCATAGCATTACTGAAGGATGTGCATTAGAAAGTTAGAAAATGAATCTCTGTATATGGAATGGTGACTGTGAGAGCTTGAAAATAACTCTGGCCTTGAAACTCACAAGCACCAAGAAAACAATGGTAACTCTTGTCAGACTGAAGCTGGTGCAGCCAGAGGAAACATAAAAGATGTAAGTAAATCAAAACACAATTTAACTGAAAGGAGAGCAGGAAATGCAGCCAACAGCAGTACAAGTCATAACAACACTAGCAACAGCCAAGGCAGCAGATCTGATTAACATTAAGGGAAGTATAAGTAACACTTATTAAATGAAGACCTATTTCAGAGGATGCTTACTTCCCCTGGACATTGTGTTCAGTTTCAATGCACGTCCCTTTTTGTGGCTAAGGCTATTGGTAGTCACTTATGACACCGACTTAAAATGAGCCGCTGCTCCCAAGTGGCTAACAGCAAAATCTTCTACCAAAAATGAGAGAGCTCCACAGCAAAAAAGACTATGTGGCTTTCATCATCCTGTTATGAGGACATAGATTGATTGTGCAAGCTAGACAGATTCACAGGAAGATTCCTAAATCACTAGTGAAACATGCCAAATGTGCCTTTTCACTTATGTTGGGCCAAGTCTGGGAAAATGCTGAGAACTCTCAAAGCCCACTAGAGCCAATCAAAGTTAAGGGTACCACACCTCTCAAAGGACTGGACCATTCCCTACTGAGCAATTAGGTGTAGTCCCTGACCATGCTAAGAATGAAACTCAGCCACTCTTACATATGGGCCAGTGTTTGTAGTTATAAGTTCCCACGTGTGATTTTCTTCTCTCAGCACTGTATATCAAAAGGAATTATCACAATGAACTAGTATGAGAGGAGAATCAGGCCCCTAATGTTTAAGAGACTTTAACACTTAGAAAGAGACTACATTTTCAATGCTGTACGGTATTTTTTTTTTTAAGACAGCCACACAACTGTGGCCACAGCTTCCTCAGCAGCCACAATCAGTTGTGCCATAAAAAAGACAAAGTACCAGCACGATGTCCTCAAGAATCCTTAGGGGCTAAAATGGCCTTTCAGCTGACTCTTATTAGCCTGCTCATTGTAGTTTGAGGACTTCTTGCTGCTTCCTTCAGCATTTCCTGACGGCACTGGATTACCTTTCATCTACAATAACTACAAGGATCAAACCATTTCTTTTCCTTTTTTGCTAAAGACTCAACACTGCCATTAGTACTGAAGAGCCCATATGGATCCTGCCTTTTAATGACAGAAATCAGATGGAAGCTTGGAAGAGATCTGAAAGTGTCGTGAGCCTCATTAACAGCAGCTGAAGCTTAAGAGGTCTCAATATTTGTGCCCCATGCTGTAGTGGCACTTGGACTTGTTCTCATTTTTTGTTGCTTTCACTCACTTTAATCCTGAGCATTGTATTTATCATATAAGTTATCTTTACCAAGAGTTAATATCTGATTAAACTCTATGCGCAAGCAAAAAATGACAGTGCCAAGAGCTAACTAACCTTTTCCTCCATTGAACTGTCTCACTCTTAAATCTCTGTGCTATTGCTACCATCCTTTTTTATCAACAGGAGAGGTGACTGTTGAGCCTTTTCCAGCTGTTAAATATGAATCACCCCATGAATGGGGTGTGAATACCTCTGAATCACCCCATGCCTTTCAATCTGGAAAGTTAAGGAGCAGGTTTGGCAATTAAACCCCTTGTAATGCATTATAGAGAACTACACAAAGTTCTTGCATAATGGCAATTATATAATACAGACAAGATTTTGAGACTATACCCTACACAACTAGAACTTTTTACCCACACACAATTGCTTTTGTGTAACTGTGACAAAGGAACATAAAATTCAAACTCTGCTGGCAAGTTAATAAATCTTACAACAGCCTAATTTTTCTGGGACTAATTGGTCTTGAGCAATGCCTGTGTGTCCCACAAAGGAAAATGTTTTAATATTATTGGCAAACAAAATAAAATAACTATTTACTCCCTTTCCCTGCAAGATTACAAGCCCTTATTCTGATTCTAAAAAGCTGCACTCCTTATCCAGTCAGGGCACAAACCCAATACCATGTGACACATGTGACCAATCACAACTAACCAACACAGCTCATTTGGAGTAGTGAATAGTCCTCCTGAATTGTTTGTGATCAGTTCATAGAGTAAAGAAAGGAACCCTCCTCCCCACTCCCACAGGTACATACACATGTTCCTTGAGTAAATGCAGGTAATAATCATGATCCACTTGCAAGTAGGAAAAGGCTCCATTAATTAAATGATTCAGTCCCCCTCCTTACATCTTTAACTATAGAATCACTATGGTAGCTCCATTATCTCAGATAACAATGAGACTCGGTCACATTTAAAACACTGCAGTGTTAGTGAAATAAATAGATGACTAAGGATCTTAGCATTGTACAAACAGATGAAATTAATTGGATTTTAATGTACTAGTCTACTCAACTTAAAATTTCATAGCTAAGTGAACTGCCATATCTCTGTGCATCATTACTATAAATCTTTCAGATAGTTTTATGGGAGTTTAGACTTCGATTATTTAATCCTGAGTTGTTATTAATTATTTCATTTGCCTTTGTCAGAACTGCTGTTGAATCTGAGAACTGTGAAAATCATTTGTCAAAGCACAGGTACAAGATGTCTACTGTTAATATCTCCTTGGCCTTTAATCCTGTTTTTCCGGTTTGTGTGAGGACTGGCGGTTAACTCAGGTTTCAATCAAACCTAGACAAGCAAGATTTTTTTCTGCCCTCCAGACAGCTAGTCAGGCAGTTGTTGATTTTTTTTCACACTGCTCACAAACTCATTTAGACCTTTGTCCAGACTGGATGAGGCACAGCAAGGACCAGAACATGCTGTTTCATAATGCAAGATATTTTTCACAGTCTGAAATGCGTGGATTATTGAGACATTATTTTTCAGTTTATTTGAAAATTGTATCAAATTAGTTTTCTACTGCACAATTTTATTGCTTTAAGAAATGAAAATATTCCACTCTGGTCTACTGAATACATGAATATGCTAATGTTTCATAATATTTAGAGTGGCATCAACCAATTTAAATCAAACACAAAACACCAAAAATTTGCAAGTTTAATTACTACTGATCTATGATTCCCCTAGCAAATGTACATCAATCTAAGAAATAAATGTATTATCTGTTATGTCACTGTGTGTGCAAGGTACCAAAGAAACAACTGAAGCTGAATAGAACAATTAGTGATAGGATCAGATCTCATTGACCGGGAGAAAATCTAGACTATTTCTATTTTACAAATTATTAATTATCTATTTGTATTGCAGTAGTGCCTAGAGGTCTCAATCAGGAATCAGGGCCTTATTGTGCTAGACATTGTACAGACCTAGTAAAAAGACAGTCATTGTCCCAAACAGCTGTCAATCTTGGTAAATGTCAAGAAGCAGTAGATGGATGGAAACAAACATGGAAGGGGAGGAGGCGGCAGTAATGGTATTATGAGCATTGAGAAGTTCTTCGGGCATCACACCAGTGGACATGGGATCACAATCTGGCCAAGAGAGTTCATGCAGTGCAATCAAATCCTTTTTGACAAATCTTATCTGAGCAAGGATAGACTGTTCAACCCTTTATCACACAGATAAGCATGTATTAGCTCAAATAGCCTGATGGAAGCTAACGAATGAAATGCTGGCCCCATAGAAATCAATGGCAAAACTCCCATTGACATCAACAGAACCAAGATTTCACCCAGCATGACTACTTGCATGAGTAAATGTTCACCAGGGTAAGGGCTCCACAATCTGTCCTCAAGAAATTTAACTATAAAGTATAACAAATTTTAGGTGCAGAATCCTTAGCTAAAATGTAAAAAATCCACTATCTGTAATTCTCCAATAATTTCTCTCCCTTATAAGTCTGCTTCAATGTAGGTGCCTCGTGGCAATACTAGTGCCTCGTGGCAATACTAGTGTCTCTTAACAAGGCCTTCAGTTGATGCAGACAATGACTCTCCCCTCTCTCCTTCCCTCCCTGCAAACCAAGAGACTCTTTTGTTGCAAAATAGAGATGAAGTCTATTGAGTCACTCTAACATCATCGCAGGATACCTGATGCTTTGGCATTTCAAATGTCATATGGGTCAAGACATAATCTCTAATTGTCAGTCACAGAGCGAGACATGGAAATAGTGGAAGGAAAAAAAACCCCTGTAGATATAACTCAAGGTTATCATTGCACTTCTGAAAGAATGGAAAACCTAACTTCCCTACATGAAAGCTTCAGCTTCCATAGTAATGTTCTGTAACTGAAAGGCATAAAAGTTTTTTTTCTACCTTTTTGCCTAGATTTCTCATATATTCTCTTCTTTCATCATTTATATGACAAGATGGAGGCATAGTTTGAATAGTAGTCTCATTTGTGGCTTCTAGACATAAATTCTAGTGTATAGTTATGGAGGGGGGATTTCAGTCATAAGTTTTTGGAGTTTTGTTTTTTAAACATGAACATAGGACCTGAAGATGATTTAATGATCTCTTTGTATTTGTCTGTCTGCACCCCCTGTACCACAAAATCCCTTGTCAATATCACAGTCCTAGTGCACTACCTACTCTGAGGACAAAATTCCATTATCTACAAAAGGGGAAACCTCAGCGTTAAGTTGGGGTAGTGAAAAGGACTTACCAAGGGTCAAGAATGCCACCAAAGCAGGGCCACTATGTGAGTCTTAATAATTATACACATGGTAGTTAAATGTACTTTCAGCTGTAGTAGCCCAAAGTAATTCATTCTGTTGTCAGGCAAAGCAACAAGACCCCTGAAATTAAAAGCAGATTTAATAATTATGTATCTATACAGATATCACAGCTACTATGCTGCCAGCTATAATCCTTGCTATAATGGTGCTGCTGATGTTAATAATGAGAAGTAGATAAGAGAGGAAGGAATTTTCCAATTTTGCAGTTGCATCTCAGCTGTAGTTATATACAGACTGAGAGCCATTAGGTCTTTTCCCAAAGGGAGCTGCTTCACAGGATATATCTGGCTTGCTGTGAGTGAAGTAATAGGGACTGGAAGCTTTGAGAAGGTACTTGTACAATATATGTCAAATTCTAAACTTATGAAGACGTGTGGCATGTTGCAGTATTTCATAATATGTGTCAGAAGATTTTAAATGTATGTCACAGTCTGGATTTTCTACATCATGTGCTAAATCTTGAGTTTTATACTCTCTTTGGACTTAGAACTCCACAGGAATTTGCCTCAATAAGAACTGTGTAACAAGTGACTAAGGGCCTCAGGATTTGGTCCCCATGAAAACTGGCCTACTTCCTTACTGTATTTTGTAGATGTGGTATTTTTGGTTAAATATTTGGGCTGCATTAGGAAGGCAACAAGCTCTTGAAGTGGCTGACCCAATGGTTCTCTATTTTAGTGGTTTTCACACTGCGGGTCGCAACCCAGTAGTGGATTGTGGAATGTCAGGCACTGGGTTGCAGTGGCTCTGATCAGCACTGTCAACCACGCTGCTGAAAGTCCCGTTGGCAGTACTGCCCTGCTAAGGCAGGCTAGTCCCTACCTGTTCCGACACCATGCCGTACCCTGGAAGCGGCCAGCAGCAGGTCTGGCTCCTAGGTCGGGGGGACCCTGGGGCTCCGCACGCTGCTCTACCCCGAGCAACTGACTGGAGCTAGACGAGCTGCTGGCTGCTTCCAGGGTACAGCGTGGTCTGTGGTGCCAGGACAGGCAGGAAGCCTGCCTTAGCACCACCGCTGCACCGATGGCCAGGAGCCATCCAAGGTAAGCCCATGCCCCAACCCCGAGCCCCAATCCCTTGTCCCAGCCCTGAGCCCCCCAACCCAGAGTCCCTTCCTGCACCCCAAACCCCTCATCCCCAGCTCTACCCAAAAGCCTGAACCCCCAGCCCAGAACTCTGACCTCCACCCCCTCCCTATGCCCCAGCCCTGAGCCCCTGCAAACCCAGAGCCCCCTCCTGTACCCCAAACCCTCCAGCCCCACCCCAGAACCTGCGTCCCCAGCCCAGAGCCCCTCCCACACTCTCCAGCTTGGGTTGCAGGCATCAACAATTTTCTTCAACTGGGTTGCCAGAAAAAAAGTTTGAAAACCACTGCTCTATTTGGCGATTTGTGTTACTAGGTGAAAAAGCTGCTTTGAGTTCCACACAGTCTCTCGTTCCTATCAAGAGTCAGTGGTAGGGTATAGGAACACTATAGGCAGCCACATCATTTGTTGAATGTCTCATGGACTTTGAATATGACCAGTAGGATTCATACTGATCACTCTGATTAGCTCTAAAGGAAGTCACACTTTGCCCACCTCTGCTGGAAGGAAGTTCATTGTGATTCTGGGTCTTAACTGAGGAAAAATGAGTCATTAACTGGGGAAAAATAAAAAGTAATATGTATCCATGGACATCAGAAGAAATCCTGACCCTATTAAAATCAATGGCAAAACTCCCATTAATTTGAGTGGGACCAGGACTTTACCCACAATTTTACAGATTAGAACAGTACTGGAAACTGAAATAATGAGAGATTATCTTCCTTCTCTATTAGTTTCTTCTAATATTTCATCTTTATCAATTAAAAAAAAATCTAAAATAGGGATGGGCTGAAAGTCCATGTTTGAACATCCCTACATTTTGTGAATTTCGGACTCTGAACCCAAATCCAAGCCTTCAGGCAGGTGCCTTATCAGGAATGGGATGAACCAAAACCCTGGATCTGAAACACCTTCTCCACATGCTGCATGTAATTTACAAGGTTCAAAATCCAGATTCTGAATTGAAGTTTGTGGCTCAGGCACATCTCTAATCAGAAACCAAAGTCTTTTATTAAATCTGAGGTATATATTCAAATGTAAGCAAGGATGCTGTTTACAGCTTTGATCATCTTAGCAAGCACATTATCAAGGACACTGAACTAAGTTCATATGTTAAGGCTTTATCACTGGTGTAACTCCATTGACTTTGCTGGAGCTACAACAGAGATGAATTTGGTCCTCGATCCATTGTTGAAAAAAGAAATGCAAGAACTAAAGGAAAGATTTTTTGTTTGTTAATAAATGTATTTTTTCCCCTGAGACTACTGGCTGCAACATGCAGAACTTTAAATATATGTTTCTTTACAATACAATAATAACCTAAACGTCAGCTTTTCTTTCCAAGAAACACATTTAAGCACTGGCTAACCCTGTGGCTGTTTTAGAGATAAAGGGCCAGATTTTCCAGGGAATTCATCTCCTGTTCATGGAGAAGTCAAATGGCTAGTTTTTCAAAAGCGTTCAACATTTAGCAGCAACCATGTCTGCTGGGGTGCTGAGCAGTTTTGAAAATCTGTCCACTTGACAGAAATTCCTGAATCAGTTTAGTGAAAAATATTCTTTTTCTATCCATACATTTCCAAACTCTGCACCATTTATGATTCTAACAGTCTCTCCTTGCTCTGGACAGCCTCCCTTATTCTAAAATTAAGATTCAATATCAAGCTTTCCTTTCTGTAAATCTTGACACTGAACTCAGGAGAAATCAATTTCTCCTGATAATTATGTACGTGCGTTGGGTTGGCTAATCACATTCTAAAGATAGGTCTGGATTACATTAATTCTTAATAATAAACTGTCACTGGAGTCATCAGAAACCAAAGAGAGAAGGATGTTTTGTATGCATAACTTCTAGCAGTTTTCATCATTGGCCTAGGTAGGACCTTCTCAGAGATTCATATATTAAAGAACATATTTATTATTATTTGTTTTCGAGTAGTGTCTAAAGGCATCAAATGAGATCAGGTCCATTATGTTAGGTAATGTACAAATATATAGTAAGAGATAATCCCTGCCTAGGAGGGTTTACAATTTAAATAGGCAAGAAAGACAAAGGGTTTTGTCACAGGATGACACTAGCCTTTTAAGGGTGCATCTTCATTGCCAGTGGCAGCCCGTGGCAATGAGTCTCACAGGCCAGGTCAATAGACTCAACCTATGGCTCTAAAAATAGCCATGTAGACATTGTGCCTTGGGTTGGAGCTCAGGCTTTGAAGCCTCCACCTCCATAGGCTTCGGACCCTAAGCTTCACAGTCTGCCCAGCTATTTTTAGTGCTGGAGTATGAGTCCCATGAGCTTGAGTCTATCAGTCTAGCCCCTCACACTCATGGCCATGGGCTCCCACTCCCTGTGTGGATGCACCCTAAGATGAAGCAGGGTCAGTACACCAGTGATCATCAGCTGCATCCCAAATGGGCTTAAAATAAGGATCTGGAACCTCAAGGGAGAGACATCTGGTGAGAGAGGATTACCTTAGAGCACAGTCAGTCAGTCAGGGGAAGCGAGAGCTGCCAGAGACCAGAGGGACGGTGGAAAATCCTGGAAGGAAGTTGTAATTGGTTCCTAGGAGAAGGCTGAAGACCAAAGAGCTGCAAGAAGGGTTTGTCGGTTGACTTCCCTGAGCCAGAGGGCCAGGTCTAGAGGACTGAAGGCCAGAGAGCAGCAGAGAGAATTGCTTGCTGACATCTAAGCTGGAGAGCCAAAGCTGAGGATCAAAAAAGGCAGAAAGCAAGGGAAAAGCTCAGCGGCTTACCCATGAACACCTCCGCACTGGAGAGCTGGACCAAGGGGAACAGGGAGAAGGCCAGGGGACTGAGGGATAAATCGATTGCCATTGGGGCCCCCGTCAACTCCGGAACTCCAGCTTGCTGCAAGGCACAAGCTGGAGTCAACAGGGGAGCACGCCACTGCCCGCCACCGCTGTGAGTATGGCAGGTAAGTCGGCTGAAGATACGCTGACTTCAGCTATGTTATTCACGTAGCTGAAGTTGTGTATCTTCAGTCGACCCTTCTCCCAGTGTAGACCAGCCCACAGACTCCTAAGGACATGTCTACACTGTAATTAGACACCCCTTGGGCTCACCGGGCTCAGGCTAAGGGGCTGTTTAACTGCAAGGTGGACATTTGGGGCAGACTGCAGCCCAGGCTCTGGGGCCTTCCCATCTCACAGGGCTTCTAGTGCTGTGAGCCTGAGTCAATTGGCATGAGACAGCTGTGGGCTTTTAATTGCAGTGTAAACACACCTTAAATGCCTAAATCACTTTTGAAAATGGGACTTAGACCTTGCAATACTGAGCTCAGCAATGCTTAAATACCTTTAAAGATGTGGACCTAAATCTCATTGAAAGTCAATTGGACTTAGACTTCCAAGTGCCTAAGCCACCTTTGAAAATGGTCTTTTTGAAAATGTCACCTTTAGTGATTTGCTCAGGGTCACACATGGAATCAAGGCAAGTCAGGAGTTGCATCCACAGCTCCTGCATCTGAGTCCAATACCATAACCACAAAACCATCCTAATTTTTTTAGTCCAACTGCATTTTAAAAACATATTAAAGTTCTTGTCTTAGACATTTTAAATTGTACACCAAAGATAAAGAATGATAGCAACCAGAATGGAAATGCTGTGTCTGAAGAGAATAAAGCCATTTTGAAGGCAGGAGAAATTGTCAAAGTTAAATAAAAAATTAAGAAGCCATTCTGTGGGCTGCAGAGAAGTTAGACTGTGAGACAGTCTTTAGGGCCAACAAGTTTTAGAATCATTTTGGCTGAAATAGTAATCTGATTCTGCTTCCCCAGACAACACTTATCCTGTGGTGAAGTATATCGCCATTGTGCATGAACACCTGTACCTCCCATTTAAAAGCAGAAAAATATTTTCTTCTCAACTGTCCTTATTAAAACAACTCCAGTGATTAACTACTGAACTTGCTTAAGCCTTATCATCTAATTACAAATCGGTAGCAAAGGCAGCAAACAATCTCTGTTTGTTTTTTGTTGTTTCCAAGCCAATAAACAACTGATGCATATTAGTGACTCAAAATGAAGATTTATATGCTCTTAAACATCAAAACAACCGCTGTAGTTGCAAGTAGTGCATTTAACAAATATTTATCTCACTTAAGGCCTTGGCATTTAGAAGATGGGGTTATTTTAGTACTGAAATGCCAAATAAAAATATGGATAACCTTAATGAAGAATATGGCTATTACTAGACTCCCTCTCTACCTTCACCCTGCCTCCCTTCGTGCTTGCATTCATGGAGCATGGAATCTACCATTTCTCATATTCTCTATGTTAGGATTCTTTGCTATGTTATTGATCTTGCTTGTCAAAATGAAAGATACAAAACAGTTCTGTAATATGGGACAATGCTTTTGTTCTCATAACCAATTTATTGCCATATACTGCATAGTACTTTGGAAGTCAGAGATGCAGTATTTAAATATAGTGGTGGCATTATATCCCAGCCTGCCTGAATGAGTGATTACCTCTGTGCCAAAATCTACGCACAATTAAAGAAGAGCCAGAAACAAAACCCCAGATCCAAAGACAGCTGGACTTTTAGGAAGATTTAGTATTGCTATCTCTACCCGTCATGGGTCAAGCCAAAACCCTGGATGCAAACACCATCGTCTTAAGAGCTGGAATTCAAAATCTGGATCTGAAATTTGAAAAGATGGCCTATCATTAATTACAATGAAGTCGTTCCATAAAATATCACCAGCAATCCTATTAAGGAGTGAGGAATCAGTTGTGAAAAAGAAACCTGTACCTATTCTACATAGCTCTGATTTAGTCAAACTCAAACTTACTTTCAGAGTGAAAAAGTTTGGTAAGTTGTGGCTGTGTTTCTATGCTTCTTGACTTTAACTGGACAAAAAAGATATTGAGATGAGTGACATGATGATTTCAGGGTACTTATACGGCCCTTATCATCAAAATATCTGAGTGCTTATTCCTATCCCAGTCCAAACCAGGACAGCATGAGTCTCTGTCCCCAGACAAAAGGGATATTTTGAACAAGCATCTGAACTTCTGGATGTTACTTAGATCAATCCTGCAAACTTTCTCCTGTTGAATAAATAAGCTCAGAATCATATCTTTGTTGCATGACTTAAGGATGACCCTGGTTAGCTTTGACTAATGTGATTCTCAGTCAAATAGGATATTGCTAGAGGAATTTCTGGCTTGGTTAATATCAGCAAGCAATTCTTCTGGACTTCATTCAGTAGTCAGATACAATCATATCATTGTTCATATACACTTCTTGAAACACCATAACATTCTGAAAAATCTAGCAATCCACACATTAATTAAACAGAACTAAAGATCTTTCACAGTACCTAGGCATTATCAAACATTTATTTGTTACACTGTTTACTATAAACAAATGTTACTTTTTGTTCTGTGACAAAATGTCATTAAGTTTATATTTAAATATTTAAAAAACTAAATTGCTTTATAATATGCATGTTAGAGGTACATTCTTAACTCTGTGTGATAGAGCCAGGTAGAAGAACTTGTATTCAGGCATAAAAATCTCTCTCTCAGTTTCACCATCTTCAAACTAAGGATAATATTTACCTACAACAGATCCACAGGAGGTTTGCAACGATTATTTTATGTTTGTACATGGCTTTGAAAATGTAAAATATTTTATCAATAGAAGTGCTATGTATTGAGGTAAATATTTTTAAAAATGAGCACCTAAAGACAGGCATCTAAATGTACAGTCATCATCCATTAGGCCCCCAAGTTTAAAATTTTTGCCCTATTAGATCATTTTAATATTATTTTAGTGAAAACATTCTTGTATGGTGTTGCAGGGTACTCGGGGTCCCGTAGGAACGAGGCACGCACACAGCTGCTGAATAGAAGTAGAGAGTTTATTGAAGGCAAAAGTGACACACCCGCAATGGGGGCTGCCTTCGTTGCTGCCACTGAGACGGGGAAACCGACACACCGGAGCAATGCTCGGGATGAAGCCCACCGGGCGTGGGAACAAAGGCAAAGAAATAACAGGAACATTTGCACCTCATGCATACCTCATGAATAACTAATACCTTGTTTTTGTCTTATTAGTATTACATAATACAAGCAGGTGTCTTATTAGTCTACACATTGCAGGCAGGCGCTGGGAACTGGTTAGCTCCGGCATGTGAAATATGCGATAACAGGGCAGTGACTGATAACAATGACCTGTAGTACACTTTCCTTCCCTGGAGTCGGGGGGGAGAGCGCCCCTAGCAATCCACCATGACAATGTCTTCCGCGCCCTTACATATGGTCTTCCCTCCTCCTCCCTTCCGCCCCCAAATTGCTTGCAACTATCAATGCTAACATTGTGGTAATGTTGTACATTAAAGTCATAAAAGCATTTATGGGCCAAAATCATCTGTGGTGTATCTCCCCTTAACTCAGAGCAAGTAAATCAGGGATAAATTTAGCTTAATATAATTCAACATATAAAAGAAACTAACTAAGTTCAATAGAAAGGAGCCACAAGACAGCTCAATACTACTGTCCGGAATTGCTCACCACTGCCTACTTGTAGGTGGGTCACACATGTGAGATCTCTGGAAGAACTGTGTTTTTGGGGGGCATTCAGGGAAGGATACAAAAGGGTCATAGATGATTCTTGGGGCCTGCTTTGGGTGTGGACTGTTCATTCTTCATCATCGTACAACACTGTTTTCTCTCTTCAGGCTGATGAACTCCAACAGGGTTCCACAGTCCTCTGAATGTACTGAATGTTGTAGTTGTTTTTCAGATGATACTTCTTGGGTTTGTAGATGGAAAGGATATTCAGAGAGTAAAGTGTATAGATAGTCCCTGTTCCCAGATGGGCAATGAGGAATTCTATGGATGTTGGACTTTGCTATCATGTTTTATTTCTGTATAAATTGAGAATCTCCGTAACTATGTACCCAGTCCTTCAAGTTCCCACTAGCGAGAATAGTCCATTAAAATCAATGTAACTACTGTTTTTGGAGCATTTGCAGGACCATTTCCTGTAGTCAAAATTTATGGTCTTCTGCAAATCAGATACATTTCCTCTTTTTCTTCTTACCACTTCAAATATAAAGCTGTTTCCAATTTCAAGGACAAAATAAGGTAAACAGTACCCACCTGTCAAGCTACATAAGCAAACCTGGGAGGATAGATTGAGTATGTGATGAAAAGACCATAAATGTTAAAATATCTCCGCTACCTAATATGATAAACTTTTTTCCACAGACAATCGCATTTTAAGGCATAAATGGCTAGTCAGTTTACAACAAATAAAAGGAAACACTAATTTAAAAAGCCAATGTTCAAACTGCAAAATTTGCTGCTGGGTGTTGGATCTGTTCCTGCATCTGTGAAGTCAGTGGGAGTTTTGCCATTCACTTCAATGGCAGCCAGATTGGGGCCATGTTAAAAAAACACGCTGGCTTAAGACTACCAGTGGAAAATGATAGCAGACCTAAATTTTGGACAACACATTCAGATGAAATATGGCAGTTTTGGTCTTGGATAAATATTAATCAAAACTGCATTTGGAACTTAATGGTCAAATATTATGAAAACATTTAATATTCCATCCAATTATATCTGAGATGTTTCTTTGATTGTCTGAATTTCATTTAACAGTATTTTTTCTAGAAACTTCTGAATCAGTTCTTTGAAGGATATTGTATCCTCTTTCTCTTTGCGTGAGATAACCACTTATTTAAATTGCTCAGAAATTATTCAACTTGAACTTGTAAATCATGAAAGAATTAAACACGACCTATATCACCTGGATGTAGTCATGAAGCACCATCATTGCACATCACAAAATTAATATAATAAGCAGGATGTTCAATCAATTGTATGTGCATTCAGTTTTATATCCTCATAATAATTTCATTTAATGTTTATGAAATTCTTTGCCAAAATGAATTTTTGTTTGCTAGCTTTGTAATAGAAATGACATCTCTAATACCATGTATAAATAGATTTGAAAGATGAATTGCTCTTGAACAGTATTCCTTAAAAATAAAGGGCAAACAAGTGTGTATCTGGTATAATACACTGCAGTGGTTTTGAATGCTGTGCCTGTGTTGTGGTGCCAACTGAAATACCAAACGTTGCTGTTTTCTATGCCATTGCACTTACAGATGCATGGTCCCTCACAAACATCCATCAGACCTTTAGTATGTATTTTTATATTCACGCTTTTAAGAATGAATACTCCTTAAGAGTTTACATCTTCAAAGTATAATACAGACACTAACCAATTACTCTTTATCTAGTCTGAAGACATGACATTATTGCCCTAAAACAGTAGTTCTCAACCAGGGATATATGTGTATCCCTGGGGGTATGCAGAGGTCTTCCAGGGGGGTACATCAACTCATCTAGAATAAGCTAGAATTCGCCTAGTTTCACAACAGGCTTCATAAAAAGCACTAGTGAAGTAGGTACAAACTAAAATTTCATACAGTGATTTGTTTATACTGCTCTATATACCTTACACTGAAATGTAATTATAGTATTCATATTCCAATTGATTTATTTTATAATTATATAGTAAAATGACAAAGTAATCAATTTTTCAGTAATAGTGTGCTGTGACAACTTTGTATTTTAGATCTGATTTTGGAAGCAAGTAGTTTTTAAGTGAGGTGAAACTTGGCGGTACACAAATCAGACTCCTGAAAGGGGTACAGTAGTCTGCTTTAGAAATTTTAATATTTTGTACGAAATACCTGATCTGAAGTTAGTGCAAAGTCTTAGTTTTAATTGACTTTGGATCTGGCCCTAAGGCATTGATTCAGGAGAGAATCCCAACTCAGGAAGAGCACTTAAGCATGTGCTTAAGTCCCACTGAAGCCAATACTTTCCTGCATGGGATTGTCTTAAGTGCTGAAGTGCTTTTCTGAATTTGGTCCCAAAGGTTCCACCTTGAAAAAGAGATACTTAAGGAATGCTTCCCTAGGTAGTGGGTAATGGGTATTCCTGAACTGATAATGGGGAGGATAACTGATGCCTACACACACTGAAATGCAAGCAGCTGCATGCTTGAATTCAGTTCTGCCTGAAAATGCACTGTATTGCACCAGTACACAAAAAATTGACTGGAGAAAAGGCAAGTCCCTGGTATCACTTCAAAGCGATAGCGTCTTTCTATGTGGAATATCTCAACACAGACATTGGCACTGAACACCCACCCCTTCCCTTGACCTCCTCTGGGGTTATGAGCCTTTTAGCACTTCTGAAAAACCAGATCAAAGGCCGAGCAACCAAAAATCTCAGAATCTGGCCACTGTTGAAAATTGTGCCCTCAGCAATGGAGCCTCCCTAGATCGATGGCGTGAAGTAGGAAAGAAGCAGGATGCCCATCCTAACAGTGGTACGGAGGCACAGAGACACCGCCTTGGAGCCAGGCCAAGAACCCAGCTGTGGAGCCGGTGCTGTCACCACGTGGCTGTGGTTCCCCCGAGCAGGCTATTGCTGTAGCGTCCAGCGCACGGATCCGGTTGAGGCTCTGCCAGCCCCCGCGCCGCCCTGCACTCATCCCCGTCACTCGCTCCCCGCAGTAGCGTCAGCGGTGCCGCCTGCCCGTCCCCACCAGGCTCAGCCGCACCCGCGGGCTCGTCGCTCCGGCGGCGGGGCTCGCTCCTGACTTGCCTGGGGCCCGGGCGGGACGGGCTCGCGCGCCCCCCGGTCCGGACGAGCAGCCAATGGGAAGTCTCCCTGGCCCCCCACACCCACTCCAGCTCCTCGGCGCGCGGGGGACCGCGTGGCGTCAGCCCGCGCCCCAACCAACCAGCGCCCGCCGCACCCAGCGCCCGCTGGCCTGGCCCCCACCGTCCTGCCTTTAAGAGCCCGCGAGCCGCAGCCGAGCGCAGCGAGCTGTGGTCCGAGCCGCTACCGCCGAGCGTGCTCGGGGAGTGGGCAGCGCCGGGTCCCCTTGTCCCAGCCGCCCCGGAGAGCTCCGCGCTGGGGCTGAGCCACACCAGGGCCCCCAAGTGATTCCCCCCCCCCCCCGCATCTTCTTCCCCGCGGCTTTTAGGGCTCGTTCCCCGCTGCCCTCGGGGGCTCTGTGCCCCGTGAGCCGGCATGCTGGCTCTCCTGGCCGGGCTGCTGTTCTCCCTCGCCTCCGGGGCCAGCTGGCGGGGAGTGAGGGGCCAGGAGAGCCCCCCGGGGAGCCGCTTCGTGTGCACCTCCCTGCCGCTGGACGCTGCCCCCTCGGGCTGCCCGCTGCCCCCTGTCCCCATGCAGGGGGGCGCCCTCCCTTCCGAGGAGGAGCTGAAAGCCACCGTGCTGCAGCTGCGGGAGACCATCCTGCAGCAGAAGGAGACCATCGGCAACCAGCGGGAGACCATCCGGGAGCTGACCAGCAAGCTGAGCCGCTGCGAGAGCTCCGACGGCAAGCCCGGGACCGGAGGGTGGCGGAAAGAGTTGGCCAAAGGCAAAGACACCATGGGGGACCTGCCCCGGGACCCCACCCAGGTCATCGACCAGCTGAGCCGGACCATGCAGACGCTGAAGGACCGACTGGAGAACCTGGAGGTAGGAGAGGCTCAGGGACAAGCCAGAGCCCGGCTGGATGGGGAGCTGTCCCTGACGCTGCAAACAGGGTGGTTGCTGCTGTGTCTGTCTGTCTGTACAGTCCTTTTAATCCGAGATGCCGTGTCCCGGCAGCAGCGAATAGCCCTGAGGGGACTCTTGTCACCCACTGAAAAGAGACGGGTCTCTTTCAAGAGGACAATTAGCAAAGTTGCTCCAGTCACAGACTGAAAGGAACAGGCATCGCTTCCCAGCAGCTACAGATGGTTCATTCAGCAGCTGGAGCCTGCCAAGAGCCTTTATTTTGTCAGCTCCTGGGTCACTCAGTTATAGATTCTCCTACCCCTTTTCTTAGGGGTGACTCTGAGGAGATACCCTAGTGTCGTGAGAGCCCACGTTTTCTTTGAGGCTTAGAAGGGGAGGTTTGAGATAAGAACTGGATGTAGGTACTGCACCTTCTGAATAAATATATGCCTAAAGCACCCCATCTGCAGCGCATGCCCCTGTGCTGGGTGCGTGTTAAGCTAATGAATTCCTTATGTTTATTTAAAGAAGGGGAAAAGAGACGCACAAGTGACCAGGCAGGAGAAGCTACATAGAATTGATTTGTGTTGTGCGTGTTAATGGAAAATATAGTATCCCTCTTAATAGGTCCCTGCCCTTAAAATGAATGGGAAAGGATTTGTGAGTTTTATTTTCCTGCTGTTATGAGTTTAGTATCTGTTTAGTATTTCTAAATCTCTGCTAGTGCTGAAAAGGTACCTGCGTAGGGCTTGGAATGTGATGCTCACATGTCCGGCCAAAGCAGCCATATGACCTTGACATAGGGTGCTGAACAAAACAGCAAGGGCCTTGAGAAAGTTCTGAAGTGTGGGTCATAAATACAGTGTTTTAGTGAGAGCTGGTCCAGAGTGAAAGCAAGTCATTCAAATAACTGTACAAATACAAAGCCTGATCCAAAGCCCACTGAAGTCTGCATAAAGGCTCTCATTGACTTCAGTAAGCTTTGGATCAGGCTCACAGTTAGACACAGCATTTGTGGCAATGCTTACTTGCTTGGAAACATTTTTGCAAGCAGAGTGCCCCTCTGCCCCAGACTATGGCAGAATTCTAGGTATTTTTGTCTCCAACCCCATTCTGATGTATGATTCCCAAGAGGACTTAAAAGGATTTATTCAAAGTTCATGTCTAGTCAACTGTTACTAGCTGTTCTTTAACGAGAATGGCTGTTGAATCAGTTTTAATAATAGATCAATAGTAGAGGTTAATTTTTTTTTCAGGCACTTCCTCATTGGCTACTTCCCCCCATAGGTTACAGTGCTTGGGCCATGCCTGCTGCTGGAGATGAGGGTCTTTTGGTGTCACACTGTCTAACATGTCTAACTGTCTAGACACACTGTCTAACTGTCTAACACGGCTACCCCTCTGATTACTGTCTAACATGTTATGGGACTGTCCCAGAATGTGATCCATTTGGCCTAGAGGTAGGCAGGAGGATTGATATGGTAATTGATACCCCCTTAAATTACCTCTCAGAACTATGTTTTGGGATCTAATTCACCATCTTGGAAACTCTTCAGTTTCCGGAAAGCTTGGTTCTCTAGGGCAGTGCTTGCAGCCAAACACCTTGTATTGCTTGGAGGATGAGCAGACGGCTTCCAGGGATAGATGCTTGGCACAATGACTCGGCTAACCAGGCAGCTAGGGAGCAGGTAATCTTTCAGAAAAGATGGACCTCAGGTAAATTTGGAAAGATTTTGTGTCACTTTTTAGAAATCCTTTAATTCCTAGCAGATGGAAACAGAGATGTCCTTCTTCTCTCTCCTCTGCCCTATTCCTTTCTTTTTTTACCCTTCCTTTCCATTTCTTTGCTTCTGTTCTCCTGTTCTTTGGAACAGAACATTCAATAAAAATAAAATTTTAAAGGATTGCTTCTCAAGGACAATTTTGAAAGCTTTTCCTGTTCAGTGTAACATTCAATCTCATTATGCTGCTATTTATTGAAGCATCTCATGATAGCATTATGATTTTGGTGGAGAAAAGGAAAACTCTGCTGATCAAATGCCCGTAGAAGATAAAACTCCTGGTTTCTAGCTGTAATTTAAGTAAATCATATCATTTGAGATAAAGGCTATCCCACTTTGGCAGCTTAAACGTATAATTTTTATAATGGGTCACTTTCAGAGTTGATTTGATGAAACATCTGAACTCTTGTTTAATAAATCATTCATTATTTACCAAATTTAAGATACCCAAAATGTCTATTTTGATTTTAAACCAAGAAAATGTTTTGATTACTTTAAATTTACTGATTTAGTGTCTGGTAATGTCATTTTGAATTAGCTGAATTTTGATGTGGTGTGTGTTTTTTAAAAACCAACGTAGCTATTTGAAATACATCAAACTTCTTGAATTTTTTATTTAACGATCAGTGATATGAAATGAGGAAAACATTAAATACATTGGTATTAAAGAAATAAGTCGTCTTTGTGAATCTGATGAAAGGTTTGAACATGATGTAGCTTTTTAGCATTTCTATTCTACTTTCAGGAGAGCTCAGTGTTCTAGGTTTGAAAACTGGTTTCTTCCTTGGTCACGAGCAGACCCACATTTCACAATTTTTGCTTTTTCAGACGTGGCATAAAATCTTTTCTTTTTTCCTTGAAGCACCAACTCCGAGCTAATGTGTCATATGCAGCCCTGCCTAATGAGCTTCGAGAGATGCTTCTAAAGAGGCTTGGAGATCTAGAGCGCCAGCTTTTGAGCAAAGTGGCTGAACTTGAGGATGAGAAATCCCTGCTTCATAATGAAACTTCAGCCCATCGGCAAAAGACAGAAACAGCCCTGAGTGCATTGCTAGAAAGAGTTTCCGAATTAGAAAAAGGTAATTTAGAAACAAAATGTAAAGCCTTCCTTGTGTATGGCTGTTTAGTTTTCCTCTTCTGCTACAGTACTAGAACTGTACCTCTTGAGAGAGCATGGTCTTGTGCTGAGGGACTGGACTCTGTATCTGGAGATCTGGGTTCAATTCCTGCCTCTGTTACAGACCTATTTGACAAGTGACTTTGTCTGTATGATTTCCTATCTCTAAACTGGGAAAAAATAGTAGGGATTTTGAAGATGATCCATTAAAGTTTGTTTGGATGCTAAGATATATAAAGGTATGGGGGCCATGTATATGGAGAAGGGGTAAAAAAGGCAATTCTTATCAAAAGTGCTTTTGACATACTTCGTTAGCTCACCTGATTTTCAGTGCAGATAAAGTTTAGTGAACACAAGTTGCCTATTGGCATAGGTTGCTGCAGCTAACTTCACTTTCTAGATCTGCAGCCACTTATTATGCCACTAGACCCTTTCCACTTCTGTTGTTGAATACACCACTGAGATGAAACCTTTGGTTTTCATTTGTGGTGAATATTGCTGCTGAGATTCAGCAGACCTTGAAGCATGTGTCCTATCCCAAATGTGCAACTTTCAGGTTTCAGAATGGATTACATGTGATGCCACTGGGAGACACTCTTAATCATTTAATCAGTTATTAATTATTACTGGGGAACTTCATGTGTGAGTAGAGTCCATTTATTTAACTTTCAAATGGAAATGAACTACAAAATGAAACTAAGGACAATATACCTACAAAGATAATTGCATAGTATTAGATGTTTATAAGAACAGCAGGTTGTCCAATGACTTGCTTGGATGAATGGGCTGTCAGTTTTAAAAACAAATTGTAGGGGGTATAATTTGAAAAATGTGCAAACATACAGATCTCATGAATCTTAAACTATAGACCGGGATAGGCAACCTGTGGCATGCCTGTAAAAGGCGCACGAGCTGATTTTCAATGGCACTCTGACTGCCCGGGTGCTGGCTAGTGGTCCAGGGGGCTCTGCATTGTAATTGAATTTTAAATGAAGCTGCTTCAGCACTTGAAAAAGGTTGTTTCGTTTACAACAATAGTTTAGTTATAATATAAAATATTATATTGTGATAGGGCAATGCCAGATGGTTATAGGAAAGTGCTGAAGGACAGATATGTTAGTCTCAGGCTAAACAAATCCCTGGTACCACTGGAACCTTCTGGAAATCAGTAGAAACAGCTAGCCTGATTGGGACACCTGAAGCCAATCAGGGACTGGCTGAAACCAGTAAAAGCCTCCCAATTAGACAGGTGGGTGTGGATGTCAGGAGCTGTGGGAAGAAGTTGTGCTGTTGGTGAGACTGAGTGATAGACATACCATATGCAAGGAAGGAAGCCCTGAGGTAAGGGTGAAGTGGAGTTTGAAGAAGTGGGCACTGCTGTGGGGAAGTAGCCCAGGGAATTGTATTATGTGTTGTGGCTAAAAGGTCAGCCATCTTATCTGATACTATTAGGGTCCCTGGGCTGGAGCCTGGAGTAGTGGGTGGGCCCAGGCTCCCTGCTTTCTACCTCCCCTAATTAATCACTGAGACTGGGAGACAACCAAGACTGTGCCAGGAAGGATAGCTTCTCCTCACTGGCTTATGATGAAAATGGCTCAATAGGCTGTGACCTCTTCTCTAGAGAAAGAGAGGCTACGTGGAGGGTCACAGTGAGTTTCTGAGGCTAGTGAAATCCACTAGGAAACGCAGAATCCACAAAGATAAGGACAGAGCTTTGTCACAAGATATATATATATTAAAGACTTGTAGAAAGAGATCTTCTAAAAATGTTAATTTATTACTGGCATGTGAAACCTTAAATTAGAGTGAATAAATGAAGACTCAGCACACCACTTCTGAAAGGTTGCCAACTGTTGCTACAGGCCAATAGATCCATTTGTTTAGTACTGGGCATTCTTTTCATTTAGAAATGTGTAAAAAGAGATGTCTAACTGGTCACTTAACATTTTCCCAATATCTAAGCTAAAGTCTGAGCCGAATGAAAATGTCTGAGCTGCAATAAGCTTGGAGCAATTATCCCTTTCAAATTAACAAGTTTCTCTAGAACTTTTTTAATGAAGATGATCTCTATAAAAGTGCCTTGAATTGCAAACTCACTGACACTTGTAATATTGGGCCAGAAATAATGTGTCTCTGTAGGACAGGTCTTCAGAGGTGTCAAAAAGGGCCCAACATCTAGTGCTTAACTTTTCAGGGGATTAAAAACAGCTGAGAGAACTTTTTAAAAAGCTGATTTCCCAAAGATTTCTAAGGAGTTGAAGTGTTTGGGGCCAGGAATTGGGAGATGGGAGTCCTTATCCTGGCATTATTGTTGCTTTCTCTGCAATTTTGATTGCAACTCAGTTAGCCTTTCATGTGCCTCACTTTTCTCCTCCTGTAAAATGGAGGATAATACTTGTTACGTTTAATTTTTGAGACTGAGAAATTCAGTCCATTGATGTTGGTGAAGCCCTTTGGGATGCTGTAATAAAAGGAGCAGTACAAATGCCAAGTACTTAATTTTATTTCAAATTCTGATCCATTTGTAATCTATTTCTGGGCAATAGACTGTCAACCATCCAGTGCCATAATCTCACGGGACCTTACGTTTGTCCTGGCAAAAGACAGTCTTTTTCTAAAGGGTAGTAGGAGACTATGGAAGAGTTCTGACTGGGTCTTGATTTTGATATGGAGGTGTTTCAGATGACTATGGTCTCCAAAGACTTGTCTACCTGGTGAGGTAATGAGCACAATGGGGGTGTGATTTCTAAAGCGCACTAACGTGTGGCTCATTAATTGGTCTGTATAGACCTTGCTGGTGCACACCAAAGACTCCTTAGGGCATTTTAACATAGTGGTATTTTAAAGTGCACCAAGAAACAATGAGTTAGACTGGAAGCCGTTGTCTCTTGCTAGGTTACATACACATGGCACCTACCATTACAGCTGCAAATGTCAGTTTCTTTTTGTTATAGTCAGGGCTGGTAACACCATCTATTAGGCTACCTGACACTACCCGGCAGAAGACCCTGTTTGGCAAAGCTAAAAGCAACTAAAAACAATAACTGTTTGGGGTTTGCAGCTTTGCTGGTCAGACTGAATGGCTTTGGCTGAAGTTCTCTTTGTACATCCCCCGGGGGGGGGGCCGGCGAGAGAAGAAGGGGAATTCAACCCTTTCAAAGATAGAGGGTAGGGGAAAATTCTAGATCTAGTTCCCCATCCTTTGGAGAAGGGGCTTGACATTTGTCAGGGGCATGGCCTGTGTGCCAAGAATGTGCCTTTTTGTTATCCCCCCCTGAAAATCTGGCCAAATGCTACATCTTTGAGAAATCAGTTTGCACATGTTTAGTGGAGAATTCTTTGATTTGTAGCAGTCATATTTTCGAAGACGCCATCCTCATTGAGCATGCTTGAGCCTTGGAGCACCTACTGACCATGCTGTGCATGCACTAGCCTGTGCTATGAACAAGGGGAATGTGGAGGAAGCCATGTGATCTGCATGCAGAAGGGACAAAAACCAGACTTGGGGAAGGGAAAGAAGTTGATTGGGGCAAGGAGTCTGAGACTGTCTTTGGGGCAAGGAGTCTGAGACTGTCTTTGGAAGGAGGGGATAGAAACTAGGACTGGTTGGGTAAGAAGAATGGGACTGGGAGGCAGTGAGGAAATGGGATGCAGTGGAAGAACTAGAACCAGTTGGTCAGGGGGACACAGGCTGAGTCTGGCTGGACAAGGAGACTGGGACTGAGAACCAGTGTGTCAGGGAATTGGAAGGAACAAGGGCAGAGGGGACAGGAAACAGATCTGAGAAGGAACTGGAGTGTATGGGAGGACTGGGGATTGGCTGGCCAAGAGACTGGGGCAAGAGGCTGTGGAGGATTATGGCTAGGGGGAACACTGAGGTTGGATAAGGAACCTGGAGAGGGAGACTGGGGCTGGGAGACAGTGGAGGAGAGATCAAGAAGAGTTGGGTGTGGGGAGGGAGAATTAAGCTGAACAAGGAGACTAGCACTAATTGTGGAGGGGAAGAGATTGGGAGTGTTTGTGTGACTGAGACCTAGGACTGGCTGGACAAGGGGATTAGGGCTGATATGAGAATCTTCAGTAATGGAGACTGGAAATGGTATGCAAGGAGAATGATCTCCTCCTCTGCTCTCCCCCACTTGTGGCTCAATCTTCTGTGACCCCCTAGAGCACTCCCCATCCTCCGGAGCCTGGAATGGAACCCAACATTACTGAGTGTTGCCATTCCCTTGCTGGCAGCAAATCTGTGAAATGCACTGGCAAAGTGTGTCTCAACCCTCTCCAGTTCTGGTCGACCTAGTGAATGGTTCCTACTAGTGCTATCAGTTACTCTGTTAGCACAAGTGGCGCAGGTCTGTGGTGGATCTAAAAGTTTCCTGCTGATTATGATGCCAGTTGGTAGACTGAGTTTTTTCCAGTTTCCTTTTTTTTCCCTAAAAAAGTAGGAAATTATAAAACCCATGTTAAAAGTCAAGGAAGTTTGCACAGGAAACCCTAGTTTGTCCCCCTTCTGCATAATGTGCTAGCATACAGTCTTTAATAACATGCTCACATTGTTTCCACGTGATCCTTGCCTTGTTTAATAAACAGATGAGATCTTCTCTGGGGATGAGCTAGAGCTGTGTAGAGAAGGAGGCTATTGCAGAAATTGGAAGGTGTGAGTAAATGAGGCAGAGGCCTTCAGGAAGAATAAAGATGGTCTCCTGGATAAGGCAATTGTATATTGCCCTGGAGAACTGGATTTGATTCCTGCTTCCTATATATGTGATGTTGGGCAAGTCAAACCAAGCTTTTCACCTGGAGTCATGAATCGTTTTCCTCACTTTTCTGGGTGCTCAGCCAGACCCTGGGGTCTAATTAGCAGAATTGCTGAGCAATCATGGCTGTAACTGAAGGCAATGGGAGCTCTTTGCTTTTAAAGTGCTATATAATGCTAACTTTTAGAGCTCATCAAAAGCATTTTTACACATTTTCCACTGGACAATGCCATTTAATCAAAATCAATGTATTATAGTAATGTGTTTTTTAAACTTTCAACAGGAAAGTTGAAAATAATTCAGTAAGTGAATTTTGTTTTGACTCTTACATTAATCTATAAAAATATATAAATTTTAATAAACCAACATTATCAAAGTAGTGTCTTGATGGTGCCAATTTGTGATTTTTTTCATTCTGCAATAAGCTTCAAACTTTTCATTCCAGTTCAGAATGAATCTTTTTTTTTTTTTTAAAAAAAAAAAAAAAAAAAAAAAAAATCCCGTGGAATGGAAATAGTTTCCAGTCAGTCCTGCTATGTACTGAGACGTCTGGATCTAGTCATTTCAAATCGGTCTCCCAAATCTAGTGAATGCTCTTCCTTTCTGCTTTTGGCTCTTTTCTAAATGGAGATAATGATACCACCTCATCTTTCAGGGGCTTTGTAAAGATAAATTAATGTTTGTGAAGTAATCGTACTATAGTGATAAGAGCCATAAAAAAGACTGGGGAAAATAATTTAGGTTTTAGAGCTCTTTGAATAATGCGGAGTAAATAAGGCCTAGGCCACACATTGGACAACAAGAAGAATTCAAAATAATGAATAGCTACTTATTGAGCACTGTCCCATGCACTGAATGAGGCAGAAATCCTATGGAAAAATAGTAGGTCATCATATAATACTGTCTTTAATTATAACACACACACAAGGGGGGGGGAGGATTGTGAGACCTTAATGCAGGTCTCTGCAGCCTTAATGTAATTTGAACATAATTTGTGTGTTATTCCTTAAATCAAAGTTAGAAAATTAACATGTCTTGACTAGGAATTCATCTTCAGATAAGAGACTGTCATTTTAAACACATGTAAATCTTTCTCTTTGTGTAACCATAGGAAGCAGTGCGTTTAAATCACCAGATGAATTCAAGGTTGGTCTCCCTCTTCGCACAAATTACTTGTACGGGAAGATCAAGAAGAGTCTGCCAGAGTTGTATACCTTCACTGTGTGCTTGTGGCTGAGGTCGAGTGCTTCTCCTGGAATTGGAACACCATTCTCCTATGCTGTCCCTGGGCAGGCTAATGAAATTGTGCTGATAGAGTGGGGGAATAATCCAATCGAATTGCTAATTAATGACAAGGTGAGAACTAACTACTTTTCTTTCTAGAATATACAGCCCAGGGTAAAAGGAGATGTGTCAAGGCGTGATTCTGCACTATAAAAAATTTTGTAACTTTTCCATTGACTTCAATGGCAGCAAGATCAGGGCACTGAAAGGTTAAAATAAAAAATGCATACTTTCAGAGAGAGTCTTGGAATAAAACTAGGTGATTACCTATTCTCATGAACAAAATGTGGTATAGCTGGATATGCTTCACCTATGATAGCACATTACAGTTGCAAACATTTAGATATCCTGGGTCTGAGTCTCCTCTCATTCACACTATTTTAAATAAAGAGTAACCTCTTTGAAGTTAAACCAGTTTAGAGACTGTATAAAAGATCATAGTCAAACCAGTGATGTTCCTTTAAAATTAATAGGAATTTAATATATCAGAATGAACCTGGGATAAATTAACCTGAGAGCAAAGAGAATAAGACAATGTCAAGACATTTAAAAAATATTTTAATTACTAGGTTTTCTATTTGTCAAACTTTTGCCGCCTTCTATGAGTGTAATTATTGGGGACCTCTCTTTTGAAGTGTCAAACACGCACTAAGGGTGCTTAGCACACTGCAGAATCAGGCCAGAGAAGAAAAATACTAAAACCCAACTTTTCAAAATTGTTTAAGTACCCTGAACATCTTCTGCCTCCACCCCCAGTTTGGGCTAGCTGTCAAAATAAATTGACTTAGAACCTGTAAACTTCAAATTAAGTCATTATGCTATTTACCTGAGCAAAAACTAGATTGTTCAACAATGGCTGAAGTGAAGTGTATCAGAACTTGCAGGTGTGTGTTGCTAAGATGCCTATAGTACAATTCAGATGGTTCAGTCATGCAATGGGCTAAGAAATGCACAAGCCAAAAATATTAACAAGGTATTTAATAAGCATGTATATGTGGAGTAGGGGGAAGGGAGGTTAAACTTGCTTATCTCTAATAGTAAAATGATCTCCCCGTTTGTAGGCTTGTTAGCCTACACTGTTAACTGCTTGTGTAAGGCTAAAAATATTCTTCTGCCCTAAGGGTTGATCCAAAGTCCACTGAAGCCAGTGAGTCCTTCTGTTGATGTCAGTGTTTGATTATGCCCATAAAGGGGCCTAATCCTGTGCCCTTTGAAGCCCATAGTAAAGTTCCCATGGACAGTTGGAGTAGGAGGGGCTCAATCTTTCTCTGCAAATAGAGTGCAGCAGTATTTTCTACAAATGCCACAGGCAAGCTCCAGGACTGAAGACCATCCTAGCATGAAAACTGACTAAAAGGTTAGGGCTAAGTAAAAGGGATTTAAACAACAAGAAAGAAATGCTATGGACTAACATGCAGCATTAGCGGGAATGGTGGTAGCCTAGGCTCTTGTACCAGTGGTATATAGCCATAGCTGGAGCAGAAAACATGTCTTTCTCACTGAATTCCCAGTGCACTGAATGTACCTCCACCCATCCATTTATTTAGATATTCTTTTTAGCCATTTGCAATGTAGCTGTAAACCTGGGACCATGTAGAATGACCTGTGTTAGATTTTTTTCGATGGGAATGAATGTTCTGCATCAGACATTCTATGAAGACACTAGGATAGTAATGAAGCCTTGGTCCTTGAATAATGACCATGGGCTGGCACTGCCAGACTTGGGTCTCCAGCATTCATTGTTGTTATCTACATGTAGGTTGCCAAGCTCCCTCTGTTTGTCAGTGATGGAAAGTGGCATCATATCTGCATCACATGGACAACTAGGGATGGAATGTGGGAGGCTTTTCAGGATGGCGAGAAACTTGGCACTGGGGAAAACTTAGCCCCTTGGCACCCAATTAAACCTGGCGGGGTCCTGATTTTGGGTCAGGAGCAGGTGAGTTGAAAATTTTTTTCTGGTAAAAACTAAATTTCTCTCTCTAAAGAGTTTTTAGAGAAACTTTTCTCTAAAAGCGGAAATTAAAGAAACTAACTGTTCTGAAATAAAGCGAATTTGGAATTCATAGGACTGCTATTGTCCCATTATAAAATACTATTCCCCATGTGTAGCATCTGAGATGCATGACTAAGCAACAGATATTTGGTGGAATCAGTACTGTGACCATGCTGTAGTTCTCATTTCATATAGAATATTTCCCATTGCAAGTCTTAACTTAATGCTGAAATATGAAGCATTGGCTCTGTTACTTTTGCTGGTGATCTGACTAATGCTTTGAATATGAATCCTTTGAAACTGACTGTTGGTAGCCATATGGATGCTAAATACTCTTTGGAAATAGGCTGAAGTGGACCAGTTATGATGCATCTGAACATGGTGATGGGCAAACTGCCTGTAATGGTAGTTGCTGTGTTTCCAATCTTAAGGCCAGGCATGAGTTGGCCCTGGTTAGGAGGAGAGCACAGGGAGCCCCTTCTATCCCACCCTCTTCATAGCAAGAATATTGGAACTGTTGCTCTATGAATGCATAGAGTCGTCCAGCTATTGTGGCAACTGAGCACTAAACCCCAAAGGGACATAATGGAGAGGCTTGTGGCTGTGTTCAGGGACTCTTCCTGCCCCTCCCCAGAGGCGAAGCCACTGGATGCTGAAGCATGTGCCATGCCTTTATGAAGGGGCAGAATAGGCCACTTTTCGGTGTAATAGTCCGAACTCTCCAATCGTGCTTTGACTAGTTGCATAAATCATCCCATCACTAGCTGTTTAGTGATGTATGTAACTGACCAACACACTGCAAATTGATCTTTAAATATTGGCAATGTCCTTCGCTCTTTTGTAAAACAGAAGAAATCTTGCTATGAAACTTGTAAATGCTGCTACCTAAGGAATAAATTGACAGATTTTGTGACCTGCTTATGAATTGAAAAGGAAGTGAGCTTCAATGAAATTATTGGCTGTAAACTAATTGTTCCTTGACTGTGTCAGAGTTGCTGCATAGCAGATGCTCAAGTTCAGCATTAAAGCACTAGCAGAGCTCTTCTGTGAAGCTTTTCCTGTGCCTACTCCTACTATACTTGGCTCCAGTCTGTACTATCAACTTGCTTTATAGTCATGAAACTCAGTGTAGCTCTTTGCCTCTTGTTAATGGCTGAGCCATTTAAGGAGTGAGACAGCTATTACAGTGGAACCCCGCAATACCATGACGGTCGGGGTCCAAAAATATCCACCATGATTAACACGGGGTCGTGTTATTGTGAGGTCACGCGACATCAAAGTACTATGTGCTGCCGCTGTCTGGAGCCACGCGCGCCCCACGTTATAAGCAGATTCGCACTATCGCAGGGTGCAGTATTGCAGGGTTCCACTGTACCTCCAACATGATGGTGTTGGTCCTTTACCGCAGGCAATAGAAGCTATATGCTTTTTAAACCTAGAGGTCCTGGTTTAATCCCTGCAGATGACTAGTCCAGGAGCATGCTTATATGTACTACTATGATTGCATAAGGGCTCAATCCAGCACCCTTTACACATGCCCAATCTAGCCTGGGCAAGGGTTCCTCAATCAGCCCTTAAATCAGCTCTAAATTTAAGGCCAGCTTATGTATGCCTTACTCCAAGAGGTGAGCATGAGTAGCTCCTCTGGTTTACAATGTGGCCCTTTTACTATTGGAAATGGCATTCAAAGAGCAATATTTTGCAAAAAGTAACAGAGCCCATTTAGAAATCTTGGTGACTAGCGTTTTGCACTTGCATTTCACCTATTGTGGGTAGTATGGGTGCATTTTTTTAATTTTAAAGAACATGGAAAAACCTGTTCCATTAATTCTAAATTTTTATATCCGTAAAGGACATGGTTGGAGGAAGATTTGATGCAACTCAAGCCTTCGTTGGGGAGATGAGCCAGTTCAATATATGGGACAGGGTCTTAAAAGCAGAAGAGATTATGAATATTGCTAACTGCTCTACCAACATGCCTGGCAACATCATACCTTGGGTTGATAAGAATGTTGATGTATTTGGAGGTGCAACTAAATGGCCCGTGGAGACATGTGAAGAGCGTTTGCTAGATTTATAGCTACAATCAATTGTCTATCTAAGTGCCCCATTTTATTAGGACATTATCTTGAAAAGTCTCTCACACTTATTTCCCCTACCAAATGAATTAAGAGAAAATCCCGAGTAAATTGCTTGGATACAAATAAAGCTGGTAGTTCTTGGCATGAATCCTGAAGATGAAAGAGGCACCTGTTGGCCAAGAAGCAGTTGTCTTAAGGCGGATCCAAAGATACCTATTGAGTTCAATGGACTTTGGATCAGGTTCTTGCTAGGTCCATTAATTCTTCTGAGGGGAATATCTTTTGCAAATACTTTACCTCTATCAAGGGGCAGAATTGCTCCTCTCCACTATGTGATACAAACAAAGCACAAAGCTTTTTAAGAGTCAAAACGTACACCTTGTTGTTGACTCTTCTCTCGCTCCGCACCTCTATTCAGCACTTTCTCTTACAATTCAGACAAGTTAAAATCCTTGTCTTGTGATGTGACATGACCTAAACACTCTGCTTCCTTCCCCAGACCTGAAGAAGAGCTCTGTGTAGCTCACGATTGTACCTTCTACCAACAGAAGTTGGTCCAAAAAAAGATGACACCCCCCACATCTTGTTCCCTCTTTTAGGTCATAAGAGAGGCTAGAGTATGATGCAAATGCTATTCCACTGCAAATTCAGAGACAGGGCTAGATACTCAACTGATGTAAATCAGCATAGCTCTGATTTCATGGAGCCACATAAATTTATACCAGCTGAGGTTCTGTCCCCCAGTCTGCATGTGTTCCCTCTGCCCCTCCCCACTCATGGGTAAGGTGATGGTTGAATGTCTGTACTTGTATTCCATGTAGATTAATGGTTCTGCTGCATTTTTTTCAAATTCTATCCCTAATCTGTTTTTTCTTTTCTAAATACATATAAAATGTTTCTAAGTGAATTTCAGTTTTGTTTTGCTCTGAAAGGCCTTTTTATAAGCAAGTGCCAAAGTTCAGTTTCCATTTGAGAATCACCTATATATATTTTTCCAACATAAGTCTCTATTGCAGACACTCCCTGTGTTATGATGGTCTTATGTGTTATGACTAATGTGCTGGCTTTCAATTCTTGCTAATTGTCATGACTTCTGTAAGCATTGAGCTGACTTTATAAAAAGTATAATTTTATTATGCTTTTTTCTCAATATTTTTGAGACAGAGTTGTATTTTCTTGATATTGGTGACTCTTTGGTTTGTGGCTTGCAGATAGCATATGTACTGTACCAGAAAACAGAGAATTAATACTTATTGATTTAAAGAAAATTGATTTTTAAAGAAATTTATAAAGTTAAATATTTTATTTTTCATGTTTTGAATTGTAAGAATCTCTATAGTGATGGTTCTATTTGTTGGATAAAGCTACATCATCCCACTAATATGTACTATGATCTTAAAAAGGAAACATTCTTATCATTTTTAATTAAAAAATACACTGTAAAATCAGTTTTCTTTCCTTTATATTCTTGCCATCTGACACTTCCCAGTGCTATGATTTTATTCATAAAAACTGCCTCTAAACAGTGGTCTTCTCAAACTGTATTTCTATTTATATACTTCCTTTTTTCCAGAATGACACACAAACTACAGCCCCAATCCTGTACTGGCTGAAGTGTGTACTTGTGCTACACACCCAGGTGCCTCCAGTCACTATTAAGTGGCATGTAAAGTCTTTTGTAAAAAGGCATTTTTTCCCCCCCCTCACTGTGGTATGAGGAGACAGACCTACCGATAATGTTCACAAGCTTCATCCTGGGGAGTAGGGAGAGAAACCCTAAGTATCAGTGCTGGTATTCACTCATCCTCTCCATGTTCCGGTCCATGGCAGGGAGGTCTTGTCTAGGCTTGGGGAGGGAGGGAGGAGTGTCATTCCCCTCCCCACCTCCATCTTATGATGGCATAAATTATGTAATTTGCATTGTATTGAGCACTAGGCACAACCTCTCTGTGGCTGTGTCAGCCCACACTGCAGCAAGAGTTCAAAGGGAGGGGGGCGCAGCAGGGTGTGATTCATGTATCTAGAAAGGCAAACCAGACATTTCAACGCCCTCTCTCCATGTATATCCTAAAGAATCCCAGAATATAACATGTGGGGCAGATCTTGTTACAGATTTCTATCAGTTACATGGATCAAACTGAGTAAAATGATTGGGTGCCCCAGGCACAAATTGCTCATCAAGTTGCTAGACACAAATTACAATGAAGACCACAGGGTCTGGTAGCAAGAGCTTAAGATCCCAAGCCTGGGTCCTCTGTAGGATACTTGCATGGGGCTGGTGGCACAAAGATTTAAAGCTGAAGGCTCCAGCCATTGGGATGCCCCTCTGTAAAGTACAAGAGAAGCCTCAGATGGTGTAGAGCTGCTGTAGAAGTTCTGACACACCCTCCTCATGTACCCTGAGCAAGACTCTGGCTGAGGGTCTCTCTCAGCTGCCAGAACAGGCTGCTGTAAGTTAGAGCAACCCTGAACAAGACTGCCTGATGCTGGAGTGTAGTCAAGATTAAAAATAGTCCCAGTGCAGTTATCAAACAAAAGACAGCAGGACCTTGAGCTGAGGGGCTCACATTCTTCCTTCATCCCTTTGGGATGATAAACAACTGTATCCATCACTCAGGCCATCTGTCTCTCTCTCTCTCTCCTTCCTTTCCTAATCGAACTGGTGGTAGTTACCTCAGATCTACTCTATGTGGAGACCCAGCCTCTCTCCAAAAGGAGGCTTTTGGGAGTGATGGGCGGAGCTCTGACTCAGACACTCCTCCATATAACTGGGCCTCTTCCCTAAAGAGCAGGCCTAACAATTCACATCTAGAGCCTTTGGATCATTTCCATATTTGAGGTAAGCAAAGGCCTGTGAGTTTCAGTTGGTCCTGTGTGTCCTTATTCAGAAATGGTGCTTTAGCACGTCTTACTTTAAGCATGGGAGTAATCACATTGACTTCAATGGGAGTAATCATATGCTTAAAGTTCAGCCCATGCTTATGTAACATGCTAAACTTGGGCCTAAATCAGGATATAACACAACCATGCAATCCATTCCACTGAGCCTCCCAGCTCCACCATCCCAAGCTTATGAAGTCCCATTGTATGAGGAGGACTTCCTGGAGCGTGGGGATAGTGTGGGGAGATAATTGGCTCTCTTCAGCTCTCTACTTTTTCCATTCTGAGGGTTTGATTTTCAGTGGCATCCTACTCCAGACATCAATGGGAGCTGGTGCGGATAAGCAGGCGCTTACTTGTTGACTGTTTCTTGCACAAGTTCCATCTCAGCTGTGCAGTGGAGGGAATGAAAATACTCTAAAACTACAAAGAAGGGGTTGGATCACCTCTCCAGTGCAGAAATAAAAAAACCCGAAGTGTTAACATTTTAAAGGAGATGGCTCAATACTCAGGTAAGGGTGCATTCAGGGCCAAAACTCTTCCCTAGGATAAATTGACTGCCATGGAATTATAGCCAGGATGGATATGTCTCCATTTGCCTAAGATAAACAACTGGTATTCCATTGTGTTTTGTCTGATTACATAACTAAAATGGTGTTATTTTATATAACGGTTCTTTTGAGCAAAGGCATGACACTGAACAGCATATTATCCAGTGAGCGTGGTTTTACATTGATATATTTTCCTCTAAATTGGTGTAATACTACATCATTTTATTAAAAGGAAGATAGTATATTTACTGCATTTTAACCTTTCT
Organism: Dermatemys mawii; assembly: GCA_007922305.1. Lineage (NCBI taxonomy): Eukaryota > Metazoa > Chordata > Testudines > Dermatemydidae > Dermatemys > Dermatemys mawii. The sequence goes on along the minus strand of ML677381.1, from coordinate 13,247,623 downwards.
CTTGCATCTAAAAGTGATGGATATTATGTTGCAGCTCCAGATTCTTGGGAGTTATACACATTTTATATGTATATATAAGCAGATGGCAAAACAGGAGTAAATATTACCATATTCCAGCATCTGTATTGTTTATGGAGTGTGAAAGAGACATGAGAAACTTCATTTCTCTAAAAGCTTTGAATACATGGAAGTAATGACTTATGGGGAGCTAAGTGACAGCTACAGTACTTGGAACATGAAATAATGCAAATTTCTATAAAATCTGTTTCACTTTAAAACACACAAAGCTATAACTTGCCGTTAGCAAAGAAACGAAAGTATTCATGAGCCAGCCTCTCTCCCTCATATGGCCCCTTTGTGGCCATAAACTGGCTAGGTATCTCCAGCTGAAGATCTCCTTGAGTTGGAACAGTCCTCAGTTGGTTCCTACACCGCGTCCATCTCAACCATGGTGTAGGATGCATACTGGAGACATGGGTGTGGGGAAGGAATGGTGGGCCAGTAAGAGTATGCTGCTGGGCTCCATTGATCCCCCTCCTGGTAAATGATGCCTCTGGTGACATTGCTCACTGATAAACCCCAGAGCAGCCTCGAGGCTGCTCTAGAGCATGCCAGAACTGCAGCCAGTGTAGAACCCACCTGGGATCATGGGCCATCTTGTCTGTGGCTCTTCTCACTTGGTTTCTAGTGGATATTGGGCACAGCAGCGAATCTAGTCCTCAGCGTGTATGTCTAAATGAGGTCACTTAATGGGGTGTGGATTTTTGGCTAATGTGTATGGCATCAGTAAGCACAGATCATGTAGGTTATTTTTTATTTATGAGGGAATTCACTGTCTAGCCAGAAAAAGGTTTTTCTGTTCAAAAGATGCAGCCAAATATTGTTATGTAGGCAGGGTGCTCTTCAAAGGCCCATGTCTGCACAGACCTGCTTTCCCATTTAAATTACTGTATGCTCTGTGAATCTTTCTGTCTGATAATCTATACATAGTTTTGAGCTCACTGCATGCAGCATTAGTGTAGGTGTGGGAGACAGGAGTAACTTGATAAAAATATGGTTAATTTCTGTAATAAATATTAAATTTTATTCCTTTTAGAGAAAGCTTCAAAATTACTGACTTCCCTAACTTTTTATTGAAAAAAAAACAAGAACAAAATAAAATGTACATAGCACACATTAAATGGATTAAAAATGGACTAACTGGTCTCAAGTGTAATTGTAAATGGAGAATCAGGACTGAGTGGGTCTGTTTTTAGCAGCGTCCCACATGAATCGGATCTTGGCCCTACGCTATTTAATCAGTTTATCAATGACCTGGAAAAAACAAAAAATCGTCACTGATAAAGATAAAAATTGGGTGAGTGGTAAACAATGAAAAGGACAAGTCACTGCTTCAGAGCGATCTGGATCACTTGGTAAACTGAGCGCAAGCAAACACTTTGCATTTTAATATGGCTAAATGCAAACGTATACATCTAGATACAAAGAACATAGGCCCTACTTACAGGAGGGAGGACTCAATCCTGGAAAGCAGTGACTATGAAAAAGAGTTGGGGTTCGTAGTGGATAATCAGCTGAATATAAGCTCACAGTGTGATGCTGTGGCCAAAGGATCAAATGCGATCTTGGGACGCATAAACAGGGGAATCTTGAATAAGATTGGAAAGGTTATTTTACTTCTGTTTTTGTATTGATAAATTTCATAGTTGATTGCTCAACCACTTTGGTTTGTTATGCCATAGATTCAAGAGACCAAATGATCAATATTGGTCAGGTGTATGGCTAGATGCCAATAATAATATAGTACAGGAGTACATTACCAGTCTCTATGTGCTGTGTCTCTCTTGTGCTGTGGTATTACGTTCACCTTATAAACCAGGTGTGCTCCCAGAGTTACACCACTAAAGCCCCTCTTTTTATGCCCAACCTGTTTGCAATTCCAGTGTGAGGTGGAAAACCTCACATGCCGCAGAGCTGGAGAGACAGCTCAGTTTTATTCCTGTTCGAAATCAGACACTATTAGAGACAGAAAAGTGGCTGTTCCCAAATCATTCCAGAAGGTTGGAAGCAGAAGGCCCAGTGCAACCATTTCGGTGTCTACAGTCCTGAAGGAGGCTTGGGTGAATCCATGTGAGTATCAGGTCTTCATTTGATGCGATGTATAATGTCTTCTATCCAGAAAAGCAGGTAGTGAAGTTTCTGGTTAACAAAGTGGAACAGGGCTGGACTCATTTCAAAAGCACATTCTCACTAGCAGGCAGGATATGACGGGGTGGAGAGGAGGTGGAGGTTGGGGTTTATTTTTGGCTTTTGTTTTAAGCAAGGAGTCACATTCTTTATGGCCAATTATAGGCAGTTGGGAAAAACAGACAATACAATCATCCCTTTTTTACTTTAAAGAAGCTGCTAGTTACAGTTTAGAGAATGCATATAGTCCTAAGAGATCAAATTATTTATGGTAGTGTGTTAATTGGGCTCATCAGGTCTTGGAACTGGTTCCAGCTTCAGGAGTAATTATGATAGGTGACTATTTGTGGCACAAAGATATAGTCTAGTACATACTCGTATATCCAGGATTGTTTTTGGCTGGGTGCGGTCAAACCTAGGAAAATAGCTATTCATGGGATAGTCAGAGGAGCAATCAAGACTTACCCGCGGCATTGAGAGTGGACAGTTCAAACAACCTTTTGTTGATCAATGTCCATCAAAGCAATTCTGGAGATGTTCCAAGGTCAGATTCCTCTACCAGTTGCACTGATGTAAAACTGCATTATCTCCAGTGACACCAAGCCTTTACCATCATTGCCATTTTCTCACTCACCCATGACTTTTGATTTATACCACCACTGAATTTGGCCCAGTGGGCATAATGTAGAGTGGTACTTAAATATGCTAAGTACATCTTAGATGCAGTGTTCAAATATCTTATTTCAGTCTCTTAGAAACAAAGCAGGCCTGATTCCCCTCTCACTTACCTGAGTCGCACAGCAGTGTAATTCCAGGGACTTCAGTAGCATTCTTCCTGGTTTACACTAGAGTTAGCTCCATGTTTTGTATATTTCACTCCTTGGACTTCTGTCTCTCAGTTTACAAGCATTTGCCATTGTTCTAATATGCTGCCATGGTTACCCAGTCATCACTGACTACTGGTCAGCTAGGAACAGGGCTTTACACTCTGGATTTAGGATCGAAGGTAAAGACTGTGTGCAGTTCTCCTTTTTTAAGTTATGCCCTGGTCTCTCATGTATTATACAGAAGATGCTGTCATTTGTCTACACTGGAGATTTAAAAAGAACCAGGAAAATATTTCCGTCGGCTCAATCCAATTTAATTAGCGGTTTGGGGTGCCCTGATGTTTAGGTGCTCAACTTGAGACATCTAGGAGTGGAGATTTAAGACTCCCAACGTTGTGCTGCTCTGGGGGCTGGAGATGCCTGCAGCCTAACTTAGACAGCCTTGGGTGTCTGACTAAGGGTTTGTCTATACTGTGAGCTTGGAATGTCATTCCCAGCTCCAGAAGACATACCCATGCTAGCTCTGATTGAGCTAATGCACTGAAAATAGAGTGGCAGGAGGGGCTAGCCCATCTGAGACATATACTCAGGGCAGTTAGCCTCTCTTATTGCTCACATTGCTATGGTTACATATTATTTTACTCTGCTACTTTGATCAGAGCTAGCACGGGAATCTGCCCTCGAACTGGAAATGACACCTTCTAGCTTGAAGCGTAGACATACTCTAAGTTAATGTAGCCCCTATGGGATGTGTTTTGCAGCACGGCTTGAAAGTGGCCCTTGAAAGACAATTTGATGGGTTTCTTCTGGGAACCCCCTTTACATTGCTCTGGTCAATTTACCCAGCTGTAATGGGGGTGAGAATCACATTCTGACTCAGTGGCAGAATTCCCACTAAGTTAAATGTGAATGAGATCAAACACTAGGCTTGCTGTTGTTTGTTATGGTAAGTCTAGGCATACTGGTAAAAACAAGTTACAAGGATGAAATGAAAAATATGCTGTGACAATAAATCACAGGGGAGAATGGGTTACTCTGAATCACCCAGGCTCTGTTATGTTCTTTGTTTTTTTTTATTCTGACACCTAATAATTTTGAAGACTGCATGGTGCTGGAGTGGAGATTCTTTAAAAGATAGGTTACACATGTTAGAGGGGGAATGTGCCGGTGTTGCTGAGTACAATAATTATCACTGCAAAGGATCAGAAAGAGGCCTGGTATACCAAATGCATTACAAATAGGAATTGATATAAACTCACTCCAGAAATAAAAAGGAAGGCAATGAATTTTTACCAAAATGTGTGTTTTCCATCTAATTTTTTCTCTTCTGGTTGTTTTGTGGTGAACAGGATGGCAATTTGCCTTTGATCTGCATTCTGGGTGTCAGGGAGCTTTTCTGATTCCTTTGTTTGTTTGTTTCTGTTTTCCTGGCTGTTGTGAAATTGCGGGGCTCCCTTTCAGGCCTGAAGGAGGAAGGCTGAGGGTAATTCATTTGTTAAACACTTTCTATACAAGGTTTTGTTTTTAGTGAGTATTTTGAGAGCCTGAGTTTGCTGTCACTTGGAGTAGGAAAGTAAAATAAAAGCAAAGCCCCTGTAATTAGTAATGGGAAAGTGTCCATTAACATTTAATGGGAGCAGGATTGGGCCCCAGATTTCTGTTCTGTGTCAGTTTGCATAGGAGCAAACCCCACACAACTGTTTTCCATGTGAGGGATGTTAATTTTAGTAGCAGCTATTGATCTGAGAGGTGGCAGTTTCTTTATACAATAATTCTTCTTTGAGTGCTTACTCATATGCATTCCAGTTAGGTGTGCACGCTCCACGTGCACGGCTGCTGGAAGATTTTTCCCTTAGCAACAGGCTGGGTCAGCTAAGGAGCCCCCTGGAGTGGCGCCATTATGGTGCCGTATATATACCCCTGCCGACCCGGCCCCCCCTCAGTTCCTTCTTACCGCCCGTGACGGTTGCTGGAACTTTGGAGCTCAGTCTTCTGTCCTCTGTCTCCCTTTAGCTTCTCTATTTTCTTGCGATACGTTTGTATATAGTTCATAGTTATAGTTATCAGTTGTTTAGTTAGTTTAAATAGTAGTTCTAGTTGGTTGGGGGGGGGGGTGGTTCTCCCTCCCGCGGGAGCCGGAGCATTTATGCCCAAGGCTCCGGGCTTTAAGCCCTGTTCGTTGTGTGGGAAGCCTATGCCAGTGGGCGACCCACACGAATCGTGCCTGAAGTGCCTGGGTGAAGCACACAAAGCTGCTAGGTGCAGAATCTGCAGGAGCTTTCGGCCACGCACCGAAAAGGAGAGGAACTTAAGTTTAAAGCAGCTCCTGATGGAAGCGGCCCTGGCCCTGGCCCCGTCTGTGTCCGGCTCCTCCGAGAAGAGCGCCCCTTCATTGGTGCCAACTCCACAAGCTCCTGTGGCACCAAAGCCGGGGCCCCGGCACCGGTCTCATTCACCGGTACACAAAAAGAAGAAGCTGATGGCGCCCCCTACCGTTACGGCTGCCTCGGCACCGCTGGAGCAGCGTCCCGTGGGGGAGTGCTCCGCACAACTCCCACCGGCACTGGCCCTTTGACTCCGGCACCTAGGTAGGTCCCGTCGAGTCCGGTGCACCTGGATTCTCCGCCTAGGGCCCCGACACAGCAGCGTATTCCCACAACACTGGAGACTTTTGCAGCAGCGCGGGATCTCATCACGCTCACCGAGCCGACGACAGTTCAGCCTCCGCGTACCCAGTCTCGGGGAAAGCTGACCCCTCTGCAGCCTTCGGTGCCCCTACCGGTGCCCGCTAGTTCCACGCGCTCCGAGTCCCAGCGCCGCTCCCCATCTCGACGTCGATCTGGGTCGCGGCACCGCTCTACGCCCCGGCGCCGCTCGACATCTCGGCGCAGATCCCCGTCCCGGCACCGCTCTGCTTCCCGGCGCCGGTTGAGATCCCAGCGCCAATCCTGGTCCTGGCACCAGTCGAGATCCCAGTGCCGGTCACCTTCTCGGTGCAGATCGCAGTCCCGGCGCTGTTCTCCATCTCGGCGGTGGTCGTACTCTCGGCGCCGGTCGTACTCTCGGCGCCGGTTGTACTCTCGGCGCCGGTTGTACTCAAGGTGCCGCTCAGTGTCGAGGTACCACTCACCATCCCGGTACTGGTCACCGTCCCGGCACTGTTCGAGATCCAGAGACCGATCCTCGGCTCGCCGCGGCTCCTATGCAGGACCCCGCCGATACCCAGAGTCGCCCCGGCACCGCAGCTGCTACAGGTCCCGGTCCCGACACCGCTCCCCATCTCCTGCTGGTCGCCTCCCTTATACGAACCTGGTCCTCTCCCGTCTCATGTTGCCCCCTTTTGAGCCCCTTGCCACTTGCTCCTTGTTATATCTCTCCTGGAAAGTGGCCTTCCTTGTAGCTATCACCTTGGCCCGTAGAGTCTCGGAAATCTGAGCCCTCACATCAAAACCCCCCTATACGGTTTTCCAGAAGGATAAGGTGCAGCTGTGCCCCCATCCCGCCTTCCTCCCTAAGGTGGTGTCCTCTTTCCACATGAACCAGGACATTTTTCTCCTGGTCTTTTACCCTAAACCCCACACCTCCTGCAAAGAACAGCAATTGCACACGCTCGATGTTCGCAGAGCTCTTGCATTTTATTTAGAATGGACAAAACCCTTTAGGAAGTCAACACAACTCTTCGTTGCCGTAGCTGATCGGATGAAGGTGCAGCCGATCTCAGCACAGCGCCTCTCCTCCTGGATAACCACGTGTATCCGTACCTGCTATGAGCTAGCAGGGAAATCCACGGAGCAGATAACTGCGCACTCCGCCAGGGCGCAAGCCTCCTCAGCGGCCTTCCAAGAACGGGTTCCAATCCAGGACATCTGCAGGGCAGCCACCTGGTCCTCCATCCACACCTTCACCGCGCACTACGCCATTGTCCAGCAGTCCAGGGACGATGCAGCGTTCGGCTCGGCGGACCTCCATTCAGCAGTCAGTCGATCCGACCCCTCCTCCTAGGTAGGGCTAGCAGTCACCTAACTGGAATGCATATGAGCAAGCACTCGAAGAAGAAAAACGGGTCACTTACGTGTAACTGTTGTTCTTCGAGATGTGTTGCTCATATCCATTTCAAACCCTCCCTCCTTCCCCACTGTCGGATCAGCCGGCAAGAAGGAACTGAGGGGGAGCCGGGTCGGCAGGGGTATATATACGGCACCATAACGGCGCCACTCCAGGGGGCTCCCTAGCCGACCCAGCCTGTTGCTAAGGGAAAAATCTTCTGGCAGCCATGCACGTGGTGCGTGCACACCTAACTGGAATGGATATGAGCAACATATCTCGAAGAACAACAGTTACAGGTAAGTAACCCATTTTTTCCCCAGCATATAGTAGCCATATTGTCACAACTGGAAAAAAAATGAAAATCCAAACCATCCAAAATGAAATAACATAATCCATTATATTAAGAATGGAAAAAATTATGAAAAGAACTAGTGAATGTGACAATTTTAAAAATGTGATAAGGGAAAAAGCTGTCTCTGAACTCAACAGTAGAAGTCAGAAATAATGGCTGTTTGGCTTTTCAGGACACATCTAAATCATTCTGATCTTCATGGGTACAGAAAGATCTGTCTCTCATTCAGACTTTGCCTGAAGGTCAGGTTCATAGTATGGGAAACAATACTGCAGCAGCTGGCTTTAGACACATTTATTTTCATTATACTGTCCCATGGGCTGGGGAAAAAATATCTCGTAATTACTGGAAATATGATCATTTGCTTTTCCAGAGACAGACCAGAGCTCTGCAGAGCTATCTGAATTGAATAAAGGCCAAGGTGAAAACAGGTTGTTGTAGAAATCTGTGTCAGACTTGCAAATGCTATTTGTACTGTCTGAGGGTTGTGTCACTTGTAAAATCTTTCTTCAGCTATTACTATTTTCAGTGGTACAAGGAAAAGGTTTTAACTGCAAAATACTGACATGTCTAGCATTAAAATGTAAATCAACGTAGCTATATCATTCAGGGGGTAGCTATATCATTCAGAAGACTGCTCTCATTGATCCAGCTACCACCAATCAGGGAGATGGAGTTACTACAGTAATAGGAAAAACTCCTTCTGTTGCTGTAGGCTGCGTTTACACTACTAGGTTATGCCAGCATAACTATGGGGCTGTGGCTATACTGCTATTGTCCCTGTAGTGCAGACATAGGCCTTGGTTACACCGGCACTTTATAGCACTATAAAGCCACCAGGAGCGCTATAACCTACTACCCGTCCAGACTGGCGAGGCACGTAGAGCACTATAAGTCTGCGGTTATAGCGGTCCTGGTAATCCTCCCTTCCCAGACGATTAACAGCTGTTGTGTATTGGGTAATACGCTTTAGCTCCAGTGCAAACGGGTAGTAACAATACTGCGCTTTGAGTGATCTCTGGAAATGCCCCTAAGCAATTTAAGCCAGTTGACTTCTCTTCCCTTTGTTTTGAACTCGGCTGGAGGAATGCGGAAGTGCTTTTTCAGAGCTTATCTGTAACTCGGCAAATCAACAATGCAAATGTTTACTGAGTGAGCCAGTGAGAAGCAGTAGATTGGTACAATTTGTATTTTAAAGACAGCTTGCTGACACACTCTCAGCACTCCAAAAATCCATTCGCTCTCTCCCTCCGCATACACACAACACACTTCCTCCCACCCCCCTCATTTGAAAAGCACGTTGCAGCCAGCTGAATGCTGGGATAGCTGCCCATAATGCACCACTCCCCATGCCACTGCAAGTGCTGCAAATGTGGCCATGCCAATGTGGTTGTGGCTGTCAGTGTGGACATGCTGGAGCGCTTTCCCTGGAGCTGTATCAGAAGGCGGGTATAACCAAAAGCGCTATAAAGCTCTAAATGCAACCATGGCCGTAGACTAAAGCTCAAACTACCACAAAGAATGAACTATGGTCTGAGCTGGGCCTGATCTAGTGTCAATTGAAGTCAGTAGAAAGAATCCCATTGACTTCAGTAGGTTTATGGTTGGACCCACTGTAAATTGTACCCTGTGATACCAGTGTGTCCCACCCTTTTCATATTGGCAGCCCCATATTCAAAATCAAGTGTGTTGTGACCTCTCCTCCCCTTCCCTTTTAGGTTTTAACTTGTACAGTAAAGATATCAGGGATAACAATGTTATGCTTACATAATTTATTTGTGTGTATATTTCGAGAGGTTGAGGGAGAATAGCTGACCTTGAAGGGTGTGGGTGGGAAGGGAGTGGGAGTTTCTTTGCGTTAGATTGTAATGACACTTGATTGCCTTTCCTGATGCCTGAGTGTTACTACCCACTGGCTGAGAAGCATTGTCACGTGCATCTGTAACCTTACAGTTCCTTAGATGCGATTTCCATCTTCTTGGGTTATGCATGCTGTTACAATTAGTTGTACAATCTAGATGCAATATTTCTTTGGTTAATAACTGTATTCTCCTATAGTCTGAATACAATTTCAGAGACATTACCAAAAATATCTGTGTGGGTTTTGGTTTTGACCAAAATTTTAAAAAACCCTCTGTTTCATCAAATTATGCTTCTAAATAGAGAACATGGCCCAAAATGAGTTTCTCAGGACACTGAATAATAAACAGTGTGAATTCCAGAATGGCTTTGAAAACCCAGTAAAAAAACAAAAAAAGGTTAATAGTTTCCCCTCCCTTTTCTTTCCTTACCATGTTGCTTTCTTTCCAGAAAAGATGTTGGGATACCTTACACCCTCAATTTTTAAGCAATAAATTTTTGATTAAAAATCAATGGCATCAGGTAGCCCTTCTGTTTGTGGAACCCATTATACTTTATTAGTCAAGATGTAAATGTTGCCAGTAGTCACTGAAGTCACTCTGAATTTTCAGAGATCAGAATTTTGGCTGTGATGATTACATCACTTAAAGCACCAGAACAGACTGGAAAGATTATTCTTCAGTTTGGCCCAGCCCTGGATTTCTATAATGTACCCTCCCAAGACTTGAAATACTTGAATGACATAACCACAAATGAAGATTTATTGGTATTATTTTCATCTTAGTTTTGGGTCATCATTGTGCCTGCAAAATTGCTATTGAAATGGGTGCAGGTTGGGTAAAAAGTGGTGGCACAGTACAGCTCTTAAATTTTTAGTGATTCACAACATTTTCTGTTCTTTCAGAATGAAAGACTAGACGCACCAAATATTGAACTCTAATTAGCTGGGAAGGAGAGAAATTTAAAACCTTTCCTGAATCTGAGGTGGTGGAGGGGGGAATCAAATCCTTTGTGAGTCTAGTTGAGTTTCTAAAACATCCCCTAAGAGACAAAACTTATTTAATATAGTCATTAAAGTCACAGCTGCTTTATATTTTGCTGCCTTTACTGAGCAGAGATTGTGTTATAAGGTGTGTAATTCTGGGCTTGATCCCCATCTCAAACTGTAAAACCCATAGGAGGGAGGTGGGGAGAAGGAAATCTCAGAGTCCCAACCGAATGGATCTTCTAGGGCAATAGGGTGAGATTTGCCAAAGCCCCAGGAACCAGGGCCACCGGCATAGGAAGCCTCTGCCTCCTTCCTGGCTATAGAATCCCAGTACTTCCCCCTCCACAGATTTGCTAGCAATATGGTTCCATTGGAGCTCTGTTGTCAAGAAGTGCCATGGTCAGCTGGCCAGAGCTGCCATGAATGGGATAGGAGCAGTATGGAGAATCAATACAGCATCACCTTGTAATATGACTCTGTGAATAAGCTTGGCCAATGGGGTGAGGGGGCAAAAATTATGTTTGTGTGTTCTGGCTCACACATTCCTCCATGGCCTGCCCACTGTCCCTCCTTCCTCTGAATGGGTCTCTGGCCCAGGGAAGAGCAGAATGCTACCTGGAGACAGTTGAACCTCTTTTGCAGGTGGAGAACTGCATGCAGATCATGCATCGTATTCCCTTGCATTGTATAAAAACTGCAACCCCTTCATGTTGTCACCTAACACAATGGGGCCCTGGACCAGTTTGCAGCCTCTGGGTGGTACTTTAGAAAAATAATTAATAATTTATACTAATGAACATATGCATTTTTCACGCACACCTCCTGATTGTCACAGTCGCCTTGGCTTTGAAATCGTTGAGTCGAGGTTTGCAGGGATCTGTGGAGTCCTGACATGTTCCTCCACCATTATGTTGCTGTATCAAATTACAGCCATGTTTGGTTAGTGGCTGTCAGATTGATCCCTGTCTAAGACCTACAGGCTTTTCAGCTCTCGCAGCCTAGTTTTGAAGTGTGTTGCATAATCTCATGGAATGAAAAAAGGCTTTTTTTTCTCTCTCCCCAGTTATTATAAAGACAGAAAAAAGGCTACCAAGCCAGCGAGATACTCTGGGAAGTTTTCTTTAAATATGCGTGCCTTTGGAGGCTAAAGTGCAATAGCCATAAACTGGACAACCAGCTTATAATTGTGTAGTTAGTTTCTGGGGCCAGACCCTCAGTTGGTGTAAAATGCTATAGATCCATTGACGTTAGTTGAGTGCAGAGATTCATGCAATTTGAGGATCTGGTCCCAGAACTTTTATGTAATTCCTTTCTTTGTTCAGTGGGATTAACTGCAAGCTAAGTAGTGCATACATCAGTAGTGGCTCTAAGCATAGGGGTGAATGTTGGAGTGTACAAATAATTTGTCCTGGTGTGTTTGAAACGAACTGCTCATGGAAGTTGATCTAGCTAACAGACCCCAATGATAACAAAGACAAGTGGATTAGAAGTTATTGTGGAAACAAAAACACATTTCCGTTCATTTTATTTTAAAACAATTAAAACTGTCAATAAGGCTAAAAAATTGAAACAAAATGATTTTGTTTCAGGCTGAACACAATGTTTTATTTGACCCAAACCAGTTTTTTTTTTTACTTTTTGATATGCTGGAAATTTCTAAAACATTCATTTTCAGTTTGACCTGATACAATTTTTATCTCAGATTTTTCAGAATAGCCAAGGAACTCAAAACTCCATTATTAGCTCAGCTCTAGTTTTTATGAGCTAAACTCTCATTGCCTTTACTCTGGCGAGGTCTACACTACACATTACATCAGTATAACTACATCACTCAAAGGCGTGAAAAACCCACCCCTGAGCGACGCAGTTATACTAACCTAACCCCCAGTGTAGACAGCGGTATGTCAGCAGGAGACAGCTACCGCCCCTTGAGGAGGTGAGTTAACTAAAGCGATGGGAGAGCTCTCTCTCATCAGCTTAGAGTGTCTTCATTAAAGTGCCACAGCACTGGCATCAACACAGCATTTTAAATGTAGACTTGCCATTAGTCTCTCCTCAGATCAAGGGGGAGCAGCAGAGGAATTCTGAGTCACAGTTCAGTGCCTGGGTCCATGGTTTGCTCCTGGAGCGATAGGATTACTGTGCCACCCCTGACTCAGGGCAGAGAGGCCTGAACTGTAACATTACTATCTGATCAGCTGAATGTGATACAATTTGATGGATCTTCAAATATAGGATTTTGTTGCTATCAAATTAACTCTTATTGTAATTGCTTAAGATCACCCAGAGCTAAGAGTAACTTCTTGGTTTCTTAGGTAATGGTGACTGTCATGCTTCAGAGATAGTCACGCTGGCCTCTACTTCACCTCTCATCCTCCTGCCCCCACCACCTTTGGATATTATTACTTTCAGCTTTAACAAAAACAAGGAGTGAGAAAAGAATTATTTACAGACTGAGACTAGATAAGAGCTGAGCGACTAAAACAGGAAAGAAGAATGGAAATGACTTGAAATACAACAGAATCCAAATGATTAAAGAGACCAACCAAAGCAAAACTAGGTTGAAATATAATGATAAAGGGCCTGATCCAAAGCTCATTAAAGCCAATCAGAATCTTTCTATTGACTTCAATTGGCTTGGGATCTGGCTCAACATCTCCATCTAAAATCTTTTATTTGTTGTCTGTCTCTGCTTCAGCTGTCAAACCCACATCTTGAGCTATTGTTCACACTCTGAGGGGGGACAACTGAGCCTGTGTCTATAGCACACTAGCAGTTTTGTCAGTGAAGGAAACACACCCCTGACCGACATAAGTTTCACTGACAAAAGCCAAGAACAAGGGACCACCAAATGAAATTAATGGATATCAGGTTTAAAATAAACACAAGAAAGTATTTTTTCACGCAGTGCACTATCTACCTCTGCCAAAGGGTGTTATGGAAGCCAGTACTATAACAGGGTTCAAAAGGGAGCTAGATAGATTCTTGGAAGTTAGGTCCATCAGTGGCTTTTAGCCAGGATGGGCAGGAATGGTGTCCCTAGCCTCTGTTTGCCAGAAGCTGGGATTGGGTGACAGGGCATGGATCACTCGATAACCTGTCTGTTCATTCCCTTTGAGGCACCTGTCATTGGCCACTGTCAGAGGAGAGGATACTAGGCTTGATGGGCCTTGGTCTGGCCCAGTATGGCCATTCTTAAGTCAGCGGGAGACACTCTCCTGCTGACATAGCTACCACCGCTCATTGGGAGTGGTTTAATCATGTCAAGAGGAGAGCTCTCTCCCATCACCATAGAGCGGCTTCATAAGAGACCTTACAGCAGTGCAGCTGCAGTTGTACAGCTGTGCTTCTGTAAGGTCTGTAGGGTAGACATCACCTGAGCCTTTTAAGCTAAGCACTAGCCGAGGGGTAGGCAACCTATGGCATGGGTGCCAAAGGCGGCACACGAGCTGATTTTCAGTGTCACTCACACAGCCCGGGTCCTGGCCATAGGTCTGGGGGCGGGCTCTGCATTTTAATGTAATTGTAATGAAGCTTCTTAAACATTTTAAAAACCTTATTTACTTTACATACAACAATAGTTTAGTTATATATTATAGACTTATAGAAAGAGACCTTCTAAAAACGTTAAAATGTATTTCTGGCATGTGAATCCTTAAATTACAGTGAATAAATGAAGACTCGGCACACCACTTCTGAAAGGTTGCCAACAGAACCCGATGAACCTGGGACTTTGCTGCTGCTTCAAAGCAAAGGATACATGCAGACACCCTTAAATGATACTCTTTCCTTCCCAGGCAACCTTCACGAATTGGCATCTTGGAAGCTTCCTTGGCAACTAGTGTGCAGTCTGTGTACCAGTCCATTAAACTTCAAGTTGCATTGGTTCATCTCTATTGTCCGTCATTTTTAATTGTCCAAATTTCCTAGGTGTGGCCTGAGCGAATGCTGTGCTCTCATACAGGTCTGTGCAGCGTTAGCACCAACTTCATCATCTTTACAGAATTATTTTCCATAGTTATGGCCCACTGGTGCATATTAATATATTAATTAGTCCAAACAATTGAGTTCCCAGATGCCTGACCATCACTATGTGTAGTGGATTAAAATGAACCAAAAGAAATATACAAATGTTACTCAGCACACTCTGCCACATAAAACAGGGGGATTAGATATGGTGATTTCTGGTAATGAAAGCAGGCAATCACGTCCCCGTCACATAATCCGCTTAAAAGGCCCTAGATTCCAGAGAGTGGAACTAAAATAACTTGACCTACCTTGGTCCTGTAATCTTTAAATACTGCTTAACATCTGCTGTTCAGCACTTGGCAATAATATTTATGATGAATTTTTAATAACATGCACTGTATCCAGGGTTTATATTAATTAACAATGCACATATACACACACACACACACACACAAAAACTTCATTATACTATAGTTCAGACTGAAATGAGGCATTTGTGATTTAACAAAAGAACGTAAGAATGGCTCTGTCGGGTCAGACCAAAGGTCCATCTAGCCCAGTATCCTGTCTTCCAATAGTGGCCAGTGACAGGTACCCCAGAGGGAATGAACCGAACAGGTCATCCTCAAGTGATCCATCCCCTGTTGCTCATTTCCAGCTTCTGGCAAACAGAGGCTAGGGAGACCATTCCTGCCCATCTTGGCTAATAGCCATTGATGGACCTAGCCTCCATGAATTTATCTAGTTTTCTTTTTAAACCTTTTTATGATCTTGGCCTTCATAACATCCTCTGGCAAGGAGTACAACAGGTTGACTGTGTGCTGTGTGAAGAAATACTTCCTTTTATTTGTTTTAAACCTGCTGCTTATTAATTTCATTTGGTTCCCCCTACTTCTTGTGTTATGAGGAGTAGTAAACAACATTTCCTTATCTACTTTCTCTACATCAGTCTTGATTTTACAGACCTCAATCATATCTCCCATCAGCCGTCTCTTTTCCAAGCTGAAAAGTCCCAGTCTTATTAATCTCTCCCCATATGGAAGCCGTTCCATACCCATACTTAGGGCTTGTGGCTTGCACGGCAGCTCAGAGCAGGGAGGAGATGCAAGGTGTCTGCCTTCTTCTCTGCAGTGACTACACTCGTTTTATATAGCAGCACCAAGGAAGGGCATTTACAGAGCCACTATGTCCCCTCCTGCTCACATGGGTACATGGCCCTCTTCCAGGGACCATGAGACAGAGCAATTAATACCACTCAGCTCCAACACCGGCTGAGCAAGTATTCATTGCAGTTCAGGGCTCATAAACTTCCCTAAAATGATAGTTAAACGAGGGGAAAGCAATGAGAGAGGGAAAACTAAAACCCAACTGAAATGTAAACCAGGTCATAGAATCATAGAATATCAGGGTTGGAAGGGACCTCAGGAGGTCATCTAGTCCAACCCCCTGCTCAAAGCGGGACCAATCCCTGACGTCATCTATGAAGAAGTTGGTTGATGAACAGCCAGATCCTTTTCCTATTGACATCAATGTCAAAGGCCTATAGACTTCAATGGGGACAGGATCCGGCCCTGAATTGTGGTGTTGACAGGAAACATTCAACTACTATGGTGTGGAATTCATAGATTCATCACATTTATGGCCAGCAGGGACCATTAGATCATCTAGTCTGATCTTCTGTATAACACAGCCCATTAAATTTCATCCAGTTACTCTGTACTGAGCCCAATAACTTGCATTTATCTAAAATATATCTTCTAGAAAGGCATCCAGTCTTGATTTGAAGACAGTGAGGGATGGAAAATGTAACTGTCCCCTGAGTAATTTATTTCCATGTTTTATTACCCACTATTAAAAATACGTGCTTAATTTCTAATTTGAATTTGTCTGGTCTCTGCTTCTAGCTGTTGGTTCTGGTTCTGCCTTTCTCTATTAGATTAAAGAGCCCTTTAGTATTTGATATCTGCTGTAATGTCACCTCTCAATTTTTGTTTTTGATAAGCTAACCCGATTGAGCCCTTTAAGACTCTCATTGTAAGGCATTTTTTCCAGCTCTCGAATAATTGTTTTGGCTCTTTTTGGCAGACTGTCTAGCATTTCAGTACTGGTTTTAAAATGTGGACATCAGAACTGTGCATAGTATTCCATACTGGTCTCACCAGTGCCATACACACAGGTTAAATCACCTCCCTGTCCTACTCACTAATCCCCTGTTTCTACATCCAAGAATCGCATTAATGCTTTTTGTGACAGCATTGCCCTGGGACTAATATTCATTTGCTTGTCCATTATGGTCCCTAAATACTTTTCAGAGTCATTGATTTCCAAGATACAGTTCCCCCATTCTGTACGTGGGGCCTGCATGCCTACATGTATAACTTTGCATTTGGCTGTAATACTAAAACACATTTTGTTTGAATGTGCTCAGCTTACTAAGTGATCCAAATCTCTCTGTGTGAGTATCTTGTACTCATTATTTACCCTTTCACCAATGTTTGTGTCATCTGCACATTTTTATATTTACTTCCAAATCATTGATGAAAATATTGAATAGTGTTGGGCCTAATTCTGATCCCAAAGGAACCCACCTAAAAGCACTGCTCGTTTGATGATGATTCTGCATTGATGACTGCTTTTTGAGACATATCAGTTAGCCAGTTCTTAATCCATTTACAGGTGCTTTATTTGAAACTACAAAGTACCACAGTAAATATACTAAAAGTTAAAATCTCAATCTTTTTCAGCAGCAACAAGTTTTTCCTCTCAGCATTTCTCTGAGAGCAGATCAATACCTATTCCCTTTTATTTTGTCACTTTTCAGTAGCTGGACAGCTTTGGTAACCCGATCAATAAAATGTATACTCTTTCCTCTCCCATTGGTATGTCTCCAAATTGACCTTCTGCCCGGGAGTTCTATAGGGAACTCAGGTTTCTATATGGAATATCAACTCAATATTTCTCTTTGAGGTCTTTTACCAATCATTCTTTCTTTTCTTCTTTAGTTATATGTGTCCTATCTGTGGCTTTCATGGGGATTTGAATGCATGTAGCATCTTGCATCTTTATTAAATACTGTGGGCCTCATTCTGATCTCAGATGGGCCTTGATTTAGGAATGCACTTAAGCATATGCCTAACTTTAAGCACATGGCTAATTGCTTTCCTGAATTGGGGATGGAGACTGGGTTTGCATCAGTGTAATTCCATTAATTTCCAGGACTTTATTCCTGTTTTATATTGGTGTAAGAAGGAGAATCAAACCTTATACTTTTTAAGGAACCCTCCTGCCTGGCTATATGCCCTGCGAATTGTGCAATTTTCTTGTAAAGGTTCAAATTCTGCAAAATAACTTCACTGAAGTAAATGATTCTTTTCTTAAGTTTGCTGCTGCACGCCATCCCAGAAGTGGCTACATTTAAGTGATATCATATGGCTTCAGTTTCACATGCTTTAGGTACTATGCATGTATACATCATATGTGTAAACTAGCAATTTATGTTAATATACTCTGGATTTCTAAGTATCTAATTTATTAATTAAGAAACACTATTGGCCTGAATTCCTTTTCTCTTACACGGGTGTAAATCAGGAGTGACTCCCCTGAAATTAATAGTTTAAATTAAACTGGTGTAAAACTGGTGCAAGGCAGAAGAGAATTGGGCTTTGTACGGTAAATGTGTGTAAACCGAGGGTTCAAATCAGTTTGTGTCATATGACAATGGTAAAGAATCACTGAAAGAGTCACCTCCTTCTAAACTGTGAAGAAAGAGCTTTTTTTTGAATAAGGAGAACAGAATTGTTCCTAAAACTATTGTCTCCTGCAGAGTTTCTGCCTTGAACAGGAGTGTCATGCTGTTTCACTCCCTGAACCACTTCTCATTAGAGTGATTATCCCATTTAAAATTGTGTGGGGTGCTTTCCCTGCCATTCATGATCCCACAGCATCCCTGTGGCAAAGACATGAATTACAGACATGGGAAAGTTACACTGGGAGTAGGGCAACACTACTCACCGGATCGGTGGGCAGTGTTCGATGTATCGGGAATCGATTTATCGTGTCTCTCCTAGATGCGATAAATTGATCCCCGAAAGCGCTCCCATTGACTCCTGAACTCCAGCTCCGCATGAGGAGTAAGCGGAATTGACAGGGGAGCCGCCACGGTCGACCCACCGCTGTGGGGACGGCCAGGTAAGCCAAACTAAGGTACTTCGACTTCGGCTACGCAAATAGCGTAGTTGAAGTTGCGTACCTTAGTTTGAACTCCCGCCCCGATAGTGTAGCCCAGGCCTAGGAAAGTATTTAGTGTCCATTTAGCTGTCTTTTAATGAAATGCAGCAGCTAAGGACAAGGAGGAGAACCAGAATTGCTAGCCAGCTGATGGCACATACCCAGCATGTGCTCAGAAGATCCTCTGTGGTTCTCAAGACACCATTTTGGAACTCCTAGTTCTACTGCTATGGACTTCATTACTGTAGAATCTGAGCACCTCACAGTTGTAATGCATTTATCCCCACAACACCCCTGTGAAGTAGGGGAGTGATTTTACTCCCTTTATGCAAGTGGTGAATTGAGGCTCCAGTAGATTAAATGAATTGCCACAGCTCACAAAGGAAGTTTGTGGCAGCACGGGGAATTGAATCCATGTCTTCCAAGGTTGGAAAACTGTGTTAGCATTATATGCTATCACTTTAAATTCTATAGGGTTTTCCTGGTCCGGTTTTCTGGATAGTGGGTTGTGTAGGGAGGAATGCAAGTTGGGGTCTTCAACAGACAGTCTGCAAAGAGCCAGTCTAAAGCAAGACGGGGTGAACTGTGCCTCCCTTAGGGAGCAGCCTGCTTTGTCTTTCTCTCTCTCTTTTTGGTTCCTTGCTGTTATTGTTCTGAGATTCTGAGAAAAATTAATGTTATATTGCAGCTTCCAGAAGGAGTATTTTATACTTCCCGGTTTGTATGCCATAACATAACACCAAATCCTGGGCCAGTGCTCCAACTGTCGGGCGGTCCTTGCATTTGATGAGAGACACGAGCATGCACATGGAGGAGAAGTTAGCCCTAAACCTGTCAAGTGAAAATCAACATCTATCCCTCCTATCAGTGCTAGGCATGTGCTTCCCGTCCTGCAATCATTTGCAAGAAGATATTTGACAAATTAATTTCATGGCTATGTGATCTGCATATCTTAATTTGTATGCCTCCACAAGTATTATTTTGTAATTCTAGTTAAAGATGAATGCTGTGTAAAACAGTGCAATCTGCCTGGACTTTATCCCACTGTGCACAACGTTCTCTGTTGTTACTCTGGTCTTTTATAAATTCCAAATCAATAACACTTTTAAAAATAAAAAAGGATCCAGTAGCAATAAGTCCAGTTGCAGACTTAATCAGATCATCTTTGAGTTGTAGACTTTGTCTCCTCAGGATGTTCTTGCCCAACAAAATCAATATGGACACAAGTAAAGTCAATTCATTTTCAGACCCCAGGCACCGCAAGAGAGGTGAGTGGAATTTGGGGCGGGGGGGGGGGGGGGGGAGGGATTCTGCCTTCTACTGTAGCTGTGTGAAATAGCGGAGATAGGATCAGACTACAAAACACTGAGGCAGATTTCAAACACTTGAAAGTTTGGATTGGGAATGTCAGTTCTTCCTCTCACATAGACAAAGCCATTTAAAAATGAGGCTCCAGATCAGGGATGGGCAAACTACAGCCTATGGGCCACATCTGGCTTGCAGGCCCTTCCTGACCAGCCGGGGAGGCTGCTCTGGCCTCTCCCCCATCATACCCCCCATCCCAGTGCCTCAGCGTGCCGCCAGCGCTCTGGCCCGCTTCTCCAATGTAGCGCTGTAGCGGCAGGGCTGGTGTGGTAAAGGGCGGGGCTTTAAGCTCCAGCAGTCAGCGTGTCTCACTCTGGTGGGCCTGAGTGGCATGGTAAGGGGGTTGGGGCTGAGCTGGGCCAGGCCGGGGCCTTGGATAAGGGGCAGGGAGTCCCAGGGGTCTGTTGGGTGGGGGAATAGGGATGAGGCAGTCAGGGGACAGGGAGCAGGGGAGCTTGGGTAGGGGGTGGAGTTCTGGGGGAGGGAAGTTAAGGTGGGGGTCTCAGGAGGGGGCGGTCAGCGGACAAGGAGAAGGGGCGCTTAGATGGGGGTGCAGTCCCAGGGAGTGTTTGGGGTGAGGGGGTGTCTTGGGAGGGGGTGGTCATGAGAGAGGGAGCAGGGGAGGTTGGATGGGTTGAGGGTTCTGAGGGGGGTGGGAAGTGGGAGAGGGTTGGATAGGGGGCAGGGCCAGACTTCCCTACCGTACCTGGCCCTCCATACAATTTTTAACCTCGATGTGGCCCTTGGGCCAAAAAGTTTGCCCACCCCTGCTCTAGATGCAGCTTTCAGAGCCAGCATTCTGGGTTGATTTCTCACTGTTAAAACATGGAAGAGTTCCTGATCTTGAGGAAATGGTTAGCTCTGAAGAGGTGGGATGGAGACTGGGGAAAGAGAGAACATGGTCTGATTTTTAAATAAATTCTCCTATAAATATTTGCCTGTTTGAGGCCTAACTCTGATCTCATTTACATTGGCTTTATACTGTACCTTAAATTTCAATGGAATTACTCCTGATGTACCTCGGGGAAATCAGAATCAACCTTGATCTTGCCAAACAAGAGTCTGCACATCTTCTTTTATATACAGTCGAATCCTGCTCTCTCCATCAAGCTGCAGAGTAAGTGTGACACTTCCCAGGGATACAAGATCTGTGAAGCACCTCACCACCATAGGTGTGGGACGTAGGAGCTTGGGGGTGGTGGTGCTGTAACACCTCTGGGTTTTACGTGGGGCTCTGCTCCCAGTCCTGCACATGGGGTCCCGCCTGCTGGCCCCATGCCCGGGCTCTGCACCCGCCCCCCCAGCTGTGCCCCCAGCCTCAGCCCACTTACCCCGTCTGTGTCCTCCCGACCCAGAGCCACAGCCCTGCTCTCGGCCCCAGCTCTAGGGTCAGGGAAGCATGGACAGGAGTAAGGGGGGGGCATAAGGTAAAAAGTTTGGGGAGCACTGGTTTCAGCACCCCCACTATAAAGTGTTCTAGTGTCACTGCTCACCACCATCTGCCCTTAGCAAGAGAGTCTTGTCTTGTGCACTAGCTCCCTGACTCCACCAGTCTCTGGCAACACAAGCCTTGCCTTGCAGGCCTCGTTTTCTCAGTATAGGTCAGGGATAGGCACACGCTGACCCTTGTGTCCTCCAAATGTCCCTCTCGAGTGCTCAGCCTTTGAGCCCCTGAACACGCACAGATCCTTTACTCCCAAGGGAACAGAAATTACAAGATTCAGTTCAGGGTCCCCACTCCACTTAACACACAACACTTGGAAATATTTATAGTGAAAACAAGATAATACAATTTCATTATTAAAAAAACCCAGAAATTCAGATAATGTAAGATTATTGGACACAAATGGCTACATATAAAACAACATCACATTATGCTTTCTAGAGATGAATCATATCTCCAAAGACATTCCCTGTTTCCTACAGAATAACTTGTCCCAAGTTCTGGCCTCAGCATTTTCAAGCAGGATGGCTGAGAGCTCCCTTTCATAAGTGTGATGAGATATCCATACCTCATAAGGCAGAGAGCTATAGGTGCTGGAACTAGGGATGCTATTGCATCCCCTAGCTTGAAATGGCTTCCATCATATACAGGGTTTATAGTTTGGTTTAATGGCTCTCTGTACCTCCACTATACAAATTGTTCCAGTACCTTTGGGCAGAGCAGGTTGTTAGGGCAATTAATCTTATAGCCTCCACCTGGGTGAGAACCAGAGCCTGAAGCACTAATTGATGATGAAGCCTACCTGGGCAGGGTCAGGCTGAGCTTCTATAAAGCCAGCAAGCTAAGGTCACAAGGGGGCTGTCAGTAGCCATTCCTGGGGAGAAGAGAGTTGTGTATGGGGTTATGGAGTGTGTCAAAAAGCTTGAGATGGTACATCCTGCAGCTCCTTCCTGAGAGCAGGGAGTTTGGGCTGGTAAACACAGAGGAGGATCTGGGAGCTAGCAGACCATAGTTGTCAAATATAAGGTCCCTGGACTGGAATCCAGAGTAGTGGGTGATCCTGGGTTCTCCTACTAGGGGAGGATCCTAGGAAAGCAGGACTGGACCTGACCTTGGGCTGGAAGGTTGATTGGAATGGCCAATGGGACTTTGATACCCTGGAAGGGGAGAGCTCTAGTGATTTGGCTGGAGGGCTGAGTCATGAAGAAGGAACACTTGACACCCTGAGAAAGATAGAGATCACATGGTGAGAACCTGGAGGCATCAGACTGGTGGAGAGTTAGTTCCCAGGGTGGCCAGAAGGAGATGTCCTAGTGGTAAGTACCCACTGGAAATAAGATCAAGCTTGCTGGCAGTTTGTCTTCACAGCCTGAAGGATGCCAGAGTGTCTCTATGCACCTTCAGATATACCAGACCATGCTTTGAAAACAGGATTTCCCCCTTCCCCCCCCGGCTATCTACCTCTTCCTTCGGAAGTCTCTGAAAGCTCTGTGTTAGCATTTGAGTCTATATCCTAATAGACTTCCATTGTAAGGCACAGGATGGTCTGCTAGGAAGATCTTTATCTCAAGGAGTGCTACCTCTGACTGATGTGTTCTTAACTACAAGGCCTAGAGAAAATATTTATGCAATTATGTGTACATCTCAGAATGATTATGGTGAGCAGTGTGACACTGACTTTCATTAGAGACCCTAAATGACACACTTATGGTGAACCTAGGCTGTCCCTATAACCCTGTCTATCCTTGGTTTCTTCTGCCAGTATCATTACATCTTAATTGCTATTCAAGGCTCTTCTAAGCCTAACAAAAAGCTGTATATTCAACAGAGTTGTGTACTGTTCTTTTGTGCAGCTCACATTAAGCAGTAAATAACATAACTGAGCCTTCACTGTATGGTCTGGTTGTCTTATTAATATTTCATTTGAAAAGAATGAAGACTAATGTTGACAGATGAATTAATAGGTTCAACAGAGCTGGCTGATAAACCTCACATTTTTTGTGAGGAAAAAGGGACCCCTTTTCCACAAATGCTTTTTGAAAACTTTTGACCTAGGATTAATGGGATGGGGAGGACGGGAGATGGGGGTAGGTTCTGGGTGTTTTGGTTTTTATTTTTTTTCTGGGGCAAGGAGGGTGAAGGCAATTGGTTATCTTCTCTCTTGGTCTGCTTAGCTATTTAAAGCACTTGGCCCTGATTCAACTGAGTCTTGAAGTACCTGGCTAAATTTAAGCACATGAGTCCAGTTGAGCGAAACCACATGAGACTTCAGGGGAACTTTGCACCGTGCTGAATCATGGTCACCATCACCTGAGTGCCTGGGTTCTTAGAGTGAGGCTGTATATGTTAGCTTTTTTCTTTTTTTTTTTTTTTAAAAAAAATTGACTTCTTTACTAGCTAAGTACTGCTCAGATAGCCCATCCTTTGGAAGTTGCAATCAATGGTCTGAAAACACTACTGGTGCTTAATAAATAAACTTGAGAGAAGGTAAGCTGGAGTTAATTAGGTCACAGTTACCTTTTTACTAGGCCTTTTACAAGTGTTCCAGGAAAACTCCTTCAACATATATAGGGCAAGACTCAAGGAAATTCTGGCTCCTTTGAATCACACTACAATGCAAACCAGCCACAAACCTATCTGATCTCTCTGGTTAAACTGGGATTATGGCTACTTTGAATCACAGGAACAGTGCACAGCAGTTATGGGAAATCAGGCCCATGCTATCCTGATGTTGATGACTAGCAATTCTCAACCAGGGGTCTGGGACCCCTTGTAGGGTTGAGAGCAGGTTTCAGGAGGTCCACCAAGCAAGGCTGGCATTAGACTTGCTGGAGCCCAGGGTGGAAAGTTGAAGCCCCATTGTGTGGGGTAGAAGCCTGGGGTCCTGACCCAACCTCCGGGGGCTGAAGCCAGAGCAACTTAGCTGCATGGGGCCCTGCATGCAACTGTGCTGTGTGCTACCCCCTAAAGCCTGCCTAGCTTTTAATCTACTGGATATGCAAAAAAACTGTTGTGGCATGGGTGGGCCATGAACTTGTTATAGCATATTGAGGGGGGCCTCAGAAATAAAAAGGCTGAGAACCCCTGCTGTAGACAGACCATGGAGGTCCTGGGTTGCTGCCACCCTCTTTCTTTCAAGGGAATATTTTTCCCACTGATGTTAATTCTCATTAAGAGCGCTTAGGTTCTTGTTCGATATTATCTCACCCTCTCTCCTGGGTCAGCCCCAAGGTCCAACACCATAAGGATGCTCTTCTAAGAGATGCTTAGCTGGGTCTGTTACCCCAACTACATGCTTTAGTCACTGGAGGTGTTTGGATTTCACTACATATACTATACATTGTTCACCATACTAGACAACTTTCTGTCAATGATTATATAACTAATATGTGATCCTGGAAGATAACGTCATCTGGCTGAAACCCTTTGCACAGGAGGTGCCACATGAGCTTAGATGGATCTGTGAAGTCAAACGCTTGCAGGATCAGGGCTATAATGTATAGAATATATAATATCTGCTGCTACTGAAGAAAAAGCTGCTGAGAGAAGCAAAAGAAAAGTGAATCTCAGAAATGAACATGAATCCTGGATTAGAATATTCAAAAGCTGCTAGTGGTTGGAACAGATAACTAGAAATTTAGCAGAATGTAACACTTAGATTGCAAGGTTTCTTTTTTTCATATGTTCTGTCTTCCCACCAGCCATTTCAAGTACATGGGCATGAGGAGCACAAAGCAGGGTTAATTTTGTGTAACATAAATTAATAAAAGCTGTGCAAAAGAATTTCAGAGACTTGCTTGCTAAATAAATTACTGGTCATGTTTTATTCAAAGTCTCGCGCTGCCAGCAGAGAACACAGAAAACAAGCACACTTTCAAGTAAAGTAGCTGCCAGGACTTTCCTTCTGGCACCTACGTGACTTCTTTCCCTGCCTCGTCCTCAGTGGTATTGTATGTTGCAATTTGCACCTTATAATCACATGTGTGTGCTCATACACACAGCGGCTCATATGATGTGAACATGTACCTTAGAGCTTGTAATGTGCAATACTCCTTTCAGAAAACCTTTCCAGGCAATCAGGCTAAACTCCAGCTGCATTTGCAAGGATATATAGTACTGGTGTCAGGAAGGGGTTATATTACTGGTATCAGGCTTTACGTAGGGTGACCTTGGTCCCTCTTTGGAGGTGACTGCTATGAACTGGGGCGAGCCTTTAAATCCCCTAGGATAGAGGATGGGCTGCTGCCAGGTGGTTGGAGCAAGGCCATCAGGGATTTACATTTCTAACCGGACAGATGTCTCTTTGTATCTCCCAAACATCTGCTTATAAATTCTATTTTAGGGAACCCTGAAAACAGTTTTAAGGACAAGGCTGAGGTTACAGAATGTTATTGGTGTTGTGCCACAAAGGCTGTGTCAACACAAAATTTCCAGCAAGTCCCCCACTGCTGGCTGCGCTCTAATGGAAGTGCCAGGGGAGACTAGAAAACATGGTGGTCAAAATGCCTGTGCCCAAGTGGGCTGGAACTAGCATTAAACAGTATGGGTTAGGTTGTGTCCCCACTGGTGAGCAGTTACTTACAAGAGTAATCCCACTGACTGGTGCGTAAGGGATTCACGCTCTGGCCCCATAAGGGTAAAAGTACCTGTGCCCATCCTACACTGGGCTGCCATTGTTGCTACTACTGATAGAGCTGTCCTAGTGCTAGACCAGCTGTAGGAGAATGGTTGAAAATCCTCACTATAGTTAAGGCTAAATAAGGTGGCCTTAAATCTACAGCTCTCAGGATTTGGCCCAAAGTCCATTTGAAGCCAATGGGAATCTTTCCATTGATTTCAGTGGGCATTGTATGAGGCTTACAGTCTGGAGATGGCTGCTTAGCCAGTGGATAAAATTAAAAACCATTTTCTGCCTACCACAGTGCCCCCGTCTTCAATTTTCTGAACAGTTTCCCGTTATCTGAATGCCAAGAGAGCCAGGCATCACTGACGTCGCCTTCTGAAAGTGGTGGGGATCAGATCTAGTGTGCAGAGGTGTTAGGTTTCCGAGCACTTGGAGCAATAGTGTCTGTTCAGGAGAGCTGGGACTTATTGACAGAAAGATGAATACGCTGTTAGGGAATTAATGCAGAATTTATTAGATAGAAAAATAGATCTGCTGAATGCTCCCCTCTAATGATGATGGTACTAGAACAACAAGTGGAGTATTAATTATCCCATGTCCTTGCTTGTCAGTGAGCATCAAATTAAATGCTTGAAATAAACAAAAGGAATGTGTGTACACTTGAGATTCATATGGGCTAATCAGGTAATCTAAGTAGGATTCGCAGATTGGTCACATTCACCTCTTTTTAGAACGAAGGTAGCTGTTGTGAAGGGGCATGCAAGACTAACACGCTCAAGAAGAAATTCATGATGCCTGTGGATCCAATTGGCCTCATCCTGCAGCAGATGTCAGAGGTGGAGAAGGACTTTAAAAGAGAAGGCCCAGCTCCGTTTGGGGCTGACCAGGAAAGAGAGCAGAGCTCTGCTTTTCCCTTGGTGAGGGCTAAAGTCAAGTTTCCAAGTCTGAAAAGTTTGCGCCCTTCGAAGGGCCGCTTGGTGGTTGGAATGACTGGGCCCAGGGAGGCTGACCAAATGAGTAACTGCATGAAGATAAGCTCTCAGCAGAAGTTGCAGGGTCCTGCTGAACTCTGCTTTGAGTTCTTAGCATTCTATTAATTTTGGACTTTAATGCTAGGGGGACGGAAGGGAAGGACTCCAAAATGCCTTCCTCTGAGGGCTAAAGTACCGCTGCTCCCAACCCTGTGAGAGGTGACAGGTGACTGTTAGAGCCTGCCACAGGGTAAATGGTGCCCTGCTAGCCAAAAGGAGGTACCACAGAGGTAATGGAGGAACAAATTGGGTTCAAAGGGCAGTCAATTCAGATCTTAAAATTATTTCTGTTGGTCATTTAACTATTTGGTGTGTCAAAGGAGAATGGGAGCTTAATCCTAAACAAGATAAGCAGGGCACAATCTCCATGGCACTGGGCATTCAGCCTGGTGCAGATGCTGTCTGCACACTGGAAATGTAATGAGAAACTTAGTGTGAAGATCTGGACTGTGGCTAGGCAGATATGAAAGGAAGGAATGGACATGTGCAGTGAATTCTTCAGGTGCTAGATAAACTGGACGCTATCAAAAGCAAAAAGCAGACTGGAGAAAAGACTTAAACTTCCAGCTTAGCTGTGCAATTGTAGAGCATGAGGAATAATATTTCCGCGGGGGACCAAGTCTGAACTTGGGACTGGCAACCTAATGAGAGAGAGAGAGAAAGAATGTAGCCTCCTCAGAGTGCTAGGAAAGCTGGAAATATTCCAGTGCATGTTTTAATTCTGCACACTGAATAGGTCTGAGATATCAAGATTTAGAACTGCATCTGGACTTTCCCTTTGCACTGGCCCTCTTGTGCAACGGTGAATCCTCCACAGCAGTTCTCTTGTCTCTTTCTAACTTCCACTCCCTCTTTTTTTTTTTTTCATTCTTAAAGAATACCCGCATCCCTACCCCTTGATGCATCAGAAACATATTAAAGTGCTGGGTCTCTGCAGGGGTAGCATCATACTCATTGAAGATAATTGTAGCTGCTCTTCTCGTGTGTCATTCAGGTACATTTAATGACCTCATAATCTGAAATGTGTCCTGGACAGTCGGAATGAGTGCAGATTTCTCTTGCAAGGGGCAGAGAAATGTAACACCTGGTGTTAGTGGCTGATATAGAATGAGAAACCTGCTCAGGTATGCAAAGACCCTTAGGTCATCCTTTTGCACCTTGCACAGATCCAGTTACATGAACCTTTATAGAATCAGAGAATTTAGGATTGGAAGGGACCACAAGAGGTCATCTAGTTCATTCTCTACACTCACAGCAGGACTAATTATCTGCACCATGCCTGACAGGTGTTTGTTTAACCTGCTCTTAAAAATCTCCAATAATAGAGATTCCACAACCTCCGTAGAGAATTTATTCCAGTGCTTAACCACCCTGACAATGAAGTTGTTTTTCCTAATGTTCAACCTAAACCATCTCCATTGCTGCAATTTAAGCCCATTGCTTCTTGTCCTACCCTCAGAGGTTAAGAAGAACAATTTTAATCCCTCCTCCTTGTAACAACCTTTTAAGTACTTGAAAACTGTTATGTCCCCTTCTAGTTTTCTCTTCTTCAGACTAAACAAACCCAGTTTTTTCAATCTTCCCTCATAGGTCATGTTTTCTAGACCTTGAATCATTTTGGTTGCTCTCCTCTGGACTTTCTCCAATTTGTCCACATCTTTCTTGAAATGTGGTACTCAGAACTGGACATAACACTCCAATTGAAGCCTAATCGGCGCAAAGTAGAGCAGAATTATTACTGTGCATATCTTGTTTACAACACCTCTGCTAATACATATCAGAATGTTTTTTTGCAATAGTGTTACATTGTTCACTCACAGTTAGTTTGTGATCCATTAGGACCCCTGGATCTCTCTTTCAGCTTGACTCGTGGGCCAGCAGGTGCTGGTCAGGAAGGCCCAGAGGGGTAATTTGGTGCTGCTCTGCACTGTGCCTGCTACAATATTCCCAGGGAGGTTGCACTAGTAGCTAGGGATGGCTGGTTCACAGCAGCATCCCCACCCATATCTCCTGGCCAGGCTTTCTAACACTAGTTCTGGGTCACCTGGAGCCTCACCTGTGCTGAGAGAATCCCCAGCTGGCTGGTTGTCTGCTTTGTGTCTCTCAAGCACAGCAAAGCAGCCTCACTGGGCACAAAAGCTGGTCCCGCTGTTCTCTTCTTGGACCTAGTTCTAGGAGATGCTGAGCTTGGGAGGTGCTGAGGGAACCTACCCCACCTCCCACCACTATGGGATCAAACCTCTGGAGAGAAACTTTCCAACTAATCTACAGAGAAATCCAATATCCCCCACTGGTTGGATTGTTGTAAACTGGCTCTTAGCTAGAGACACACAAGAAATACAGATGCCTCTAAAGCAGGAATCTCAAACTTGAATCCCCACAAGGGCCGCATGAAGACTAGAACATTGGGCCTAGCATGACCAGATGTCCCGATTTTATAGGGACAGTCCAGATATTTGGGGTTTTTTCTTAAACAGGTGCCTATTACCCCCCACCCTCTGTCCTGATTTTTCACACTTGCTGTCTGGTCACCCTAATTGGGCCAATGTACTTAAGAAACAGGTTAGTAAATGTAATTTCTTACCCTAAATGTTATTTTAGGCAGGTTGCAAAGTTTCTGTGGTTCAGAGTTCCAGTTATATTCCTTTACAGACTGGACCCTGTCTCAATCTGGACTCTCTCCTACCCCACCAGCCTTCCCTTTAGGTGGCTTTAGCATTCTTTCTTCTTGGGCAGACAGGCCATGGAGAGGAGTCGTCTCCTTTGCTTTTCTCCCTACCCTTAAATAGAATTTACATAAGGTGGGAATCCTTTGTTTTCCAGACTTGACCTCCTGCCCCTTCCGTCCAATGGAAAGTTACAGGAAGTCCCAGGTAATGTTTAGTATCGGGTGACAAAACCAGCGGACTCTGTAGTATCACAGCATCTATGAGTAAGGGCTTGCCTTCACTGGCACTTTCCAGCGCTGCAACTTTCTTGCTCAGGTGTGTGGAAAAACACCCCCGCCCCTCCAGGTGCAGCAAGTTTCAGCACTGTAATGTGCCAATATAGACAGTGGACCAGCGCTGGTAGCTATGCCCCTCGTGGGGTTGGCTTTTTTAGAGCACAGGGAGAGCTCTCTGCCAGCACCGTGCCGTGACTACACAAGTTGTGTTAAAGCACTGCTGCAGCAGTGTTGCCGGTGTAGAGAAGCTCTAGGTGGCAGTATGGAGCATCCACAGGAAGGCTAAACCTTTTCATAGTCCATTGTCTTCACTGATTGGCTATTTGACCTGTCTGGCTTTTCCATTGTCGTACCTGAAGTCTTAGCAGTGGGCGTCACCCAAAGTAGCATTGCTGAAATACAGATATATAGTCAATATTCCTAACTTCAGATACATAAATGATAGAGGCACACAGATTGGATAATCACATTCAGTAAATTATAATCTTTCTAATGATATCTTAAAGTCCCATCTTGCATAAAGGACATCTCAGTTATGTCATATTTATATCATAAGCATATTGTCATAAAGAATATGGAGTGAAATGGCACACTTTGTACTCTTTTTTTCTCCTTCCTTGCTCCTGCTAGTCCTATGGCAGAAAAGAGATGGGGGTTCGTTGTCAGGTAATTGAGTCCTATCTCTGTCATGAAGTGATTTGACTGTCTGAACCAGAGCATCCACAAAATGGTGTCTCTGCTCCAGCCTGGTTTCATGCAAAAGCCAAATTACATCTGACTACATCTTACTCATTTGATTAAAAGGCCTGAACAATGAGCACT
This sequence comes from Dermatemys mawii, assembly GCA_007922305.1. NCBI lineage: Eukaryota > Metazoa > Chordata > Testudines > Dermatemydidae > Dermatemys > Dermatemys mawii. The sequence continues at coordinate 13,216,936 of ML677381.1, read as the reverse complement.
TGGGACAGTTAGTTGCGGCTCAGGGTCTCACAAATTAGGAAAACTGGCACCACTTTATTTTTTAAATATTTTTAAGGACTGAACCCACATAAATATTCACTGACAAGTACTCCCTTCGTGAGACATTTGACATATGGAAAAGCATATATATTGCACCGAGATTCATGAAGTGGCACAGAATAAATGCACTCTTAAATCACTCATGTTTGTGAAGGCAACAGTATTTACCAAAATCCCATCTATATAAAAAATGTAGAAAATTCAGTGTGGAAAATCTTCATACCCAACCTCAAAGTATATACATGGAATAGAGAGACCCACTGAAATTAAAGAATAACTGGCCCTAGCTATCTGGTCACCTAGTCCAGGGCCATAGGCTCATTGTGGGATTTTTCACTTAGTATACCGACTAAAGCTTTATCTAGCCTTGTTTTAACAGCTCAAGCAACTGGTTATGATTTAAAAGGGTCTGGCTGTCAGGGCTGGCTGTGTCCTACAGACGGACCAGGTGATCGAGTGTGGTTAAATATTAAGGGTGGTGAATGCACAGTGGTAGTTGGTATGGGTGGCTGCAGGCTAGCAAGTGTGCGACATCTGCTTGTTTGCAGAACCCCAACTGCCAGCCCTGCTCACTGGTAGGTATTTTTCCAGATATTCACCCTAAATTTTCCATAGCTTAATTTCATCCCATTACTCCTATGTATGCACCTTCCCTCTCCCATCCCCTCTGAGTAATTCCTTTCCCTCTTCGGTGTGTTCACCTAACAGATACTTGTATACAGTTAAATTCCTCAAGACACAGACACTTGAGTTTTCCATATCTTGTTTAGGGGTATGTGTGACTTTTTTTTTTTAAATTGATATAATTCTACATGTCGAAGCCCTAATATGGACACAGTTGTAAACCATCTTTATACAGAGATAATTGCATCCACACTTGGGGCTGGGGGCTAAATAGATTGGTATAGTTAAAATGGTACAACTTTATAGTGTAGGCAAGCCCCATGGCTTACATGCATATAGTTTTGTACAGGCTCTGACAGGGAATGTGTGGAGTGCACTATTCCTATAGGGTGAAAAAACTGCTCCTTTACTTTAAACTCATGGTCCGTGCTGAACATGCTGATTCCAGTAGATGCCAAACTTCAATGAACGATGGAGATGGCATCTCTCACCAGCTCTGTTTGCAAAGCACGATGATGGTTGCCTGACAGAATTCGTTTGACATGTAAGTAAATGTTCGTTAATTTAAGCAGGGATTTAAGTAGCTCTGGCTTCAGAAACATAAGCTTATAAGCACAAAGGGACCTAGGTGTGGCAGTGCTCCGCATCGTAAGAAGAGAGTCACTGAGCCTGAGTTAGGCTCCCTACATGGTGCATGGGAAGAGATTGGCACCTTGGAATGTGATCCTCAAAAGCCAGCATGCTAGTGGGGAGCTGTCTGAACTAGCCCATGGGAGATGCCAAGGAGAGGGGTGTGTCCTAAGCCCTGCCCCTCTCATGGAGCTCAGCGACTCTCTACTTGTGATCAGGGTGGATAAGGTGCTCCTCTGCCTTTCTTGTGTGCAGGGCACAATCCGGTAGGCATGCTCGCTGGCCACCTAGCTCCACACAAAACAGCCAGGGTGTTGGGAGTAGCTCCCTTATAGCCATCAGCACAGTGCTCAGGGTATTCAGGTCTGATTTGGGAGACCACCAGTTTGAGTGCCCCCTCGATCTCTTACTGATATTTTTCTGCTTTAATTAAATAACTAAATATTAGTTGGGTCAGAGAGGATTAGACTCCTCTATAGTCTCTCATCTCTTGGCCTGCGGCTTAGCAGGGAGATAGGCAGTGTCCATTCCTAGAGGCAAAAACTTAGAAAACTTTTATCCTGGAACTTTAGGCACCAAGTGAGTTCACCTAAATGTAGTTAGGTAGCACCCAAGAAAGGCTGGGGTTTTGTGGATCACAGTCATGCCTAAGAATGGGACTTAGGTGCCCAAATCTGCTAGTTTAGGTGCCTCTTTGTGGATCTGGGCCATAGTGACTCACATCACTGGGCCTGTTTCTGATTTGTTATATTCATTTCACACTAGAGTAACTGCACATATGTCATCTGAAATCAGGAGCAGGTGAAATCAGAATCAGACCTATTGTGAATTTAACTCAATGCATATCCCCGTTAAAATATCATGGGACACATTAATCCCTGGTGCCAGAGTTACATCAAGGAGGAGAGGTGGCCCCAAGCAGTTATTGCTTTGTCCAGGTCAAAACACAGCTGAAAAAGATTGAATTAAATTTTCTGATGCATTAGGAAGGTTATCTATTATTTACTCTGGAAATAGAGATCTTATTTAATATTAAATTCTAGACTTCCATTAGGTGATTGCCATCCTTTCAACAGACAAGATTTTGTGAAGCTAGCAAGTGTGCCATTTTTTGTGTGCATTCATTTCCTCTACTTTGGTTCAGAAATAATAGATTCAGCTTGATCTTTCTTAAACTCTGCACTTAGCCACGGCTCACTTAGTCTTCTGTTCCTTTTGAAATCCTTTTAAACCAATTTTTAAAAGCAGGCCAAGTTTATCCAATTACACTGAGCCAAACTTACATGGGATGTGGTACAGTCTGACCTTCAGTCCTGTGGAACAAGGTCTTTCAAGCTATTTAATGAGTTTCTCAAACAAATAGCAAAAGATGAAAAGAAAACATGAAGTGTCAATTTTAAATGTGTACTGTTGAGTCCTTGACATGAGGAATATAAGGTCAAGCAGTGTGCGTAAGTACTAGCTCACTGCTCATTCGAAGTGAAAGATGTAACAGGAATTTGACTGCTTTTATTTATATGAAGTGCAGGATCTTCATTCTATTATTCAACCAAAGCTCTAGTTTAGTCCCACAACTCTCACCTCAGGCTGTGGCCTTATGTCTCAAGCTTCAGGCCTGGTCAGTAGTTGGTTGGAGCCCTCAAGGAACTGATGGTGCTGGTTAATCAGTAGGTGGTGCTCATAGGTTCAGTCCTACTCCCTTTCAGTAGGTGGTTGGCTGGGATTTCGAGCCATACTATTTGCTCTATTCTTTTATTAGCTCAGCTCTTTCTTTCTCAAAGAAAGCCATATTAGCTCTTTAGTCCTGGCCAAATTCCAGCTTGGACTTTATATAAACAATAGTTAGTGTCTGTTAAGTTTTACAATACTGGAAAAAGACAGATAAATAATAAAAAAGTCTGTTAATTGAATACTAAAACCAGCTATTTTAATCAGATATAACTATCTTTGGGTATGTCTACAGTATGAAATATATCAAATTTATAGAAGTTGATTTTTTGGAAGAGATTTTATATAGTCAATCGTGTGTGTCCCCACTAAGCGGGTTAAGTCAGCGGCGTGCGTGCACAGTACCATGGCTAGCATCGACTCTCAGAGTGGTGCACTGTGGGTTGCTATCCCACAGTCCCTGCTGCACATTGGCATTCCATTTTTTTGAACAGAGTTCTGCCTACACAGTTTTTTCGCCCCATACTGTGATCAGATTCAGTACCTCATGTTCAGTCCATGCTGGAGCTCTTGTGCGACTGCAGGAAATGAAGTTCCCTGGACTTTTCCTGACTACCTGGCTAGTGCATCTGAGTTGAAGGTGTTGTCCAGAGCGGTCACAATGGAGCATTCTGGAATAGCTCTCGGAGGCCAATACCATCAAATTGTGTCACAGTACCTCAAAGCTAGAACAGTGATGTCAATTTTTGCGCTATTCTCCTTGCTGTGGTGGAGTACAGAAACCAGTTTTAAGAGCCCTTTAAGTTGACAAAACCGGGTTGGTTGTGTGGACAGATTTCATTTTAATTCGATATAACGTGGTGTGACAAAAAGCTCCAAGTTTGTACTTGTGGGTCCTGTGCGTCCTGGCAGATTTAGGGGCCTCAGAAACTCATCTAGGCCCCAGAGTGACCTCCCTTTCTCAGTATAATTGGCAAGAGTCACCGCCTACTGAGTAACCTTCATCCCAGGCCAGTATGGAAGATGGAAAAGCGGGGAGCCCGGGCACGCCCTCTACTCTGGGCTCCAGCCCAGGGACTCTAATAGTATCAGCTAAGATGGCTGACCTTTTATCCACAAAACACAATACAATTCCCTGGGCTACTTCCCCACAGCAGTCCCCGCTTCTTCAGACTCCACTTCATCCTTAGCTTAGGGCCTCCTTCCTTCAGTATGATATGTTGTCCACCACTCAGTCTCACCAACAGCACAACTTCCTTCCACAGCTCCTGACACCCACAGCCCCCCTGACTAACTGGGAGGTTTTTAACTGGTTTCAGCCAGTCCCTGATTGGCTTCAGGTGTCCCAATCAGGCTGGCTGTTTCTACTCCTTTCTAGAAGGTTCTTAATTGGCCCCAGGTGTCTTGATTGGCCTGGAGTAGCCTTTGTTTGGCTATCCAGGGAACAGGGACCTGCACATCCTGAGACTAATATACCTGCCTTCCAGCATTCTCTTATATCCTTTTGGTCTGACTCCATCACAGTGGCTAATTCCAATATAATTGTGTACTGTAGACCAGGACTAAGTTACTAGCTTATCCTCAGGCTGTGTGGTGATTGCATCTGTTTGTTCATTAGTTCTCTTTCATTATGATTGGAGATCTGACTTTTAATGCTGCTTTCAGATATTTTATCATCACTTAATAAGTATGAGGATAAAGTTTAGATTAAAACAGTGACTACAAAAGACTAGTCTTTAAGGAGAACCACTATATTGCCCTTCGACCAGAAGTATGAAGAGTGTTAAAGTCTAGCTAATTTTTCCTTAAATAGATATCCCAGTTTTCCCATTACTTATTATATGAAATATGTAAGGAATCCTGCAAATATGGAAACAATGCATATTTTCTAAGGCAATTGGAAAATATTTAAGGGGGACTATTTTGGTTGAAGAGGGGTTCATTATACTTTTAGCAGGAAAATGAGGATATATTATTAGATTCCCAGTCTAGTTTTATTTTCTTCAAACATGCTTCTATTACATATAGAGTACTTATTATACCAAGTCAATAGTTAGTCCAGGGAACTGGACATTGTCATGGACTTGCTGTGTGATGAGTAACTTAACTTCTTCATGCCTCCTTATCATTTTTAGCTATATTTGAATGCAAAGCATCTGGAGACACTAACAATATCTGGGCCTCATTCTGCTAGGAACTGTCAAACACACATGAGACAGTCCCTGTCCCAGAGACCTGTCTGCATCTTTAGAATGGATAACGTTCTGAGCTGGATGAAGCCTTCTTATGGGTTGTGTTGAAAACTTGTTAAAACTGATGTGTGAAAATTGGATGGTTGTAAGAAACACTGAAGAGGCCACACCTAAGACGGTCTAACTGTATCTGAGCAGAAACTAGCACCAAGCGTGCAGAGGGTTTGACTGGATGTTATGATCATGTATGTAAGGAAACTGAGAGGTAGTAGAAAAATTTAGCAGCTGCCTGTAAGCACAGTGTGAGCATGGGAAAAGCTAGAGAGAGAGAGCTTTGCATCTGTTGGCGAAAGAGATGTGGGGCAATAAACTAAGAAACTGCTGCTTTTGTTCTTGGTTCCTCCTGCATTTGGAGAAGCAGAACTTTGAACATGATATAAACAGCAGTGCATCAAAACAAATAGCAAACTCCATTTGGAACATCCCCAGGGACCCAAACTTTGTCTAGCTAGTAATTTGTTAGAGCACTTGGAGACTGTCAACTGGAAGCCACATGATAAATACAAATTACTATTATGCCTAATTTTGAAATAGGCTTCCAAAAGCTCAGGCAAACCAAATCCTCATGACTGAACACCTCCACACTTTGTGAAAGTTTAGATCCAAATTTGGTCTGGCCGTGCTCTTTGTTTGGCCAAGATCTCTAAGGTGGGCTGATCTGTATCTTCACATCTCCATACTTTCTTATCCCTTTCCAGAGAACAAAGATGTGTTCTTACCCTTAAACAATAAAAAGAAGGGAAAACTACGTATGTGTTTACAGAGCAGTCAGAGGTCGGGTTACTGCTGAGGTAGATACACCCATGCTAGCTTTAGTCAGTGTGGCTAAAAATAGATGCAAAACTGGGGCAGCGAGGATCCTGGTGCGGGCTAGCAATGTGAACACATACTCAGGGATCCAGATGGGCTCACATAGTCTGAGCCGCAGTGTCTACACTGCTATTTTTAGCCATGCTAGTTGGATTAAAGCTAGAGCAGGTAGGGCTATCTGAGCTGCAGTCACGCCTCTAACTAAAGTGTAGACATACCCAATGTGTTGTGTCTATATGGTTCTCAACTTGTTTCAGTCCATGGACCACTAGGCCAATCAAAAAATTTTCATGGACCACCTCCTTTTTTAAATTTATTTTTAAAAAGTCACCAGGGACCACTACTACAAGTTAATAATTAGCCATTACATTACATTAGCCATTACACCATCAGTGGTGCATGGACCATCAGTTGAGAACCACTATAAGCTTCATTTGTCATGCACTTGCAGTGGTGTTTTTTTAAAGAAGGTACCTTCAATGTGACATTGTATTGTATTTTTGTCTGAAACTTAGACAAACTGTCTAAAATATTTTACAAGTGTAGAATTTGATTAATGCTTGACACCTTGGGGAAGCGGGGTGGGAAGGGAAGGGAGGCAGGGAGAGAGAACCTTAGGCACAAACCTTTATCATGTTTTAACATCAAATTATTGAAACCTTCCTTTTTAAGAGAATCTAGAATTAACAGAGGCTGTAGAGTCTTAGAGGACTGATGGGAGAATCCCCCTGTAATATTAATAAGATCCTGTTACACAATTTGTATGTTCCCCTCATGATTCCAATGGGGATTATGATGGACAACTGAAATAAGATCACTCTATTTTCTGTGAAAGTTGGCCGCTAAACCACAGAGGTCCTACCACATTGATTTTTGTTGTTGTTGTTGCTGTTTGTCAAAAGCAGGCAATGTACAAAATTCAGACCACGTAAATTCAATTTGACATTTCAGGTAAATGTTTCATTTTATGAGCAGCAGTACAAATTCAAGCATGGCAGAGGGTAATTCACAAGCAAATGTAATGGCTAATTATTAACTGACAGTAGAGAATTCTATAGTACTTAAATATGTGTATATGTCTAGCTTGAATGACATTATTTTATGACATCCAAAAGTAACTAATAACAATTTGTGCTTGTATCCCTTTTCATCCAAGAATTCCAAAATATTTTAACTACATTACTTAAGTTTCACACTAGTCCAACAGACCATTATTATATCTGTTTAATAAACAGGCAAACTTCAGCACAGACAAGCTAAAAGACAACAAGACTCTGCATCACTAAAGCACTTATGAATGTGCTAAAGTTTAAGCACTTGCTTAAGTTCACTTCAGCATATACTTTATTAAACAGGGATGCTTTCCTGATTCTGGACCTAACCTAGTACTAGAGAACCCAGGTCCCAAGATCAAGGTTCCAATTCAACAAAGCAATTGCTTACTTTAAGCACATACTTAGGTCCAAATGACTTCAATTGACTTAGGCACCTGCTTAAAGTTAAGCTTGTGAATAAGTGTTTTGCTGAATCGGGCCCTACTCAGTAAATAGCTGAGGACCTCTCCCAATAGTGCATAATCTGGGCAGAACAGATGCTGCCACTGCTACTACCTTTTGCTGTATCAGTTCTGCTATCAATCTAGCACTTTTCACAAACATTAAAGACCCCTAATAATGGGCAAAATATCTGTTTGTAGCCTTTATACAGTAAATACTGCAGCAAATATGCCTCTGGGATTTCAGCCATGCAGACAAAAAAGTAAATATTACCTGAGGGTTGGTGGTAATATAATTCCTCAATCCATATTTACCCTGAAAAACCACATTTTAATTTTGTTGGTATGCCCTGAATGTTCTTTATTCCATTTTTTTGTGAAGGCTCTAAGTGTGTGCCAGCCAACGCAGTGGGGAAGATATTAATTTAGAAATATGCTATTGACTAGAGTCTGAATTTATTTACCTATCTTCCTGGGGTGCTGGTGTGTTGCTGCTGTTCTTATCCTTAAAAAAATACTGGAGATGTACACAAAATAAATAATTCATTGCCAAAAATATCACATTTCTGGGAAAGCTAAAATTAAAATTCCTAAATATGCATTTAATTTAAACATGATTAGACAACTGATTTTGCTTTAGCACAGTCATAATTAAAATAATATTGAGTGAGGTTTAGTCATAATGGGTAGGGGTGCGTTTCACATCCAGTTTTGCTAATTAACGGGGAGTGATAGTAAACATAGTAGGCAGGGTGCCCCATTTCAAGAGGCAATAATCAGGTTCCCAGGTGGACAGCTTGGAAGGCTGAAAGCAAAGTGGTTGATCGCAACGAGAGAATTGAATAATTCTGGAGGAAAATGAAGCACCTCTCCTGTTATGCTTGTTTAACTGTAAGTGATGCATCATCTGGTCTATTGGAAGCTGGTTCTGCACATTTCAGTGATACACACTCTCTCTCTGATCTTCCTTCCTTGCCTGGCATTAAATTCTGCTGTCTACTCCAGCAGTGGAGCCAATGAGACGACCTTCCTGACTAGGCAGGAGGGCAAGTACCAGAACCATCAGCTGATAGACACTAGGCACAATGAGTGTGTGTTCCGATTTTTCACACTTGTTGTCTGGTCACCCTACTAATGCTGCAGTGTAGACCAGGCCTTACTCAGCCAAAATCATTAGACTGGGAGTCAGAACCTTTGTGTTTTCTTCTATTCGCTTATAGTGTAGCCTTGCATGAGTCACTTAACCTTTCCATGCCTCAGTTTACTCATCTGTAATATGTATAGTTCCTGAAATGTGGGTTCTTTGTCTGTAACGCTTATTCCTGTGAGAAGTCTAAAATGGAGTCAGGGGAACATGAGTAAAGGTTAAAGGCTCAGGCAGCAAAATCATCGTTAATGTGTGCGCTTATTCTCCCCAGCCTTCTGCACATTTGCACTGGAGGTCTGTGAGGTATTCAGTCACTCTCACAAGGGCTCACACTTGCCTGGCTAGCCTGAGCTTCCATCCATGCCACTGCAGCCACACTGCTAATTTTAGTGCGTAAGCTTGAGCAGAGCTAGTGCTTCTCTGACCTCCGGGGTTGTGATGCTTACTCCCAGGAGCTGTGCAGACCAAGCCAGTTCCTTGCAGACTGCAGTTTGTTATCCTCTGAGTAGCCCTGAGTCGTGTTGCAGGTGCCTGACAAAGCTTTAGCCCTTCTAATTTCAACAAAGTCCTCACTCAGTTATGTATCTCCAAGGACGTAACTAGTGTGTGATAAATTGGCCATCAGCTGGAGGCTTGGTTACCCATGTCATGCAGAGTAACTTTCTTCAGGTCCATAATTTTGAGAAAGAGAAGTCATGGTAGGGACGAGGAGAAGAAATGTTTGGCAAACAATGATGAACACAAACAATGCATCCTCAATCCTGCCAAGATGTAAGCATCTGAATAATCCCATGAACTCAGAGAGCCTACTCATGTGATTAGAGTGAAGCATGTGCTTTGCTGGAACAGGGGCTGGGTGCTCAGCACCTTGCAGGATCAAGTCTCTACCCCTTCTGGGAGCTCTGCTCCAAATGGTTGAGGTGTGGCGGCAGAATGTTCTCCATGAAGGCTCCTCCACTGGAATTCACTCCTAGGCTGGGAGAAGATGGATACAGAGTATTGACCTTTAGGATACCCATTGATTTTCTTAGGACCAGATCCTGCCACCCTGATTTGCACTGAGCAGCACCTTCTTTCATAAATAGTCTCACTGAATTCACTGTGGGAGTATGGGTGGTAGACTCTGACCCTTGGGCGAAGACTGAAATGTAGGAGGGCTGGCTTCAACAGAGGTTGTGTATACTTTTCCTCTAGTAATTCACTGTGTGTGTGCTGTGAAATGGTTTTTGGATTGGTTACTTTTGCTGGTTTATATGTATGGATTTTTTAGAAGAAATGTTTGGCAGGGGCTTGATCTTGGAACAGGCTTTTTTAGATATTCAAAAGTCAAATGAAATAACATCAAAATGCAAGTTTATTCGGCTACAATTGAAGTGACCTTGGCCTCCCCACATTCACTAGTGAATGTTCACACTGATGCACTATTACTTTGGATACAAATTGGAAGTAGCCTCTTCAAATAAAAGCTTTTTTATTTTTTCCCGACTAAAATGTAACTCTTGGGGTGTGGAACACTAACACACAATATGCTGTAATGTTACATTGTGTAATAGTGTTCTGTGTTCTAGTACAAGTAAGGAATGCAATTGTTAAGTGGACAAACCAGCAGAGTTTCACCATGACATGGGTTTGATGGCATCTGAATTGATATCCGGGAAGCCAGCACATTTGTATTCCTTGTCACTGCTACCAGCGGTAAAAAGATCCTCAGGTCCCAACGCTCCAATTTATAAGAACTCCAGTATTTTGAAGGAAAAGTGTTCCTAAAACACATGTATATCTGGTGATCATGGAAATGAATGACTGATGACACTGACAGAACTGTTTGAAACCAGTGCATCAAAACACGTTGAACCTTCCGAGGTTGCTTGCTTGGGGCCTTTGTGTGCCCCTACTAGACAGAACAGAAGAGAACAAAACTGGGGCAAAGCTTGCTGTGAGGGTACCTAGGTGAGATTGATGTATAGGGTGTCCTCCCATCCCCCTCTACACTAACTGCCTTTATCCACCTCCCCATATTCTCTGGCCTTGACATGGGCGGTGGGTGAAACTTCCCCTGGGGGGAGGCAAGCTCCTTGTCCTGCCTCTTCTGCCTGCATTCCACCCCTGCTCTGCCCTAGTTTGACCATTGGCCTGCTAAACCCACAGTTATGTTTAATCTTTGAGGGGACCATTTAGGGATATGGGGCAAAAATCTGTTGGATGACTTAACTGGGGATTGGCCCTGCTTTGAGCAGTAGGTTGGACTAGATGGTCTCCTGAGGTCCTTTCCAACTCTGATATTCTATAATGGCCTGCAGTAAGACTCTACAGTAGAACTGCACAGTTACGAACGACCTGGGGAATGGAAGTTGTAACTCTGAAATGTTCATAAGCCTGAACAAAATGTTATGGGCCTTTTAAAAGTTTACAACAAAATATTGACTTAATACAGCTTTGAAACTTTACTATGCAGAAGAAAAATGTTGCTTTTAGCCATCCTAATTTAAATGAAACAAGCATAGAAATAGCTTCCTTACCTTGTCAATTCTTTTTTTAAAACTTTCCCTTTATTGTTTTTGTTTACATTGTACTGTATTTGCTTTATTTTTTTTGTCTCCACTTCTATCTGATTTGAGTAGTTCCGATTCCAAATGAAGTGAGGGGTTGACTGGTCAGTTTGTAACTCTGGTATTTGTAACTCTGAGGTTCTACGGTACATGGTGCCAGAAGAGGAAGGCAAAGCAGGCTGGAACACCAGTGAGAGGTAACCTTGCAATGATTGCTACAGATCCTAGGCAACTGCACATACCTCCTGCTCCAGCTCTGAGAACCAGGGGAAATGCTAAGTATGCCTTGAAAAAGTTCAGACAATGGTTTGAACTGTATACGAAAGCCATGGGGGCAAATAAATTGGAGAATGAGCAAAAGATTGCTCTGCTCTTAACAGGAGTAAGCATAGAAGCCCAACATATCCAATGCAATCTATACTGATTGTGATGGGTAGAGAGAGGAAAGCTTTGCAGAAATAATGAAAACATTTGAGGATTGTTGTGTCCCTAGGAAAAAATGTTACTTATGAGAGAGATTTTTCAGGATGAAACAGAGAATGAAGGGAGAACAATCGAGGAGTCTGTCACAGACTTAAAACCAAAACGTGTCTCCTGTGGATTTGGTGTATTAAAAGACTCTCTCATTAAAGACCAGATTGTCGTGGGGGGTAACAATAAAAAAATCTGTGAATGGTTACTAAGGGAGATGGATCCAGTACTAGAAAGAGCAATGTGTACATACTGAGCAGAAAAAACACAAATAAAAAGCCTGGAGAAAGGCACATAGCAGATGATTGTGAGTACTCTAACCAGCATGGGAAAAGCTCACCAAAATTAAATTGGCCAAGGACTGAAACATGGAAAGTAGGAAACCATACCAGGGATCTGGCAACCTGCATGGATATAGGAGTGTCCAACATTCAGGCAAATATGTAGAAACTGCATTAACCCAACCATGATGCTGAAATGTGCTGCAAAAGCAGGAAAGGACATGTAGAAAGGGATTTCTCAAATAGAGGAAAAGCTGCTGTTCTGCATAATAAGGGGGCTGAAAACTCAGAAGATTCTTATGTGATGTACAAGATAGACCATGGGGTGCATGTAAAAGTGGAAGAGTCAAAAGTATCTGTGAAAGAGTACAATGGGGGAACGATTCCCATTTTGGGGGACTACACAAAAGGAAAAAGATAAAACAAGTGTTTGTGGTGGTACAGAGAGGCAAGTGGCCAGTCTTGGGCCTACACACACTAAAATGCTGTCACCGAGTGGCACTGGCCTTTTAAGAAGGAGCAAGGTCAGTGCACCTCTGACTCACTCCAAGTGGGTTTAAAAGAGAGGATCTAAGCCCTAGAGAGGGAGACTGAATTGGAGTTGGAGACGGTCAGGAAGAGGGAAGGTGAGAGTTGCCAGGAAAGTCGTGTATTGGATCCTGGAGAAAGGGTGAAGGCAGGAGAGCAGGGGTTTGATGGCTGACTTCCCTGAGCCAGGGATGGAGAGCTGGAGGGTACTGAAGACTAGAGAGCAGCAGGGGTAGTTGCTTGTTGATGTCTACACTGGAGAGCCAAAGCTGAGGGCCAGGGAGGGCTCAAGGCAGGGAAGCAGCAGTGAGACTTTTATTCTGAAATATGCTGGAGGGCTGGACCCTGGGGAACAGTGAGGGATGCTCCCCTGGTCAGGATGATTTCCCAGTAGAGAGGCTGGTGATGGCGTGGGGTTTTTCTGCTGGGAATAGCAGGTTGCACTCCAGCTGGACAGGGTGGGGTCTCTGCCCTGGCAGAGGGACAGAAGACTGCCAACATAGAGTCTGGGTGCTACATGTTACATCAGTAGATGAGATGTCCTGGGCTTTTAAAGACTACTTGCAGTCGGGTAAAAAATGGACTATGTTTTGGGACTTGTGTTTTGGACAGTTTGCACACAGCTTTTGTAATAAATGAACCCCGAGGGTGGGTTGTATTCTTGAGGCAAGAGAGGATGCTGTGAAGTTCTTGGGTTACCCAAGAAGGGAAAGTGAGGCAGGTACACCAGGCATGCTGTGGCCTGCCTCAGAAAAGCACTCTAGTTGGGGCTGCTATATGGTAGAGTTATACCACATAGAACCAGCTAGAACGTATTAACTGCAACATATGAAGAGGTATCTGCAGGAAATGGCTGCCTCCCAGTAATGTACAAGCTACAGTTAAGAGAAAATGCAGAATCCTCCGGTACACGCTGCACCAAAAGTTGCACAAGCCTTAAAGGGGCTAAAAGAAAAACTGAAAAACATGGCAGCAAATGGTATTGTTCAGAGAAGAGAAGAACCAGCTGATTGGAACTGTAGAGAAGAAAGGAGGATGACTCTGCCTGCATATGGATTCTAAAGAGCTGAATGTACACACACAAAAGAGAATCCTTCCTCTTGTCCACAAGAAGTGAACTGTTCTCTGAGACGTCAGGAGCCAAATTTTTGTGCACTGGCTGGATCCAGGCACTGAAAGGCCCCCGAGCCTGCACTTTCAACACACCATTTGGGAGATGCTATTTCCCAAGACTGCCTTTTGGAATATGTTTGGTTCCAGAAGTATTTCACTGTATAATGAGCCAGATGCTAGGGTGTCTAGCAGGTGTGAAAGCATAGATGGGTGACATGATAGTTTGGGGCAGCATTGCCACCTCACATCAGGAATGACTGAGGAGAGTACTGGAAATTGCAAGAAGTAATAACAAGAAAATGAATAAAGCTAAATGTCCATTTCAAACGTACTTAGAAATAACACACTTGGCAGAGAAGCTGACCTCCAAGATAATTTTGCCCAGTGAATCAAAGATTCAAGCAATACTGATCATGCTGAGACCTGAAGATTAAAGAGGAATTCAAAGGCTGCTAGGCATATTGAATTATGTCAGCAAATCCATACCTAACTGTACAGCTCACACAACTCACCTAAGACGATGTCTCCACGAGGTCACTGAATGGGCGTGGACTCTAGAGCATGAACGAGAGTACAATGATTTAAAGCACATTCTGACATCAGCTCCATGCTGCAATTTTTTGTCTCACTGAAAAACGAAGTCCCCACAGATGCCCAAAAGGAGGACTGGGAGCAATACTGTTAGTGTCATGGAACTGCTTGGCTGCCAGTCTCATGCATCTAGGGCTATGAGAGATGCAGAGAAGTTGTTGTATGCCCAAATTAAAGAAGAAACATTAGGTCTGGCATATGGACGTACAAGATTTCATGGCTTTTTCTCTTGGCTCCTAGCTTCAAAGCAGAGACTGACGACAGATGACTGAATGCAATATGCAAAAAAGGACTTGAGGAAGCACCACTAAGTATAGAGTAGCTACTTTTGAGAAGTAAGATTTGATCCTGGAGTTCCCACCTGGATGCTACTTAATAATGGGAGACATTACTCTCAAAAGCATATGCTCTATCTGACAATACACAACTTGATAATCTGGAACAAACAGTAAACATACACGTTAACATGATAAAAATGTTATGTATCTCCAGGCTTAGGGGATGAATTGGAATCAGAAATAGGTAAAGATTAAATGCTACAAACTGATACAAGTGATAACTACAGGAAGGGAAAATCAACACTGCATATTCCAACTATAAAAATGAGCTTTTGTTGATCCTCAGGAGAGCTCCTGAAGGGGACACAGATTGTGGTTCTCACAATAAGGAAAATATTGGAACAAATACATCAAGGGCAGCTGAGAATGACCAAATAAAAAAAGAGAGAGAAGTTGTATTCTGGCCGCGGGCGAGTAATGAAATCAAAGAAATGGTGAGCAGTTACTGAACATGTCGGAAGTACAGGGATTCCCAGCAAAAAGAACCAGTGATATAGCACAAACTTGCCATTCCATGGGACAAAGTTGGAATTGACCTGTTCAGTCTGGTTAGATGTAATCACCTGGTTACAATGGGCTCTCTTACAAATATCTTTCTTGAAGATGCCACAGCAGCAACAGTTAAGCACATTAAATCTTAATTTGCAGGTCACAGAATTACAGAAACATTAATAATAGACAGTGGACCACAGTTCAGGATTATGGAATTATTGGACTTTACTAAAATGTACATCTATTCCCAGATATCCTCAAACCTAGGGGTTAACTGAATGTGGACTACATATAGTGAAGAACTTTCTCAAAAAAGCAATGATTGGAAGCAAAGATGCACAGTAAGCACTACTCAGAGCTAAACCGCTGCAGTGTGGAAAGTCACCTGCTGCACTCTTCTACAGCGGACGTATAAATACTCAATTACCAGTTATGGAGTCTGATCGTGGAGAAAGGACAATCGGACAAAATTGGACCAGAGGAAGGCACAAGACCTCTTCCACAGTTAATAAACAAAAACTTGTGGAGAAATGACACGGTGGACACTGGCCAGTCAAAACTACGGTGATCCAAGACCCCTCCCTCTTGCTCAGTGATAACGGATGAAGACAAAAATCTTACAAAGAAATTGTAAGCAATCTGCTCAAGATACCTGACAGCTTGGTTGTGATGAGTTAAGTGAGAGCAGACATAGAAGTTGAAAACAATTCAGAAACTGACCCTGTTATTGGCCATGAGATTGTGGAATCTATTACAGCCAAGGATTTGATTAAAGAGGGTTTGCGGTACAGCAGATGGGGAAGATTGTTGAAATGCCTTAAGACGATGGTTTTCAGCATGTGGTCTGCAGACCCCTTGAGGTCCCCAGACTATGTCTAAGATTTCCAAAGCGGGCCGCACCTCCATTCAGATTTTTTTTAGGGGTCCGCAAAGGAAAAAATGGTGAAAGCCACTGCCCTCAGACACTGATCAAGACATGCTAGGATTGTGTTTAAGCAACTAAACGCTAAGTCAGATGCTGTATTTGTAAATAGTTTAATAGTGTCTTAGTTCAGTCAGGAAATTTTAAAAGCAGGATGGTGTCCTCCAGAAAGTGCCGAGATGCTTCTTCATGCTTTCTGTACACTCTAGAGGCAGTCTTTTGGTTTCCTCGGACATTTCCTCTTGGGGCAAAAATAAAGAAGCCCAGGTGTAGGACAGGGCAGTTACACAGGCCGAAATACACAGAACAAGATGAACAGAACAAAACTTCTCAATAAAGAGTTTATCCTGACATTGCTTTGCTTGCCAGTAAGATATGACGATAGCTGCTTTTGTATATTGTATTATTGTATGTATTGTATATAGAGAGTATGTACATATAGAATATGCTCCTTCTACCCCACACAAACTAAAATCCATGAAAGAAGTGTTACTGTTTACTGCTGAGCACTGATTTCCCCTCTCCAGTGGTGGACTCACAGACAGCAGGCACTGGGCAGGTGCCAAGGGACCTCCTTGCTCCTCTGTGTCAGTTGCCAGTATTGTAGGTAGCGGTGCTTGGGGCGAGGGGGAGACACAGTCTCTGCAAAGCTGCTGCTTCTCCTTGGGTAAGGTGGTGGCAACAGGCAACAAATTCAAATGAGAGT
Organism: Dermatemys mawii; assembly: GCA_007922305.1. Taxonomy (NCBI): domain Eukaryota; kingdom Metazoa; phylum Chordata; order Testudines; family Dermatemydidae; genus Dermatemys; species Dermatemys mawii. The sequence continues at coordinate 13,200,259 of ML677381.1, read as the reverse complement.
GAAATAATATTTTTTAGGACTGTTGATCCAGATGACCACTGCAGGCATGAATTGATTCAGCTTCAGAGGCACAAGTCTGCTGTGTCACAGATGGAATTTATCCATGCTGATGCGGGAATAGCATTTATTTTCCTCTAGAATGTAGTTTAAAGTGCATTGATTGGTTTTGATGGTGCCCAAGATTTCTTGGATTTAAAAACTGGTAGCTGCATATGAGAAGGAAGATAAACTGTATTGCTGGTGAAATTATCAGAAATAGCGTGTGGTTGTTAATATTCTACTTACTGTAATACAGAACACACTCCATGCTCAAGTGTATATTGTGCACTTTAAATGGGAGACTACAGAAAAGAGAACAAAAACAATAACCATTTCCTTTGAATTGTTCAGAGAATTATATTCATGTGGCCATTATTGTCTCATTATAAATGGATATGGTGTAAATAAAGACAGCAGTTTTGCTGGATTCCATTTTGGGGGCAGGGACAGCAGGAGGACAAAAGCCCAGCTTGAGGTTGACAATCAAAGAATAGTAAGGGGACAATTTTCCTCACTGGTGAAACTTACCATGGAGCAGACAGCCAGGAGAAGGCATTCCATACCTCTTAAATTGCTAGGAGCAAGGTGGGTGCTGGTGAAGGGGGTGTAAAGCTGGTGGTGCATTGGACTTGTGCACCAAGGAGTGAGTCTCTACATTGGCTGGTGTGGAGAGAGGCAGTGAGGCCTGTGCAGGGATAGACCATGTGTTTAGATTCCCTGGTCCTACCATAGCATGACTGGTGTTTGGGGAGGATCTTGGACTACCACTGTGGGGCCTGTGCTGCAGCCTTGCACCCTGACACCAATGGGAATAGTTGTGGTAGATTATTCTGGTTTCAGGCCTGGAGAGTGAATTTCACCCTATATGAATTAAGAGCAAAAGTCTTGCTCCAGCTCTCATGAAGCCTGTGAAAAAGGGCAAGCAGCAAAAGAGATCTAGGAGGACAATATTTTCAGACCTAATGAAAAGGTGAATAATGTACAGCTTCAGTGTGGTCAGGTGGTCTTGAGCACAAGACAGGGAGCTCGGTACTCCTGAGTTGTAATCCTGGCACTGCTTTGCTTTGTGGATTTGGCCATGTTATGTACGTAGCATTTTTCAAAAAGGGATTCCCACCTTCAGATACTTTGATTCAACTCTCAAAAGTGATGAGTACCCACAGAAGCTAAAGGCAGTTACGGATGTTCAGTGCCTCTGAAAACCAAGTCCCCTGCACCTGGAAGTTGTGTGCCCAAAATGAAAGGCAGCTTTTGAAAATGCTTAGCTTACCTGCTCTGTGATCCCCATTGAATTCAATGGGACCAAGAGGTGATGGCTGTATCTCAGTACAGGGATAATATTATACTTGGTATGCATGCAGGACCTTGCTGGTCATCCAGTTTACATAGAATTTGGAGAGATTTCCTGTACATGTAATAATAGTGCAAACTTTTAAATTGTAACTCGTGGAATTGCAAGAATGATACGATTACTTAATGATTGTATAGTACTATGGAAGTGCTAAGTATTATTATGGTGGGAGTTTGTGAAGATTTCTCTTACTGCATAAGAAATACAGAGGAGGAATTTGTAAAAATTCTCCTTTTCTGAACATTTTCCAAAATAGAATATGGAATAAAGGAAAATATATAAAGCATTAGTTGCATGCATGATAAAACAAAACAGATTTCTTTTTTACAGCAGGAGGTATTGACAATTACTCTAGAGATCATCAGTAAAATTATTACAAATTTATAAAAGGTGGTGCAAAGGCAGATAATTTATCTGAGAATGTTCCCATACTCTAAAGTCTCAAAATGCAATACAATCGTAAACAAACAAAAAAAGGCTCTCGCAGGAAAAATAGTGTCACTAGAACCAAGTTTTGATTGATTTTTTTTTTTGCAGTGGAAAATGAATCCAGACGATCCCAAAGTCTTCATGTTTTAATTTCTCTTAAATAAAACTGTTTTCTTTGCAATAAAATTCTAAGGCCTAGACTGTGAGAGATTGAAAATCAGAGAAACTGTCTCAAGTGCTTTGCACGAAACAGTAACACAAATTACAAATAAAACCAATTTTGAAAAATATCCTTTGCCAGTTATCTTTATGAATAAAAACATAAGGCCAGATCTTAGCTGGTGTAAATCAGCATGCCAGTATGGTCTTCAGCTCAGACTGGCTGAGGATCTGGCCTATAATATCAAGGTGTCTTTCACAAACTTTAAACAACCCATCATTGGCCTTGAATATATCATTATGTAGCCTTTTTCCCCAGGTACAATATACCTTGCTCTTGAGAGAAAAAAATCAGTGTGGATTAATGTTTCCAGCCTTCACTGTGCTTCATAGTGGCTGTCACTAAAAGTAACAAGGCAACAAGGACCAGGGATTGAGGGAATGACAGATTAAGCTTCTTAGGTCTGTTAAGGATTTAGTAAATTGACTGATTCTACATGAAGATCCAGTTTTTCTCTTCCTCTTTCTTTCAGAAAACGACCATCAGCCCAGATTTTTTTCAACGTACTAAAATTATCTTAATATGTGTTTTTTTTAAAACTTCTAATATTCTCCTTCCTCCACTACCCATCCTGCCCCCAATAAATGCATTAAATACTCATGAAAGTGAGCAATTTAAAACATGGACCTGATCATCCACTACTTTGCACTCCCATAAAGTCAGTACTCTCATTCTGATGTGGTACCATTTTACACACTCTCAGCACAGGGATAAATGATGACGCAGGGTGCAAGGGTGGTGGAGAAATAGCCCCACTAGCCTGAGCCAGGCATATAGGACCAGATTCTGATCTCGAGTTGTACCAGAGTAAATGTGAAAGTCTCTTGACTTCACAAGTGTAACTGAGACCAGAATCCGACCCACTGTGAATATTTCAGCACAAGTGGTGTTGGTGAACCTCAGCCTGGACCAGCAATGCCATCACCAACTCACTCTTCCTCCAATTTAAATCAAGAGTGTTTGAGGGTTTTACAATGGTCATGGATGGGGCCTTGGAAGAAAATCCTTAACTTGTCTTAGCCCTGGTCTACACTAGCGAGGAAGGTCGACCTAAGATATGCAAATTCAGCTACGCTATTCGCATAGCTGAAGTCGATGCATCTTAGGTCGACTTACCTGCCATCCAGCGGGCTCCCCCGTCGAGTCGGCCTTGTACCTTTTGGCGAGCTGGAGTTCCAGCGTTGACTTTGGAGATAGATTTATCATGTCTTGACGAGACGCAATAAATTGATCCCCAATAGATCGATCTCTACCCCCCGATCCAGCCCGTAGTGTAGACATGGCCTTAGATGAAAGGCTAGATACCTATCTGATTGCTGTAATATACTGTATAGTGCACCAGGAGCCAGATGCATCAGATAGGAAAGCATATTATGACCTGGTCCTCGATGAATTTTTTAAGAAATGTGGCGCTGTAGCACTGTCTTCCAAGAAAACTGCAAGTTTGGGTTGGCGAAGGATTAATTCCTTAATGAAGGGCTGAGTTTCCCATCTGCTGCTGGTGGGAGTGGGTCAGAAAATGCTGAATCACTAAACTACAGGTTTCAGGGATTTGCCAGTAGAACGGGGCAAACTGGCAATCGCTGATTATCTTCAGCTAGCAATTGGTTAGTAGCTTCCTCTCATCCTTCCCTTCCCCTCCCCCAGTCTGCAACATACTTTTAACAGATGCTTCAATCTAAGCACAATAAAGCACAGACATACGTGAGTGCTGGATCAAGGTCCAAGAGTTTTGAGGCCCATGAAAAGAGAGACTGAGACTTGAGCCTCGGAGTTTGCCTTTCTGTTCAGAAATATGAGTAGCTGGTGCTCTTCAGGAATGCTATTGTATGCTGAGAAAACCCAGTTATGTCTCTCTTGTTGTTTATTCAACCTACATTATCCTCATGAACAGAGTTCTCAAGAGTTGATGAACAAAAACTGGTGTTCAAACAAACCAAAACTTGCCCTTGCTTTTTGTCCTTTTTGTAGATTTCTGTCAGGGTTAAAATGTAAATGATTTTTCACCAAGGAAACTAATGCATGTAGTCTGATAAAATCAACCCAATTTCATATATGGTACATCTGACACTTTTTTTAATTGGGCTGTTTCATGGACCCTAATCTCACCATTCCCTCTCCCTTCCCTGTAAACAATGAGATTTAGCATAAGAAAGGAAAATGGACTCTCTGTCCAAGTGAACAAACTTGGCTGAGTACCCTTTAAAAGCACTTTGGTTTTCTACATCTCACTTTTCTGGCATTAGAAAGCCTGACCTAGTTACAGGGGAGGTGTCCTGCTCTTAATTGTGTTTCTAGAAATATAAATGGGCCTGGTACCTTATAGCCAAAGACAGAGCTGACCCCGGGGAGCTTATAATTAATGGGACTATGTGCATGAGTAAGGATTACTCCTATGAGTAAAGGGTGTAGGAACAAGGTTTTAGATGAGAAGACACACACTAATTTGGAGGCAAAAAGAAGATGGGGAGATAGGATCAGGCATAGTTTGTGTGTAATGAATGTGCCAGGTGTGTGCTATGGATAATTTTGGTGAAGGTAAGAAGGCCTTCCCAACAGTATGCAGTTCGAGTTCCATCAGAGATCATAGATGAAATCCTGTCTCCATTGAAGTCCAAGGCAAAACTCCCCATTGACTTCATTGGAGCAAGGGTTTCACCCCGTATGCCTGAGGATCTCAACTTTGAATTTTTGAAAGCTGTCTTCTGATGTTCCAGATGTCACATTGTTTATTGCTTTCACTTCTGAATCTTGCAACACTTCTGCTTGTATATTTGTGTGCCCTGACCCTTCAGTGTCTACATATACACACATTTCTCCTGTAATATTCTACATGTGTGTAAGGCTTTGCAGCATCAAAACTTTAGCTTTAGCAACTGAAAATTCAAGGAAGTGTGATTCATACAGTTTTCCTAATAGATTTACTTATATATTGTTAGACTGGAAGGTGTTAATGACTTCCATTGAGCATGTCTTTCATCTATAGATCAATCACAGATATGGTTAAAGTCTATTGGGGTACTAACCAAATTTCATTCAGGTTTAAATGGAAGGTGTATTTAAATGCCTCTTTGTATCATGTTAGCTAAAGCAATAGGAAGCTACTGAACTGCAGAGCAAAGCTTCTTAGAAGCTAAGTCACACTGGGCCAACCACTCTTGAACTGGACCTTTGGGCTGCCTCCCCTCATTTCCCAGCTCTGTTATCTGGACAGTTCTAGCTGTTTTTGGTACCTATAAGCCTTTTCTGCTTGGGAGCATGTGACACTATAAGTTTGCAGTGACCCAACATCTTTTTTTTAAAAAAAGTATTTATTCATTCTCCCAAAGGTAAAAGTACACAGAACAGAGGGCCAACATAATAAAAAAATCCTATATGTATATTTCCTATACCTCATTCTTTCCTTGCAAGCATTTGACACTGCCTGGCCAGCCGCCTCTCCTTTCTGACTGCCTTTAAGGTTTAGGATCCCTTTTCACCTTAGGGCTAACCTTGGGAGGAGTAAATTGTGCTTAGCCTGGATGGAGCTAGGTAGGGGATATTTCCATTAAGGCATCACCCTACTGTTTCCTCAAGGGCTTCTTTTTTATTTAGCCTTCTCGCTTTATTCCTTTGATTTAACTCTATGCATTCAGGAATGAGAATATCTCTCACAACCTAAGGAGCATATCATATTTATAAAAATACTTAACTCCCTCATTCTCCACAGATGTACTATAGTATTTTAGTCTTTTTGGATCAAAAATAGATACAAAGGATTCTGGGACAGGGGCCAGAAGGAAACAAACCGGGGTAGTTTGGGGGTCACAGATGGAAAAAGTTGAACATTCCTGTTCTTTGGGAACCTTCTGGCAGGGAACATAATTCGTCTGTGATGTGGGCTTAGAAAGTGCTGTCATGCTCTTTGTTTCATAAGAGATGCTGTAGGGTGTGAGTCAGTTGGGATAATTGCGTGAGAACAATATTCTGTTTCAGGCAGCAACACATCATTGCCCACCAAATAGGTTTACTCTTTATTTTAAATTTTAGTCTTGTTTATCTGTAGATTTGAGAACATCTTGTTCACTATGATGTAATCACAGATGTGTCCTGGTACAAAAACTCAAAGTCAAGTGGGAAGAGTTGGCATATATATCTGTTGAGCCACATAATTTCTGTACTGTCATCATTGCTGCAAACTTTTACCAGTTGTGAATATTAAGACATTCCATCAAAATAACATCTGGGAAAAATACTGTCTAAATCAAGCTGCAGACTTTTCACTTGGTACCAACTTTTCTATCCAATCTGCTCTTCCCACTAGGATGCATTAGTCACCGAACCACCTATAACTATTATGGTATAATTATATATAGAACATGACACATCTTTCCATCTGATGGTGATATGCTCTAACTAGTGATGTATAAGCAGCAAATAGCCAGGATAAAGAAACCCATATCTGTAATGCTAGGTTCAAACTCTTACAAGAATAGGTGGTTGTATTATCATAGTAAGGAATCACAGAAAGGGCTACTTTCATTTAGCCCCAACAAGAAAGTTTGCTTGAAATAAGGAAACTACTATCATCCTTAAAGGTGCTCTTCCCCTATTTTGCTGTAGCAGGTTGTAGACAGAAGCTCTGCTTTGCTGGGTGCGTGGAAGTAAGCTGCTACTGGTCCTCCTTGCCATCTCCACAGGTGCGGAGAGAAAAACGAACAGTCACGACTCTCTTCCTCATTGAACAAGTCCATGAGTGTACTGTCCATTAATTACATTAAACTCATGTGACCATCAGGGGCTCTACCAGGTGAGACAGGAGAGGATTTTGAACCAAATCATTCCAGAATTCAAACAGGAGTTTGCAAGAATAGCAGAAGCTATGGATGGGGGATGGGGGTGGGAGGGAGCTAGGAAATATATATTATAGATATAGATATATATATATAATATATTATATATACATTATACACACACACATATAATATATGGTTTGATTTCTTGGGAGGGAAAAAATCTACATATTGATTTCCAAACTTCATGTTCAATCTGTGTTTCTGGCTGCCTACTATTTTGCATCCCAGCTCACTCCCCAGCCTCCTCTTCTGTGCCCACTCTGTACACGACTATTCAAGCCTCTGGCCTTGATGGTGTAAGCAATACAGGGAGATCTGATAGCCGTGTGCAACTTCCTTATGTAAGCCTTTGCCCACACAAACAGCTTGCAGAATCAGGGCTATATTGAGCATGTAGCCTTGGAGGGCGTTAGCTCATTCAGTGAGGTTTGACAACAACATGCCGTACGCTGTGTTTTGTTTGACTCCTCTCCTCCCTCTCCCCAACTTCTTGTAAAGAACATAGTCCCTGACCTACATCACTCACAATCTAAAATCTGATCCTCATCACTGAAGTTGATGGGTGATGGTGAAGGGAAAATCAATCAGAGAAACATATTGGGGGGGTGTGGCTCAAAGAAACAAGGGCTGTAAGCACTGAGCAGATAGTAAAGGAATTTTCATTAGTAATTGGCAAGAATGTTTGCATTCTACTCAAGGAAGAAAAGCCTAAAAAGCAGCCTGTGTGTGCTATTTCTTTGTCATCTACCATAGAGGTGCTATTTTGGGTCATTATTCTTCTCATACATATAAAATCTGATACAACTCCTGAATTGGAGAAAGTATTGGTAAGATTTGATTTCAGTGCCCCAGAGAGAGGGAGACACTAAAGCATAAGGGCAAACATTTCATCTGGCAGTTTAATCTTTATTTAGCAACTGCTTAGGTAGTAGGGTGAAAAATCGGGACAGGGAGTGGGGGGTAATAGGAGCCCATATGAAAAAACCCCTCAAATATCGGGACTGTCCCTATAAAATTGAGACATCTGGTCACCCTATTAGGTAATGGCAGAGCTGTATTGCAGGGATCTATAGACCAGGGTTTTTCATAGAATGCTAGAAATGTGGAACTGGAAGGGACCGTGAGAGGCCAGATTCAAGTCTAGCCCCCACCCTGTTCTGAGGCAGGGCCAAATATACACAGACCATTCTTGACAGCAGTTTGTCTAACCTGTTCTTAAAATCTTCCAAGGATGGGGATTTCACAATCCTCGTTAGCAACCTTTGTCAGTACTTACCTTCCTTTAAATTGGAAAGCTTTTCCTAATGTCGAACCAAAATCTCCCTTGTTGCAGATTCAGTTGATTATTGCTTGTTCTGTCCTCCAGGACATGGAGAACAATTGATCACAGACCTCTTTGTGGTGGTCCAAAGGCTGTTATCAGGTCTCCCCTTTCTTCTTTTCTCAAGACTAAACATACCCAGATTTTAAAAAAATCTTTCCTCATAGGTCAGGTTCTCTAAGCCTTTTATCACTTTTGTGGCTTGCCTCTGGATTCTCTCCAATTTCTTGGTATATTTTTTTAAGTGTGGCACCCAAAACTGGACAGGGTACTCTCCAGAAGCCTGTAGAGCAGGACAATTACCTCTCGTGTCTTATATACAGCGCTCCAGAATTGTATTACTCTTTTTCTCAACTGCATCACATTGTTGGTTCATATTGAATGTGTGATCTGCTATAGCCCCCAGATGGTTTTCTGCAACACTACTACCTAGCCAGTTAGTCCTCATTTTGTATTGGGCATTTGGAGTTTTTCTTTAAGTGTTGTGCTTGTCTCTGTTGAAGTTCATCTTGTCAATTTCAGACCAATTCTCTGACTTTCACATGGATGTGGATCAAATCCTACTCTTGGTTACATGGATCCCTCCCGTCTGACAGAGCAGTTTTAATAGGAGCTTGAAAGGTAGAATTTCTAAGCATAAATCCTGGCTTTGCCCTCTGACAAATCACCTAACCTCTCTACAATTATCTATCTTAGATATTAAATACCAGGGTACTGAGGGAGGGCAGTGCTAATATCCCCATTTAACAGAGGGAAATGAGGCACAGAGAAGCTGAGGAACTCACCAGAGGTCATACATGAAGTTTGTAGCAGAACAGGGATTGAAACCCTGTCTCTCAAAGCTTAGGTCTGTGCCCTAACCACTAGCCCATTCAGCCTCTATTCCCTTCTTTCTAAAAGAGGGCTGATACTATTTAGCTAGCTTTGTAAAGCTCTTGGGCCAATGGTCATTAGTGGCTGAAATACCTTTAAGCATCTGGGTCCTGGAGCTCTTCCTATGAAAAGTGCTGTAATGTACAACTGCAGAGAATGTTTATTATAGCCCCTAGCACAGTTTGGCCCCGTTAGGGTTTCAGCTCATTGGCACAAGGGGAGGGATTAAGGAGGAATTACTGATGGAGATCTATGTCCTCCTGTGTCACTTCTGTGCAAGTCTCTAGACTTTGGTGGGATTTCATAGGTGCCAAATTGTGAACCAAACGTGGTTCACAATGTTTTACTTTGTGTCCAAGACAAATCCCCTATGATATACTAATACAAATCTATATTCCTTGCTCTAACCACCAAACCTCACTCCCTCATTTGGAGGGAGGAAAAAAAAGATTGCTGTTAAGATCAAATATATGTTTTGACTTGCTAATTTTGGTCATGTCCCTTTAAGGTGCAAGCACCTATAAGGTGTGATCCTATAGGTGCTTGCACTCATGAGGAGTCCTATTAAATGAGTAATCAGGGCCTATTTAAGGTCTAGATTGTGCAATGAAGTGGAACCTCTTTACAGGGGATATTTGGATCTTGCATCTGGGCACACAGGAGTTGGCGGGGCTACTCACCAGCTTACTTCCTCCTTGGAGTAGCTAGAGGTGATGGAATCAGGTGAGCACATGAGACTCTCCACCTTCATTTGGAGTGTGAAGGAGAAGTTAATCCCTCACAGTAACAAAGAAAAGCTGGAAAACCTGACCCTAATGGTTCAAAAACCAGAAGGCAAATAAAAAGGTCATCAAACTTATTTAAAACATCCTGTGATATTTTTAAGCCAATGTCCTGATTTCTGTGGGGGGCCTGACTTGTGGTGTTTTGAATGCTTGAGGTTGGTAAAGAGTCTATTTCCCAACCCACAGCAGGCAGTAACTACTGGTGCAGGACTGCTGTGAACTACTTTCTCCAAATTCTTGAAGCAAGAGGAAAGCAGAGGAGGAATTGTGACTCAGAAGTATGTGTGTGAGTCACAATGCCTCCTGTGGTGGTGTGGCTTACATGCCATCCCTTGCTTAGGGCAGTGCCTAAAGTCACAATCTATCCCAAAGGAATAGCTGAGCGTTTGCAAGGGATACAGTGTCTCTCTCACCCCTTCAGAAACAACACTATACTTAGGTCAGGAAAAGAATTCACCACAGCCTAGCATTAAAATATACAGGCAAGTTACAAATGACATGGAAGCCTCTCTTCCCTTCATAGGTGTCTTCCTCAGTAACACTTATTTAAAAGAACTCTAACCCTGGGTTGCGTTAGAACTCTGTGAATCTATTCGGGAATGATCATCACAGTGATGTTGCCTAAACAAGCAGAAAAAGCTTGTAGAGCAAAGAGCACTTTGGTTTCATGGCGTACTTTAGTCTTTCTTTAAAGCATTTGTCAGTCATGGTTTCAGACCTGAAATTCTAACGAGTAAGTGGCGTTACTATTGTTTATTGCTTGGATGTCAAATCATTTTATTTATTTATTTGGAATTCAGCCCAGAAGTGGATTACTGCTTTTCCATGTCCAGTCTTAAAATATTTGATTTAAGCTTTCAGAATGCAAAATAATCTAGATGTATTTGTAAACGGAGAGGACAGGCAGGTTTCTATTTTTATGACCATCAAGCTAGCGGGCTACAAACAACGATGACAATGGGACCAAATATTTGTATTTACAAAAAAGAAATGGCAACATCCAAAGTCTTTAATTTTAGAGGTGCTGAGGTGGGGAAGAAAGCTGTAATCAGCTTGTCATCTTTGTCTACCTCCATGGGATATTTACTTAAAATCTACAAGCTGCTAAATCAGGCAATCCAGGGCATGGAATGATCCTTGCTATAGGAGAACCTGGTCAGTCAACTCTGTCACCTTCGGTTTAGCAGTGGAGCTGAACATATGTCAAGTAAACAAGAGACTGGTTGGTTTCACTGCTGCTATAGACTAGTGGGCAGCAGCAAAACTGACAGAAACATGTCATTTCAGTCCGTAGCTGCCAGGGCTTCCATGTCTGGCTCCATGGCAGCCGATGGGCAGGCTGGAAGCCTGAAAGCGCTGGGAGTGTCGGCTTCCCGACTCCCAGGCCAGTTGGCTCCCATGGATAGTGCAGGCAGTTAGTTGGCTCAGGAGTCTGGAAGCTTTATGGTCCTTTCCTTGCAGGCAGTTTGCCAATGTGGGAGACACATAGTGAGGGCTGGCTTCAGCAGTGTTACTGGGCATGCTCAGTACAAGCCAAGCAGAAAATCTAGGTCGGCACAGGACCTTGCATGCCTCGGGGGAGGGTGGGAGGTGCTGCACTGGAACTCTAGACCCAGGAAGCCCCTGTTCCCTAGGAGCCTGCCAGGTAGGCTGTGGAGGATCCGAGGAGTTGAGTTGACAGGAAACTGAGCAGGGATCCATCAGAAGTTAGTCAGAATTGAACTGATTCTGCAGAATGTTTTGATTTTGACAAATTGGCAAATTCCAATAGAAAAACAGCTTTGCCAGAACTTTTTTTGACCAGTTCTACTCACAGCATCACCCTGCTGTGGAGTTGGTTGCAATTCTACACCTTTATTGTAGTTGCTAGAGGCCCTGACCAGATCAGGGCCTCATAGTACTACATACTGAACAGAAGTATACTATAGTAAGACCATCCCTGCTCCAAATTACTTGTGAACTTAGTATAAGGCAGGACATTTGAGGTGGATCAGAGAATTAAATATAGGGAGGGACAGCAGGGGAATAGTAACAAGAGCATATTTTTTGCACGGATGCCTGTTAATGTGTCTAGAAAAAACTGGGTGCTTGTATATTCCAAAATCAGAGAGGTAGCCATGTTAGTCTGGAATTGCAGAAGTGGCAAAGAGTCCTGTGGCACCTTAAAGACTAACTAATTCGTCTTTAAGGTACACAGGACTCTTTGTCACTTCTGCATATTCCAAAATGAGCTTGTAGTTTCTCTTTGGATATCAGAAGAAAGGGGAGTTGAGAATGGGAGCAATCATGTCTTATGGGTAATTTAATTACATTACCTTTTACAGTGTGTATATCCCTGTAATAGCACACACCAATCCTTCATTAGTTTTCATGAAGTTTACACGTCAAGTACATTCTCATCTTAACACTAACGCATGCTTTTGATCTAGGGTTAATTAGTTACATGGCTATACATAATGTAACATGATGGCAATCAACTGGTTATAGATAAGTGAAGACAATATCCTTAACACTTCCTTTGAACAAATGAATTGGTCTGATTTCACTACACCTGATTTCGCTACAGTACCTTTTGATGCTCATTTGATTTCTATTAGCATATGATTATTATGCAGTCCTATCCTGAGCTGGCACCAGGGCAAACTGTCACAGCCTCTGCTATGACTTGCCATGGCCACCTCTAGGAGTGAGAGAGAAGTTGCATCTCCAAGCCCATGCTAGTTCTAAACTGCTTTCCTGTGGCTGCCAGCAATGGGTTTTGTGACATGGGCATTGATCCTCCAGGAGATTTGGATGATGAATACATTTGGTCACTGGATTCACCGGAACTGGATTCAGACATACAACTCTCTGAGAGATGGGAGGTGTGTGGGGGAAGCTACATATCAAATTTGACTCCCTGAGCCCAAAATGGGTATTACTTTATGGTTCATGGAGATTCCTTAAGTCCTCCTGTTGGGTCTTGTGCATCAGTGAAGTTCCTGGTTTTCAGAGATGGTGAGTATTAGCATCTTCAGTTGGCTTCAGCTGGAGCTGTGGGTGCTCAGAACCCCTGAAAACCAGACATTAAGCATCTCTGTTCTGGGATGTTCGACTAACTTTGTGACTAAGGGTATGTCTGCACTGCAATTAAAAACATGCAGCTGGCCCATGCCAGCTGACTTGGTCTCATGGGGTTTAGGCTGAAGGGCTGGCTGTTTAACTGTAGTGTAGATGTTCGGGTTTGGACTCTGGGACCCTCCCACCTCACAGGGTCCTAAAGCCCAGATCCCAGCCTGAACATCTGTACGACAATTAAACAGTCCTTTAGCCAGAGCCCCGTGAGACCAAGTCAGCTGGCAGCCACGGGTGTTTAACTGCAGTGTAGATATACCCTAATCTAAATCCCATTGCCGTCAAAGGGAACCTTTTCACTGATCGGTGGGAGCTGGAACAGATCCTGCATGCACTTACCTCTCTGAATGATGGCCAGTTTAATCTCAGAGCAGCAATGTTGCTTAGCTCTGCAGTACAGTTTACAACGTCTGCTAGGTCGTGTTTAACAATTAGTAATTTATTTAGCAGTTGATTTGCTGGAGCCTAACTGTACATAAATAACAATGCTGTCCCACATTGGTAATTAGTGTGGCTAAAATTAGCACATTAAATACACACTTTGATATTAACTGCCTTTTTCCTAGACATGGTCAATTACATCTTCAAAATGAAAGTGCCTTGCTGATTAACTGCCCAAAACAAAGTCATTTTGAGGTCAAAGTCTGGTCTAATTTGACGTCCAAATAGATCAAAGATTGCTCTTGTGTCAAATCAGCTTTTATAGGCAGAGTATTTTGTTAGACTTTTGGCTATATCTGAATTAAATTTTGTTCTTTTTGCTGGACATGGGAAGTAGTGAGATCGCTTGGCCGAATGATCCTTGTCTGGGGGACACCCGTCGTTATCAACAGGAAACACAATTCCTTAATTGCTATGTTCAAAAGACTACTAAACTGGGGCTACCTTATCAGATACAGAATTAGTTCTCTTCATTTGTTCTACACGTCCCAGTTTACAGTACTGATGCATTTTTAGTTCTAAAAAAATACGGAGCCAGAGTCATGATTCTGATTCATGCTTCAGTTTATACAGGATGCAGCTTTGATTTGGTTTCACAATGGAACTTGCTCTATATATTACATTCACCAGCATGGGCCACAGAAAAATCTTTTCTTCAAGCAATAGGTCAGATGTATATCAATATCACTGTCATTTGGGAGTGTAAAAATCCACACCCCTGAGTGATGTAGTTATATTGACCTAACCCCCCCCCCCATGTAGACAGTGCTATGTCAAGCACTCTCATAAATCTGGAATAAATCCAATGAGTGTAGTGGTGTTACACTGGAGCAAATCCAGATTAATTGGCAACATAATTTGATCCAATATATCATTATCCTCTTTGCCTATGGAAACATGTATGATATGCAGTGATTAAATAAGAGTCTGGTGTTCTCATATATCAAATACATATCAGTCACTTATTTACCTCTGCACCATGCTGGGATCTTAATGGAAACTGATTCCAACAGCTTCCAATGAATTTTGTTCCCTTTACCAATGCAAACTGACTGGGGGGTGCTGGTGGATTGAGCCACAATTTATTTCAGGCACTCTTTGATTTTCTGTTTTCAGATATAGGCAGTTACAACTTGAGCAACCCTTCCTGTTGGTTATTGTGAGAGCTAAGATATAAAATACCAACTTAAATATTTATGCAGGTGGCATATCTTTGCAAGTGCTGCTTGGTGGTGAGGAAATAGTGTTTAAAGAGAAATATGTTGTGGTTCAGAAGGAACCAATACATGAAAGCTGTCCATGTTATGAACAAAATCTGTGGTTACATGAAGTGGTAAAATGACTCATGCTCAAAGTCTGTGCTTTGGAAGGAAGCACATGTGCTAGCTAATGATTCTTTAGTAGTGGCAAAGAATTTCATTAGAACATAGGTGCATTAATGAGCATTTCTGGTAATTTAAACAAAGCAGTGAGGGATTCAGGCAGTTAACTCTCATTTATGTTAAGAGAACTTGCACACCTCCATTGACTATAAAAATTGATGCCCATATTATTTCTAAATTGTTTTTGTAAGTACCAGGGAAAGAAGCTACTTGTTCTCACAGTTGATGCAACACTGAAGTGGAGACTGTGGGGAGAGGGGAAAAACTTTGGTTTTGACCATTTTCCAAGACTGACGGTGACTTTTACAAATTCCTTGTGTAAAAGTTCACACTTAGTACCTGCTGCTTGAGATCTGCCTACTTGATTTGCATATAGAAATGCAGTTTACACATGCAAACACTCAGATGCAAAAAAATTGTGCATCCAAAAACACGGTAGATACAGTTTTAGAAGCTGCTTTAGGAACTTGTCCTTCATCCTTTTATGACATTTTGTCATCAAAAGTGTGTGTGTGTGAGGAATGTAGCTCTAGCAAAGACTTATGGAAGTGTTTGATAATAAATAAAGTAATTTGGAAAATTAAATCTGCCTTCTGTAACTTTTTAAGTTTTCTTAAATATTCTTGGGAGTCATGTTGAGTTGCCATATAGGTTACAATAGCTGCACAAATATTCATCATAAAGACCATATCAAAATATAATGAACTGTGAGTGAAACTGCCATCTAAGGTCCCATCAAAATGCAGTGCTTTAGCGCCTGGCCCAACTCCCATTGGGATCAATGGAAGCCTTTCAGCTGCATTTAATAATTGATATTGAATTAGGCTTTTTGTGGAGCTGGTCTGCTTATTAAAGATGAAGCACATTTGTAATGTAAAGTCTATGCATTGTGAATGTATTTACATTGTAGAAACATGCTTATTCATAAAGGATTTTTTCCTACCCCAGGAAAGAATGACCATATTACTTACTAGTGGAACTCGAAGGTTAGTTAATACAATGCCCCTGTGGGCTTAGTTGATTCAATGAGGGGGCTGTGCTCTTTCAAAACACGTAATGCATAAAGCAAAATGCCAGTGAACAGACAAAGAGGTAGGCATTGTTATTTCTTTGAAATCATCCATCTGGCAAAGGCTGGTATTTACTTGTTTAGTTTGTGCATTTGGTATCTGTTCCTGGTGCTACAAAACTGTGAGGCAGAATGATCACTGAAGGAGTCCTCTGACTAGCTATTGAAGGAGCAGAGAGGACTGGCAGTGCCTTCTCTAAGGTTCCTCTTTTTTTAAGAACAAGTAGAAATGGTCAATGGGGATGGTTAAAAATTTTCCAAATTTTTTTTTGATTAAATTAAATGTTTCTATGAAAAATGGCTGCTCTGTATAAATTTTATTTTTTTTCATTGCAAACTGAATGCACAAAACCCAAGTATTTGCATTTGGTGCTGCAGTGCCTCATGGGAGCTGTAGTTTGGGTGCCTCGTGCCCTCCTATTCCTCTGGCTGATCTTCACAGATGCACTCTCTCCTATCAAGAGGCAAGACCATGGTTCATCTTGGGAGATGTAGTCTGATGATGGACTCTGGCCTACAGAGGAGAATTGGAGCATGAGGCACCCAAATGACAACTCCCAGGAGGCACTGTGGCAGCATTTCCAAATGGAAATATTTTGGTATTTGAATTTTCCTCAGAAAAAATGGAAATTCTGTGCAAAATTTAAATGAAACGATGTGTTTTTTGGGGACGGTGGTGGGGTGGGAGGAAGGGAAGAGGGACCTCTCATTTCCCACTCAGCTGTAGTCATCAGTTATTAACAAGCAGACACATTACCAAATCTTGCTGATGTAACCCAATGTGGCGTTCTGCCTCCTTAGTGATGGATGAGCCTACAACTGCCTATTTCGGCGAAGAGAGGTGAGTCTTTTCACTCAGGTAGTAGAGACTACTCCATTCAGATTGAAGACTTCCCAGGTTCAATGTCCATGAGCCATTCAAGGGTGTAGTGTTACCTGGAATATACAGAAAGCATTTATTTTCTAGAAGGAATGTCTGGAAGAAATAAAAACATGAGTCTCCTGGGAAAGAAGCGCTTCATTGTATCTGACTGTGAGGCTGGCAAAATAGTCAATCTGCCCCTAAATGAATTATTGTATAAACATTAATTTCATATCTCATTTGGAACATAGGTCTACATGACAGAAAGGTCTATCTTTTCCTATGTGGCATATGACATGTCCTACACCGTGGCAGCTAGGAGATAAAAATAGCTGAGAGAAAATTACTAGGTTCCACATCTAGCAATTCTGAGCTGATGCTTGTGTTGTAGTTGGAGATAAACATCCTGGGGTCAGATTTCTGTGTATATATGTGAGGAGTTGGGACGTGCAGCTTCCATTATCAATGAAATGAGCTGTGCATCTCCTTCCTCACGCTAGATGTTACCGCCATGGTTGCAGCTCATGTGGATTCATAAGTGAACTGCCTCATTCTGTAACAAGTTAAATTACAATCTAGATACCTCTTCTGATAATGGCTGAGGGAAATAAAAACAAAACAACTTACAAACCACCATCAAATGCTGCCATCAAATCAATTTGTGTTGATGGTACATTCATTGAGCACTGTATATCTTGAAAGGCAACCTCCCTCTAACTAAAATTTGTGTATTTATTATATGTTGTATAGGCCAAGGGTTGGCCATCTGCTAATATATTCAGCTAGGTAAAATAAAGTAGCTTTACATCATTTTAGATTGTTACTTCAGGTTCTATTTTTTTTTTTCAGTTAGACCAGATACTGCTGAGCTGAGACTTAGGAACATGTCATGCATTTTATAATGGACATATCTATAGAGAATTCACTGAAGGATAAGAATTTTAAAAAAGGGGAGTTGCCAGAGGTAGTTTATAACCTTTTTGATTGTGCAGAAGTTGAGTCGCTTTCATCTTTGTATTATGTAGTCTGTACAGTGTGTGAGCCTGTATGTGTGAACTGGACTGTGATTAGATTGGTCAATAACACCTGTTACTAGTACAGCCAAGAAAAGCCTGTAATCATGGTCTTGGGGATTTGTCAGATTCAGTCTGTCTCCTGATTGGCAGAAGAATATCTGCATTAAGTAAAATAAATAAAGGGAATCACTTATTTCATGTAAAGGTTAAATTCAAGCTGCTAATATTTTGAAGATTTGATTTCTTTCCCTTTATCATAAATGCAACTCATTATTCATACAGACTTTAGATGGGCTGTCTGGTACTGATCTTGAGAACTCGGTGGGAGTCATGAACGAAGTCTAATGGTTCATATTGAACTTCCTTGAACCTATTGAAATAAAAATATAGATTAAGGAACGAATGAACTTTGTCATAATATTTTAAAGTGCTTTTTTCAAGCATCTTTGTTTTTGTCCATAAATCATTCAAAATTGTTTGACTTGAAGACATAATGGTATCTTGTAAATGACTTTAAAAGTATCTTGTAAATGTCAAGCTGGCTTCATGGGTTGTGAAACAGAATAATGGATGAAACCAAAAAAATAAAATGTAGACTGGGCTGAATCTTTGGAAAACTTCCTTATAGTGAGATCCATTGGTTACATAATTTCTTCAAGAAATTTATAGAAGCTGTATTGTTTGGGATGCATTTAAATAGATTGGACACAGGGCCGGGTCCAGGAACCAGCCAAAGAAGCACATGCTTGGGGCAGCACATTTTAAGGGATGGCATTCTGGCCAATTTTGGGGTGGCACATTCCGGCCACCTCTTTATTTTTCTTCAGCGGTGCTCTGCCCTTTTTTGGCTTGGGGCAGCAAAAAAGCTAGAGCTGGCCCTGATTGGACAAAGCACTAGAAAATAAACTGCAGGGAGAAGTGGGACTGGGTTCATTGCAACAATTGTTCTGTGTCTTTCTGCTATATTGCAGAGGCTTAGCTACTATTTTTTAGTTTTACATTACTGAAACAGATGCACGAGGTTATACTTCCAATAAATACCTCAAAAAGAGGTTCAACTGGAACAGTCCTTTGTGTATTTACTGTGACTACAGCAGGAACCAGGACTCAGGGGCAGCTGTAAATAAGAATGAGCTCTGCTAACTTTTGAGAACTTCTGTCCATCTACTAATAGTGAAAATGGGTGGGATTTTCAAAAGCTCTTGGCATTGACTTGATTCGGTTCCTATTGAAATCATGAGTAAAACTCCCATTAAGGCCAGACACACAATTGCACTGGTTTAAATAGAAGTGTGATTTTGTTTTTGTTTTTAAAAATGATTTAGTTAAATCTGATTGACTTTGTGTGTGGACACACTTAAATCAGCTTCAACCTGCTTTATCAGTTTCTTTGTGTAAATTCAGGTATGTAAATTGACTCAACCAGTTTTTAATAAATGTGTCCATCCAGGGATTCCAGTTTAACGATATAAGCAGAGTCAGGATGAGCTCTACCCTGCCATCTGGTGGTGAGTGGTGGAAAAGAACTTCAGGGGCTGATCTCATTTGCAAAGGCACACTCATCCCACCGAGCATGAGCCCACAACAGCCCAAATGGTCACTTTGGCTGCTGTGGGATCCCTGTTTCTCTGTTATTGGGGAAGGAAGAATAAAGTGTTATCATGATTATGTGACTCAAGGACAGTGGAACTGTACTTGGCCTTTTATGAAAGAGGGACTCGCCATCAACTAAGTAGCACTCGCTAAGCAAGAGACATGGGTTCCAAAACCCAGTGAATTGAGAGAGGCTGGAGACAGGCTGGTACTTGGTGATGTGGGCCTCAAACACCAATTGTGCCCCCTCTTCTCTTCACTGTAATATTAGAGCTAATTTTGATTCCATTAAGAGTCTGGTTAGACTGCAGAGCTGAATTCACTTTGGGCCAATGGTGCACCAGCCCTGAGGCTCCCCTACTACAAGCTGAAATCACTGAGTGCTGTGTTGTTTAGTAGCAGGGGCTGAAGATATATTGGTGAGCAGCTAGCAGAGAGGAGCGGCTCACAGGATGGCTACTGGAGAGGAGCAGCTGGCAGAGAGGAGGAGTAGCTTGTGGTGAAGGCTGCAGCAGAACTCCATGGAGAGGCAGGGCAGTTGGCTGCCGGAGCACGTAAAATACCCCTTTACCTCCCCCTGCCATTTCCACTCAGGGTGTGGGGGTAGAACTCTCCAGATGAACTTTTAAACTCTGGGGCTGCACTGGCCAGGGACAGAGATTTTTGGGTTGCTGGACTTTGGGGTTGTTGGACTTGGGACTTCGGGTGACTTTTGGGTTCCTGGACTCAAGCACCAAATGGAAAAGACACGGCCCAGTTTGCTTGGGGTGGGTTTTTTGCTCATGGTTTGTGTTATTAATCATGTTTGTTGTGTTTCCCCAACATAATGCCATGCTGTTTCTCTCCTTTGTTAAAAGGCTTTTGCTACACTCAGAGGTGCAGAGGGGAGTCGTATACATTTGTCCCAGGTCACAGGGTAGGGGCTCAAGCTGGATTTGCATTGTGTTATTGGAACGGAACCCCTAGATACTGAACACTGCCCTTGCTGCTGCCAACTCTGACAGGCAAAAGGGTTACAACTACATGAATTTTTAAACCAGTTTAGGTTAAGCTGATACAATTTCTGTGTGCAGACAAGCCCCAAATTCAATGGGAAAAGAGTTGGATCAATGCTGAGTGTTGGATCAAATGCATCCTAATATTTTCTGTACATTAGAAGGCATACTTCTGAAGTATGCTTCTGAAAGCATCTGGAAAATGTAAGCCCTTGCTTTTCTTGAGAAATTATTTTATCAGTAATGCCATTAAAGTACTAGAAGAAGGAAGAGTAATTGTAGTAGCATCATGCCATCCCACTCTTATTGCCGAAAGCCATGTTGATATAAATTCAGGAACCTGTGGGACTAGGATGCTGTCTCATAGTACCTTGGCATGACTATCCTGAAAGACTTCCAGTAAATTATTATGTATGACCAGCTCTTCCTGCCGTGGGTCCTGAATTAGCTGTGTTTTTTGCCAGACTTTTTCCTCCCTGAATCCTCCTGTGCTATCGTTCTGAGACTTCCCTGACTGATATCAAACAGATTACCTGGCTGTAATTTCTATTATGTACCTCACCACACATTTTCCCTGCTTCCCAGATCCCTGAACGGTGCAGAGGGAAAACAAACCTTGGGAACAGGAACAGGAGAGAGGAGTGAACAGGAGGCTCAATATTTGGTTAGTTATCTCCACTCTCCCCATTTGGCTGGAACAAGTGTTTGGGGTTGTAAGCAGCTTTCTCCCACCTCCACAGACAAAAGATCACTAGGGGTGGGAAGCTCACAGGAGAGCTGGAGAGTGGTCTTACCCTAGAGCAGCTCCTGTTCTGCTGGGCTGGCTTGGATCCCTGCTCTGGCCTGATGGATGCTCTGTATACCAATCCAGGTGGAACCCTCCCCCTGCTCTCTCCTGCCCAATCCCCTCTGGCTTTGGCACTGCCAGATCATGTCCCCTGAACTGGGCTGTGGTGGGCCAAAAAGTGGTTGGGTCATAGCCAAAGTGATCCTCTGGGCCTTTGGTATCAACACATTCAGGAGCCAGCCATGTTGATCTTACTGAAAGGTGGTTTTCCTTTCTGAATAGTTGGTTCAGCTTCAGGCAGCCAGCTGGTTGGCATTTTTCAGGTCTTTGAATGTGTTGGCAGCAGCATGGATGGACTTGCTCCCTATAACTGTGAACTGATCTGGGTCTTGCTGTGGCTGTTATTTCCAGACCGTAATTCTTCTGAAGGGTCTGTGAATAACCTGTGGATTTTTTTGGGTGGGGGAGGGGGGAAATGGAAGAGGGAGCAATAAGGAAAATCATTGTCTATCTTCCAGCCCTAGTGATAAACTTATACGTCCAAGCTGACCTTCTCCTTGAGCAGAAGAGCCAGAAACTTATTTAAAGAATTAAAATCAGGCCTGATTTCTCCCAAGTTTAGGGAAGCCCCAAAAGAATGGCTCTGAGCATTATTAGTAATGGTGCCCTCAAACTCCAACTGAGGTCAAGGTCCCAGGATGCTTGTCACTATACAAACACATACTAAGAGACAGTCACTGCTCTTAAGAGCCTATAATCTAAATAGACACAGGGTGGGAGAGGAAACAGGTTCAGAGAGGTGAAGAGATTTACCCTAGGTCCTAAGTGTCTGGATCTGGATCTAGATCTGGAACTAGATCTCTCCCAATCTAGTGTCCTACCCACTTGGGTCATGCTGCCTCTCAGAGAATAGCGGGTATTGGTGATAACAGCTGACAAGAGTTGAACTATTGATTTTCCCATAGTTTCTTCTGTTGACTGGAGATGCAGAATTGCGTATTGATCCGTTCTAAATTTGGGATTTAGGTTGGGTGTTGTGGTTCAGGCCCCTCTCTCAATGTGTTAGATGTGCAACTTTGAGATTCTCTATACCTATTTGACAGGTTTGAAATTGTTCCTCATACACTTAACTATTGTTTGGTCTTCATTATTACTCCTATTCTATTGTTTGTTTCATGTCTATGCAGCTTTTGCTTTTTGCTTGCTTGCTGATCAAAAATGCTTTGCTACTTTTAACTTCTGTTGGCAATTCCACAAAGTTTATACAGAGGAAAAAATAGCAAATGGCTATTTTGGCTGTACAGTTTATTAGCTACATGACTCTAGTCTTTAATTCATTCTAGGCCACAATGCATAAAATGAAATTTGTCTATGTAATTGGCACATTACGTAACTTCATAAATATCTGTGGCCATGAGCTACAATTAATTGGTAATTAAAGGAGCTTATATCAGTGAATGGAACAGCCCTTTTAAAAATACATAGAACAATTCAGCACAGTTAACATTATAAGCACAGCAAGCAGCTCTGTGCTGTATATTTTGTGTAATAATCGCCTATGTGTTTGTCAAGGCTGAATCCCAACTCTGTCACTCCGAGTGCAGAAGATGGGGGTCTGCAAGGATTCTAAAAATTACTATGTGCTCCTCCAGGGTTGTATTAAACTCCCAAGGTTACAGCTTTTGTCTGACCTTGGCTTGGTAAATGCTGCTACCATCTAAATGCAAAAAAATCCAAACCAAACCAAACCAAAAAGTCCTTTGAACCCAGGAAGGAGCACTTGGGAATTCTTCCCGGTGGGGTACTGTCAAGCCTAGGTTCCAATCCTGCCTACACTTTGCTCAGCGTGCGTAGACCCCAAATGATGCTATTTACCATGAATAAAGATTAGTTGTGTGAGTAAAAGTTTTTGGGATTTGGTCCTTAGTCATTTCTACCAAGTCTATCCTGTTCCAAAACATAAAAAACTTGGGCCACTGTTGCTGTGGCAATGGAGGTGAAGGGGAATGAGGGCACTTAGAGC
Source organism: Dermatemys mawii (assembly GCA_007922305.1). Lineage (NCBI taxonomy): Eukaryota > Metazoa > Chordata > Testudines > Dermatemydidae > Dermatemys > Dermatemys mawii. The sequence continues at coordinate 13,177,124 of ML677381.1, read as the reverse complement.
CTCTGGCATTGGGGAGAATGGGGTTTCTTAGTATTGGGGAGACATGGAGCTCCTGGTATGGGAGAAACCTGGGACAATGGCATAGGAGAAGAGGGGCAAGAGAGAGAAACATGTTTGCTGGCATGGAAGGGGAAGGAGGAAATGAGACATAGACATGGGGGTGAGGTGTAGAGAGGTAAATAGGGAGCTTGTAGGGGAGAATGGAGGGATGCAAGGAGCCCCCAGTGTGTGCAATGACCTTAACCTCCAGACAAAATGAAGTGTGCAACCCTCTAGTATACAAATCAAACTATGATGTGTAGGTACCGTGTGTGTCAAAGTTGCATGATGATAGATAGGCATCCAGGATAGGAAAAATGATAATTTCATAATCTCTTTGACTCCTGCAGTACTGGGGGGGCGGGTAGGGAGGGGGAATAGGAGGGAGAGGAGATGTATTCAGAAATGGATTTCCAGAACAACATCATAAGGGATTCTTCAGAAATTGGATGAACTGGAAATATATCCACTCCAGTATACTTGGTTCATTCTACATCTAAGGCATGTGGCTGGACTAAGAGGTGTTTTGGCAAATGAGAATGGTAGTTGGCTAATGGGCTGGAAATTAAGAAAATTGTTTTCAAGTCAATGAGAGCTTGCTGATCGTAGCAAGTGTACATTGCTGGAACCTTGGGAAGTTACAATGGCTTTGGCCAATTGCCATGAAAAATGAGATTTCCAAGTTTTCAGAAGCAACTAAATGCAAGAGCATAGTAAATAATGGAGAGAGGCATGCAGATATAATGTAATCTAGACATCAAATGTGTTTTATACTGTTTGTCTATTTTACTGGTTTGGCATCCAGTTAAGTTCAGATAAAAGCAGAACAATAAACTCTGAAACAAACAAAAACTGTAGGTAGGATTTGGAAGGATGTCCTTGCTTAGCAGCAATGTAATGCAGGTATGCACAAACCTGGTGCTTAGTATGTGGGTTAGGAGGAATGCATTATCCTCCTTCCTTTCAATTACAAAGCGTATCTGAATATTTGAAATCTTCAAACAAGCTTCAGTAATTGAAAACTCAGCTTTAAAAGCTTCAGGAGTGACCATGGGGAGTAGCTGCTCGCAGGGAGCAAATCTAAGCTGACAGCTTCGATTTCCCACTGGACTCTGCTAAATCCTGCACTCGGGGTCACGTCACCTCTGAAGTCCTTCTAATGCATGGAGATCAAGGGGACATGCTGATTACTTTATTTTGATAATGTGCTGCATTCACCTAGTAGCTTCTTCATATGGAGAACAGAGTTACCTGCCCCCTCCCCCGCACCTCTTCTCTTCTGGGCTGAGACCTAAATTTCTTTGTTCCTAAGAACCTGCATCCCTCCTGCCCTAATAAATAAGTGTGCGGAAAAGTAATGCGAGGCTGAAATAAAAGCTCAATCAGGCTTTTCCACATAACTTGTGAACATGAGTGAGCAGGAGGTCAGAGGGGCAAATGTGACTCTGGTTAAAAAACATCTCCATGTGGTATATTGTAGGTTGTCGCTTTAAATTTCAGGAGTTTCTCCTGCTCCTGTTTTGAGGCTAGCGGGCTCTGTAGGGAAGCATGCAATCTGGGTCCAGCAGCAATGACTTTGCAGATCACCTTCCTCTAGGCAGGCTGGGTGAGTTGTATCTCTCTGTTTTAGGGAGCAGTCTGTTTGTGCTTGTTTGCTCTCTCTCTCTCTTTGGGTTCTTGTTTATCATTCTGAATTAACAGTACTTTATTCCTTATGTTGCACCCTTGGTGCGAGAGGACTATGTTTTTATCTAATGTCTATATGTATGCTGCAAACATAAATATCATGGTTAAATTCTACATCAGTTCACAACATGGCTGCTTCAATGACAAGTGTGTGTGAGAACTGGTTGGGTGCCAATGGATCCACTGAAGTGAGTGGGTCAGCTCCATGCACGATGAGAGTTAAATCCAGCAAACAATTGCTAGATTACATTAACGGGCAGAGAAATTACCCTGAACAAATGTGGGGTAGCTCCCTTTAATGTGTTCAGTTTTAATGACCTCCTCTCAGAACACAGTGGATACAGAAAAGGGTCATGAAATGGATGAGAGGAATGGAAAGTCTTCCGTATCGGAGAGACTGAAAAAATTAGCCCTACTTAGTTTAGAGAAGAGAGGGAAACAAATAAGACTTGGCTTCACGTATGGAAGAGAAGCACTATCAGACTGGGAAAAATCCTATTGCCCAGAAGCCTTTTTCAGACTTTTAATCAGGAGGACACCCGTGTTTCAGGATTTATCATGGTGGATAATGTCTCAGGTGACAAATGGTTGAGGAGGATGGAGAATGAAATATGGGCCCTAAGATTTAGGCAGGAAAAGGTTACTTACTAGAGACCTTGGGAAAGTGAACTGTTTTAGAGGAGGGTAGAAGCCAGGTTTGAGAGGGTCAAAGATGGAAATAGAGGAAAGGAATGCAAGGTGGTAGATGGAGAGAGCATCTGAGGAGTCTGAGGTTGGGTAATAGTTTGAGTGGGGCGAGATGGGGTTGGGAGAGCGGTCTCTTTATCTCTTAAGACCAAAGATATCAAACATGTTTACACTGAGAAGGGCCTCTGAGAATGAGAAGTTGATAAAGGTAGGAATGGAATCGCTGGGGGCAGGTGGAAAGGTTGGAGTTGGAGAGCAAATAGGAAATCTCAGAAGTTGTTGATGGTGGTGATATGGCCATGGCTACAGTTAGGGGTTACTTTAACCAATTACCTACCCCTTGGTGAGGGTATACACCTTCTTTAATCTGTGAGTTCACCCCCCAACCACGATTGACTATAGCAGGGAGGCTATCAATAGAAGGGGACTGCCATGGTGCACACAGACTACATAGTGCTTTTTCTATAGTAATTACTTTTATTAACCAACCAAACAACAATACAGTCACTGCAATCTGGTAAAGGAGCAAAAGACCGATATAGAACGCATAGTATTTGCATTACTCACAGCATGCCTTGCAGAAAAATCCAAAGTTAGTCATTGTCGTCATCATCAGTGGTTGTCATCTCTGTTCCCCTTCCCGCAAGGGACACAGGTTGGGATACAGCTTTAATAATGTATTACACTGAAACCCCCTAGGATTCATAAATATTTATGAAAGTGTCAACCCTGTTTCCTTATTTGAACTTCCACACCACACTACTTCTGGGGTGCCCAGTTTTTCATAAGCTAACTCATTTAGTTCCCATTACATGTATGTCCCCTTATCACCATAGGAAAAGGCAGTTACCTTAATGAAGTCTCTAAGATTTCACTCCAGCTACAAATGGTCATCTTGTGGTGCCTACTGATCTCTCGTGGACATTACTCAAACCCACCAGTTACTTGCAAAACATCAACATATCACGGACATAGACACAAGTTCAGCAGATTTTATTATTGGTTGAGAAGGTTCAGTCCCAGTCTTCTCAACTTCTCATTCTCATCAGGGTCCCCTCTCAATGCAAGCATGTTATCTTTATAATAGAGCTAACTTATCCTAAGCCCCAAAGTCTAATTTGGCAAAGATAAATCCTTTGCAGGCCTGAGGCTTGTAGTCCTTGTCTTAAAACATTGTTTTATTTCTCTTCTGTATCCTAAATATACCTGGCATCTTTTTTTATCCTGGGTTACAGAGAGAAGGAGAGTGTGCTATGAAGGCAGGACAGTGTGAAGAAGAGGAGAGGCCAAGCCCTGTTTTATCTATTAGTCCTTTTCCTTTAAGGCCCCTGGGTCTCACTTCTTCTATTTTTCTCTCATATTTTTGTAATCATTTAAAGAATTCTGTGACACAACCTGAATCAGAGAAATGTAGGGCTGGAAAGGACCTCAAGAAATCAAGTCCTACCCTCTGTGCTGTGGCAGGCCCAAGTAAACCTAAAATCATCATCTTCCTTTTCCGTTTAAAACGCAAGCAAACAAAAACCCCACTCCACTTCCGCAAGCGTTGATACAATTCATTTAAACTTAAAATGTCCTGAAAAGCTTGCAGCTTCGGATGGAAAATATCGCCCAGTTGGTCCTGATGAATCCCTTATTCCTTATTGAAACTTTCTAAGTAGTTCAAGTATCCCTGAGGATTGTAACACATTTCCATTTCCAAATCCAGCTCAATTCATCATGGCTTGTTGGTCCCTTGACTTCTTTTTCCTTTATTTTGTATCATGTCAGCCTCTTCTAGCTGAGTCCTCTGAATCATTTACTTGAAGAATTCTCCTAGGCTGTCTCAATGAAGAGCATTCTCAGTTTTGAAAGTCACCTGGGTATTTCCTGCCTGCTCCAAGCCACGAATCCTCAGATCCTCTGTTTTGTCTCATTGTTTCAGATCTCCCCATTGGGAATTCTTAGTCTTTTTTTTTTTTCCCCCTGTAGATATTTTTCACTGTTTCATTTTAATAATAAAGAGAGAAACTCCAGCAGAACTGAAACATTTCTAAATCAGTTCATCATCAGCCTCCCCACATTGTTTCTCTCCCCTAAAGCTTCCTGGCTTCCTGTTGACCATGGAATAAAGTTGAACCATTTTAGTCAGTAGAGAAAGGAGGCCAACAGAGTGAAGATGCCTGTCAGGATGGCAGTTCTTTGTTCCAAACTCACAGTTCATTTGGCATAAAATGATTGTCTGCAAATTGCTTAAGGTAGAGCTGTAAAGCACTGAGCATATGTTGGAGAAAACATTGTGTAAATTTTTGCAGCATGCGTTAAAAAATAAAGCAAATATATTGATCAGAAATATAGTCCTAAAACTTGGGGCTTGACTAGCACAGTGAAAATGTATTCTTTTGATAGTAGTCCTATTGCAATGCAGTTAACCATCTGCTGAAAGGGCACTTGCCTTACATTTTGCCACAGGGAATTTAGTTTAATGAGTTACCCAAAAAAGTCTCTGATTAGGAAAGTCTTTGCCCATATGAATAGTCCATCATTTGAAAAAATTGGATTGTAGTAGTTAGAGATGGAAATGAGCTGTTGAGTCACTTGGTTTATCTTCTCTGCCACTGGGTATTATAGTACATCTTGCCCCCTATGTTGTTCCCCACCTAGGATGAAATACCTTAGATAGTGGGTATTTTGCCACTTCCATTGGCTAATTTTGGTTTAGTTAAACTAGACAGCATCCTAAGAATTCAGCTCGTGGTCTCTGGCATAGATCCCGGTGGTGGAAAGTTCACCACCGGGGGAAGATGCAGCAGCCCAGAGCAGCTATAGAAGTCAGTATCGCTTCAAAAGAGATTGGTGCGGGCTACTGGGAGGAAAAGCCTGGGTCTGAACTGAATCAGTGCTTCCTCTTAACTGTCTCTGGTGGAGTGTTTGGAGATGGGAGATTAGTGGGGCAGAAAGCGGAGGCAATGCACAGAAACAAGGCCTCCGAGCAAAGAAGAGCAGAGCTATGATATCATGGATGTAAAAGTTGAGGGCTGAGCCCCCTTTCCCTTGCAAACTCTGGTTTCTCTGATTGGAAAACAATGACCCCAAACTTGGCTTCCGTGCCTCAGTGAAGGAATAGCCCACAGAGAAATATTAGGCCGTAAATTATTCAGGTTTAATCACATTCTTCCAACACCTCCCACTCCACTCCACCACTGAGGTCAGTCTCATTACTCCCTACTGCTTTTTGTCTGCTTCTCCCACAACATTCCATAGGCTTTCTTCTATGTCACCCTGTACACATGGACTAGCCTTCCTGGCCTGGCTCTCACAGCCACTATCATCTCCTATTTGTGATAGGATCCAGAATTCAGAAGGTTATTTTTGGCTTCACACAGAAGTATTCTTGGTCTATATTGTAACCCATTGTTTTCTCAGGCTTCTGGAGATGTGTGTGTGCCCATATATATCCATTCCACATGTTTCTGCAGTCCTCATGGTTGTCATTAATTTTAGAAACTGGGTTTCAATGTTTACACAATTATTAGCTTGAACTATTTGTTTCCAAATCCTTTGGAATCTAGCGTATTTCAGTGGCTAGAGCCTGGTCCAGCAAACTACATTGGCTTCTGCACTGCTGAAGCTCCAAAAAATACCTTTTGCATTAATTGGAGCAAAAGCCAAGTGTAATTCTTATAGGATTACAAGTGCCTAGCGACCTGAGGACGCTACAAATCCACTAGAATACTCAGTGCGGCCTACACTCTCTACCAACTGCCACCCCCAGACATATGTCTGTGTTTTTTGTATATCTCTTGATAAGGTTAGAAAAGGGCACTAATGCTTTTTTTCCTTCCCACCTCCCACTGAGTAAATGTGATACTTTTTTTCTAAATTTAAACTACAACAATTTGCATGTGCTTAGAAGAATGACTAATATATTATAAACCATGCAATTTATTGATGCTAATGAAGTTACACAAGAGAGGGATTTGGCCCTTTTAAGCTTTGATATTATTAATAATGACTTGCAATTCTTTTGCATCTGTATTTTTATCTCAGTAGTGTCTAGGGGCTCCATTCAGGGACCTTTACTGCGCTGGGTGCTGCGCAAACTTGTATGAAGGAGACCTTGAGCTTTCCATACGGTTGAAATTCAAGCTGTGCTAGGTAGCTAAATAAGACAAATAGGAGGAAGGATGGTTTACAGTTAAATGAGTTTTTTTAATATCAGATTAATCTTTAGATTTACTTTAGCTTCCAAAATGCTTTAGAAACCATGGATACAGGAATTATCTTCCCTACCATTAAAATGCAGTCACCTCTGGGGAACAAAGGAACAATCACAGTAACACTGCAGTCACTAATGACAGAAAGTGAAACGTATCATATCTAATCAAATTGCATTTGGTGTTTTGCATTTTGTAGCTATGTGTTTATAAATGATTATAGAGTGTGAGCAGGCATATTGACATAACCAAATTCCACCTATAGTTTCTATATAGTTTCAATTGTTCACACCATGGTGAACAATACTTCTACTGCAACAAGTGCATGGCAGTTTTAACTCAAGTTACTGTGACCTGGGATTTATGTCTTGAGCTCTGCTTTTTCAGCAGCATTGCAAATATCAGGTAACACCATTTTGTGTGGCACAGTAGATTTTCTAGGGACTACTGTGCAACTACTGACCAAATTAGACTTTGCTTAATTTCTAGTGGAAGATGGAGAGTCTTATGGTTAAGACACTAGACTAGGATTTAGGATCTAAGTTCAACTCCCAGTTCTGCCACAGACTTTTTGTTTGAACTTGGGCAAGTCACTTGATCTCACTGTGCCTCAATTCCCCATATGTAAAATCAGGATAACTATCCTTTATTTTTCTTCCCCATCCCTCCCATCCTTCACCTTCATGTATTTAGAGTGTCAGCTACCTTAAGCAGTGAATTACAATATGACTGTACAATGGGGCCCTGGTCATGGTTGACCTCTAGGTGCAATTATAACACAAATAAATGAGATGCTAACTTCAACTGGTATGACTTCAATAAAATATTTGCAATTTTAATAGCAAAATGTACAGGGTCAATTATATTCTTTACAAGATATGTATTAAGCCTTCAGGTATAACTTTTCAAAGACTTCTACAAGGTTTTATTTGCATAATTCTTGACTTTAATAAGTATTGCTCAACTTAACCTCCTGAAATTCATTGTGTTGGTGTGAAATAGGGAGCGGATACTTTTATTTTTACTACATAATGAAATAAACAAATTGTTCCATTAGTTTTAAGCAAAACTTTCATAGATCTGCTTAAAAATTGATGGTGTGATATGGCTTAGAGTAATTAACACTACATTTTATAAGTCCTTGACAATCTTACAAGTATTTTTTTCTAAAAGAAATTATGAGGAAATTTAGTAGTGGGTTTTAGTTATTTAAATATATTTTTTCAGTTCTGTGTAACTTCAAGTAATGCCTCCCAGGGAATTATGATGTTAGAGCCCAGAAAACTTAACTGAGTTTTTAAGTTTAAAAGTCAAAGGTTCTATATATGTACCACTAACTAACCTGATAGAGACAAGAATACATTTTCACATTGCAGCTCGAGGAGAAAAGTAAATATTCTTTGAAATACAGTCCCAATCCCCTACCTTATTTCATTAATGACTATTGATCTGATTCAGGAAAGCACTGATGCATATGCTTAAAGTTAAGCATAAGCTTTAGTACTTTTCTGAATCAGGGCCTAAAACAGTGAATAGTGAATTAGAGAAACATGTACAGAGCATGGGTAAAAGCCCACTGGAATCAGTGGAAAGATTCCCATTAATCTCAATGTAAGAACATAAGAACTGCCATGCTGGGTCAAACCAAAGATCCATTTAGGCCAGTATCCTGTCTACCGACAGTGGTCAATACCAGGTGCACCAGAGGGAATGAACAGAACAGTGATCCATCCCCTGCAGCCTATTCCCAGCTTCTAGCAAACAGGCTAGGGGCAGCATCTCTGCCCATTCTGGTTAGTAGCCATTGATGGACCTATCCTCCATGAATTTTTCTAGTTTTTTTTGAACCCTGTTATAATGTTGGCCTTCACAGCATCCTCTGGCAAGGAGTCCCACAGGTTGACTGTGCGTTGTTGAAATTTACTTCATTTTTTTGTTTGTTTTAAACCTGCTGACTATTAATTTCATTTGGTGGCCCCTAGTTTTTGTGTTATGAGAAGAAGTAAATGACACTTCCTTATTTACTTTCTCCACACCAGTCATGATTTTATAGACCTCTATCATATCCCCCTTTAGTCATCTCTTTTCCAAGATGAAAAGTCCCAGTCTTATTCATCTCTCCTCATATAGCAGCTATTCCATACCCCTAATAAATTGCCCTTTTCTGAACCTTTTCCAATTGCCCTTTTCTGAACCTCTTTTTTGAGATGCGGCGACCACATCGTCATGCAATATTCAAGATGTAGGCATACCATGGATTTATATAGACAACATAATATTTTCTGTCTTATCTGTCCCTTTTGTACTGATTCCCAATGTTCTGTTCACCTTTTTGACTGCTGTTGCATGTTGAGTGAATGTCTTCAGAGAACTATCCTCAGTGACTCTAAGATCTTTCTTGAGTGGTAACACCTAATTTAGACCCCATCATTTTATGTGGGATGTTATGTTTGGGGATTATGTTTTCCAATGTGTGTTACTTTGCATTTATCAACCTTGAATTTCATCTGCCATTTTGTTGCCCAGTCACCCAGTATTGAAAGATCCTTTTGTAGCTCTTAGGAATCTGCCTGGGACTTAACTGTCTTGAGTAGTCTTGTATCATCTGCAAATGTTGCCCATGAGAGAAACTCCCCTCTTATCCCATGACTGCTTACTTCTCTTAAGAACCTTTGGTTAGGGATCTTGTCAAAGGTTTTTTGAAAATCTAAGTACACTATATCTAAGTACACTGGATCCCCCTTGTCCACATGTTTGTTGTCCCCCTCAAAGAATTATAGAGGATTAGCGAGGCATGATTTTCCTTTAGAAAAGCCATGTTGACTTTCCCCGACAAATTATGTTCATTTATGTGTCTGACAGTTTTCTTTACTATAGTTTCAACCAGTTTGACCAGTACTGAAGTCAGGTTTGTAATTGCCGGGGTCGACTCCAGAGCCCTTTTTAAAAATTGGCGTCACTATTAGCTATCCTCCAGTCATTTAGTATAGAAGCCAATTTAAATGATAGGTTACAAACTACAATTAGTAGTGCTGCAATTTTACATCTGAGTTCCTTCAGAACTCCTGGGTGAATACCATCTGGTCCTGGTGACTTATTACTGTTTAGTTTATCAATTTGTTCCAAAACCTCCTCTAATGACACCTCAGTATGGGACAGTTCCTCAGATTTGTCACCTAAAAAGAATGGCTGAGCTTTGGGAATCTTCCTCACATCCTCTGCAGTGAAGACCAATGCAAAGAATTCATTTAACTTCTCCGCAATGTGTTTTGGATTGGATCTATGGGGTGAAATCCTGGCCCCATTGAAATCAGGGCAAAACTCCCATTGACTTCAATATGGGTAAAATCTTGGCCCCAAAGTTTTGAAAATGGAATGTTACAGGGATAAAACATATCATTCAATAATATTATAATTATAAGGAAAGAACTCATGATGGCAATGTATATTCCTTGCTATATAATGCAATGGAAAGTGGCAATAGTTTCTATCCACCCCATTTCAAATGAGAGGTGGAGATCAGTGTTCAAAGGAGTTTGTATTTATTCCACTTTTATTTTAAAAATCGAAATATTCTGTAGTCTTTATAAGCCAGTTCACCCCTGATATAAGTTCCTCTGACCATCTGTGTTTAACATCAGACTATATAACCACTTCAGTGGGTTTTTTAGAGAGATTGGATGCATGATGACAGCAGATCATATTTTATAAGGTGTTGTTGAGAAAATTGGCAGATTGTTTTATTAGGTGTTGCTGTAAAAACTGGGAATTTTGCCTAAATCTTATTTCTCAGGCTTTTTACTTAAAAATCTCTGAGAGGGGAAAATATCCATTCGCTAAAAGGAAGAATGAAACTGGGGGGCAAATAAACTTTTCTCTGAAGAGGAGGAGGAGGAGTCATCACTGAGTGGTGAATTTAAAATATTGTGCCCTCCATTTTTAATGAGCACTCCTTACCGATTGAACTCGGGAAAACTACTTTAAAATGGATAACATGGTATGGTCCCATTTGTTGAAAATATTCCCAGAGATCCCTTTGGAATGATGTCTGCCTTTTAAAGAGGAACAGCATTATTGTCTCAGATTAATTGGAATCCCATATAATGATAGGGTAGTCTACGTGTCCATTGTCACATGGTCAATAGACTCACAAATTAAGATAGAAATGCAAGACTTGAGAAGTCAAACTAAAATAAGAGAGCCAATTAATTTGAAAGTATATTTACTTTGTAACGATATGTTCCTGAGTTGCTTGAACGTTAACAAGGAACCTGTCAGGAAGTATTTCTGTCTCGGAGATCCATTTCCAACAAAAGCCCCAAATGTTAAAAAGCCACACTGCAAGCTCAGGGTAAGCATAGATATTTCCCTATTGTTGTAAGGAAGGATCACTCTTTCTTGTTTATTGCCACACCTACATGCAACCTGTTGAGGGTAGCAAACAACACTGGCTATTTTGGACAGTGCAGTTATCTGTGTTGCATAGAACACCAGATATACCTCGGAGAGGTTCTAATGGAGTTCATTTAACAGTGGAAGAGTCCTGGAGTTTATCCCCAGCACATTAGTAGTATTAACTACTTTAATTTCAAAGATTTATTAGGATTATTAAATTGTACGTGTTCTAACTTCTGCTGAAAGGATCTCCGAGCATCTGTAAAAAGTGAAGTACTTCTCTAGCAGCAGCTTTATTCAGAGTCCAGTGTAAAGTCTCAGGGATGAATATATATAAAAAAGATATTAATTATTAGAGGATCAGGTAGTACCTGATGGGTCTTTTGCTGGATATTATCATAATGAATAGGATGCCATAGCAATTACTTGGCTGTTAAAGGAAATGTGCTTTTCCCTGGAGCTCTGATATATTCCTGTTTTAATTAAAAGAGGGGAGTATCCTTCATGAATACTTTTTTAAAGCTTGCTTTAAAAAAAGAAAATTCCCACCTAGTAGATTTTTACAGGCTCGACAAAGGATATTTCAAAATTAATTATTGATTATTAGAATATGAATTATTTATTAATTATTATATGAATTGTCCAATTTATTTAATTCTGTTACTCGGTGCAGTACCTAAGACTTGCTCTGTGAAACACACAGTATAAAAAACCTCTTAAAGGTTTTCCTTCACAATGGCATTAGTGCAACTGAAGCAATTAATATTTGGATAGCTTCAAATCTCATTACAATTAGTTCCTGAAACAGCATCGTAAATCGAGTGCCTTCATTTCCCATTGATTTCAATGGAAGCTGAGATTGCTTATTGTAGTATTCTGCAATATGAAGCCCAACCCCCTCTCTTGCCTTGGCTAAAAGCAAAGCACTTATGAATTAATTGCAGTCAAGGCCCCTCCTATTGACATCACTCAGACTACAGCAACCTCATGCTCCAAGCAGTGCAACCACCCAGCCCAGCAATGCCTGTCCTTCCCCTTCCTGCAGTCATCCAGAAGCCAACTGAACCTTTTGAATGTTGTTGCTCTAGACCCAAATTCCAGTATAAATGTGAGTGACAGAAGACTACACCGCCCTACAGCAAAGTGAAAATTAAAGGCACTATCATTCTAATCTCACTACTGGCTGGGTAGACAGATCTCAAAAAAAGATAAATCACTTCTAAAGCTGATGGGTGTAAAGGACAGTGGTATAGGCAGTCTTGCCCAGTGGTCACAGTTGGACTCAGGTCTGCCCACCAGGGACAGGAATCACCAGGCTGGAATTAGAAGAATAGTAAGATCAGTTTCCATAAACAAGAGTCAGGGTCAGTCAATCCGGGGTTGGAGGCCAGCGATCAGAGGCAGTATCTCTACCCAGACAATGGTCCTGGTTCTTTTTCCCCTATACAGCCTTCCTGTGCTTTCTTATACCTGCTGCATTAATGGACAAATTTGCTCATTAGTCCTCCCCCAGCCAACTCTCATCTACTAATTAGGCCCTGTAAGGTCCACCCTGGGGGGAAATTAATTGGTGTTTAAGTGACCAAAGTGCTGGCTCAGCTATTGATTTATGCACATTCTATCCATGGTCCCATGAAGTTGCAAGACTTGCTTGTCTTCCACCTCCTGGCACTGGCAAATGTGGCCATCTATTACACCAAGAGGAGGATGCTGGACAGAGAGGTGCTCTGCGACTGTGGAGCCTACTTCCATTCCTCCCTTCACTCACATGTCCGTGCAGAGCTCCTCAGGGCTGTGTCTGCTGTCTCCCTAGAAACCTTTGAGGAACAGTGGGTATTCTGGGGTTCTCTGCTTGGTGTCCCCCTCAGGTTTCATGCATATGACCCTGTGACCCTCACGCCTGCTCCTAGGGTTGCCAGTTTGGGTTAGGTGTATTCCTGGAGATTTCATCACATGACAATCTTTAATTAAAGATTATCTTTAATTCCTGAAGACTCCAGGCCAATCCTGGAGGGATGGCAACCCTAGCTGTTCCTGGTTTTTCATTTGTTGTCCCCTAAATTCATTTGAACCCTGCGTTTAGTGGCTCCTCTCCTTAGGCTGGGGTAGAGGCCTTCAGATGTGGGTGGGCTTGTGCTTCCCCAGAACTCAATAGGAGTTGCTTCCCAGTACTCAGAGGCCTATACACACACTAACTCCTACTGCAATTTAAGGGCTATCAGTAGCACAGTACCTGTCTATTTGTGTGTTGTGATCAGTGGACCCATGCAGCTGCTGATCTTCTGGCTAGGCCCTTTGCTTCCTCTCTAATTATCACCTCTCACAGTGCCAGGTGGACAGGCACCCTAGGGGAATGCAGAGATCACGGGGTACTCACTCTGTAGTCTTTTCCAGTCTAGTATAGCAATCTGGAAGAAGAGAATAGTTTCAAGGAGGCACCAGGCAGTCAGTCTGTGTGTAGATCACTAGGAAGGCTGAGCTGCATTTGGGGCAGCTCTATAAACTGGTGTGTTAGTAAAGAGCCCACTTAATTTAATAACAATGGAGTCCTCTTGTGCTATTACCCAATATGTGGTCCACCAAGCATCTAGCACCAGCCTGCAGAGTACCTGTGTATTCTGGGCTTGCTCTAATTGTACCCCTTCCTCAGGCTGGGCTGGAGGATTTGGTGCTGAGTAAGGATTCTAAGATTTGGCCCACTAACACCAGCATGACTGCAAAAATCTGAGCAGTCATTCTTTTGACTGACTGTTGTTGAGCTGGATTGTGGCTTTGTGTAGAAAAGTTTTAGCTGAAGAGAGGCAGCACTAAACACACCTTTGCTGATATTTAATGCATATATTGTGCCCTGTACTGTTGCAGAATATCAGTTAAGCAGTTGACTTGAGCCAGGGCTGAAAAACAAGCCTTTTTCTGAAAGCACAAGGTGGCATCTGTTACTGTCCCCATCAGATAAATAATAAATGAAAAGTTAAAAGGTGATGCATAATTGCAGAAATATGGTTCCTAAAGGTCAGAGGTCATAGGGATGACACAAAGTGTTTGCTCATGTTGAAAGGAGCATGAATCGAATGTTTAGCCCTGAGTAATACTCTTTCATAATTCTAGTGCACCCCTCCACTTTGTCAGAGTTTATATAGCTTGGAATCAATCCTATCTCCACTCATCAAACACTCTGTGCTGATTTTAATAGGAAAGATGAAACGGAAGACAGCTCAGTATGGGTTGTAGATTGAGTCATGGTTATTGAATTTGTCCAAGGTACAAAGGTTCTGTTAGAAGCAAAATGAAATAAGTGATTTAAAAAAAAAAAACCCTGCAAGAACAAAGAGATTGGAGAGTAACTTTTGTCACAGTCTCTGCAACCTTTTGCTCCTCTTGATGCTTCTGATGAGAAATGTATACAACATGAACCAAGGCGAGTTTAAAAACTACACTGCAAACCTGCAAGAACTATGTGCAAGAATCAACTTGAAAATAATGTGTAAACAAATTCAGCCACAGCTTTATTTTTGCTTTACTAACAAATACTCTTGGGCAGGAATGTCTACTGTGCTTACCATAGTCAAGGTAATGTCGTCAAAGTGACCCTTGACTTTAAATTCCTCATGTTTTATGTCCCATAAATATGTGAACCTGACAGTTATGCAGATTTCTCCTTTTGTTTCGATTGCTTCAACAAATCAGCAGAAATGAATAAACTTTATCAGGAAGTCACAGTAAAGAGAAAAGCCAGATGGAGCGAGATACTCTTTACCTCCTCTATATCAACTCCTCAATGTGAAGCATTGTCGTCTTCCATTAAAGCGCAGACTGCCAGAGTGCCTTGTTGTTCTCAAACTCTGTTGCCAAGGATACAGAATCCGATCCTCTGGCTCTGAATGAAAGAGCATGATTTGCAGTTTTCTCATAATTTAGAATGGGTTTGGTTCTCATTCCAGACACCTCAGTGGAATCCTGATCTTATCTAATCTTGCTGTCTTCTCTGTATTTGGCCGATCCTTTCTTGCCTCAAATCACCAACCTGCAGACACAGTAAACAGGCAGGTTTGTTCTTATCCGCAGGTTCATTTGGGACTGGGCTGGGCTCAGTTTTTCTCAGTTGAGGGTCCTTGGCCAAGGAGCTTCCTCCTAAGGGAGGTGTGATGCCATCTCTTGACAGTTGTTATTGGTTATGCTGAAATTTTGATTTTTCAGTTGGCCTGCTGTTGGCCATTCATTGGCTCCCTCTTACTCATTTGATTTTGTATTTGTTACAGAGCTCACTTTCTTAATTCTTCGAGCTAGCTGAATACTGATCCTTTTTGGTGAAGTGCTAGCACAGACATTTAACTCAGACCTTTGGTTATTTCTGTATAAGTCCCTGTCTGGACACTTGTCATAAATATAAAGGGAAGGGTAACAACCCTTATGTATGCAGTAATATAAAATCTCTCCTGGCCAGAGGTACAGAATCACTTACCTTTAAGGGGTTAATCAATTCAATTAACCTGGTTGGCACTTGACTAGCAGGACCAATGGGGAAAGAAAATACTTTAAAATCTGGGGGTGGGGTGAAGATTGTTTCTTTCTTTGGTGTTCTCTTGGACAGAGAGGGACAAGGGCAGGAAAATCCATCTCCTACAGACAATCCTAAAACAAGTCTCTAAAATTACAAAAAGTGTAAGTAAAGCAAGGCAAGGTGTTAGATTACACTACTCTACAGCCAAAATGCTTCTGAAATAAAAGTAGTCAAACTTTACTAATTCTGGGTCACTGAGAACGAAAATGATGCTTAACATTGTTGATTGGCTCTAGTTTTCAAGATATGCTATTGGGTCAGTATATATGACCCTTGACATGGCAATGGCAGAGGATAAGTGAGTTATAAAGGGAAGGGATCTCAATTTAAACCAGAAATGACTAAAATACATCTTTGACTGGATCTATGAATAAATCTATGACTGGGTTTGGACAGTACTTGCTTTTTAGGCAAAACAATGAATGATGCAATCTGAAGACGGTATTGTGTCATACATGATATGAATTGCATCATGTTATTCCTAGAAGTCACGGATGATGCAATCATAACGAAGCTTACATCACTCTGCTGAACAAATTGCCCTATATCAGCTCTAGAAATAATACAGTGTCGTGCTCTGTTATTTGTCAGTGTTTGATTTTGCAAAGGGACACATTTCTGTTTAGCCAAAGTGAGCGGAGATGCCTCGTACTTGTGTGAACAGTTCAGATAACTTCTGCTATGTTTGTGGTGAAGTGACTTTTGCATCACAAAAGCGCAGTATAACCACTATGGTTAAGAAAACCTATCACCTTTATTTTGGCTGCAAAATTGGAGATCAGGACAAGAGGTGGGCTCCACACATGCTGCAACACTTGTGCAACAAATCTTCGCCAGTGGTTGAACAGGAAAAGGAAATCTATGCCTTTTACAGTGCCAATGATTTGGAGAGAGCCAGCAGATCATACCAGCAATTGTTACTTCTGCATGGTGCCTCCAGTTGGGAAAGGTGCGTCAAAGAAGAAAAAGTGGACTGTGCATTCTCCAAACATTCCATCAGCTATATGCCCAATACTCCACGGACAAGGACTGCCGGTCCCTGATGCACCAGAATCATTCTCACTTGAGTCAGACGAGGAAGAGGAAGAGGATGAAACTTGTGGTCCTGAACCATCAATGTCACAGAACCCACATTTTCTCCCATCCTCCTCCTCTGAACCACACCTCATAACACAAGCTGAACTGAATGACCTTGTCAGGGATTTGGAACTACCCAAGAGTAAGGCAGAGCTGTTGGGCTTCAGACTACAGCAGTGCAATCTCCTGGCAGGTGATGTTAGGGTTTCCATGTTCCGTGACCGTCAAAAGGATCTTGTCCCATTCTTCTTCATGGAAGGTGATCTTGTAGCCTGCAACAACATCGATGGTGTGATGGCAGCCCTCAACATCATTCACGATCCAGATGAGTGGAGACTCTTCATTGATTCATCGAAGACGAGTCTTTAAGCTGTTTTGCTGCATAATGGCAATGTTTTGCCATCAATTCCAGTTGGTCATGCAGTCCATATGAAGGAAACCTAGGACAACACGAAACAACTTTTGAGGTGCATAAACTATGACCAACATCAGTGGCAGCTTTGTGGCGATTTGAAGGTTGTTGCTCTCTTGCTTGGTCTGCAGACTGGATACACAAAGTACTGCTGTTTTCTCTGTGAATGGGATAGTCGTGCAAGACATTCCCACTACATCAAGAAAGATCGGCCACTCCGACAGTCATCGGAGCCTGGGAGGAAAGGTGTTCAGCATCCACCACTTGTTGAATCAAGGAAGATTTTGTTACCACCCTTACTCATCAAGCTGGGTCTGATGAAGAACTTTGTCAAGGCCATTGACAAAACACAAGCAGCTTTCAAGTACCTCCATGGAAAATTTCCAAGGTTAAGTGAAGCTAAGATAAAGGAAGGTGTCTTTGTTGGTCCTCAGATTCGTGAACTTCTTCGAGATGATGCATTTGACCATGCACTGCGTGGCAAGGAAAAGACGGCATGGAAAGCCTTCCAGTTAGTGGCAATACATTTTCTCGGAAACAACAAGGCACACAATTACAGGTTGTTGGTGGAAAACCACCTCAAGGCATACAAAAGCCTTGGT
Organism: Dermatemys mawii; assembly: GCA_007922305.1. NCBI lineage: Eukaryota > Metazoa > Chordata > Testudines > Dermatemydidae > Dermatemys > Dermatemys mawii. The sequence goes on along the minus strand of ML677381.1, from coordinate 13,159,469 downwards.
TGCAACATGTCCCTAAAGATACACTTTTTGCACTCTCATCTAGACTTTTTTCCATCGAACTGCAGAGCAATGAGCGACGAGCACGGTGAGCGATTTCACCACGACATTGCAACAATGGAGAAACGCTATCAGGGCAAATGGAGCCCATCAATGCTTGCAGACTATTGCTGGACAGTGACAAGAGATGCTCCATTTAATGAATACAAGAGACAAGCCAGGAAACACCGAGGAGACACTGAATAGGACTAAACTACGTACATAATAGTTTTTTGTCTTTTGTTTCATAATACATTTTATTTATATAACCCTTTTGCTGATTTTTAAAGTGTTACATAAACAGGACAGGTGAAATATTATCATGTAAAGCAACCATAAACACATGAAAAGACCTAGGTTTACAATTTATGATTAAAACTCTACTATCTACACAATATACATAGACAAAATGTAAAAACAAATATCTTAGAAACAGTAGCCAATCAGTTGTTTTAATTGTCATATTTGAATTCAGCACATCAAAATACATAATAAATATCACATTTTATTTCTGAAGCAGACGACTTCTAAAAAATTGTAGACCAGTGTAATTCGCTGTGGATCTCCCAGGCATTAGGTGAATTAGTAATGATCTATTACAATTAAGTTGTTTGTTTTAATATCAGTTACAAAGTGGGAAGGGAGCACAAGCCAGAACAGGGAATGAACAATTAAATAATATTTAGACAAGTTAGATATATTGAAGTTGGCAGGATCTCATGGGATTCATCTTAGGGTACTTAAAGCACTAGCTGAAGCAGTCTTGGAGCCATTAGCAATTACCTTTGAGAATTCATGAAGGATGGGTGATGTCCCAGAGGACTGGAGAAGGGCAAGCATATTACCTGTCTTTTTTAAAAGGGGAACAACAAGGACCCAGGGAATTCTAGATCAGTCAGCCTATCTTTGATACTTGAAAAGATACTGGAAAAAATTCTTAAACAATCAAATTGGAAGCACCTAGAGGATAATAGGGTGATTAAGAAACAACATAGATTTGTCAAGAATAAATAGATAACATAGATTTGCCAAATCAACATAATTTCCTTCTTTGATGGGATTACTGGCCTAGTAGATAGGCGGAAGCAGTAGATATGATGTATCTTGATTTTACTAAGACTTTTGATACTGTCCCAGATGACAGTCTCCTAAGCAAACAAGGGAAACATGGTCTAGATGAAAATACTGTGAGGTACATGTGTAATTGGATGAAAAACCATACTCAGAGTAGTTATCAATGTTTCACTGTCAAACAGGGAAGACCTATCTAGTGGAGTCCCTCAGGGATCTGTCCTGGATCCAGTACTAGTCAATGTATTCATTAAGACTTGGATAATGGAGTGGAGAGTATGCTTATAAAATTTGTGGATGACTCCAGGCTGAGAAGGGTTGCAAGAATTTTGGAAGACAGGATTAGAATTCAAAATAATCTTGATAATTGGAGAATTGGTCTAATATCAAGATGAAATTCAATAAAGACAAGTGCAAAGTACTTCACTTAGGAAAGAGAAATCCAACGCACAACTGCAAAATGGGGAATAATAGTTAGGTAGTAGTACTGCAGAGGGGATTACAGCCTCACAAATTGATATGAGTCAACAGTGTGATGCAGTTGAGAAAAAGGCTAATATTATTATGAGTGTATTAACAGGAATGTCGTATATAAGACGTGGGAGGTAATTGTTCTGTTTTGTGGGCATTGTTGAGTCTTCAGCTGGGGTGTCCAGTTTTAGGTGATACACTTCAAGAAAGATGTGGACAAATTGGAGAGAGTCCAGAAGAGAGCAACAAAAATAATAAAAGGTTTACAAAAGTTGACCAATGATGAAAAGTTAAGACAACTGGGTATGTTTAGACTTCAGAAAAGAAGACCTGGGGGGCGAGGGAGAGAATCTGATAAGTCTTCAAATATGTTAAGGGCTGTGTGACGGGGCGGAGCTGCCCCGCACTGGCACTGCAGGGGTTAACCCTTCCCTCTGGGCTGAGGAAGCCATGCCCGGAAGCCCTGCTGGGCATGCTCCAACTGGAGGAGCAGTATAAAAGCCTGCAGAGCTGCTCAGTTGGGGCTGACCGCCGGAGGGGAAGGACACATATTACCAGCTCCTGCGGAGGTACAGCCAGGATCATGGGTTTCAGAGGCCAGCCCAGTAGAGATGCCGCTGGAGGCCCAGCTGGACATCGGCCCAGAGGGGGAATGCTGCAGGAGACCCCTGGACACCGAAAGCCCAGCAGTATGGGTAGGAAGTGACCCAGGGAACTTTTAAAGGGACACACACGCTTGGCGTGTTGCGGGCGGATCCCCGCCGAGCTAGGGGCAGGGAAGCCCTGCCAACAGGTGAGCCCTGGGTCGGGACCAGGTGGAGTGGGTGGGCCTGGGTCCCCCTACTCCCGCAGCCACTAGGCTGCATTGCCCCTAGACACAGGGGAGCTTTGTTGACTCTGGCCATTGGGCCGCGCTACCCCCAGACAGAGGGGAACTTTGTTGACTCTGGCCATTGGGCCCTGCTATCCCGAGACCGGGGGGAACTTTGTTGACTCTGGACATTGGGCCGCGCTACCCCCAGACAGAGGGGAACCTTATTGACTCTGGACATTGGGTCACGCTGCCCCGAGACAGGGGGGAGCTTATTGACTAACTCTGGCCATTGGGCCATGCTGCCCCGAGATGGGGGGAGCTTTGTTGATTCGGGCCAGTGGGCCGTGCTACCCCATGGCAGAGGGGAACTTTATCGATTCTGGCCATTGGGCCGCACTACCCCGAGATGGAGGGGAACTTTATTGACTCTGGCCATTGGGCCACGCTGCCCCGTAATCGGCGGTTATAGAGTGGCGGAGGTCCACCGCCACAACCTGCCCCTGCCCCAGAGGGGCGCTGCGGGATGGGACCCACCACAGGCTGTTATAAAGAGAATAGTGATCAATTGTTCTCCATGTCCACTGAAGGTAGAACAACAAGAACTTCATCTGCAATTAGATTAGATATTAGGAAAAACTCACTATACAGATAGTTAAAATCTGGAATAGGTTATGAGAGAGACTGTGGAATCCCTATCACTGGAAGTTTTTAAGAACAGGTTAGACAAGCCACTATGAGGGATGGTTTAAGTATACTTAGTCCTGCCTCAACTCAGGATGGGCTAGATGACCTTTTACGGTCCTTTCCAACCCAATATGTGTAGGATTCTATGGTTTACTTCAAATTATTCAGGAATAGAGCACATAATTTTATTTGCACTGTGTTTTATATATTTAATGCTTTCTTCTAAACTAATGGACTTGCACCAAGGTAAGAAAAAGATGTATTAGGAGAGCAAATGCATTTTTTCCGGTTATTTACACAGATTCCCATTGACTTTAGTCATCTTTGAATCATGCCTTAAGTCATCTGACCAAGGTCTCACAAGAAGTCTGTGGTAGAACCAGGAAATTAACTCAGATTTTTTGAGTCCTGGCTGTAGCTTTGGCCCTTCTGTAATGCCAGCGCTGTGGTCATAAGAATGAAACAATCTTTCCCCCCACTGCTTTCTCCCAGTGTTGAAAGGAAGAGAGAGGTGATGTGTGCATATTCATGGTGAACTACTGAATTGCTATAGGAGACCGGATGAACAACTTTGAAGAGATTTGTATAATAGCTGTGGCATTGACTTCTAGGATAGGATAAAACTAATGTGGACACTATGCCAGTCTGCACAGTAGATCTACAGTCATCAGTGCTGAGGGAGTATTTTATATCACTTCAAAAAGGTGGCGTCAGTCATTTCCTTCTGTCGTATTGCTATATAGAAGAATGCTAAGTGATGATTAGAAATTCTTTACTCTGATGGCTTTGTGGTACTTCATGTGAAGGACATGACCTAAGTGTGAGGTACATTATGTTGAAGCTTTATCAGTAGTGTGCATCCATTCACATAGGAAGGCAAATGCCAGCTGATAACTCCATTATTCATTTGCACAGATTCTCTGCAGGTTGCAAATCTCGGGTGCACTGCAGCTCAAAGACTGTTTGTTTTTTTTCTGCTTCGTAAATTGATCTGAGTTGCGGAGATCCTAGCGAGAGGAAATCCCAGTGACTATTTGTGGGGACAAGCTAAAGAAATGCTCACCTCTAAACGATTTGTTTCCTGGCTGTATCCATTCCAATACTTCAGTCAGGGAACGTATTTCTTCCTTTTCTGGTTTTTTGATCTTTTACATTAGGCCTTTGCAAAAGAAAATATGATACCTATATGCAGGGTCGAAAGAGAGCTGGTACAGACCGGTATGGTGGACTGTTAAGAACCCACACTGAGTGCCACAAGACCCCCCAAATCCCTCCTGAACCCACACCCCAATCCCCTGCCCTGAGCCTCCTGCTGCACTCTGTACCCCCTGGCCTGTAGCCTTAATGTCCTTGCCCCTTTTGCCTCCCCATCGGCGGCCCTGCTGGTACAGACCCTCGCATGAATCCGATTGAAGTGGGTACTAGCCCATGAAAGCTTTTGCTTCAATACTTTTGTTAGTCTTTAAGGAGCCACAGGACTCTTTGTCACTTCTGCAAATCCAGACTAACGCGGCTACCTCTCTGTTCCTTTATAAAGTACTTTTAGACCCACTGAGCAAAAGTGCTAGTTCAGGGGTAGGCAACCTATGGCACGGGTGCCAAAGGCGGCACAGAAGCTGATTTTCAGTGGCACTCGACTGCCCGGGTCCTGGCCACCGGTCTGGGGCGGGGGGGGGCTCTGCATTTTAATTTAATTTTAAATGAAGCTTCTTAAACATTTTTAAAACCTTATTTACTTCACATACAACAATAGTTTAGTTATATATTAAAGACTTATAGAAAGAGACCTTCTAAAAATGTTAAAATGTATTTCTGGCACACAGAACCTTTAATTAGAGAGAATAAATGAAGACTCGGCACACCACTTCTGAAAGGTTGCCGACCCCTGTGCTAAGTGGTGGTGGTGGAATAGCAGTAACAAGATCGTTATATAAACCAGAGGTCTTAAACACGTGGCCCGCAGGGTTATTTTCTGTGGCCTGCCAGTTCTCCGCAGCCCCCCCACCCTCCCCCTACATTTACCTAGAGAAGCTCTGGCACCTGGGAGCAGGGCAGACTCCCTGCCCTGCCACCATGCTGCTCCGAGAAACAGCCAAACCTGTGGGAGGAGGGGCAGAGGGGTCTGTGTGTTGCCCTTGCTTCCAGGCACTGCCCCTACAGCTCCCATTGGCTGGGAACCGTGGCCAATGGGAACTTCAGAGGAGGTACCTGGAGGAGCGGCCAGGGCTGCATGCAGACCCCTGTGCCCCCCCTGCAGCCAAACCCCCTGCACTGAGCCCCCTGCTGCCCCTCGCACCCCTAGTGCACCCCAACACTGTGAGCCCCCACTGCACCCCAACCCCCTGCCCTGAGCTCCCTGCTGCACCCCATACTCCTCTTGCACCACCAACTCCCTGCCCTGAGCCCCTGCCACACCCTACACCCCTCCTGAACCCCCTAGGGGCAGGGAGGGTATGGGGATTTGGGGGAAGGGGTTGGGATGGGGGCAGGAAAGGGGTGGGAAAAGGTGGGGTGGGGTGGGGCCTCATGGAAGGGGTGGAGTGGGGGTGGGAGTGGCAAGGGGTGTGTCAATGATGCAGCCCTTGGCCCAATGTACTAGTCCTCATATAGCCCTCGTGCTCATTTGATTTTGAGACCCTTGATATAAACCATAGTAACAGCTCCATGCAATATCCGTGCATGTAGTGGGTGAGGGATTGGGGTAGGATGACAGGGAGAGCAGAGGTTCCTTTACACAGCTGGTCAAAGGACTTGTGAATAATATTGGTTGTGAATTATAACATTCCAATAAGCATTTGTGAATGTTTCTGTTGGTTGGTCAGCTCCAGGGCCGGCGCAAGCATTAAGTGACCTAGGCGGTCACCTAAGGCGGCAGGATTTGCAGGGTGGCATTTAGCTGTCCTTGGTGGCATTTCAGCGGCAGCTCCTCCAGCAAACCATGGGAGGGCAGCCAGGGCGGCAGTCATCAGCGCGGCAGTCAGGCATCCTTTGGCAGTGTTTCTGCAGGAGGTCTGCGTGTCCCGTGGGTTCGATGGCATTTTGGTGGCGGGTAGCCGAAGCCACGGGACTGACGGACCTCCTGCAGAAATGCCACCAAATCCACGGGACTGGTTGATTCTGCAGGTGTGCCGCCAAAGGCCGCCTAGGAAGGCAAAAAAGCTGACGATGCCGCTGGCCAGCTCTATTCCTTTTCTTGCACCAGATATCTGCCAAAAACAAATCTGTAAAAAAACAAAAACCAAAAAACAAAAAACAAAAGTGAAGAGTTAGTAGTGACGTTAGCAAAAGAGCAACTACAAAGGAGATTCTATTTGTTTTCACTCCTTTTTTTCTGAAGGGAGAGCACCATAGCTTAGAAAGAAGTATGTTCAAGTAGAACAGTGAACATTCAAAACATTTCTGTGCAAGTTCTGAGTTTGCTAAGCTCTAAGTTTAATCAATGGGAGAAATACTGAAAGGGGTGGCGGAGTGCTTAAATTTTTATTCTGGGCTTACCATCTCTCATCCTGATGTGATTTTCAGAGGGAAAAAAAACCACTCAATGACTTAACTACACCCAGGTTTTGGCCTTTTTTGTCCAGGCACCAGCAGATAAACTAAGAACTTTTGATATTAATTCCTTTTGAATGGCTTGGATTGCAAGGTTGATTAGAGTTCCCATTTCTGGTCACTGGTTCACTGCATGTCCCTTCAATGCTAAATTTATTACTGCAGAACATACATTAAATTAATTCCTTATCTCTTTGTAAAGAGAAGAACCGTACTGACATAGTATGGACCAGATCAGAACGTTGACTAGAGTCATATGAGGGGAGAGGGGTTATTTTTTCTAAGTGCCAGAATTCCCCCAAGAGTGTAGTGCTTTTAACAGGAGACTTGCACTGTTTACCTCATGTTGTTAATACTGGTAGTGTCTCCTTTTCCTTTTTGCCCAGCAGGATTCTCCATCAAAGATAAAAGCATCTTTGTAGGTTGGCATGAAGAGTTTTCCTTAGCTCTGTGGATGCTAATATTTTAATTAGGCAATTCATTGTGGTGTTAACTAGCTTCCCAATCAGCCATTTTTCTGTTTGCTCACTTTTGCTAATTCTATTACTTTAATTCCTTATTGAAGAAATAAATCTCAACAGACAAGAATCCTTTAAAAAAAATCTTTTGAGCTCTCATGACATAATGGTGATTTCTTCCCTCTCAATTTTAGGCTTCTTACTCTACAGAGAATCTGACCAGAAAGACAGGAAGACACTGAGATGAAACATTAAGAATCAAGTTGCTGCCCCTAAGTAGGGAACAGGAAACTGCCTACATTTTGACTTGAAAGTTTCTAGCTGATTATTCTATTAAGGAGAGTGGAACAGGAAAGAAAGTTCTGCAGCTGCACTGAGTTCAATCTACTTTTCACGGAAGAGCATCATAAAATCAAGTGAATCATAGAACTGAGCCCAAACAGCCACATCCATTCCTGATCATTGGAGTGAGTCAAACATAAGGTAAAACTGGCCAAAAGGGTTCCTCTGAAGATTATTTTCAGTTACTTTATATTAAGGTTCCATTTGTAAATGGTTTGTAAAGGGTTAATAAATAATGAATACATAACAATTACAACATTAATACGTGTTATTGGTGGTTATAAGTACAGTAGTAGATATTGTAGAAGGATATAAGCCATGGTTATAAGAAACCTGTTGGACACTGATTTAACCATTTATTAAAACATCTATTAATAATTTATTAATGTTGTATAAGCAGAACTTGTATAAATCATATAACTTGTAACTTTTTATTTTCCCACTATGTCAAAGTAAACCTTTCTGGCTACATTGCTTCACTATAAATGTCAGAGTGTTAACTATTTTTTTTTTTTATGAAACTGAGGAACTTTTGGGTGGTTTCCTTTGATTCTGACCATTAAAGATATCTGGAAATCTCAGAGGAAATTCAATTAAAATCAGTTTTTCCCCTCCTGTTGTTGTTGTATTTAAGAAATTGTCCATTGATGAGAAAAATCTGATCAAACAAACTGATGAATGATTGACGGTATTTCAATCCAGCGTTTCAGGTAGAGATAATTTGAATAATTATAATTTTAGGGCCATATATATCCCTAGATCCATGGCTCTAACTCCCATTGATGGTAATTGGAGTCCAATTAATTCACTGCTCTCTCATTTTAATCTTGGGTTTCAGATGCCTTTTTAAAATGATGAAAAATCTAGCTCATGCATTAGATTAGTCTTCATGAGAAGACTGAGTGGCCCAGGGAGTTGATAATTGGATACAGAGAACTAGAGCTTGTTGAATTTTTTTTTAACTAAACTGTTTTCCATAAGAAAATGCAATTTCATCAAAACTGAAACATTCTGCAGAAATGTATTGTTTCGACGAAATTTTTGACAGGAAAAAGTCAAAATGAATAGTTACGACTTTCTTGGTTCAATTAATTTATTAAATTTTTTGTTCTGTATATTTAATACAGCATACTTAGTATTTTATATTGTTTTGACATTGTGGAAACAGTTTGCTTCAATGCATTTGATTTAAAAAGTTTCAAATTGTTCATTGTGAAACTTTGAAATGACCGCTGCTATGTTCTGATTTCAGAACAAAAGGAAATTTTGAAATGTCATTGTGATAGGTGCATACATTACATGTTAGCATTCACAGAATGGTTAATAGATGCAGTAATCACCTCTCAGCTGAGACTGCTGACTGGTTGGTGGCAGCTGGGATAAAAGGCTTACAGCCCAGGCAGAGAAGGAGGCTTAGAATTACCTTAGAGAAACTCCCTGGCCACAGATAAGGAGAAACCTATGGTGGGGAGGAGGGACCCCTGGAGGGACAGAGAATGCAGCTTGTGAAAGATGCCTGCAAGCAGGCAAGAAGTAGGAAGCAGCCTGGGGAAGCAGAAGGGATCTTAAGAAGCAATTTTTAGTTGCCCAAATGCAGGGTGCCTGGATTGGAACCAGAGAAGATGGTAGACTTGGGTTCCCCTAGGAGCCAGCACAGCAGGGGATGTGCAAATTCCTGAGTGCACAGTAGAAAGGACACTTGGTTCCATTTGAATTTCTTTGGTACCCTGGAGGGGGCAAGACTATATAAGCAACCTGGCTAGCAGGATGAATCTCAAGAAGGGATAGATTGTTGTGGAGTGTGTGTTGGCAGGAGGTGCCTGATGCAGAGGGAATGTTGTGCTGTGCTCAGCCACAAGGGGGCACACTCACCAGTGAGAGGCCCCACAAAAGTCAGAATTTCCTGTGGAGCAGAAAAATCTAGCTCTACATGAAACCTTCCACTTCTCATTGTTCAAATTAAATGATGACTGATAAGGTGTATGACCTGTCAGTCACTGTGTGATATGCATTAGCAGTATTAGTATAGTCCCTAAGGGATAGGCCTCTGTATCACAAAATATCTCTGTTGCTATTGTCACTAAGCGGGATGTGGGTGGAGAATCTTTGCATGAGATGGTCAAATATATTTTATGTGAAACAATAAAGGGCAGGTAATATGATGCTAACTTATAGGATGGGGGATCTCTCTCTCTCTCTCTCTCTCTCTCTCTCTCTCTCTCTCTCTCTCCAGCACATGTTCAATGGGTTTCTAGAAAAGTGAATCTAAGGCAAGTCTATAACCACATCCCAATGTCAGAGACAGAATACAAACACTCCACCAAAGGAAACTCAGATTATGATGATAAAACTAGAAAGAGGGCTCTGCTGCACCATTTTATTACAGACAAGCCCGTTAGCCTAGATGTGACTGGAACCCATTCTCTTGCTGTAAGGAAAGTCTTTTTCTAATGCTACAATAAAATCAAAATTCTAGGCTAAAACAAATTGAGCCAACTAGCCATCATTGCAGAATTTTTTCCACAGATTTTCAATGATACAAGCTCATGTGCGCGGTGATGGAGAAAGCAATGTTACATATCTTCCACTAGGTAATAGGCTGCCCAAAGGTAGGAGTAAATCTAGCACACAAGACGCAAGGGCAAGAGGATGTTTGAAATAGTGTCTTCCAAACAGAAGACTTCCTCTTGATAACTCCTAGACAGTGAGAGATTATACTTAAGAAGGTGACTAGATTAATGAATTTTCAAGATCCATTAACTGCCCTTGGGGCACATAAAATCATAAAATCTGACTCAGGCTGGCAATGTAAGCTGAGGGGTTGACTCAGCAGAAACAAAATAGACCCTCACCAGAAATCAAGACCTGCTAATATTTGGAACCTGCTGCTCTCAAAAAAGTAACGGAAACTCCCCCGTCCCAGTGCAAACACAAGGATCCCAATCCTTAACCTTCCAGAACAGGTTAGAAAAACACCTGTCAGGGATGGTCTAGGTGTACTTAATCGTGTCTCAGCACAGGGGATAGACTAGATGACTTTAGGTCCCCTCCAGACCTATATTTCTTTGATTCTCAGGGGCAATCCCTGCCCCAAAGAGCTTACATTATAATTAGATAAGATGGAGAGGTGAAGTGACCAAGGTCACACAGCAGGTCAGAAGCAGAATCAGGAATAGTATCCATCTGACTTTAATCCCAATGTAGTTCTCTAACCCCTAGACTGGGCTGCTGTCTGGATCTGGAGCCTACCTTTCTACAGGCCGTCTTCCCTTCCTTTATTTCAAACACCAGAGTCTTTCCTTTGAGTGCTTGTACAAAGGGAAATTCTGATAAAATTAATCCCTGGCCCTCATCCTTTATATCTAATGCCCTTTATCATGTGATCACAGGGGCAAAGTGACATGAGGTGTCTAGATATCAGGAAACATATTTTCCACCTTGTGCACAGCACTGTTTTGGTTGCGCTGTGTTGTATCAGACTATATCAGGTTGCCTCCTAATGACGAGGGGATTTTACTCAGAAGTACTGTGGTGTACGAACATTTGGAGGTTTAGATACAACGTTAAAATACATTTGAGGCCACCTGATAGCTCTGAACAGAGAAGATGCACATCTGTGCAAAGTACATGAAGAGTAAACATCTCTAAAGGACGGGTGCTTGTTCCCAAACTGGTTCTTCAGGCTTTTGTAATCAATTCTAGGCTTCTCTCTACTTTAATGACAATAGCTCATGGAATATTCACTGTACCCAGTGCAGCTGAGCTTTGTCTCAACAAGAACCCAGAACTCCTGGCCAAAAGCATGGTAACATACTCCCTGTGCCATTTGTAAGTTTGAAAATGACCCCCACTGAACCATGGGCCAGATTCTGATCTTGCTGTGTATAACTCTGGAGTAACTGTAATTGATTCAGTACAATCTTCATACCTCATTTTTCTCTCAATCAATGGAGTTACCCTTGGGCAGAGATGGTGCTTATTAACATGGGGGAGTTGACTGGTGTAACTAAAATAATTACACTATTCCTCTGTAGCTATTCCATAATAATATATTATGCTGTCTCTACGCTGGTCAATTCCCTAGGTAGACCCGCTCTACGTCAGATCACAGAATCAGCTCTTTAGTTTTTAAATTAATTTTCTTAGAAAAAGATTAGCCTTTTTTTGATCCAGAGCTGTGCTGTGGGCAGCGTTGAAAGGTACCACAGGCAAAAGACCTCTCTGCATTGTAAGAACACACAAGCTGCTCTGCTCCTTTAAGAGATGCTGCATACTCTACCTTGGGCAGCCAGCTAAGGGGGTGAGATTGAGCCATGGTTAAGACTCCATCTCACCTCCCATGGGGCACTGTGAGGCTAGCAGCCCTTTCTGCCTCTGAATGCAGTGCCTGGAGTTCTGCGCAGCCCTTCTTCCATCTGAAGAGAGGATGGGGAGAAAGAGGAGACAGGAAACTCTGTTCTCCCTCAGAGAACACGGTCAGAAAGAGGTGGGTGCTCTGTTGTATTTTAATCAGTCCTGTTGGTACCTGGTAGATTTCTGTAGCTCTGTTCTGACATGGAACTGGGGAGAGGGGAGGAATGGCAGCTTGGTGCATGAATAAAGATGTAATGACTAGGAGAGAGTTACCATATAGCACCATGGTATAGAACCTGCCGCAGTGAAACACTGGTGGTGATTTCCCTCTTACAGAGCGATAACATTCCTAGAATAGTTCTTTTCTAATATACCGTAAATGAGAGGTGGCTAGGAAAAGAGTCATACACCAGACTTTCCAAAGCAGAACTGACATACTGCAGTTTCCTCCAGGGGTACGTCTCCCGGCAGCAGGTTTCTATTGCATATGGAAGAGATGATGATCTGTCAGTGACTCACGGACTTCTTTTCATTTTATCATGGTGAATGATCAAAAAAAATATCTACAGCTTAATGTCATAGAAGCTTCTGATTAAAAAATAAAGAGCTTAGTCTGTGAAGGGTCAGAGCATAGCCGCCAGAGCAGTAGGTTAGATACTCTTTCTGTTGTTGAAAGGGAGCACTGGGTGACCACACTTAGGAGGGCTTTATTGTAGTAAAAGAACATCACCATTCCCTTCTACACCGCTTCTTTTTTCCAAAAAGACTGATAGGAAACACAGATGACACAAAGCTCCAACATGAAAAGAAGCTGAGCCTTAGACGTCAGTGCTGTGTAAAAATGGATGATTCACCTGCCTCAATCTCTGTGGTTTTTAAGCTTGATTTCTGTTTGAACTATAAAAACGTCAAACTGTACAGATTCCAGTTTTGGGTTCCATGCTAATCCTTGCTTTTATCAGGTGTAATGGCATGGAAGAGGCTGCCAGGATAAATGTTCCTGTCTGAGAGTAATAGAGAAATAAACGCTGAATTCTCTCTTGCTGCCCCCAGAGAGTACATTATCCGGATGGTTAAACTGGGCATTTGAGCTGAATCCATACAGGCATTTAACTGGGCACTCTGACCCAGAGCTGTAGTGGGCTGTGACCTATGTGCTCTTCTGATCCTGAACATACCTTGGGCTGATTTGGTCTTCTAGCCTAGAGCAGAGGTTCTCAAGCTCCATTCAGGTGGTCTGCAGCTAGTTCCTCCTTAGGTGGCCGCACATGAGAGATTGAAGGGCCACCCACCTAACTAGTGGAGTCGTGCAGGCGCCTGGACCCTGGTGAAGATGCACGTGTAAGGTGAGGTGGTGGCCTTGGGGGAAATAGGGGTTAGATGGGTGGGGCAATGGGGTAAGAAAGGGGATGTAGGCAATTCGGGACATCCAGGGCTGCCACGCCCAGAGAAAGAGGCAACTTTCCCCAGCTTCCAGGGCTGAGGCTGCCAGGGAGAGACCTTCCCTCCCCCATTCCCTGCTGCCAGCGATGATAAGGGACTGATACCTCAGCAGGGAACACTGGGACATAAGGAAACCCCAGTCACCCCACCTTTCCCTTGGCTATGCCAGCAGCATGGGAGAATAGAGTAGCAAGGAGTCTATATACAGGCCTTACCCCAGAAGATCTTCCCACTGTAGCTATAGGTGGCTATGGCAGCTTTAGGGATGAAGTTGGTGGAGCTTTACTCACTTTTGCCAGCTGATCATCTGGCCCTACATGTGCATGCACTGAGTGAGCCACATTCAATCACTATGTATTATATGGGCCACATTCACCTGGGGTGTAACTCCACTGATGTTGCTGAAGTCACATCAGGGAAGTAGTGGGAATGTCCCCAGAGCTGGACATCAGCCTACAGACTATGTGAATACAAATAAAAGCTTTGGGGCCTGCAACGAGTGTGTGTTGCAAGCAAAACTGGAAGTCCTAAAAGCGGAGATAGAAGCGCTGCAAGCTCTCACTACTAAGCAGGGTTATCTACAACATCAATACTGGGCATTTCTATAGTGCCTTGCAGCCGAAGGGACAATGTTAATTAAACCTCAGACCAGAGGGCTAAACTCAGGCACAGAGGGTCTCCTTCTCCAGTGGGGTTACATCAGTGGTGTAAAACTGATTTGAGAGTAGAGACAGGTAGAGAGCATCACTTGGCCTACTAAATAAGGTACCGGCTCAGAACTTTGGAGACCTGTTGTAGCCGCAGCTCTGCCTTTGAACTGCATGACCATGGTCAAGTCACTCCCTGCCTCAATTTCCTATACCACCTTTCCCCCTGTCTTTTCTATTTTGACAGTAAGCTTTATGGGGCAGGAACCATCTCTCCCTATATGTATCTAGAGTGCCTAGCACAATAGGGCCCCAGTCATAGTTGATGCTACTGTAATAAAAAATAAATTGTCCATAAATCTGGAATAGCTTGGTTCCTCTGCTGTGGAGTTACTCTGGATTTCCCCCAGCGTGAGTGAGCAGAATCTGGCTTTTTTTGATATGCATACCTCCTTCTCTTGTCTCCATTCAACCCTAAGCTTGTGCTCATTCCAAAAGCATGATCTTGTACATCTACTGAAGCAGCAGCGTATGCTTGCTTCAGTAGGCTTGCTTTCTGCAAAGTTTGCTAAGCAGCATCAGTCTGAAGCATACAGTTATGAAGTCGGGGGTAAATGGAGGATACCTATTTCTCATTTGAGGAATATGGAGTTTAGGTTAGTTTACCTTCTTCTCCTCCCCTCTCCCCAAAAGCGTGCCCTGTGGTGTTGAGTCTTCATTTTATTCACGTGTTTGTGACTTGTTAGCATGCTGTCTATAACCCGTCATTCTTTTGTACCATGTTTCCCTTGGAGCACTTTGTTTTGTTTTTTTATTACTGGCAAATAGAAAAAATGCTACTGGCTCCTCAGCTAAAATCCTTTGCGGTCAGATGCCCTTGTACAAAGTTGCCTTCTCCTGGAGACTGAATAGTCTGAGCCCTGCAGCATCTGTCTTAAAGTTGCCGAGTGTTATGTCTGATGTTGTTTGGACTCTTTTTTCTTTAACATCCAAAATGCAGCACGTCTTTTGTTTAACAGGATTGAGAGTAAAAAAGAAAAACACAAGGCACCAAAGCCCATATATAGCGAATGCTCTGCTGTGTACCTTCTGGACTTAAAAACAAATATAAAAACTAAATGCAAACAGCGACAAGGCGGGTGATGTAATATCTCTCATTGGACCAATTTCTGTTGGTGAAAGAGGCAAGCTTTTGAGCAACAACACTGCAAAAAACAAACAAGTAAGCAAGCAAGCAAGCAAACAAAAAAGTATGTCAGATTCTCATCTCATGACCTTGATTCTGAGACCAGGATCCAGCCCCTTACATTGATCTGCAGGGCAATGTATGCTGCAAAAATAACTAAATAAAATATAAATGGCACATTCTAGGAAGCCTACATCACCCAAAATCACACAGCAGAATGTTGCCCTCACGTAAACAGACTGACTGGATTTTAGCTCAACCAAAAGTTGCTAGAAGCATTTTAATATTTTTCCTTTTCTGCCAAAGCAAAAATGGCCAACTAGAAACACTTTATGGTCTCCTTGGGACTTATTAGCATGGCACAGCTGTAGCTTCAGCAAGTGATAGAGTCAGTCACAGGGGAAAGTGTCACACGTGCAGCTAATGGCAACCTTCATGTAGGAACAAACCTATGAAGCAAAACTGGGGAGGGAGGGCGAGGAGGAGAGAATCATAGTTAATAATATGCAAATTGATGTAGTAGTTCACAAAGATTTGATTTGGGTTTTGAGGCAGCTGCTAAAAATGTTGTTTTAACCCCTCTTGGGAGCACAAGTTTATCCCGTAGACATGAAGTAAGTAGCGGGCTGATTAGGTTTTTTAATAATGTTAATTTTACAAGGCAGAGCATTCCAAAGCAGTCATATCTTCAATCCTTGGCCTCAATTTGCCAGGAAGATGTCTCTGTATCGGATACACGTATCCGTGTTAATATGATAGAAGCATATCAGTGTGCACCAAAAAATGCCACTCTTAGAAATACACTGCAGCCATTTTATTTATTTCTTAATTACCCAGCTCTTATATAATGCTTTTTATCAGTTGATCTTAATGTGCTTTACGATGGAGGTTGGTATCATTTAGTATTCCATGATGTATTGCTGTGGATAATCAAACCTCATATATAATGCACATATGTGATGCCTTCTCTTTGCTTTTATTATTGTTTAAACACTGATGGTCCAATACTGTGTGGTGATGAATGGGCTCTATCCCAGGGGTGTTGCAGACTGCTTCTTGCCTTGCTGGATCAAGCCCTTCCTCACTAATCTGCAAAATTCAGTTGCATGTTGGCTCTCCCATTATCTCGTTGAACCTCCTCCTGCTGTGACAGAAATTTTGGTTTGTATGTCTGAAGGCTGGTGCTATTAGTGAGGGTTTACTGCATCTGTTAATGAGATCCCACACTTTCAGACATCAGGAATGGAAAGTCACTAGGGTTACATATGATAGAGGGCAGAATCTGGTTTAATGGAGTTGTGTGAGCATGACAGAAGACAGAGCAATACTGTGGCCCAGTGCCTTGTGACTAGCTGGGTGCTAAAAGGGCTAAGGGAGATCAATGCTCAGAGACCTGAGCCCCAACTGTTGTGAAATGAGCTGCCAACACTGTGCAGGGTCCTCCCTCACCAGGAATATGTTCTTGCAGTGCATCAGAGGGGTAGCTATGTTAGTCTGTATCCACAAAAACAATGAGGAGCCTGGTGGCAATTTAAAGACTAATAGATTTATTTGGGCATAAGCTTTCATGGGTAAAAAACCCATTTCTGCATCTGACATCTGGGGTTTTTTTACCCATGAAAGCTTATGTGCAAATAAATCTGTTAGTTTTTAAGGTGCCCCGGACTCCTCCTTGTTTTTTGCAGTGGTGATTCAGTAGGGTTAACGGGGCCTCAGATAAATCGTTCCAAAACTGGAGGCTGCTGGTTTGGACCGATGGCTTAAGAGACCCGCTGCTGTGAGAGGCTAATAGAGCTGACATGAAAGCTGCACGTGGTGCAATACCAGTTTCCAGAGACGCAGCTGTACCAATTGTTATGAAATAACCTCCTCCTGCTGTGACAGAAATTTTGGTTTGTATGTCTGAAGCTTGGTGCTATTATATTACTATGTGTGTGTGTCCAGTGAGCTATGCCAGGCTAAAGATCTAGTGTTTCGCAGGAACATAACTATGGTGCACTTTGCCCTCCTCATCAATCATTCTTTGAACCACCTCTCTGGCAGGTCTAGATGATGGTTCCGAATCCTTGACTCTTAATTGATAATAGACACATTGTTTTATACAAACTTGTCGGGTAGTATTGAGATCATCTGCTGAGTGATACTTAACCCCAGGAGGCAGACAGAGAACAAGCCTCATTTCAAATGGTTCAAGAGACATACAAACCTACCTTATTAAGTCCCGCTGAGCTGAAGATACTGTGTGGGAGCTAGGTTCAGACAAGCCAAGCACATGTGTGCAAGCTGGAGAAAAGGGTACATGGGGATTGAGCACAATAGTAATGGGCAGAACTAGCATTACCCTCCTCCCCACAAGGGGGTCCATGGCCCTGCCTACCCTCCATGCCTGACGGCGGACCAGCCTGGGCCTTCAGGGGATTGCATACTGCACACTCAAGTGTTTCTGCTTCTTCATGGCCTCCATCCGAGCCTCAAGGGGGATTCTGACTGCATGAGGGAGCGTTCCTGCCAGGGTTTTGCTATGCTAAGGCCACTCCTCTCCTCCCTTCCTGCCCCTGATGATGATGGGCAGGGTTTAAAGGGCAGTATCTGGCCCTAAGTGTCTTGTTGGTGCTGTCTTCTAATTGGCACTTGTGCAATGCCTTCTCTCCCTTCCTCCCTCTCTGATGTGTGTCCCCAGATACCTAAACACATCCTACTGAGACTGTCTAGTGAGCACAGAGCACACTGACTGCAAGCCCTGGTGCTGCTGAATTCAGCTGACAATCAGCTCCTTATTCCAGTAGCTATTTCTGTTTTTCATACTCTTCTTCCTTCAATCCGATGTCAACAGGGCCAAGTCCAGAAACTTTTAACAAAAGTTATTTTCTGGTTAACAGGCACCATGATGGGCAACAGCTCCTGTTTTTATGTACACCAGTTACTGCTAGAAATACTTTTCTCCATTGTAAGCTTTCTCTTCTAAGGGCCTGGTAGTTCTGGAGTGATGAACACTGTCACATCCTGGAAGTGTGTCTGAAAATGTTTCTTATTTCTGTGTATTTGTCATGGTTATGTTACTATTTCAGTTGCACTCTGGGTCATATTCTATAATTAGATCCAACTCCTTTGAGCTGCCTGAGGGCAGGGGATGGAGGGGAAATGTGTTCAAAGGCGGCTAGGAACCAACTGTAACTGGCTTACAGAAAGTTCCCTTGTTGGAATGGGATTCCCTGTTTGGTGAGAGTGTTAGTTTCTGGCCCTGCATCTCAGACCCCATGTCTAGGATTGCCAATTCTGGTTGGATGCATTTCTGGAGGTTTCATCACAGGACATAATCTTTAATTAAAAAGATTAATCTTTAATTTCTGGAGACTCCAGGGCAATCCTGGAGGGTTTGCAACAGACATGCCAAACCTGTGAAAAAAATGCAGAAATTGGGTTTGTTTTTGGCTTAATTGGCTTGTGAGTTGTTAGTTAGTTTTTTTGACTTGTAGCTTGTTTGGCTTGTAGCTTGTTGTAGCTTATTGATTCTTTTTTTAATCAACTCCCAGCAAGCAGGGGCAAAGGGGTGCAGGGAGAGTCAGGGGTGCACAGTGGGCCCACCACAGTCCCAGCCTGCATGCCAGGGGGATCTAGTCACACAGAGTGTTTGGGGTTCTTTGGAATTTGGCTTGTTTTGGCCTTGCTTTGAAACGAGATTAGCTTTATTTTTGGCTTATTGTGAAAGTCGGGGTGCTTATTTACCACATGAAAGTTGGCAACTGTGGTTGGCAACCCTACTCATATCCCTCATTTAGGAGTGTTTTGGGGATCCTCCAGCAGTCCTGCACTGCCTCAAGATCCATCAAAGTCCATTGAGGACCCAAAGCTAGTTGCACATCTTAAAGATGTCTGCATTAGTAGCTGCACATTATGCAGGTGTAAACTGAAGATGTGCACCATCCACTACTTAAGATACATGTGTATGAAATCATAACCAGTACTAAGTACAATGCTTCATCGCTGTCCTGACTTTGGATGTTTTCAATTAATTAACACTGCTGCCTATAATGTTAATGATGTGTGCCTCAGGGTAGGGAGTGGTGTGTGTGTGTGTGTAAATACTCTGATATATAGTAATGACAATTGTATCTTGTGTCTTGATGCATGTGGAATCTGATCCCAAACCCATTGAAGTCAACAGGAATCTTTCCACTGTCAGTGGGCTTTGGATCAGGCCCTCAATGATGAGAGGATCTGGCTAGTGGGATCTGTAATGTTCGTCTCTTTCTGTGGACTGTGCATTCCTGTAAAGAAGGCCTTGGTTAGCACCATCATTTCATCTTTGTACTGAAAGATGAGGCATTCTAGTTTCTGCTGTCATTGATGTGATGAAAATGTTCCTTATGGATAGATAAGGAAGCAACCAAACTTGTGGTTCTTTCTGAGGCATTGCTAAGGGTGCAGAGTTAGGATTTCTTAATGGAAAATCATTCTAGTCTCATCCTTAAGTTTAAAAAGTCTCTCCATTATAGCAGCATTTTTTGTGCATTTGAATGAATAAGCACCATCAGCTGCAACAGAATGTCCCATTAATACTGGCCACTTATTATTACTTATGATATTTAGCTCTTAATATGTAATTATTATTAGATACTGAACACAGTCTTGCACTAGAAAATCTGTCCTCTTTCTGCTGATGGTACAGAATTATTGTGATTTATACTCTTCATATTAGAAGCAATATGATTATTCAGTTAATCTATTATTCATTTCACTCATGATCTATTCTTTTCACATCCTTGCTCTCAGTCAATTTTCCCCTCCCTGCTATTTTAATAGAGTAGCATTTTAAATTGTGAGAACACCGCATTAAACATGTATAAGATTTTATCTAATTTAAAATGCTTTCTTCTAGCAGGATATGCCTAATAAGCATAAAAACAATAATGCTCACAATGCTATGGCATATTAACATGACATATTGTGAAGGATGCATTTTTCAAATAAAGCTAAGCACTAATTAATGAATATGTTAAAACTTCCTTGTATTTCCCCGAAGCTGCAGCATGACTGACACAGAAAAATTCTTTTGATGGAGTAGCACTGCATATAAACTGCTTTGAAGTTTACAAACACTGTTACTTGCTGTCTAATATGACATCTCTAAAATAACATGAATGTTCAGAGATGATCTGTCCCATTTTTAATGTTATGTTGACGCTCATGTATTTGTCAAAAATTAATTTTGTATTTCAGTTGGCAATGGATGAGTATATATAACCCACTGGTGAGGGTATGTTATAAGTCCCTCTCCACCTATGCAGCCTGGCTTTTTATCTCAAGTTGTAGCAGCTCTTGCCTCTAGCTCGAGAGATCCCCAGTTCAGTCCCTGATGCGCTGGCCAAGGTGGTGCCATCATATATGCAATGAGGTAGTAAAAAGTTAAAGCCTGCAAAGACTTACATAGGTATTTAAAGTTAAGCCCGTGAGTTCTCATGTACTTAAAGTGAAGTGTTTAAATCTTTGCAGGACTAGGACCTAATTCACCACCTTCTGTTAATTAGCACCATTGCTAATTACCATACATTGCTGTCCGCTTAATTTTAGATTTTCAGGAAATTCAGGCAAGCAATGGGAGTCCAATTTGTGCATGCAATTTGTTTGATTGCTCATGCATAGCAGGCAATTCCATGCACAAATGGTCAAAATTAGCCATTCCCTGCCATAATTAGCTGGTTTTGTGTGCCTATGCGCAATAACTGCATGCCACTGCACATCCACACTGTCTGAAAATCTGGGCTGAAATGGTGTACAAAGAAATGCTGATGACCAGACAAAGAGCTCAGAAACTGCCATGTCTTTTATTTCTAGGCCCTGAAAAAAAGTGACAGAGTATATCCACCCTTTACAAAAATCCACACGGCACCAAGCCTCAGAGCCTGGGTCAACTGACTTGGACTTACACTCCCAGGCTAAAAATAGCTCCCCCCTCACAGGGTTTGAGTCTAGGCACCGTCCTGAGCAGGGACATCTACACTGCTATTTTTAGCCCTGGAGCGTGAGTCCTGCAAAGCCAAGTCAGTTGACCCAGGCCCTCAGACTCATTGCTGCAGCGTATTTTAAGCTGTGTAGACATACCCAGAAGTTCCAAATTACAGAATAAAATCTCTCACGGGGTCAAAGCATGTATTTTAGATGTGTAATTCCTTATGCAGGAATGACAAGGATTTATGTCAGTGTAAGGAATTATGGTTATGACTTGAACGTATGCTTGGCCCCATAAAGGTCAATGCTTTTGGTTAGTAGTAGTAGTATTTTTATTCTCATTTTGGTCATGCTTAGGAACCTCGGTCTTGGATCAGGATGCCTTGTGCTAGGTGCTGTACAAACTCAGGAAAAAATACTGTCCTTCCACAAAACAGCTTAATAAGGATGGAGTTAAGCATTTGCTTTGCTGCTCTGGAGATCATATGAGGGTACCCAGTAACAGGAAAACAGATAGGCACTCTTGACTAGAGTATACTTATGTACAATGTATTTTTTTTAACCTAGAGGATAATCTCCCTTTGAAATTCTCTGTCCCAAAAGAAATTTGCAGAAGCCATATTGCAGGGATTCAAGAAACTCAGCACTCAGTTTCTGGAGTGCTGATGGTCTCTCAGAGTCTCAAAGAGACGAGACAGGCACTGAGATGATTCTTGCTGACGTGTACAGACAGGGTTGAAATCACCAGATTCAGACGTGAGAAGGAATTTTCTCCCAGGAAATAGTGTCAGGGACTTCCCCATTACTCCCGTCATTGCTGCATGCGGTCAGTTTACCGGGGATACTGGCTGCCTTAGGGGCAGGTGATCAGGGTGGCTACCAAAGGTGCGAAATTCCCGTGGTTTCTTTGCTTGTGCCGTTTAGGTGGCAACAAAAACGTTTTCCACCTGGGCGACAAACACCTAGGGCTGGTCCTGCATAGCTGGACCTCAGTTCTTCAGTTGTCTGCTGCTATATTTCTATGCTATTTTGGGATGACATCCCTGCCTTTGTGACTGCCTGGATTATTGCCATGGTCCAAATTTGCCATGTGCTCTCCCTGGTACTACACCAGAAAACCATTCCAAGACTTCAGCAGGAGCAGAATGCCACTGCCTGGCTGCACAGAGAAACTTGTTAAACAGAACAAATCACATCTGTGTAGCACTTACCTAAGGTGCAACTCAAGGTAGTAGTTCTGATCTAGAAATTTCTAACTGTTTTGGGTCCATAGCCCCAGATGTCTCAAGTTGGACAACCAAAATCACTGGCTACTTTGTGCCTGTGGTCACACAAACAAGACACATCTTTCTGTGCCTATCCAAATGGTGATATTATTTTTGTGAAGACTTATTTTGGCGTCAACTCTCAGCAAACAGAGGAAAAAATGTCTTTGACAAATTTTGGAAACTTTATTGAAAAAAGTTCTAGTTGGCTGCTACTTTTTTTGTGGGTATTTGGAAAAATCCATGGAATGATTTTTCAGTTGCCTCGTGAGATGAATATTACTATGGTAACAGAGATAGAAATGTAACATAAAATTTTCTCAATAGCTTGTTTTTATTTTAATTCTGTCATGAAATCATTTGACCATTTTACTGAAAACTGGATCAGACATCAAAATTCTATCTTATGGAGTGGTTTGAAACAAAGAAACAAACATGTTAAAATCTTAGTGTTCTGGATCCCAGTGTAGCAGGAGAAAGAAAAATTGAAATAAATAAAGAAATAGGATAAAGAATCACAGCAAATAAAACACAAGAATCTTTTATATTATTTCAGTGATTGATTTTTTTTTTTACCCATTGTGACAGAGTCAGACCAGAAGGGTATAGGAGAGTGCTGGAAGGCAGGTATATCAGCCTTAGGATGTGCAGGTCCTTGTTCCCTGGATAGCCAAACAAAGGCTACTCCAGACCAATCAAGACACCTGGGGCCAATTAAGAACCTTCTAGAAAGGAGTAGAAACAGCTAGCCTAATTGGGACACCTGAAGCCAATCAGGGACTGGCTGAAACCAGATAAAAACCTCCCAGTTAGTCAGGTGGGCTGTGGGTGTCAGGAGCTGTGGAAGGAGGTTGTGCTGTTGGTGAGACTGAGTGGTGGACAACATATCATCCAGAAGGAAGGAGGCCCTGAGGTAAGGGTGAAGTGGAGTTTGAAGAAGCAGGGACTGCTGTGGGGAAGTAGCCCAGGGAATTGTATTGTGTTTTGTGCCTAAAAGGTCAGCCATCTTAGCTGATACTATTAGGGTCCCTGGGCTGGAGTCCGGAGTAGAGGGCGGGCCTGGGCTCCCCCCTTTTCCATCTTCCATACTGGCCTGTGATGAAGGTAACTCACTAGGTGGTGACTCTTGCCAATTATACTGAGAAAGGGAGGTCACTCTGGGGCCTAGATGAGTTTCTGAGGCCCCTAAATCTGCCAGGAAGCGCAGGACCCACAAGGACAGACTTGGAGCTTTGTCACACCATGCTCCATCGATTGCTGCCTCAGAGCTCTAGAGAATGCAGTCCACTATTTAATCACTGCTTAGTCACTATTTGATCAGTTTGGCCTTCTGAAGTTCTAGCATTTCTCCATAAGCACTGGCTACTGCAGTACTGGTTTCCCTGCACTATCAGCATCCCTCAGCCCTGATTGAGAGGGATAACCTTGTGTAAGTGAGATGGCAGTTGAGAAAGGACCGCAGGCTCCCTCTGCTGCCAAGAACAAAACTGCATTGAGAGGACAGACATCTAGAAAGTCTTCTAGTCCGCTTTCTTCTCCACTATTATCAACGAGTCAAATCCTACAGTTCTTAGTCAGACATTACTTCCATCACCAGGAGTTTTGCCACAATAAAGACTTGTGGCTTGATTTACTATAAGTCTGAAATAGGGTGGTGAGGGGAAGTTCATTTGAACTTGACAAGATCAAAACTATTCCAGAATATTATGTAAAGACGCATTGGTCCATGCAACACCCAGACCCACACAAGGATGGAAGCAGTACTAGTCATGGACAGAAGGTCTGGAAGAAATGCTAGGTGTAGATGGAAGGCCTGAAGATGGTGAAGACAATATTCAAGTTCTTCATTTTTATTTTCCTAAGTGGTTTAAGGAAAGATTCCACACGGACTCAGTTATCAGAACAGTTTAAGAAATAAGTGGGTGGTTTTTCCACACAAGATCTTTCTTACTGGCTTGGTGATAGCAGAAGAATTTGGCGGCTAAGAGAGCATTATACTGCGTGTGTCATCAGTACTGTCTAGCTGTTTACATCTGTAATTACACAGAACTCTAAAGTAAAGGTCAAATCTAAATCAAGACCAAGAGTTCTCTCCAATGCTGCATTCATTGCTACAAATACTCATGACAAAGAGTCATGTTCAAATACCTCCCTTTCCCCCAGGTCATTTGCAATAATTGTACATCAATGCTGTTTCTGATACTTAGGCCCATACCTAAGCCTTTCATCTAAGAAGGTCTAGTGTGGGGATTCAAAAGCCAAATCTGGACGCAGATCCATGTATTGCAGTTGGCCCCTGTTGTTGTAATGGACCGATCCAAACCCCCAGATTCAAGCTCCCCCAGACTTTGAAGGATCCAAAATCTGGATGGAAGTTTTGCAGTTCAAGCCTACTTTAGGCTATATGTTGTTCCTACTAAGGCTGAATGTGCGTTGAAGGCAATTTGTCCTTCTGGTGTTCTAGCATTTCTCCATAATTATATGTAGTTCAGCAGTTTTTTCTTGCATTGTTTTCTTATGTTAATTATGCCTGGAGGCAATATTGAATCCCAGAAATGAAAGGGTAGGAGGGAGAGGAAGGTAATCAAAGGCCTAATAGTCTGAGAAAAGATGGAGTGTAGCTATTACTCCTGCGTTAATGTCGACAGGATCCTAGTGATTATACAGAAGGCTGGGAGAGAGAATTCAGCAGAAATGGTGGTGGTTAACAGTCCCACACTTCAGGGCTGAAACACCTATAGCTCCCATTTTGGCAGGGTAGATGCAGCCCTTCATATTTCCAACATAGACGCAGTGAGTTCCTTGCAATATATCGAGGAGGTAAGGGCCTGATCCTGAAGGCCTTGGTGCAACAAAAGACAAAATAAGCTGATGAGAGGTTCTGTCATTTGACTGCCCTGTGGATCTGGGACCAACATTCTCATTGGGCCAAATTGTCCACTCAGTTTCACGGTCCAATTCTGTTGAAGTCATTTAAGGCTGCACTAGAACAGTGGTTCTCAGCCAGGGGTGCGTTTACCTCTGGGGGTACTCAGAGGTCTTCCAGGGGGTACTCACCTCACCTAGATCAGTATTTCTCACTGCAGCTCCCAAAGGGGTCATGAGACAGGTTTGAAGTGGAGGGGTAGGTTTGCATGTGCAGGGCCAGCATTAGGGGGTGGCAAACAGGGCAACTGCGCAGGGTTCCACACCACAGAAGACCTGGCGAAGCTAAATAACGTGCTTCAGTCCTGCGGCTTGGGGCTGGGGCTTCAGACAAGGCTCACAAGTGAAAAACAGACTCAAGTACAATATTTATATTCCAGTTGATTTATTTTATAAGTGTATGGTAAAAATGACAGTGAGCAATTTTTAGTAATAGTGTGACACCTTTGTATTTTTATGTCTGATTGTGTAAGCAAGTCGTTTTTAAGTGAGGTGAAACTTGAGGTACACATGACAAAGCAGATGCCTGAAAGCGGTACAGCAGTCTGGAAGGGTTCTAGTGTAACTAGGAAGAGAATTTGGCCCAGTACTTTCATACATGAGTTCGCAATCTGGGGATTGGACCCCAGATGGATTGCGGCAGGTCCAGGGGAGATCACTCCCACCCCCCCTTTCTTTATGGATAGATGAGAGGAGATTCCTGAAACTACAAGAATGGGCTTCTAGAAACTCTTTTCTGCTCTAAACACAGGGTCATAGGAGAGAAAAAGCTTAGAACTGCTGATAGTTCAGGTTCTATATGCAGGGTCTAGAGCCTAATCCCCAGCAACCATTTGTATGTCTTTCAAAAACCATAAAGTCTCTTTAATATGCCTTTGGAAACTAGCCTCTAAGTGGAGAGCCTATCACAGGAGCTACATGCCAGTTAACTTTATTCTGAAATGTGTCATTTTAGGAGTATTTTATTCAAAAGGACCCAGCAAACACATAGCAAATTATTGGATGCAGTAGTAGTAGTCCTCCTCCTCCTCATCATTAATAATATGGAATTATATATTGGGTCCCTGGTCTTCTTACTGTAACAGTAAAGTTCTGGGTGTTGGTATGGAGATGGGAGCAGAAGAGACCTTGATTCTGGCCACTGTTAATTTAGAGAAGGATGAAGGAGTTTTGCACATGGAAAATGGAAACCCGTGTAGAATGGTAAACACCTAGGCAAAAGGAGACAGGAGCGGGAGTTGTAGCTGACTTAGGTGAGCTGCACGTCATGTGACTTGTGGGTCACCCTCCTCCGCAGCTAC
Organism: Dermatemys mawii; assembly: GCA_007922305.1. Lineage (NCBI taxonomy): Eukaryota > Metazoa > Chordata > Testudines > Dermatemydidae > Dermatemys > Dermatemys mawii. Next base: position 13,132,975 of record ML677381.1, on the reverse strand, counting down.
ATCTCAGCAAGCACAACTGAAATGCAACCCTGATCTGAAGAGCATGTCGTGGTATAACGGTGTTTCCAGATGGAGTTTTATATTTGTTCTGCAGTTATGAGTAAGTAGGTGCTCAGCTCTTGCAGTGTTGAGCGCGGTGTAAGAACTTACATAGCACAGAATAGACGTAGATGTGTGAGCTTTATGGATATGGGTAGGAGGAAGATAAGCCTGGACTGAACAGTAAGGCTCCACTCCTGCATGGTGCTGGGTACACGCCTCCCACTCTTTCTGGTGGGAGATGAATATGCTCGCTGGGGCAGAGTCACAGCTGGCGTAAATTGGCGTACATTCCACTCAAGCCAATGGAGCTTTGTTGATTTTACACCAGCTGAGCATCTGGGTCACTTCCCAACAAGAAAGCTAGCTCACGCCTTGCAAAATAGACCCGTAAAAAGAGTTTATTACAATTTCAGCTCTCCTGGAGCAGCAGAGACTGATCTAGATGCTAGGGCACGTACTGAGTATTGTTGTTTGGAAGTGCTGCCTTTTCTATTGTACCCGAGAGAGACCATCAAACCAAGCCCAAAGTGGAGGCTCTGGAGATCTCATTTTACATGTTGGGTCTGATTCTGGTCTCACTTACACCACTGAATATCACTATTAATTCCGCTGAAGTCAGTGCTGCTGTCACTTGTGAAAAACAGAGTGGGAGGTCAGAAACAAGCACTGTACTTTATGTGACCAACCCAAGCAGGAAGCAACTCAAGAGAAAAGCTGGAAAAGATCAGCTTTAACTGCATTTTTATACTTCTTGTTGTTGTTGTTATTTTACTATACTTCATATCAATCCTGGATCTTAAAACCAAAGTAAAAGATCACACGAAGGGCTTTCATATATAATTTAATTTACATCCGACACCAGTGAAGGAGTCATAAAGCTGCAAGAGCCCGTTCTGTTTCTGGAAGCCCTGCAGGAGCTAAAGCTGAATTTAAAACAAAAATACTGCAGCACTTTTTTCTCTGAGGTTGGATGAGGCTCAGGAGTTCTGAAAGATCTGGCTCAGGCCCCAGCCCATCACATACTGGTGGTGCCTGGAAATGTACTGTCTGTTTGTTCTCACCCTCCCGCAGGAATGGATAGGCTGAGGGAAAGAATGATCTTGTAGTTAAGGCACTGGCATTTGACTCCTGAGATCTGGGTTTGATACCCTGCTTTAACACTGACTTCCTGAGCGATCCTGGCAAAAGTCACGTACTCTCCCTGCAACAGATTTTCCAAGGGTTCATTTCCCATGTAGGCACCTAAATAAAGGCCAGATTTTCAAAACTGCTCAGCACCCTGGAACTCCCATTGTGACAATTTTCCACCCAATGTGCTCACTTTTTTAAAAAAAATATGACCTTTTACTCAGGGGCCTACATGGGTGCTGAGTACTTCTGAAAACCTGTCCCCCATTGGGGGCAGTGAAAGCTCTTTGAATATTTGGCCCTCTTCATTCAGCTCCCATCTGAAAAATGCTCTTTGTCTTGTCTATTTAGGTTATAAGCTCTCTGGTGGAGCTGGCCAAAATTTTCCATGTGAAAAACTTCCTTTCTGAAAAATGGGCTTTTGTGGAAAACAATTTGTTTATGAGAAAATGTCACTTTTTGGATAATTATTTTATATGTAAAGAATAAGAAATTATTTCATTTTAAATTGATTTTTGTTCTAGTTTATTTTTCCCAAGCAAGCAAATAAAATTTTCCATTTTTGTCTTTTTGTGACTGAATGCTGAACTACTTCACCAACTTGGTAGTGCTTTGCGTAGGCCAATATAGAGAGTGAAGCTTCAAATTCTGGGTCTGAACTTGCCTGAAGCTTGGGACTATTTGTGTCTAGCTCTTAGGGCACCTTACAAACCTCTCTTTTGGGGAGAGTCCTGCTACTTGTGCCCTCCCCTGTTCCTTCACAGACTTCCTGTGTGATGTTGGGCAAATCAGACAGACAGACAATTGGGGCCTCAGTTCCCCATCTGTGAAACAGGCATAACAGTACTGCCCTGCCTCATACGGGTGCAGTGAGGCACTGAGATACTATAATGCTGGGCTGTGTAAGTACAATAGGCACAACAATATGTATCCCCCAAAAGTTCTGAGCAAATATTTTGAATGTGTGTTTTCTGTCAGTCAACCACACTACAGCACTATTTTGTACAAAGTTAGTTCTAAGAATAGCAGCTGTGTTAGTCTGTATCCGTAAAGAAAATGAGAAATACTTGTGAAGTAAACTGGTTAGTGTTTAAGGTGCCACAAGTATTCCTTGTTTGCTTTAAAGTTAGTTCTGGATCATACAGCAAATCGTCTAAAATTTTCCTTCACTTAAGAGAGAAAAAAATAGTTCTGCCTATGGCCTGGCATCTGTGTGTGCTTCGCACGTAGCACAAGCTCTTTATAATTCATCAAAAAAGCCACACAGATAATGAGACAAGGTTTCTTGCTGTAGCTGGATGTTCTTTCTGATGCCTCTTAAACATGAAAAGTAATGAAAACACTTGTTACGCTGGCAATTCACAGTGCGTCATGGCAAGTTTGTAGTATGGAGAGGCATGCCTGTGCCTGTGGGCATTCATCATCCTACTTCAATGAGGTTCCAAACCAAACCATGAGCCTTCCCTTAATGAATTTGCTGGCACTGAACATGGGTTGAAATGGCCAACTTTGTGCTAAACTATCTTCAAAGACTGTCAGATGTGCTTTTGTAGCTATAGAGGTTCTGTTGCTGCCCCCTGCTGTCATTTTGCTCTCCTTCTATGCAGGGACACCTTTGTAGTGCAGTCAGACTCTACGCACTCAACCAGAGAACATTCGGCTTTGAGCTTTTTTTGTTTTGTTTTTAGATCACACAGCAAACAGAGACTTCTTGAGGCCCAAGGGAAAGAAGGCTACTCCCAGGAAACCACTCCACCTTTCGGCACCAGCTCCAGGAGGAGTCAGTAAACATTTCACCAAGCTTCCTTCTGGATGATATACAGTTTAGCCTTAAAAATGTATAAAGGCCCTTTCCTCCAGAGCTCTATGAAGCATGGCAGGGAGGGCTGCTCCTACAATGAGCTGTAATGAATGCCACAAGCACTAAACATCAAACATACAAGACTGGCCAAGTGCACCTAGGTGCAGGGCTGGTCTTACCATGAGGTGAACTGAGGTGGTCACCTCAGATGCCAGACTGTGGTGTGTGGATGGGGGGCGCCCCTAGGACCCAGAGTGTAGAAAATTGTGTCTGTTTCTGGTGCATATGTATTCTCTCTTCTCTGCACGCACAGAGATGGTAGAGTACTATGCTGGAGGAAGGAGGGCACAAAAGAACTTTCAAAGTTTTTGGCCCAAGCAAGGGGGCATGGGGGTGTTATTTGAGCTCCCCACCTCAGGTGCCAAAATGTCGGAGGCCGGCCCTGCATAGGTGTTCACTGATGAATCTTTTTGCACATATCGTGGGTTCAAGTCCTCTCTCAGATATGAAATTCCCTTTGACTTCAGTGGGAATTCCAGAGGTCTCTGTACAGTTGGAGTTGTCTTGCTATTTCTATGCAGTAAAATTCTCTGCATGCAGGATAACTCCCTTTGCTCATTATTAGGTATCCCTTCCTCTCCCTTGAAATTCAAACCACAAACGCTTTGATAAATGAACTTAAAAGGGAAGTGGGTTTACTATACTCTATTGAAAAGCTGTTTGGTAACTTCCTAGTCTACAGTGAATCATAGCCAGTAATAATCATGGCATTGCAGAGAGAGGGGATTTTGCATGATGCTTCCTGAATGTGAGTGATGTTGTGAGCTGTGCTTCTCTGCCAGGAGCTGGCTTCCTGCATGCTCCCATGTGTATTTATTTATTTGGGCTCCGCTAAGGATTTTGTGTGCTCCTATGTGTATCTTTACAAAGTTTAAGGTTTACATGTTTATTTTATTTCCTTCCTAGCCTTAGAAGCAGACTGAAAATTATTTTGAAGGAAAAAAATGATTTTGCTTCACTCTGAATCTGTCAGATTTTTCCTTTGAAAACTTGGAACATGTGAAATCCTCTCTATCCTCATGAGATGTGAATTCAAAACTAAGAGTACATGTAAAGCCAAAACACAACATAGAAAAGTCTCCAACCCCCATCTCTGTTACTAGTAGGTCCTGCATTTTGTATTGCAGATCAAAGTATGAGGAGACATTAGGAATTTCCATGGAAATGAGCCAGGAGGATTCATTAATAAATATAATCAGAGCTCTCACTTCCTCCCCCCACAATATGAAATTTGAGTCGTGGCCTAGATAAACTGCTCATGATTGCCCTGACTACTCAACATACATTTCTATGGCTTTTAAGATCAACAGATCATGGTAATTCAACCGGGATCAACAGAGGTGACTAGTCATGACAATACCTGCATGTGATTCCGAAATGAAATAGGCAACTAAGTTTAACTCTCTGTGCTCTAATAGGAATTATTGTACTTTTTGGGGGAGAGATAGCTCGGTGGTTTGCGTAGTGGCCTGCTAAATCCAGGATTGTGAGTTCAGCCCTTGAGGGGGCCATTTAGGGATCTGGGGGAAAAAAAAAAAATCTGTCAGGGGACAGTACTTGGTCCTGCTAATGTAGGCAGGGGACTGGACTTGATGACCTTTCATGGTCTTCCTCTTTCTATGAGATGGGTATATCTCCATATATATATATTTTTTGTAACCTGTTGAGTTGCTGTTTTTTATTGTACAATCTGCATTCAAATCTGATGGTGAAATTAAGTACAATGCTGAAGCAGTGCAGAAACAGAAAACTTAATGCCCAGATTACAACCCCACTAAGCAGAAAATCCCTGCTGACTAAAATCTCTAGCTATTTCCCTACAGCTCTAGTTCATACATTTCCAAAACTGATGGGTGAGCCCCTACAGATTCAGAGTTTGCATTCAATTCAGAAGAGTTTCCCAAAAGTTCAGGTACTTATCCAAAGCATATGTCATCTATCAGAATGTCACGAGTCTGCGAAGCTGGGCTGGAAATCCTACGACGATAGGCGTCTTGGTAATATTTCAGCATTTCTGGCTCCCACAGGAGCACAGAAGTGAAAAGGCATGCAAAACGGAACCAATTCTAAACTTTAAAAAAAAAGTCAGTTGACTACTAGAAATAGGCAAAGGTTCACGGCTGGAGGAGAGTCTGCCAACATTGGCTTTAAACAATGGAAAATTCATGTACTCTGAACGTGGAGGTGTCTGCCAGATTGGGCCATTATCTTGCAATCTGTAGACACATAATGCTGTGTGATGATATTGCCTGGCCCTTATGAAAATATAAAAAATATTAACATGCAAATACAGTGTGTCACTTTGTCCCCCTCTAGTGGCTAGACTACATATAAAGGTTTAAATCTGCTACTGCCTCAGAGCTGATGGACCCCGTCCTTTAATTCAAGCAGTCCAGATTAATCTTTTTGACCTAGGAGCTCCGGATTCAGTCCCCCACAAAGGTCTCAGCCAGCAATGTAATTACACTGAGAAGAGGAGTAGACTTGAGCAGTGGATATAATTTCAGCTGAAACTTTCTGTTCTTTAAAAACAAAACATCCCCCAGACCAACCAACTCCTTGTTTTTCCCTGATAGTACAGTTAAGAAGGCCCCATTCCTCTTTGAGAGAGATTTGCTAGTGGTTGGCTCCTATTCCCTTTGAAGTCAATGGGAGTTTTACAAATGACATCTGTGGGAATGCTGTGTAGCTCTAGAGCTTGTCTCTCTCACCAAGAAAAGTTGGTCCAATAAAAGAGTGCCTCATCCACTGTGGCTCTCTGATATCCTGGGACTGACACGGGTACAGCAACACTGCATACATCAGTGGGCAGAGCCATCCCATCCATAGGATGGACCAGGGCAACTGCCCCAGGCCCCGTGCTTTGGGGGGCTCTGCACTTTGGGACGCAGGGTCCAGGGCAGCCTGGGTGTTATCAGGGGGCCTGGTGCTGGCAGCAACAAGCAACCTGGCCCAAGCCTGCTCCACTCCACTTCCGGCTCCCGGTGTCGCTTGGGGGAAGGGGAAGAAGCTGGAAAGAGGCAGAATGGGGACTTGGGGAAGAGGTGAAATGGGGTCAGGGAGGGGGTGGAGCAGGGGCAGGACGAGACGGTGAGAGGCGAAGCAGGGGCGGGAATAGGCAGGGAAGGGCTGGAGTAGGCGGGGGGGGGGGAGCTGTCCCAGACCCCACCCCCTCCTAGGGACGGCTCTGTCAGTGGGACTCTTATTTGGCTTCTGATATACAGACCATTCATAGATAATGTCCAGGAGTGCAGAGTGCCTGTTCAGGACCTAGAATCAATGTACGTTTTTTGGAGAAGGGTGGAAATTCTCTACTTGGGAGAAAGAAGGAAAAATGTTTTGTGCTTGGTGTTTTTTAAACCGTGGTGATTGATTTGGAATATTAGAATCTGACCTGGAGAAGGAATAGAGGATGGTGGACAGAGGTATGTGATAAATGCAGTTTATCATATGGCTCCACAATTTATCATATAGGTATCACCACCAAGGATGTGTGTTTATAGACCCAACTGAACTAGTGGCTATGGAGTTTACCATGTTTGCCTCTGAGCTTGTGGTACACCTGGAGTACAATGAATGTCTAAAAAGATTTGATATACCAGGGTACTCTAGTGGGTGTGACCCCATTGGATAGGGCTAATTACAACAGAATTAATATTTAAGCCCCAACCAATCCCAGAGTTGGATAAACTTTACAGGTGCTGATATAGCTGAGGGCCTGGGTTATGTTCTGTAGAAAAGTCATATTGATAATCCAGAAATCACAGGGGAGATTGTCAAAGGCAAAAATGGGGGCAAGGCACCCAACTTTGAGATTCATACACGTCAGTGCCCTTTCTGCCTTTGAAACCCCCCTCTGTGGACAATTAGTACACATTAGTGAGTAAAGAATATGTGCTTTCCTGCAATGTGTAAATGTACTTTCTTCCCGGCTCACTAAAATAAAACCACCTACTTATTTTTCAATGAAATCACTGGCATGATGGCCCTTGTACAAGTGCTGACAATGAAAGGCATGTGACATTAAACTCGGTACTGAGAAATTCAATCAAGGCAGAGATTGGAAAATTTAGCTATGGAAGCTTTAGCTTTAGAGAATGTTTTTGTTGTTTAGTTTCGAAGTCACGTTGTGAAAATGTTTACAGGCAACTATGCATTCGTTTAGCTATTTAAACAGCAGGCTATTGATTTTCTCCCCACTTCTCTCCAGACTCCAGGGAACCAAGTTCCCCCTTTCTGAACATAAAGCAAGAAAGCTAAGTAGCTGGAAGTAAACCTGAGCAGCTCTTTAATGCTGAATCCTTGCTATACTTTTGAAGGGTTTTGGATTGCAGTGTTTCCTCTCAGGAGTAACATGATCCACTCAGTAGCATACTAAAATCACTCCACAGTTGATTCTCTCTGTCTCTGAAAGTAGGAAGCAGTTTAGAAACAAACCCCATCGCATATATTTGGGGCATGTGTAGAGTAGGAAAATAAGTCATGGTTAAAAATGCTTTGGCTAATATGGGTCTTCTTCCCCCTCCTTCTCTCCCCACCAAAATGTGGAATTTCATTGCAAAACTCAGTCCTGGCCCAGTATCCATCTCCTGCAGATAAAAATGTAGCACTGCATACTACTGGAGAAAAGATTCATAGCTTTCCCCTTAGACTAAGTAACCCATTTGTAGCCATGGAAAGGCCAGAGTTAGCAGACTGTAAAACTGTGGCATTTGCAGGCAAGAAAAAAAGCTATGTTAGGTCATTTGTAGAGGGTTTTATGTTTCCATCTGAACTCTGCATAATTAGACAGATGGCAACTATTTGGCTTTATTGGTGGATGGATACGAAAAACAGTCCCAAGTAAGAGAAATAATAAAGGAAATCCTCTAAACATTCCTCGAACAGTTTCTTAAACCCATATAGCATGTACAGAATAGGATAACCTGCACAACCTCTTTATGCTAGCACCCACTCCAGGTAACACACCCGTTCCAAACTTACACTGATCAAAATGTGTGTAGCACCACATCATGTATTCCCAGTTGATAAAAAGAGCGAGAGAGTAATCCAGCTGCTGTGAATTCACACTACCTTTAAGGCGTAAATTAGGTGGAAGTTTTCCAGGTTTTTATTTTAAAAATTTGAGGTGCTCAAGAACATTGGCACTAAACAGGCTCCATCTGTCTTAAAAATGTACCCAGTACTGGCAACAAGCCCCAAGGACTCACTGGAAATTGGAAATCTTGAATCGGACAGAAAAATGCTCCAGGTGACTTTGAAAGTAATGGGAGGATTTCCAAAAACTGTTCTTCTACCTCTCTTCTCAGTGCAGCTGGGTGGATGCACTCAGCAGAACCAAAGGCTGCATGTCCGTGTGTAATGAACTAGACCCGAATGTTGTTTTTCTAATGAAGGGGTTTCATTACAAACTAGAATCTGGCCCCAGTTAGTTGAAAGGTTCACAAACTCTTCCTCTTTACAAAAAAAAAAAGGGGGGGGGCACAATCTTGAGCTAAATATAACCGCATCCCCTAATCTATTGAATAATACCCAGGTCTGGAACCAAGATGCTCCATCTTGAAGTACTGGTACATATGATGTAGTTGTTGCTTAGTGCTGTGCAGATGAGTTTGGTGCTGTCCAGACTGGGTCATTGGTATTTTCCAGATTGTCCTGTATAAGGCAGAAGAAAGACCCCTCTTCTTGTAGGGTGATAGAACTGTCTCGCATTTGCTGACTGATTCTTAACTGGTCACTTGTCTTTTTCTTCTTCAAGTTTTCCTCCAATCTCAGACACTACATCATGAGATTTTTTTTTTTCTTTTTTTTTAAACAAAGACCAAACAATCAGGGCAGGAGGCCACGCATTTCTGGGGTTTGCAGATGGCTGTTGTATGCTCGGGCATGCACTGAAATGGTTCCATTTTGCCACACTGAAATCTGGATTTCTGCCAGTTTCAAGTCAGTGCTGCTCTAGGGAAAGAAGGAAGAATGGAGGGAACTTAACTTGTCTCAATGCAGTGATTAGTCTACTGCTTGTCACTGCCAATGAATTACTAAACCTCCTCTGTCTGATAGCTCTCTGTGATCTTGTGTATGTGCTTTGATTCCCATTGTCTATTCCTTAGCTCTCAAGAATGCATCTGAAAGAAACAACAGATGTTGCCTAGAGAATTCCAAAACCAAATGATCTCCCCGCTATTCATGCTTCTTTTTTTGACTGTTCCCTAAAGAGAGAGCTCTTTCCACTCTGTTTTTTACAGACAGTGCTTGTCTTTACAATATCCTTATATTGGGACTATTTGTTCATTGACATGTTTATTGCTGAGTGGTTTCTCCTTCTGATAATCCCTCTTAAAATGGTCTTGTTTATTTTTAATACTTTCCCTATATGTATTCTTTCTGTCATGTAAAAATCAGCTGGACCACAACTGTTAACAATGACAGTGCATCTTTGTAATAATCTCAGCCCCTCAGAATACTGAGGAAATGAAGAATTCATGATCTCGCGGGAACTCGTATTCATAAGCACATAATGGGCAAACAACTGCCATTTTAATTTGCTGTCAGACAGTGGATTCGGCCTTTAAGAGGGAACTGCCCCAGCTTGCCTCTGCACGTTAGCAGCTTTGACAGGGCCTGATAGGGAAAAACCTGTTCTCCATCAAGACCAGAGAGGAACAGGAAACAAGGAAAGATGCTTAGGAAACTTCAGGGCATGGGAGGGAATGGGGCACACGAGAGAGAGAAAGAGTTCCAAATAATGTGGACTGTGACATTCTCAAGGCACCCTGAAGAAGTGAAAACAGAGGTAGGGTGCTCCAGAATGACCTCTGGCCACGAGGGGCTCTCAAAAGATAGTCAACCCTGTTTAAGTTATTTATTGTGCCATTGATAAGCATTTTACATGCTGGCAAATTCTGAGCAAGGAGGACACTTTCTCGTCACCAATCACTGAAGTGTAGCCACCTCTGAGATGGAGCCTGGCAACTTTTAAATAGCAAACAATGGTTCTGAAAGAGGATCTTGAAAGTATGGTAGGGTTAGTTTCTGGACGCATTATGGAGGAGATTTACCTGTCCTTGAACAAAGAGGTTCATAATAAGAGGATGCTCTTGGGCTGTGAACCATTGGTTAATCACAGGCAATGTCAGTGGCTCAGATCAATTTCTGAGGGATTTATAATCTTTCGTTTTGGATAAGGATCTCACTAGTGCATTCCATGCCATTTATGACATCATGGCTTGATTACTGCAATGCACTCTACAGGAGCTACGTTAAATCCACCTTCCATTTTGAGAGTGATCACCAGTCCTAATGGCATTTCCCATTTTAAGCATAGGCAATATCTCAGACATCTTTACAAAAGGAAAGGAACCTTAGTGTGTAAGTGGGAACACACCTAAAGACCAATGGGAAGCTACAGCTGGTGTTGAACTGAGCTATCTACTCTTAATGTGATACTACAAACAAATTGAAATTTGCAATTTAATTTTAAAATAGGGAATATTTTCAACAAAATCTCTGTAGTTTTTCCCTGTTTTTCAATCAGTCATAGAGCTGGTTAAAATTCTTGCAATGGTTTTTTTTTTACTCTGGACCAGGCCTCTATCTGCCCATTACTTCATCTTCTGTAGTCTTGCCTCTCCTTATTAGAGCAATGGATCAAGTGGAAATTCTATCACTATTTCAAGGTAAACCCTGATTTTCATGGTTAAATTAAAACAGATCATGCTGAGACTTGGGGAGTTGCAGTTATCAGCCCTGGACTTTTTATCTAATTTTAAAAAGTTCAAAGCTATTTTAGAGTTCCTGGGTGAATATGTTTCTAGCTAATTCTTCACCAAAATAGTTTTAATGATATTTTTTTAGGAAAATTGCAGCTAATGCCGACTCATTCTCTGGTAAGTTGCAAACATTTTATATTGGCCATACATATACATTTTTTGAAAAATACAAACAAGCTTTTTGCAATAAGGGTGGCAGAAATCTTGTGGTGAAATAGGACACATTTAGGGCCCCAATCATGAAAAACATACAAACTTAATAGTTCCATTAAGTCCAGTGGGACTACTCACATGTGCAAAGTTACTTTGTGTCTAAGAGTTTGCTGGATCACGGTCTTAACAAGTAGTATTTTAATTATATTAAAAGTAATATAGCCCCTAGTTTGTGGGAAAATTAAAGCAACCTGTATTGCAAAGGTCACAAAACAGAATGTACAGAGCACAAATCGTTATGTATAGGCATCCTGCTGGTAGCAATTGAGGTGTAGTCTGCTGTTATCATCTCTCAGTTGTATGTGTGATTTGATCCCTAGGGCTGCATGTAATGGATGACGTTTTCTTTCTGAGGTCCCTGTCCTTTCCTCCAGTACTTTATTAATAATGACTGTGAGTCCCCTTGCTCATAAAAAATGACTGCACTACCTACCTGATTTTTCTCAATTTTTCTTATGAAAAAGGACATGGCTCCTGAAGAATTTAAATGAGTGTTCTCATGTTTCATTCCAAGGGACTTCTCTTGTGAATAGAATTCCCCTCTTGCTTCTCACATGATTGCAACCCAAAGGAGAGTAGAGACCTAGCTGGAGAAAAGGGAATGCAAAGAGAGAACTGTATGATCTAAGCCTCCTTCCCTTTAAATATCCCTCTCCATTTTTCATATGTCTGGTGTACATAAGAATGGCCATACTGGGTCAGACCAACCCATCCAGCCCAGCATCCTGTCCTCTGACAATGGCCATTGCCAGTTACCCCAGGGGGAATGAACAGAACAAGCGATCATTGGGTGATCCATCCCCTGTCACCCATTCCTAGCCTCTGGCAAACAGGGGCTAGGGACATCATCCCAGCTCCATCAATGGCTGTTTGCCCATCCTGGCTATCTTCCATGAACTTATCTAGCTCTTTTTTGAACCTTGTTATACTGTTGGGCTTCACAATATCCTCTGGCAAGTTTGACTGTGTGTTGTGTGAAAAAAATACTTCCTTTTGTTTGTTTTAAACCTGCTGCCTATTAATTTCATTTGATGACCCCTAGTTCTTGTGTTATGAGGAGTAAATAATACTTCCTTATTTACTTTCCCCACACCAGTCATGATTTTATATACCTCTATCCTATCTCCTCTTAGTCATCTCTTTTCCAAGCTGAATAGTACCAGTTTTATTAATCTCTCTTCATATGGAAGCCGTCCCATAACCCTAATCATTTTTGTTTCCCTTTTCTGAACTTTTTCCAGTTCTTTTTTGAGATGTGACAGCCACATCTGCATGCAGTATTCAAGATATTGGGTGTAGCATGAATTTATATAGAGGCAATATGATATTTTCTGTCTTATCTATCCTTTCATAATGATTCCTAACATTCTGTTCGCTTTTTTGACTGCTGTGCATATTGAGTGAATCTTTTCAGAGAACTTTTCTTTCTTGAGTGGTAACATCTAATGTAGACCCCATCATTTTATAAGCATGTTATGTTTTCCAATGTGCATAACTTTGCATTTATCAACTTTAAATTTCATCTGCCAATTTGTTGCCCAGTCACCCAGTTTTGAGAGATCCTTCTGTAGCTCTTCGGGGTCTGCCTGGGACTTAACTACCTTGAGTAGTTTTGTATCATCTGCAAGTTTTGCCAAATCACTGTTTACCCCTTTTTCCAGATTATTTTATGAATATATTGAATATAGGACTGGTCCTAGTACAGACTCCTGGGGGACACTATTTACCTCTCTCCATTCTGAAAGCTGACCATTTATTCCTACCCTTTTTTCTCCTATCTCTTAACCAGTTACCAATCCATGTGAGGACCTTCCCTCTTACCCCTTGATAGCTTACTTTGCTTAAGAGCCTTTGGTGAGGAGCTTTTCAACGGCTTTCTGAAAATCTAAGTACACTATATCCACTGGACCCCCTTTGTCCACATGCTTGTTGACACCCTCAAAAATTCTGGTAGATTGGTGAGGCATGATTTTCCTTTACAAAAACCATGTTGACTCTTTCCCAACAAATTATGTTCATTTATGTGGCTGACAATTTTGTTCTTTACTATAGTTTCAACCAGTTTGCCTGGCACTGACGTCAGGCTTACTGGCCTGTAATTGCCAGGATCACCTCTGGCGCTCTTTTTAAAAAATGGTGTCACATTAGCTATCCTCCAGTCATTTGGTACAGAATCCTATTTAAATGATAGGTTAGAAACTAAAATTAGTAGCTCTGCAATTTCACATCTTAGTTTCTTCAGAACTCTTGGGTGATTACCATCTGGTACTGATGACTAATTACTGTTTAATTTATCCATTTGTTCCAAAACCACCTCTACCTCTGCCAAAACCTTCTTTGTTTCATTTTCAGACCTAGATGCTCAATCCTGGGAGATAAGCACTTTCAACTCCCACTTAAATCATCGGGGCTGATCTTCATCTAGGGCAATTTACACACACTGAGGCTTTGCCTCAGTGGGACTACTCTTATGCTTATGCCCACGCTTAAGTGTTTTGCTGGATTAGGGCCAACATGTCTTTCTTTAGTGCTAGAGTATTTTTATTGAATTAAGTGTGTAGTTTTTGTGACATAGATCCCCATTCCCTGGACACCGAGGTAATTCTTTAGTCTCAATACAGTTAATATAGTGCTAGAAATTGTCACAAATCAGAAATGTACAGGTGACTGCTCAGATATTCAAATCAGGCATCTCATGTTATTTTGGAGATTATTTGTTATGCAATTTAAGATTAAAGAGTGCAAAAAGTATATTAAGCAGTTAGTAAGGTTGCCAACTTTGTTAAATTTTAGTAAAAGAAATGATTTCTATGTAATGTACATTTTATTGGCTTTCACAAATAAATAAATAAAAGGATTCACATGTAATGAAAGAAAAATAGGTTAAGAAGAGTATTACAGGAATAAGAATAACTTTAAAAACCCACAGCATAATTTTTACAGCACAACTAAATATGTGCTATGACTCTGCTAAAGAGGACATTGTGAGTCATGTACACATTCTGTACCTAACTTCTATATTAAAAAAAAAAAAATAGCACTAGAAGACCAAATGTAATAGACTTATATAACCAGGAAAGACAGATATGGTGCACCTGTGAAACTGTGTTATGCCTATTTCTGATTACTGCATTTCTACATTTCTAAGGGCTCTGCCCATTGAAGTGGTTCTTGGGCTGATTTTAACAGGCATTGAGTCCAGCCATTTTGTTCTCAGATTGCTGCAGCAAGTTAGAGGGGCCATATGATGTGTGCTGTCTCATGAGACTTCACTTGGGTTGTCTCTTGTTTTCCTTATTTTAAATTGAGACATTTTAGACTGAAAGTAGGCAGTTGCTCTTCTGTATAGAAAAACATAACACCTTAATTCAAAATAACAGGCCTACCCATGAAAACTTTTCCTCGCATAGCTTGTCTCACTGAAGTCAGGATTGCCTGCATGAGCAAGAGATTACAGGCCTGAATCCCTTGGTTGTGTTTAAATATATTGTGTAAACCCAGTGCTTGAAAGCTTAGAGGGATGGAACTATCTGGTCTCCCAAAAGGAAAAAGCCAACCATGGCCACTCTCATTTACACGAATTGTAACTTTGCTTTCTCACGGTTCCCCATACTGTGTTTTGTTTTATTTGGAATCTATGTGCTGATTGTAGAAATGATAATACATTGTTATTCTAACCATACTTAAGAAAGGGAATAGGAATTGTGCAAGATATGCCCTGGCGTAAATATGCCACCCTGAGCTTACCAGTAGTGGACTCTGGTTTGGGAACTGATTCAAATTCAATAAGAGAATGTCGAGGGTTGTGCCCTAGAGATTAGGAGCTCCTTTCAAAGGAACAAGAATTCTGTCTTGCTCTGGGTTCTTCACCTGGATAGTCTGAACCATGGGTGGAGTGATTCTATGGGACTAGACAGGAGCAGGCTGAACCAGTGGTGGCGCAGGGCTGACCTCACAGCAAGGCCCAACTGGATTGGCTGTGGAGAGATGACTTAAAGTAGGCCTAACAGCAGGTGGCTGCAGCAGCAGGATAGAGCTGATGGCCCAGAACTGGAACAGATGGCTGCACACTGCATAGGAACCTCATGGTGTGCACCTCTATAGACTAGAGTAGACAGGTGGACAAGAGCCACTAGCTTATGTTCCCCGATTACAACTGAAGCTAACTGGACCTGTGGCAGGGATTGTTTTGTGTCTAAATTCTGGACCAGATCATCAATATCTGGAGCTATAGGGTTAGCCGTAATCCTGTCCACTGACTGGGTTTTATGCATTGGTTGCATTTAATTATGTAAATGGTGTTTGTTTGCCTTCCTTGGGCCCACATATAGATACTCCTGTTCTGCTGCTGAGTAAGGGAGTCTAAAAGGATGCAGTTCACAAGTCAAAGAGCTGGAACAAGGTGTAAATTAAAGTAGCCTCCATTCTATTTTAATATGTACCTTCCGACACCTTTCTTTAGTGCCTTGGCATGTAGGTTACACCAACTTAAACTTCCGTACACACTGGTGTGGACAATTATTTTACCAAAGAAAATTCTTACTGACTTCACCTTGTCTAAGCTTGTAGAGATAGGGATTTCTGACCTCGTCTTGTTTTGCAGCTGTAACATTATCTTAGGGAGTCCAGAACAACTAACCTCCCTTTGTTTCAGCTTGAAAGCATTTGTTTTATGTTGTAAGGATTCCATGTTTCTAGGTGAAGGGTAAGGGGCTACTGCGCAGGACTATACTGCGATGGTATGTAACCAATGACAATGTCTTTTTAATACAATACTGAAGGTATAAATACCCCATGTGCTGCAACACAGGGGCATTCCCTCTTGCTTTTTGCTCGATTGGAATCCTGCGATAGCAGAAATAAAGATCACCCTACTGGGGTCCTTTTGTCTTTCACTTCGGTCTAGTTCGTTTCATTCTCACCTGGGAACGAGCCTGGAAACCCCGAGGCGGGTGGTTCCCAAGACAACACCACTAGATTAATGATAAGTAGCTCCACATGGATCTAACTGGGTATAAGAGGATCGGCATACACCACCTTATACATCAGCTCTGATTGTGGTTGCCTCCTTCTACCTGTCATGGAGTCATCAGGGATGCTTCTGCTGAGAGCCGTTGGAGGTGTAGGCTGGAGATAGGGTATTTCCTATGGAGTGTTCTTAGCTGTGAAGCTTGCTCTGCCTGCTCATCCCCCATAGCCTGGGCTTACTACCTTTCAGAATGACGCACAAGGCACGTCTCTTTTGGGTCAAGCACTTGTTTGGCTAGTGACTGACAGAGTTATTTATTGTAATTGCTTGGGATGGTGCAGAAGCCGGGGCTGTTTGTACTGCGTATGGTGAGCATTTTAAATGGAATCTGGTGTTACATTTAGATGCCACAGTGAGGCATGCATAAAAATAAATAGATCAGCCAATGATCTGATAGCAACTCATGTTTTGTACTGGCTCAACCGGCTGGGATAGTCAGTGCAAGCATTCTTATGCTTAGGGAGACATCTGCTGTGCAAACTGCTAACTGCAAGCAGGATTTTCTTACAACACACTGCCCAGCCCCTCTAGGTCCTGCTCACAAGCTGGTGGATCCCCCAGAATCCATGTGGATCTCATGCTGCTGCCAAGGATGCCCTGTGTTGCTGCAACATCTCTGGGTTCCCTGCAGCTCTGCCCCTATTCCCTGTCAGCCAGGGGTGAAAGTAAAATACAACTCTTACCAGTATGGGGCCCATGCTGGCCCCTTAGGAAGGGGCGGGGCCTCAGGTGGAAGGGGTCTGGCTGAGGTCAGCATCCCCCAGCCAGTCCATCTGCGCTCC
The DNA here is from genome assembly GCA_007922305.1 of Dermatemys mawii. NCBI lineage: Eukaryota > Metazoa > Chordata > Testudines > Dermatemydidae > Dermatemys > Dermatemys mawii. The sequence goes on along the minus strand of ML677381.1, from coordinate 13,116,151 downwards.
CTGGCCCATGCTCCCCTGGGCTCCAGCAGTGATTTAAAGGGCCCTTTTAAATCAAGGCCCTGGGGCAGCTACTTCTTCCCCACTCGTTGGCGGCCGGGGGGCAAAAGGGATAGTGACATTAAAGCGCCCTTTTGCGATTGCCATCGGCAATCCTGCCAGGTCATTGCTGCCCCTTTTGTGCTGCTCCATTGGCGACCCTGTTGGTAGGGACCCAGCAGGGCGTCCAATCAGGGGCGCAACAGGGGCAGCGCTTTAAAGTTAGCGAAATGGGCTGATGCTGGCGGCTACCTTTTACCTGTAAGCTGTACTGGCCCATACCCCCTTACTTTCACCCCTGCTGTCAGCACATCTTCATTCAGACATATTCTGAGGAAAGTATGACATAGCAAAAGGCTGCATTAACCATTTCATCCCCGCCAAGGTAACACACAACCTCACTTGGCTCTGCTGCCCAGTCCAGGTGCTCTTTGTTGCTTTCCCACATGAAGAGCCCTGAGCTTGCTGGGAGCCCTTTGTTGCATCTGGGGAGTGTGGAGAATGCTACTGTGGAGGCTATTGGCTGCCCCTTGACATATGGGTAGGAGATGGTCCATCCAGGGAGAGCCCTCTCCATACATAGGACTCACCGCTGCGCAAACTGGCCCCATTATTCTCCACCATCCTGCAAATTTGTTTTGGAAGAGTCTGTTTCAGACAAAACCAGGGAAAAAAGGAAGGTGATTTATAACACTTGTTGGTTTATAAGCAGGTGGAAACAACTCTCTGTTGGGTCATGAGACTGTGATATTGGAAAGGTTTTGGCCAATTTCCAGCTAAAATGGACTTCGCTTCATTTTCATGCTGCAACCTTATTGACTCTGAAAGCTGCAGAAATTATTTGGGGTTTGTTTTTGCTCTCTTGGACTTCAAAAAAAATTAATAAAATAGGCTTTAGGTTGCTTCCTGGTTAGCACTAGTACCAGGTGGGTGGGTTTCCTTTTATAATCACAGAGGTTGGGACTCAATTGACAATAGAAACTCCCTTAAATGGTTACACTTCTACATGGGGAAATGTGGTAGGGAAAGATGCTTAAGATGTTAGCTCTGCTGTATTTATTCACATGTCAAACACTATGGCCCAGATACCTTTCAGACTTGTATTCAAAGAAGGTTGGCGCAGTGGTTAGGACCCTGGCCTGGGACTTGGGAAACTCAGGCTCAGGTTCTACCATAAACTTCCTTCTCTGTGTGCCTCAGTTCATCATCTGTAAATCAGGGATGATACCCCTGCACTATCTCACCAGAGTATGGTGAGGTTAAATACATTAAAGGGAGGTGCTTAGAGACTATGAAGAGCTCCTTGGATGGAGCTGTGTAAGTGTAATTTTCTCACCTGAAGAATAGCTCTGTGAGAGCTCAAAAGCTTGTCTCTTTCACCAGCAGAAGTTGGTCCAGTGAAAGCAATCACCTCACCCACCTTTTCTCTATAATATCCTAGAAACAACAGGGCTACAATAACCCTACAAACATCATTTTCTCACACAGGTCTGTCAGTTGTTTGTGCAATTATCATGCTTGCACACACAGTATTTCTGCTATCAGGTGTTGTAATTATACGTAACAGCAATATACATATACTAGTATAAAAACAGGGCCCTAGAAGATTCTGAAGCCCATGGAATCCCCCAGGCTGTAGGTGCAGTTTAAAAATCAGACCTTGTAGCGCTCAGTTAGTTATCGCAACTGAAATGTGCAGAATTTTAGCAATTCAGCTGAATGGTGTTGGGCCCACTTCGGTTTCCATGGAAACTGACATCTGCTTCCCAAACTCAAGGCAAAGTATTGGCTGATTATCTGATGATAATGCTGAGAATTTATATACTCAGTGAGTATTCTGAAGCACTTCATCTTCCTCTTGTTGAAATAATTTCCATTTCTAGCACATTCAGCAAAGTAGATAGACCTCTGGAAGATCTGAGTCAGGGCCACAGTCTGCTATGCAGTCAGGTCCCAGAGGTGAAGGACAGATTAGTGGCTTGGCCCTTACATTGTGCTAAGAAAATGGGGTAACTGTCCCAAAATCTAGCAAGTAGTAACTGGGTTAATTGAATATGGTACAAGCTAGAAAAGAATGGTTTATTTGCTTTTTAAAATGCGAAAATTTTGCATCTGAACATCTTTGTTTGTAACCCATCCTTATAAATTCTAGAGGCAGATTCTGCTCTTGGTACATTGGTATAGTTTTGGAGTAACTCCACTTACACCTAGATTTATAGTGGTGTAACTGAGAGAAGAGTTTGGTACACAGAGTGCTCTGGGGAAAAAAAATCTAAAAAGCTAGGAAGGGAGTTTAGAACGTAGCTTTAACCCAGCTTGAGATCAGAGGCTTGATCAACATGGCAGAGTTGGGCGGGTGGGTGGGATGGGGTGAGGTGGGGTAGGAGCAGTGGCCAGTGTTACAGTAGGACTGCTGCAGCTCCATGAGGGTGCTGGAGCAGCTGATCAATGGATACTCACTACCTCTGAAAATCCAGCTGTTATCTTTCAGTTAGAATGCAGAATTAAAAGCCTCATTATTTAATTTTATCAAAAGCAGCTTATTGACATACGCCATGGATGTGGAAGAAAAATGCAAAAAATATTTAGTTTTGGCTGCTCCTTTTTTTCTATCAGTTTTAACCAGCTCTGCCCCTGAATTTAATTTGAGGTGTGTTTTTAAACAGCTTTCAAACGGAGATAAGTGGTTAGTGGTTAGAGATATGGCTTGAGAATGGACTTCACTCTTTCCAAAGCAGGTACCGAGTATTCCTTGCTAATTGAATGAATACAAGTGACAATATTGTGTTGAATTTTGGGTGTTCTACACCAGCACTTAAACTCTAATAAAATACATGATCCATCTTGATCCCTCCTGAATGCTGGGGTAGCATGGGGAGGTATACTGAAATTAAAATGGCTACTACTGTATGAAGTACCAGGTATAACCAACATGACAATCCACTAGATCAGTAGTTCTCCAGCTCTTCAACAGTGTGAGCCCATGTTACAACAGAAAAAAAACATGTTTTTTACCCCCACCCTTTTAACCATAAAGAAAGGGACATGCTTGTCACTTGCCTGGGTCTGACCGTGGCCCCTGGGCTGAGAACTCATGCAGTAGACTAGACGAAGTTACACACTCAGGAAATAAAAGAATAAAATCTTAATGTATAACTGAAGCAGTTACATTTTTACAGTTGGGTTTATTTAGTGTATTGGCTGTGTTCCAGTTTCTGATGCTCTTTGCTTGGTATCCAAGATGCTGTGCAATGCAATTTGATATAATGTCCTATCAATGTTTCTTCCCTTATTCTTGATTTATTTAAAAAAAATAATCAAAAAAATAACCACACTGAACACCTTCCCTCAGTTGCATTAACTTATCTGTGTATACTCTTGCTTATCATCCAACCTTAATTGCTCTCCAGCTTTCCACGCTCTGCTCTTGGTTTCAGATCAGTGAATTTCATCATTTTGCTGAACACTTTTTTTTCCAGGTCACTGATTTATAAGGTTAACAAAATGAGTCCTGCTGATTCTTGCTACGTTGCACTACTCGCCTCCCTCTGTCCTGCTCAATTACCCTTTGTCTTCAATTTCCATGGCATTTAACCCCCTAGATTAGCTCTTTTGTGCAGGAAGCAGTCTTGTTCCATGCCCAAAAACATATTCATGGGTGTGTATTAATTTGTAGCCCAGTTTGTTAGGGTTATTCAAATCTTCTGTTACTGATTTGCCTTTTGACAAACCCTTTTCAGTTTCTGCAAATAATCATCCTGATGCTATAAAAGCACAGCCAGTATATTCAGATTTCCTCCCTCCAACTTACTCCCTTAATTATCTGCACTTTCAAAAATAATGATAGTGCCCTGCCTAAACTTCCTGCAAGAGCTATCTCTGTTACTCCCAAACCTTCTATTCTCTTCAAATTGTCCTAAGCAATTAGCATTTCCCAATATTTTTCAGCATTAACTTTCACTTTCCTACCCTGTGTGTTTAAGCTTTGAAATTTTCTGGCTTCTTCATCATCCTTCTTGCATTCTTCTAAAGAAGATGATGAGAACAATTATTTCCTGGGGCTTGCCTTCTTTTCTGCAATTCTTTTTTCTTGATACCATTTTTTATTTCTCTCAGTAATTGAAATCTTTCATGCAAAGTCCAGTTCTTCACCCTATCCATTTACTTATTCCTTTTCAACTCAGAATAGCCCAGTTCCCACTTTCCTTTACATGATGGATTCCACACCCCAACTAGTTCTTGGTCTTTTCACTTTTGTGTGTGCTCAGTCATATCACTGTAGAAGAGGTTGTGGTGTACTGGGGAGAGTGAGGTGGTGCACAGATGAAGCAGTGGTGCTAGCAGGCATATATCCCCAGTGTTGTTTGCGGGTGAACGGAAGCTGGAGTATATCACAGGTGTAAGTAGTTCTATCCCAGCAAAGTCCTTCCTGTACCTTCACCCAACCCATATGTCCTTTTCACTGGGTCATCTAATGCTGCCAGTCCTTGCTCCCCTGTTACCTGCAGGCAAATTCTGGCCAACTCCACAGGGAGCGTGTTGGGGTATGGAGGAAGAGAGAGGCTCCCTGTATCCACTCTCACCCCCACACCTGGGTTAGCATGTCCCATAATGTATTATGTATGAAATGGACACATTAATATCGAATATCATCAGCTATGTCCATGATCTGAACTTCCCTCTTCACCTAGCAATTGCCA